>CM036566.1:2500000-3125000 GCA_020745775.1 Theristicus caerulescens
CTGTCTTTTGGATCCACAACCCCAAAACCCAACAGCCAAGACACCACAAATCCAACACTATGCTTGACAAGTTGGGTCACTGCAGGCACCATCCATCTGAGGTCCAGGTTTGGCTCTATCATATGTTGCAGTATGGTGCAACTCCCCCTTCGATGGCCGTTTACCTCAAACAGGACCTACGCGCGCTCAGTTTTGCCAGCTCAGAACTCCCTCCAATTTTGCTATACTCTCCACTACCAACTGCCTTTTTTTCATATTTTGCAGCCTCACAGAGATAAACTCAGTGAGTAAATGGCCAAGGGATGTTGAGGCTGCTGCAAGAACAAAACCAACCACTGACTTTCTTTTTATCTAGTAAGGCAAAGGCTTAAATTCTCCTAAGAATAAACTGTTTCTATTGCAAAAGAAAGAAAAATTCCTAGCAACAACAACAAAAGAGATAAATGTCCTAAGAGAATATCATGGAACTGGGGTAAATTATTTTAAAATAAGAAATCCAGGGTGAAGGGGAAACTCCCCAAAAGTGAACAAGTGCTCTTCACATTTTAAACAAGGGATGGATTTTTTTCCCCCTTTTTTTTCTTCCTTTCTTTCCAGCAGCTAGAAGTCCCATCTGGTTCCTGTTTCTATTCGTCTGATCTCCCAGAAACTTCTAAAAGCCATAAGCATCAGCCAAAAATTCCCCAGGCATGGACTCCTTTCCAAAATAGCCCACAAAACGGCATTTTTTAGGTGGGTTGGTTTGGAAGGAGCAGAGGGGGGGGATGTTGATTTCTGTAACATTCCTAGGAATTTCTCGCATCTCTTCTCCCCTCTAGGATTTCTCCTCTGCCTGAATCCCCCTTCCGCTTCCCGCCGGCACGCTGGCCAGCGCGGGGACTACCCACTCCCACGCGGCAGGATTCCACTCTTCTTGTGGGAGCTCACAACAAGCTGCCAAGAGGATTTTATCCCCAAGGAAGGCAAATGAACTTGCAGTTCCCTCACAGATGAGGTCTCCTCTGTTGGGCTGGTGGCTGTTTCATCTAGAGGCTGCATAGCTGGACATTTTCCCCCGCTAAGGTGTTGTCAAGACAGGACTTTTGGAAATAGCAACTTGGTGTAAATAGGTAAGATAGACGAGACAGAGAGGCCTGGATCATCTCTCTACATGCTCTACTCCATGGCCTTAGGGACAGGTGGAGGAGCTTGAACATTTCCAACAGACCCCCAACTCCCATCTGCCCTGGGAGCGGAGGCAGCGGCGTGCGGCACCACCGGCTCTCGCGGCCAACGGGAACAATGGCTTTCCCTGCGCAGGCACAGCTGGAAAGGGGTCAAGGCTGGTTGAGATGGGGACACTCACCCGGTGTTCCTTGATGACAGTTTTGCTCCATAGACATTTGGATGATCAATACTTGGTCCCTCTGAAAAACAACAAATGTGTCCAATTTCTGTACATTTAAGATCTAATTCAAGCAAGCTTTAATAAAGATGGTTAGCTCTCACTGACTTTGGCATGTGCTTAAAAGCTTCCCTGGATACATTACACAGCTAAGGCCAAACAAAAGCAGCCCTATTTAATTAATTATGGGCACACCTCTGGCTTGCACCCATGCTTCTTGTAAAGGTGCACAGACCTGTCACGGAGACTGCAAGCATCTTGGTCTCCTCTGCTTTTAAAACCTCATAACCCTTCAGTGGATCAAAAAAACCATAAAAGTACAATCTTTCAGACAGTGATTCAGAAACACAGGGAGAACAGGACAGCTCCAGAGATGGGAGATGAACTCTAGAGATCTACCCCCCACAAGAAAGCAGCCCAGGTCACTGGTGACTAAAGGTTGCTACTTTTAGACATCTGAATTAATGAGATTAATTTAACCTCACAAAAGAACCCAGCTGCCTGGCTGGACCCATCCAGCATTTGTAGCAGAGCAAGAGAATAATCTAAAAGGTCACAGCCTTATCTCCACACCCTGCACTTGCTTAAGAAAAAAAGTCAGAGGCGTAACAGAGAGCAGGGAGGCTCTGAGGCTCTGTGGCACAGCTCCGTGACACAATGTGATGCCGTGCAGAGTTCAGCACTTCAGCTTCAGGAAGCATCCCAGAAAAAGCACAGCGATGGCAGTGTGGTGACAGCATCCAAGCTCACCTTCCTTCCTTAGCAGGGCCATTTCAGCACTAGCTCAGGTATCTGTGTACGTTGCACCAGCTCAGCAGATGCTCTCTGGTGTGGCCTGCTTTGCTGGCAGACTCTGGGGATGCTAAAGGCCAAACAGACCACAGAGACCAAAATTACCGCTTGGGTAAGCCTGTCCAGCCAAAGCTGAAGTACGCTGGCCAGGGGCAATGGGCAGAGGCTTTCTCTTCTGCTGTGAAATGCACCCACTTGACAAGCCTTTGGGTCATCTTAGCATCTAGTCCAGTTTAAGAAGATACCAGCGGAGCTCTCTGGCCCTCCTGGCACAACTGTGGCACATCAGAGACCACCAAAAAATCCTGACATCCCCTTGCCCTTCCCAGCCGCAAAACAGGTGAGTTTGACCTAGCAAGGTATTTGTACCAAAGACCGACTGGCACTTCTAGTCAATGCACAGGCTGAGATGCCGCTAAGAACATCTCTCAAACCCTCAGCACAATTAAATACTTCATCAATAAAAAGTAAACACACTTCATTTTCTATTTATAAAAGAATCTCTCCCTCCCCCCCAATGTTTTATTTTAGCAAGTGCACTCAACCATGTTCTCAATCTGCACTTCATTTCCTGCTATTCAGTTTTCTGTGGTTCACAGACAAAAATACCTGGGGAAAAAAAAAGCACAATACCAGATCCCAGGGGGCTCTGATTTACCACAGGAGAAAAATGTGGCACGCTGTATAACAGGAGCCTGCTGCCCAGGCTGGGAGCGGGAGGCACAACGGATGGGGCAGAGATTGTTAAGCTCAGAGGCAGTGGTGCCAAGAGCTTCTCGAGTCTTCTCCCAGCCAAGATAGTGGAGGATAACCCCGTCTTCCTCATCTGTCACTGATCCCTGTAGGAGCAGTGAAGAAAGCAAGGGGGTCTTTCCATGCAGGGCAATCCTCCAGTCCAAGAGAAAGAGCAACTAAGAGCTTCAGTCCCCGATCCTGCCAGACCAGGACCTTTCATCATCATGGAGAAAAAACGAAGGAACGCATTTCTGCAGCCATTTCCATCCACGAGGATCCTAGAGCGCTTGGTCTTCTGCAGCTGTGGTTGGCATAAGGCATGAGAGCAGGCACAACCTGGCAGCAGATCACAACAGGGCTTCTAGACCGAGATGTACAGAGTGTCCCCAGGTGGCCATTCTCCTTCCAATTTGGGCAGAAGGATGAGGTTTGGGAAGAGAGATGGAAAGGAGGTTTTGTGTACTTGGAGACGAGGTCCTCCCCACCCACTGCAGCACAGACTCTCCTCACCCTGCAGATGCTTCTGGTGCTGCTCCCTGCCAGAGAGGAAACACAGGACACAGGTGAACCAAGACCAAAAAATAATCCACCAAAAGAGAGCCAGCAGATCCACCTCCGCCGCCGCAGCAGGTCAGGGCAGCCAAGGGAGAGCAGGAGACGCTGGAGATGGAGCCATGGCCGTCCCAGCAGGCACGGTCCCACCCCGGCTGCCCCACCAGTCGCAGCGATGATGGAAACCACAGTAGGGAGCTCACTCACACATTTTTACCACGTCCCTTCACCCCAAGCAATGTGAAACAAGACACTAAATAGGTGACACAGCGTCAGAAACATCAAGCCTTGTCTGTGCTCCAGCTTCCCCTGCTATCCCCAGCGGAGAACTGCAGCTACGGGGTTTGCTGGGGTTGATGTAGCAAAGGGGAAGGAGAGGGACGGAGCCAGGCCAGAGGACACAGAGAGGGAAAACATGGAGAAAGGAAAGACCGGGGGAAGGAGGGGGCTTGGGGCTAAATACAAGTGGTAGGGAACAGAGAAGAGTTTGTAAGCACAGAGATGGGAAGGCTGAGAGGGAGAGCCAAGGATAAATTGTTTTGATGAGTGCTCCAACCCTGAAATAAATATAACCACCCAAGGGGGCTGTGTGACTCAGTCTGACATTTTGGCTATTTTTTTTCATGCCACCAGATGTAATCAATTTAGCTGGGGGGCGAGGGGGGAAGCACACACATATTTTTATTGCATTCTAATGTCCGCAAAAAAAAAAAAAGGACGTGTGGTTTTTTTTTTTTTTTTCTAATCATAGTATATGGCACTTTGTGCAACCGAGCACAAGCAGAACTTCCACCTGCCCTTCACCATCGCAGAAATAGGAGTTCTGGGGACTGGGGGCAGATCGGTCTGTCCAGGGGTAGCCAGAGCAGCCCCCTCATCTCCACTGCAGCAGGGAGAAAACCTCCGAGCTGAAGGAGGACGTAAAGGATAGCTGTGCGACTCTGTTCACATTCGCTTCAATATGCACGAGGGAACAAATATGGCCAATAACATCCTAAGATATTGTCGTGCTGAAATTCTTTGTTTACCAAGAAACGACATGTTGAAAGCCCTTGGCATTTATGAAGCAGATGATTTCTATTCATTTATTTGAAGCATTTTACAGTACTTACCCAGACACTTGGAGCCATTATCTTGCCAGATCTCATGTGGAGGACTGGGTCAGATGGGCGAGCTCCAGAAAAATCTCCTAGTGTCCTGGAGGAAGCGGTGTGGTACTGGGGTGCTCGCCCCTCCGAGCCCATCCAGCACCAAGCCAAGGGAGGGGGCCCATCTTATTGCTTATTGCTTTCAGTTGTAGGTTCAATTGGGCATACACAAACCCTCAACTCCTGTCCAAACCTGCGGGGAAACGTTTCTGCGCACTGTTAAACAGCTCCTGCATTCCACCCAGAGGCTGATGCTGTTCTGTGGTAGGTGAATAATTCTTATATTTACTCTCTGCAAAATATTTTGGACTCTGGAGAGTTCTTGCTCAGGCAGACTCCTCCTGAATTAATAACAGCTTTGCCTGAGCAACAGCTAAGAACTGAGATGCGAGTGCTGCAGAAATTAGTGTTTCTTAATTCATCCTGGTGATAGGCTCTGCAGATAAAAGTGCTGCCTGGAAACACCCATTCCCCCTTTCTGCCATACAGCTGTCCACCTCTAGCTCCTGTCCATGTATCTTCGGAGGAGCCATAGGAACTTAGCCCAACACAGGACCTAGGATCACACATCCAAACACTAAGCAAAACTATTCACTGAGCTGGCTACCAAATCTCCATCCAATGACCAACATAACATCCATTGTATCTAACATCTAAGCCATCATCAGCACTGCATTTTATTTGAAAATCTGCAAGGAGGTAGCATTCCTCAAGAATTACTTCCACCATGATCTAGATCTTTGGATGTCTTCTCTTGCATGGCTCTTGGCATGGAAAAGAAGCCCTAGTTAAACCTTCCCTTGTAGGGCCTCCCTTCTGTCAGCTCGCTTTTAATTAGCCCCACTCCCATTTCCTAGGAGGCTCTGTGCTGAAGGCCATTAGGAACAGGGGAGTTCTGTGGGGTTGCTCAGGTTTTAAAGATGATCTATAGTATCTCTTAATTTTCAACTCTGAGCACATATTTTTTTCTCTCTTGAACACATCCCCGGAATCTTAAACTCTACTTCAAAATCAAATGCATCGCATTTATTTAAAGTGTCACAGTTACTCTTATCTGTCGTGTTAATTACAAAGATATTTTTTTCCCCTTTAAGTGGAAGTCTTTTGAAATATATATAAAATGATTCTATAGCATGACTTTCTTATCACCTATTCTAATGTTTCAAATCAAGTCATCCCCTGTGATGCATTCTGGGCATTTTGCAAATTAGCCATTTTGAATGCACTGTGCATTCAAGGAACTATTTCATGTGTTCAGTGCATAGACTACACCAATTTTGTACATGTATGTGCATGTCAAAGTACCAAATTGATATCTACTCACGGGGACAATCTCTGAACATTCAAGAAGTTGCCCCATCACAACGGGGTAGGGAAGGGAATAGAGAAAATTCTACATTTGCACGACGACCTTGTATTAACTTTGTAATGCCATTAATCCTTGGACTGGAACTTGCTAAATTTCTAAGAAAAAGGAGGCTGTCTAAGGAAAACAATCTTTAAGTTTGAAAATCCAAGGGAAAAACATGTATTAAACCACAAGACTCCCATAAATGATAAATTCGACCCTGGAATTGCTGTTAGAGAATCACCATGAATGGAGGCCTCCCAGTTCCCAGAGGTAATTTTTAGTCCTTCAGTCCTAAACAGATTTTCTGTATTTCAGCTGTCCTTAAAGAAAAAACCCACCAACAAACCAAAACCCTCCTACCAGAGATACTCTTAACTAAGTTAACACCAGGTTTTTAAGTCTGGCGTCCTCGACCCAGATAGGAAGAAAGGCAAACTGCAAATCCAATACTTGCACTAAGATACCTATTTTAAATTTCCACAACTTTATAACTGATAAAATGCTTTTCCTTAAGCTGAATAATTTTTCTAGCCTCCTCGCTAAGGAGGTGGAATTGAAGTCATGCAACTTCAAAAAAAGTTGATAGATGTAGGAAGTGGAGATTTTTGCCTTTATGTCTTTGAGTCATCCTTAAAAAGCAGAGCAGATCAAAAACTAATGATCAAAATAATTTTTTTCAATAGAAAGTGTAGTTTTCACAAAATCTAAATGTTCCATGGAAAAAGTTCAATTTTGCCAGAGCTGTTCAGTTTTCCACTGGGGGAGATCTAAATAAAAGATTTCCTTTTAAGTTCCAGTTGACTGCAATGTAAACTTTTGAGCCACTTTTCCAAATAAATAAACAAGTAAATAAATCAGAATCCATCCTCTAAAGATTTTCTTCAGCCTGATGTCTCCTCAGACATGACAGATGGACATTCATCATGGGGCAGAGATTAGAGCAAGGAGCTCCACAAAGAGGACGCCAACCAGCACAGTCCATACCTTCAGCAAAAACGTGTCACTGGGCTAAGACCAAGCATGGAAAATTTCAACCCAAAAGGAATGAGTCTGAAAAAGATACGAGCACAAGTGAAGGAGGACAGGCAGGAATAGCAGTTGGAGCTCAAACTCCGTTCCAGCAGCTCTTGCCAACAATTGCGAGCGCTAATAAGGAACAGTCCCCCTGTGCATGCCACGTGCAGCCAAGGCAAGATAGATGCATTCGTTTCTGCTGTTAAACAGCCCGGAGTAGATCCTGGCTGCAGTCTCATTAGTGGAGAGCCACACCAGCATCCTCACACCCAGGGCCAACGTCCCTTGGGACAGCATACGTTAAGGGCAATGTCCTACTTTGCTGAGCCTCCACGTGTTGAGTCCTGCAGCTGCTGGTGGCTCAGAAGTCTTGCAAGCACCAGAGCTGGGGTTGGGTACCACCATCCCGTGCACATCTCCAGCACAGACTCAGGTCCTTCTGCAGGTCTTCCTTGAGCATAGGGGCACTGCAGCCATGACTTCCAGATGACCGGCAGGGAGGGTGCCTGGGGATAACTGCACCGATTGCCAGTCCCTTTCCACCTCTCTGCCTGCCAGGACTGGTTCGGGCCAACCAGGACTTCTGCTGCAGAAGGAGATGTTGCTCCTATGGGGAGGAAAGGTTTCAGGGAACCTTTCCTCTGCACACCCAGCCTCTCCTTGACCTCCTTGAGGAGCTGGCACTGCTGAGACCTGAGCGCAACCAGAGGCGACTGCAACCTGAGTCCTGTCCCAGCCCAAGAGCCCCACACGGCTTCTCCCCGCACACATCTCTGCGCTCCCTCCTCAGAGCAGGACAGCTGTCCCCAGAAGGCAGCTCTCAGGACAATTTTCAAACAATCCAATATAAATGGAGTTTGCAAACCTATTTCTTCACAGTTTCTTCCTGCCCTGAAGCACCTTTTCCCTCTGTTCACCCTACTGGGGCTCAGTAAAATGGGGGGTGTTTTCTTTTTCTCTGGAAAATGGAAAGAAAAACAAAACAAAAAAAAAATCAGTGTTGCCAACTCTTGCAATTTTAGTCCCACAGTACTTGATGTTTTTCTTCACCCCCTCCCCAGCTTCTTGCTCCAATGTATTATGCAAAAATCTCAGATTTCATTTTAAAAAGAAAGAAAAAGGAACAAGCAGTTCATGGGCCTCCAGGTTCTAAAGAAAAGCTGAGAAACACAAGCTCAGCGTACTCTAAAGTACCCTGCAAACCAAAAAAGCAAGCATGGGGGAACGAATATTTATCACTTTTTTTAGGAGGTGATTAAAAAAATCCTCATGACCTGAAAGACCCAATTGATTTTTGAGCCCTTGGGAGGTTACATGAAGGGTCAGCTCATTCCATAGGTCCCACCAATGGCTTGCATTGGTCAGATTTCAGCTCCCAGTGTAGTGACATGGAGATGAGGAGAGGGTGGCATTTCCCCGAGACATGGGGGGCTTGGAGCCACACACTGCTCTGCTCACCCACCCCAGTGCGGGACCACGAATGGTCTGGCCATGCCCATAGCCACAGCACTAAGAGAAGCTCAATGACAGGGACCCCTACCACAGGTCCCGGTGTGGGGGATCTCATGGACGCCTGGTTGAGACAAAAAGGCTGAGGATTGACATTTCTAATCAGGGCCTTGGGACAGATCTACCGGCTGCATCAGTGCCTCAAGGGAATATCCCCGTTCCCCCCTTGCTGCAAGCTTCTACCGGTTTGGAAAACCTTACAGAGCAAGAGCTCATGCACGGGTATTTTTACAGTCCTTTTCAGGCACATACCTTGGTTGGATGCTTTCTCCAAAGCTGCTTGCTCCCTGCCTGCCCCAAGGTTTGGCAACATCACAGCCCCGTGCCTGCTCCATTCCTGCCCGGCACAGGGCGGCCCCCACCGCCGGCATTTGCTGGAGTTGTCCCTCCCGGGAAAGGCTCCGTGTGTAACCACAGCGCCTGATGTCAGGTCCAGACGATTGTCCCCCGTTGTTAGCAGCAGGGCTGAGTTTCTACACCACACCTTGGCCATCAGGAAGTGAAGGGGCATAAATCTCGGCTGGAAGGGAAGGTGGCTTGCAGCTCGGTGGGGTTTCAAAGTTGCTCTAAGAGATGGTCATGGGGGATCCATCCTTACAGGAAAACAAGTGCCCACATGAGCCATGGGATTTTCTGGGTAAAACAGAAGATCTGAGGAGGTTAAAACACTGCATGTAGATACAGACAGCAAGCAAAACAATGCTCAGAGGTGCAGGCGCACACAGAGAGCGTGGGCTGCCTTCTCACGCACCCCATCACATGCTGGGGGATCGTTCACCAACCCCGAGGATGGGCCCTTCTGTGCTTGCTGCGTCTTTCCTTTGCACTTCCAAGAAACGTGCCAAGAGAGGCCACTTCATCCCTGTCTCAGGAACCTGCTTCAGAGGGAGGAGACACTCAGATGAGGAGAGTAACGGGACCGCTTGGAGAGTTTACTTTTTGTCTGTCTTGTTTTGGCCTTTTTTTTTTTAAATCTAAAACACAAGTCATCCGACCTGAAATTTTGTGGCTGCTGTTTATGTATGGAAAATATTTAACAGTTCAAGTCAGAAAGCCCAAAATTCAGAAACCTAAGGGCAATCCAAAACTCCTAGGGTCTTCAAAATCAGACTAAAAATACCATGACAACAGGCTCCCTTGGACCAGATACTAATTTTCTGCAGCAGTGTGAAGGAATTAAAGCTGTCCTAAAGCACCAGCTGGGAACTGCCCTGACATTTTCATGTCATCTGTTCCCTGGTCCTCTTGTGTAGGCCATGCAGGAGTGGGCTGGAGGCTTTCAGGGCCCTGCTGTAATCCAGCAAACCTTGGCTGGTAGAACCAGCCCCAGAAGAGATTCCAGCTGGCTTAAGTTAGAGCAGCCACAGGGCTGCTCTAACTTAAACCACCTGCCGGTTCAGTCCTGGGCCAGCTCTAGGATCTGGGAGGTATAAACGTGGCCAAAAGCCAACTTTGCCTGCTCTCTTCCTCATCTGTCCCAATAGGAGCTAGAGGTCCAAACCCCATTTAAAGATGGCTCTAGAGTAAGGCGTCAGAGGGACACCTTTGAGCTCCTGGTTACATGTAAAATCCAAGAACGGGGATGCCACACCATTTATCCCCATCTTCCCTCCTTACCTTCTCTCATCAGTGCTTGCAATCGCAATATCGAAGCCCAAACAGGAGGAAATGTGCAAGGACAGGTAATCTCCTGGAGCGGCTGATGCTTTCTGCCCTCATTTGACTTCCCAGGCAGCCTCTCCCCTGCAGCTCTGGTGTCTCCGCTCCTGCAGGGAACCAAGCGATACAGACCCGACAGAGGGGTTTTGTTCCCCTCTTTTTAAAGAATAGAAAATAAGAAAGTAAATTAAAAACAAACAAACAAAACTTTCCCCAAACATTTCCAGAGCTGTTGATTCTGGTTTGAGCTTTGGCCATAAGATCACAACCGATTTAAACAGCCCTGCTTCACCCATATAGAGAGACACATAATCATGTGCGATGGTAGGAATTACCCTGATAATACAGCCTGAATTGTCCTGTCCCTGCCCTTCCTCCTTGCCTTTTGCCCTGCAGCTAGCAAAGATAATGAGTAACAGTGATATTAAACAGGGATTTGGGTTTTTTTACTTTTTTTTTTTTCCCAGAAAGGGGATAACCACTACAGTAGATAGAAAAATCCATCCGACTTTATTTAACTGTAACATTTATTAAGAGCAGTGAAAAGGTCAGCGCGGAGCTCCCAGCGTATGGGCTAAACTCCTTTCCCCAGCCTTGAATGCGACAAGAAAGCAGATCCTTTAAGATGCAACTATCTTAAGCTCCCCTCCGATGGTTAAACTCTTAGTAATTCCAGGTTTTGGAGACAAACGTCAAAGCAGAGGGCTCTTCCCTTCATTATTCAAGTAAAGGCCCCATCAATATTATCTGTAATAAGAATCTGCTGTTGACATGGCTCACCCCGCAGTTCCTGTTCCAGGCAGTGGTCCCTGTCAATAGGATTAAAGTGGAGGAATGCCTTTGACAAGTCCACCGGCTGCTGATTCATTGCTGCCATCAGGCTGTCGGCCGGGAAAGGCACCGGCCACCATTAGCTGGTCCTGCCACCGCCAGCCGGGGGCAAGCGGCCCTGAGGCTTTGATTTCTGGTGCTGGAGGGGACCTCCCTGGAGCTGCAGGAGGAAACGGGGCAAGGGAAAGTCTGCGAGCGGTTTGCACCACCCCGTCGCTTTTGGCTGTGTAATGGGCACATCAGCTGATGGGAAGTTTTGAGGCGATTTGATGAGCAATGCCGAACCAAGTGGCACAGGGAAGCCATCCCCCATGCACGGGATGGTAGGGAGCGTTCCTCAGCCTCTGCCACCGTCACCTCCGTGTCAGCTTGGGAGACCACATTACGCATTGAGATGAAAGAGGAACCCGCTGCCCTCGCACCGGAGCCGCTCTCAGCACCAAGCAGCCCACGGGAAGCCAAGAGCAATGCCGCCTGAGCGGTGCAGCCCCGCGGGCAGCGATGGCAGCTGCCAGAGCCGAGACACAACGGCACCGGGAACCCGCAGCGAGAGGCACAGACAACTTTTGGCCGTGCTTCATCCATCACGAGGATGCAGGGATGTGCTCAAGGGACTGGGAGTTACACCATGGTCAAAATGAAACGGTGTGCGTAGAAGCTCTGGAAGGAAAGCTCTGGGCACCAAGAGCTGCAGACTGCTGGTGCGTACTTGGGCACATCCAGCCCTGGACAATACCGAGTCGCGTTTTCCTTCTCCTTTGCCTCCTTGTTTAATGCAGCTCTCGATACAAAGGCTCTGTCATTACCCCCTGGCTTGCACGGCCCCGGGTTTGCAAAGCCACCGGCTCCCGTCCCCTGCAGGCTGGAGACTGGGGCGGAGGAGCCGGAGAAGGGAGCGTGCAGCCCCGCAGCGCTGCTTCCAGCCCCTTCAGAGCCCGCTGGGTCTGATGCTGGCTAAAAACCAGCACCAAACCACAAAAGTAAGGGAAAAAAAGTCAGCTGCCAGGGAAAATCCGAGCCTCCTAACCTTCTACCTCTCAACTCTTCCAGTGGAGCATGCGGGACACATGTGCACACACACACACGTTAACACCCTCATCTTTTCCAGTGACTAAGCCCCTGTCTAATTCATTCTGTTCCTGTCCCCTCAGGTGCTGAGGCCAGGTCAGGAAGCAGGCAGCCTAGAGTAAATAGATTAGCTCTTTTTTAAAATAAAACCTCTATTATTATCCTTAGGAAAAAAAATAACAACCCTCATTTTCAGGAATTGTTACATTTAATTAGGCTGCAGGTTCCACTGGGCTCTACAAACGCAGCCAAGAAAGCACGAATGTCAAAATATTCTGCACGCAAGATGAAAAGCCCTGAGCTGGGCAATCCGGTGAAAGGGAGCCCTGTCAGCCCACCTGTCAAGTCCGCCGCAGATTTTTCAAACCTAATTAAAATGATCTCTAATTTTTTTTTTCTTCTGTTTTTAAAGAAATACATTTTTCATCTTTTTTTTTATTTTTTTTTTTGCCCCTTTAGTTTTTAATCAGCCTGATTTCCTGCATTGAGCCAGCCAGCAGGAAAGCAAAAGGGAGACCTGCACAGGCATCCAGGGGTGGGCAATGGGAGGACGGCGGCTATCCGGGCAGCGAAGCCTTCGCTGCAGCTCACCACGCGCCCGCTGCCTGCTCCCATGTGAGAGCAGCCCTAACAGGAGGAACCAGGTACCAGATTCCGTCCCTGCCTGTTTCCTGCCACCTTCGGCGGGGAACGGGACCTTTCGGGCTCTTTGTAAATAAACAAGAGCGCATCAAAGGGACACCTGACCGCTGCACCCGTTTTCGGCAAAACTAGAACAACTCACAGGCACGTGAATTTTTGGCTGACAGCTCAGACCAAAAGGGCCTTTACAGCCCTGGGATTAGCAGCTCTGATGCTTTGGAGCCGATAGAGGAAGCCAGTTTGCAAATCCTGAAATGGGAGAGCTTGAGCCTCCAATTGATGTTGCTCACATCTCTGCCTTGCCTTCACGGGGCCCGGCCGATCCCTCTCCCTCACTGGGCTCATTGCTCATCTGTGTAAAGTGATTTGGAGTCCGTGGAGTCCTGCAGCAAAATGGGAGGTTGCCGAGATGGAGGCGGCAGCACAGGGCAGGCCAAGTCATTAGAACTAATAACCGACATGATAAAAATGGGCATAAATAGGGATAAAGAGATTTAAAACAAGAAACTAATGCTTAAGAGGAGGCTAGGTCAACAGCTATATAAACACACATTTCCCCCACCACCTCCCCTGCTCTAGTGTCTCCAAGAAATGCATTTGCTTACTTAAACAACCATTTTTTTTTTCAGCCTAGTTTCCTAGAGAAACAACTCTTTTGTGATCGTGCTGCGGGTGTGTCTGTCTCTCTCCCTAATAAAACTTCTGAACTCACTGGCCAATTTCAACCAAGTTTGCCAGAAGGGCAGAGTCCTCAAAGAAACTAACTGCTTACAAGTCTTCCCGGGGCTGGGCAGACAAGAGAAAGCTGAGCCCATGCTGAGAGAAAGGCTGCAGCGTGCGCTCACTTGATATTAAACACCAGAGCATCCAACCTTGAGCTGCCTCATATGTTTCCCCGTGGGAAGCCACGCTTCACCGCATCACCCTAAGCGTGCTGTAGAAACAGCAGCATCTGAGCTGCTCTGCGCTGAGAATTTAAAATCGTGGTGACTGACAGCCCCTCTTCCTGCGAAATGCCAGGAGAGTAGTGTCAGCGAGGGGAGTAGTCCCAGGCAGGTAAAACAAGGTGTCTGCAGTCACAGGGTAGCACCAGAACCAGCTCTCCGGCCACCCAAGCTGGTCCTCAGCCCTTCCTGCACCAAAGCCACCTCTTGGGCACTAAGGGGATGCAAGGGCAGGAGCGGGGATGGGGTCATCTTCTGCTTTGTGCAACATCCCAGCTGCAGGGTCTTCCCTACTGCTCCGGTGAGGAGGAGCGGAGGCAGGAGCAGCCTGGCTACCATGGGAGTTGGTGACTTGTAAACTGAGAGCGTTTGACCATGGATCAGCCAGAGGGAAGGATGCTCCCACAAGGTCAATCTCCTACAGCATCAATTTTCAGCCTCGACTTGCACTTTAAAAGTAGGTTGGGAAAGGCCTGCTGCAGATGCCTCTTGCTCATGCAAGGGCATGGGGATGCTCCTGGTTGGGGTGGGAGCATGGAGGCGAGCTGGGAGCTGCCATGCTCCTACAGAGCTCAGGTGCCGTTGGGGAGGAGGGCTTGGAAAGCACAACAGGGTAAATTAACAGCCCCACGAGGGCTGCCTAGTGCCAGCACAAGCAAAAGTTCTGATTAAGAGAGTCTCTCTTTCTCCAGGTTGGGTTTAGGATGGTTTACTGCAGCCAGATTTAGGATGCGCTAAATGAAGGAAAAAAGCCAAGGGAGTTACCAAAGGTTTGGATGCAGCCACGAGCTCCTGTTCTCCAAGGTGGTGAAGGAGGCAGCAGAGGGGGAAGAAAAAAGGACATTTCAAACTGGGAGGGCGGGAAATCTCAGTTTCCACAATCTTACCCCTGCTCCCACGTCATTTAAATTTGGGAAGCTCCTCAAAATATCACAGCAGTCCATTTTGCTGTAATGTCCTGGTGCTTTCCCTTCCCTCTCATCAACCCCCAACTATCTCGTTGGAAACACCCTCTCATCTGCTGAAAAAAATAAAGCATCTCCTGGAGCAACAAACCCCCTCAGCCGGAGCCAGAGGAAGCCTAGCTGGTTTTACCCTGCGATTGCTCAGGGAAAATTCACCCGTGTGACCTTCGTGTCCCACGAAAGAGATGAAATCGAGACTTGCGCAAGGCGCTGCAGGGGAGGGACGGACGGCTGGGTTTGCCCTCCCGGTGACCAAGCCGGGATCTTGCGTGCCTGGGAATCATGTCCGTAGGGGACTAGATGGAGCTGGCATTTTTGGGACCCTGTGACTGGCTGTCCAGCTAGTAATTTAGCAAAGGGAGAGCAGATAATTTCCTGTTGGACTGGTCTGTTGGAAGGGTTTTTTCCCTCCGGGGAGCTGGTGGCTACGCAGCCAAGCCTGAAGACGCGCAGGAGCAAAGCGTGCTCCCTCCTTTTATAGCGGGGCTGGTTTCCCCGTGCTGCCGTCATCCCTGGGGTGAGCAGCGCTGTAAGACATTTGAGGCTCTCCCCCGCAGAGGGTAAAAAGTCAAAAGGGTATTAAGCTGTCAGATTGGGGCAATTTATGTGTATAAACAGAGCCCTGTTTTGCTGATTTACACCCTGATAGCACATGGCCCACAGGTAATGAACGCAGCACATCCCCACATCTGCCAGTGGAAGCAGTTTGGATTGACTGACCCATAAAACTGCAAGGCCTGAAGTTATCCGCCTTCACATCTACATATACACACGCAAACAGCCACAGCCAGCAAGTGCTCATGGAGTAACACGATATAAGCAATAAACGCTTTCCCCCAGCAAAAGTTAGGAGGGAGATTAGATAAGGCGGCTAAAACAAACTTTAACCACCACGGTGGGAGCTTGGCTGGCCCGTCCCTCTACTCGGCTGAATAAGCCGTGGCGTAGGGAGCCTGCAGCACCAGTCACCCCGCAGTGCTGGTTTCCCATCGGGTGCAGATGGCCCAAATTAGCCCAGCACATCATCCCCCCCCTGGGAAAACAATCTCATCCCCATCGTTACAAGAGAGCTGTGCCTCCCTCCCAAGCTCAGGGTCTAGTTAAGACTTGCCTCCCCTGGGGAAGGGCCCCAAACCATTTTTTCCCCTTTGGAAACACTCCTGGTGGGAGCCGGGGAGGCTGCTGGCCTCCGTGGGCGTAGCGGAGAGGGAAGCAGCTCTGGCGCCGTTGCTCCCCTCCCAGGTGGTGCAATGCAGCTCCCTCAACCACATTGCATAACTAAAGCCAGCTCCCTCCCACCTTCCCAGCGAAAATCACGTTAGCAACTGCCCCAGAAACCTCCAGAAATCCTTCCCGCTCCGATGACACCAAGAAAGCAGGTTACCCTCAACCGCTGATACCCAAGGGTGGGACCGATGGAGGCACAGACTGGTGCCTGCCCCCAACATGCGCCACGGGGCAGCGTTTGCTTCCCATCGTCGCAATTCATGCCTTCACATCATCGTGCCGCTGCGGGGATGTGAGCGGCCGCTACATTCCCATTCTGCCCAGCAGACTTCTGTGTCAATTGCATGCTTTGGGCAAAAATAACAATTGGAAAAAATAATTGCATTTATCATGTTGGCGACTCGGCCGGCTACATAAGAATGTTACATAGCAAAACCGCAGAGTTCAGCCTGTTTCCACACAGGCAGCAGAACAATGACTGGCAGGAGTCCCCTGACAACAGACACTCGTCTTTAACTCAAGCAATTCTTCCATCAACATCTCCGACCCACCAACCTGGGATGCCACAGCAGCCCAGCCTACAGGTGACCCCGAAGCTGATGGAGACACTGCCGGCCAGAGGACACCTTCCAACAACAACTAAGCAGGCAGGAATACCATGACGGTCTTTTTCAACTATTTTGTCAATAGAGGCTCGGAAAGATGTAGGATTACACTTCGCAAATGACGCCACGATTCACAGGAAATTAAAATTCCCATGTTCCAGGCAGCAGTGATGGGTGACAGATATGGAGGAGGCAAATGATGACTCTTCCAGCGTCACCGCAGACCACACAGACAGGTGAACTGCAGCCGTGCCTCTTACTCTTTCCACCCTGCGCAGCACTGCACGCTATTTCAGCTGAGACTTACCTTCTTTGCTTAGCCTGCTAACTCTGCTCCTGTGTAACCTGGCACTATGCTCGCACACTGCTTTCTCACATAATTCGGCTCATTAGAACATGCTACTAACCTGCTTTGCTGATACGTAAAGGGATTTAAGATAACGCAATGCCTATCTCAAAGAGTCCAAGTAAGAAAAGCAACTGAGAACCCGATGTTATGAAAGGCTCCATCTCTTCCAACTGATGGCTGCCACAAAAATCCTGCCCACCCTCTCGGGCTGTAGTTACTGGGCAGCCACTCTAAAAGTTATATCGGTTCAGTGATCCAAGCAGAAACCAGCACACCAAAACAGAATCGGCCCAAGCACCAAGCAAATCCAGCTCTTCAACCGGTTGCGCGATCGCTTCATCCAACACGAGACAAGATGGGGAGGGAAGGGGAAGAGCAATGCTGCCCCTTTTGGAGGCAGTGCCCAGCTAGATGGATTAGCCAAAACAGGAATTTGTTCCCAAAAGCCCTGGAAGCAAATGTAAATTAAAATAGGTCCCTCTTGGATACAGTGTTCAATGTCTTCTGACTCTATGGTGTGTAAATTATGTCAGTTGTTGACTCCCTTGGACCTCATAGTATTGGCATAAAAGCATCCAAATGAGTCTGCCTGAGGCGTTCCTCTACTCACAAGATATAAACAGTTGGCAGTGACTCATCTGCCACTTGTCAATGCATTCTCCTAGCCTGATCCTGCAAAATAAAACCTGTTAGCCTAACCTACCTTCAGGCTGCAGTAAAGCCATCCCTGGCAATAGCCTGTTCTTCTCAAGAAAACTTGAACTGCTTTAGATCTTGTTTAATGAACAACTTAAACACATAGGAACACCAGGGCAACCATGCTTAAATCAGTCCTAAATGTTGATTCCTGCTGTGAATACAGGTTGCGGTGGGCATCCATGTCCTCCAGGTCTTGCTGTGCTAGCTAGTATGACCGCAAGATGCTCATTGCCACCTCCCTGGGGAGGCTGCCACCCCACAACCCCACTGATGGATATAATCTGTTCAAGCTGAGATGGACACGAACCACTTGGCTGGGAAGGCTATGGGTAAGGTAACATTTCAGCTAGCACAGCTGCTTGCACAGTGAACTTCTACCTAAAGCCTTGGAGTTGCAACCAACACCACCTACAGCGGTTTCAAATTAATTTTGAGATGTTCCTCCAGGAAGCTGTACTACATTGGTTTAAAAATCACTTTTTTTTTTTCACCTTTGTGTATAGACCAGGATAAAAAGCATCTAAGAACTCTAGGTGTAGTTCTACCTCCCCCAAACCACTGGCACTTTTGATATCGACTTCAACATGAGCAGGACTTCAGCTTTTACTTACACGCAGATGTCGGTCACCAATCTGGCTACGCCACTGCAGCAATGCTGGTTTAATCCTGCTGAGATACCGATACCCTGTAAGCAGGTATGCCATGAGTTACTGAGCCTGGCCAAAGCTCCCAGACAACACGAGTTAATTCCTGATGAAGCAGACTCTTTGAAGCCTTAAGTTGAAGCATTTCTTTCCATCTGAATGCCTCCACACTCAGCTTCCAGTTGCTGCACAGTGGTCTGCTAGACAAAAGAATCCTGGTATCTACTGCACTCCCCACACCTGCAAACCGGGACCAACTCTATCCTCAGCTTTCCTCTGGTGGCTCAACACATGGGGTCACTCAGGGCTTTGCCACCCTTCCAAAACTTTCCTGGCTCTTCCCTGAACCCTCTCCAACATATTAATATTTTTACTCACTGCAGCAGCACTGCCATCAGGAGCAGTTGTATTAGAGACCCTCTTCTGCTCGTTCTACCCCCAGGTGTCCTCCCGCTCAGTTACAGCCCAGCACCGGGACCATCCATTCGGCCGACTTTTGCCTGTCCTGCTTCCTGGCGTCCGCTGGCCTACAAACGCAGCTTTTATTCTTTGCTCTTGCGTTCACCTGCCTCACCATATTTGTTGTTTGCTTGAGCCTGGCTCCCCAAGCGCTCTCCATTCCTCCCTGTCAGTGACCTCTCCTCTTTATTATTTACCGCTTTCTAGCTTGTTACACCATCATCAGAGGTGATTTTACATTTTCTGCCATGTCATTGATAAAGATATTAAACGCAAGAATACTGGAGGGACTTTGCTACAAACACAGCTAGCGGATGATTTACAGTTACATTTGGAGACCTGTCAGGGAGCCAGGTTTTAATCCATTTAATGCACACACTCTTGGTTTTATACTGCTCTAGATCCTTAATCAAAATGTCATGTGGTACCCAGTCAAATGTCTCACAGAAGTCTCGTACACTGCTATCACTTTTATCAGCTAAACCAAAGAGAGACATCACATTCTATTTTCCATGAACTCATGCTGATTGGCATTAATTACAATTTTCTTCCTTTAATTGCTCATGGACTCCCACGAACAAGGACGAACTTGTACCACCCAGCGCACCACTGACAGCATCCCTCTGACTCATCCTTGGCCACAGAGCACGTGTATTTTGAGAACAGCGATCCTGTAAAACCCAAAGCCGGAGCTGGGCACAAGCAAAGTTGGCCGCCGTCCGAAGCGGCACAATACGGGGACCACAGAAGCAATCACAGCCTTGCTGAGGGCTTTGCCTCTTCCAGAGGGCTGGAAGGGCAGGTGAGCTGCTCCCGTCTCAGGCACTAAAGAATGGATGTGAAGAGCGGCACTGGCAGACAGGGGAATTAGCCACCACCAGCCTTCGAGGCAGCGCTGAGATCCACGCTGAAATCACCTCCTCAAGTAAAAACTTTGATGTGGTCAGGAGAGTCTTTTTCATGGGCGAATGGGTGATACAAAACATCTGTATCATTGCAAAGCGGCCAAAGCTGTTTATTCAGCATATAGATGAGACTGAAGTATGCTTCCAGCAACAACATAGTGGATATTATCTTGCTATCACAGCTATTTGGTTTTGTTCCTCGAAGGTTGGAAGCAATTCATTAGCTCATGCCTGAGTCAATGCCTTGGTTCTTTCAGCTCTCCAAGCGAAGTTTAAAAAGCAGTCCCACAGCACCTACCCCTGATACTGAAACTTCTATAACCCGGGGTTGTTCCTTTTTTTTTTTTTTATTAATCTGCAAATCATTGTCTAAGCATCCTAAGTGGAAGTAACTCTTCACCAAGGAAACATGGAGAATAAAAGGAAAAAACAATTTTGCTTCAAACATCCAGAACACGTTGGTTTTCATTTTGATGTAGTTGGTATTTTTCGAAACTTTGGAGCAGAACAAAAGCTTTTGTTTAACTCAAGACTATTTTGAGGGAGGTACTTTTTTTTTCTTTTAATGATTTAAAATACACCTGAAGGAAATTTCTAGGAAAAAATGTTTCATGTTTCGTGAGAGAAGGACAGAAAATTTAAGCTGAGGTCCTTCCAACACAATGGCTCAGACATATCAAGATGAAGTTACTCAACATTTCAGCATCACTAAAACTGCGTTTGTTTATTTCCTACAAATGTTTTAGCTGAGGGATCTTTGCAATCTCCAGCCCTGGACAGTTACTACTGGAATTCACCTGCAGCCTGCCCCATTTCAGGTGTGCCACCTTTAGTTGAGTAGAGCTGAAAACCTCATTTCTACCACAAAAAATAATTCCTGTAAGACGACCTGCTTGGATGGAATAGAAGTACCCAATGCAACTACCTAGAAAGCCCTCCTGAAGCTGGAGTTTTGCAGTCCCGTACATCCAAGCATCAGAAGCAGAGGAGGGTGGGGAACATGAGACTGCATCTCCCCAGACAGGACCATTCTCTGTGATTTTTTCTTTCCCCCCACTTGTCCAACACTGATGGAAATGACTGTGCTGGACAGTAGAGATGTTTCCCTGCTCAGTGCTGATTATACACAGGCTCTTTTCTGTCCTGGGGAACAACAGAGCAGACAGTGGTTTTCAGCTGTAGGAGACTTCTCTGGCCCTGCATTTTTCATCTTTCCTCTGCTTAAGGCTAAATCTTGGCAGAACATGCTGGAAAAACACAAAGGATATTGTAATCTCGGGGTTAATGGCTATGCCGCTGAAAACTTTGCAGAGCCTTTGACTTATCTCATTAGCGAGCCAGAGAGCTGCCTTGGCATTAGATGTCACCTATGCATTTGTAACAATCCCCAACATCAATAAATCTCAGCAAACATCCCCTCGCTGCAGCCCAAGTGCCTGCAAGGGTGCTAATCCCCGGCCAACATTCACTTGACTAAATTATTTTTAAAAGATGATGCAGCTAATACTCCTTATTCCAGAGAATCCTGCATTGTTTTCCTTGCAAATTGCTCCTCCAAAAGGATAAAAGCTACAGCTTCTCACTTTCCACTCCAAAATAACCCTTCTCAGCTGGAGCAGCAGCCTGCGAACTTCCCCAGGAAAAGTGAGATGCAGCTGGTGAGTCACAGCCCAGTCCCCGACCACGGCCGAGCCTGGTGCTACTGGTCGGTGTGACGGTCCAGGGGGGCCGCGTCTGCGTCTAATCACGCATCGCTCTTTGTGCCATGCCTTGCGTTTATGGCCGTATCCCTCCGTGTGGATTAGGACGTCCCTCTCGCCGCGGTGCCGGGGGAGCCGGAGCGAGGCCACGCAGGAGTCAGCGGCATTGAAGGGCTCTGCGCTGGCAGAACAATGGGTTTGCTCCAGGCACAGCTACTGACTTTTAACAGCTCTTTGCCAGTAAACCCCATACGGGATTGCATCATGGAAAATCCTAGTGGAAAGCCAGGAACAAAGGAAAGATGTCAGGCTGCTTTTAAGAGGGACGTGTTCTCGGGGCAGAGGAAGCCCTTTGGTGGCCAGGGTGGGAAGGGTCAGCCAGAGGAACCTGGGCTGCCTTAAAGACTGGAGGCAAAGCTGGAGACATACACCAGACGGGAGAGCCGAGAAAAGGGCAACGCTCGGGAGGCGGCAGCTTCGCCTCGCTCTGCGGCGCTCGTGCATTGTCTAGGGATGAAGCGCATATGTCTGTGTGGAAAAAATTCCTATGCAGATGCTGTGTCCCTTTATTGAATTGTCCCAACAGTCCCCAAAGTGTCCAGAGTGCCCATCAGGACAGAGGATGCGACAATGCCCATAAGCTACTGAGCTCTCATCTCTGATCCAACACCCCCAGAAAGGGAGCCAGGCAAGGAACATGTCCCTGCAAGCCAGGGCTGGGGACACTGCCTGGACTCTGTCCAGGCTCGGCTAGCTGGAAAGCACCCAGGGCTGGTTTTATAATGGCGTGACACCATGCCCGAGGAAGAACACAGGCAGAGCTGTGACAGGAGGTTTTGGTCAAGAGAGGCTTGGCTCTTCAATAGAGAAGCAGAGGAGAGGTGCAGAGTTACCGCTCCATTTCTGCAGAGATCAAAGCTGGAAGCAATATTGCATTGCAAGCCTGAGGAGAAACCTTTTTATGGCGGGTTAGAAAAGCAACACTACTGTGGCAAGTATGGAAGAGAAGAGCCACGAGCGCAGGTAAGAAGAAGGAAAACTCCCAAGGAGAGCCCAGCAAAGAAGCCCTACGCTGGCCAACCACGGGCTGGTTGTGGTACGCAGTAGGGATGACTTCGGCTCCGGTATCTAATTTATAAATACAGACCTGCTTCTTGCCTGCTTTTCTAATTCTAAACTGGCCCTTCTATAACCCTCCAGGGATGGCATGTGGAAGGGTAGTGCAGAGCAGGTGCTTGAGAGACTCTGGTTCCTCCTTTGGTGTTCCACCCAAAACTCTCCGTTTCTCATCGGCAATGTGAGGACAACCCCACCGGCCAGTGCGATGTATTTAGATCCCACGGCAAGAGGAAGGGCACGTAGGTACCATGCATAGAAAGGAAGCAGTGGAGGTTGTAAGCAAGCCTGGAGACCCAGCACATTTGCATTCTCATTAGCTATAGGGAAAACAGCTAGGAAGATTTTTTGGCAATGATGCTAGCCATTGACTTGCTCACTTGGCTGAAAGACTGATGCCAAGGAGCAGCAAAGCAAAGCAAGAGAGCTGGCCTGGAACCAAGGGATTTCGCAGAGCTCTCATTTTGCATTCATTGCCCTTAGTCCAGGGGTCTTAAGTGTTGTCAGTTTTAGGGCATGAGTGAGAAACTGGATTGCAAAAAGAGCTCTTCCCTGTTTCCATATGGGCCCCTCTGCCTTTCCCTTCCCCTCCATCCTTGGCCAACCAGTCTGGATTTGGGACAGAAAATCCCCCCAAAACTCCCATGCTTGTGAGCCTATGGGGGTGGCTGGAGCGGGGAGCGGAGCGGCGGCTGGCCCTGCTCCGGCAGCGCAGTCGTACCCACGGCGCCCGGCCAGCTCTCACCGCTGCTGGCTGGTGACGGCTCCGCTGCAGCTCCTCGTTGCAGGAGAGCACCAGCACGGCACGCTCCCCGCTCAGCCAGCCGGCGCTGGATGCTGCTCTGTGCTGCCTTAGCCTCGGTAATACTGGCAGCGCCACTGGATGACAGATAACTGAAAGCACACACTCGCGTGAGAGCCCCAGCACGCATCGGACATCTCAGTCGCCTTGTCCCAGTCACCTCCAAAGGCGACAGCTCCAGCGCGAGGAGCACACCCTCTCCTGCCCGTACCACACGCCGTGCTCGGGACACCACTGCCCCACTGCACACAGTGCCGAGCAGAAGCCGTCTGTCACAGAGCGCGAGAGGGCTGGGGATGCTGCCGCTTTGACGGTACTGTGGCATTAGGTGGGATTTTGCTGATTAAGGTTTGCTACTGTGGGTTGCAAGAAAAAAAAAACACCTTTTTTTTTTTTTCTTAATGCCCTGAGAAATCTTGACAAGAAACTGGAAAAGAACTTGAATCTGATGTCAGCTGGGAAGAGAAACCTTTCTCCCAGCAGCTTCATTTAAGGCTTGGAGGTGGCTAGGTATCTCGGAAACTTCCCCCCCACCAACTATCCATTCAAATAAGCGGCTCAGATTTGGTCTGCCTTCATTCACACGCTTTTTATGTTTGCTTTACCAATAATATTCTAACAAAGGCATTTACTGTCAGGAACATTTGCAGAAAATAGAGACCTCATAAACATGGCAATTCAGACCAGAATCTGGTTCTGAAAGTCACGTACTAGTATTTAAGAGAAGAAACAATGCCGTGTGAACGTTCAACCCAAGCCAAAGTCACCAGCACAGCTGAGATTTCAACCATTCAGTAGCAGCGGGTTCATTATCAAGATATATTGTCTGAATTATTTCTAGATGTTATTCAGAGAATTATTTCAAATAATTAATATATGTAAGAAAATTACTGGGTCTGAACAGAAGAATTGAACTTGTCACATTAGAGCTGAATAAATGCCCTGCAACTATTCACTGCCCTGCTTTTGGATACACTAATTGCACCAGATCCAATCTTTAACCCCACTGGGGCTGAAGGAAACGTTCTCCGGTGGCTCCGCTTGCTGTGGCTTGGGACACAATCCCCAGGGACGCCATCCCTCTCTCTGTAGGGGGACTCTGGCCTTATCTCACGGGCTCTCCATTGTATTTCAGGATGGAGACTCGCCGTTTCACCTTTCACTTACCCCGGGGTAATTCCTGTGGTCTTCAGCGGAGCCCTGGTTACACCCCTGTGCACAGGAGAAGAATTGCACCAGGTTTAATCTTGTCCCCGGTTCATTGTTTCGGCATCGCCGAGGAGGTGCAGGAAACACCGCGAGCGGAGGGAGGTGCTGGCAGGAGCAGGCAGGACCCGGCGCTCCGCGGCCGGCCAGCGGGGACGGCTGGATAGCAGCTCTCCCAAAACCAGGGCGGGCTGGAGCCTGGGCTCGGCACTCCAAGAAACACAGGAGTCTCGATGCTGTTCACGCTGGTCTTGGGAAGAGGAAGGTGAGCATGGGCAGTATGTCCAAACATAGAAGATGTAGGAGGAATCAGATCCAGAAGTTGAAATTCCCGATTTTGTGCCCTCACAGACAAATGCAACATCCCTGCAGGGAGCCAGGACCCCAGAGCATGCCATCGGTGGTCTTGGACCATTGCTAGCCAAGCCCCCTCCTGTCCTGTAACGGGGTGGGAAAGGGCAGGTACAGGCTGCAGGGTGGTAACAAGGACCACAGATCCACAGCAGCCACGCGTTTTGATAACATCTTCACCAAGCAGAGTTTTTTCTGTTCGGTTGGTTGGTTTTTGCGCGTACAGCACCTTACAGACGCTAGAAACTGGTGTAGCTCTCTGTGCCCGCAGTGCAACACCACCCCATCAACCCGCCTTTGCACCGCAGGTGACTGGTGTCCCACAGCTCCTGTCCTTCACAGTCCCACACGTAGCTCCCTTACCTGTACGAGCAGCCTTGCCCCGGGATCCCCCCAGCACAGGTGATGGAGCTCAAGGAGTAACCGTGCAGGATCAGGCCTTCAGGTGGAGAAGAAAAGATATAGAGACACATAAGACAAGTGGAATAACTAAGGGAAGAGATAATATTCCACGTTTACATGGAAGTTGCTAAATAGGTGCCTTGTTAGCTGCGTTGTGGCCAAGACATTCACTGTTCCTTGTCCTCTTATTACCAAGGGCTTGATCCCTTCTCATGCAAGGCCAGGGCAGGCTTAACTTGACTGAGGGCAGGACCGAGCACTGAGCAGGCCTGGGTTTTAGCTAGCAACAGAGGTCAGTTTGGAGAAAGAGCCTGCACAAGCAGGATTTGAAGAGGGATTTGGGTAAGGAAGGGGCCCAGGGGTCACGGCGGGCTCTTTGGGAAGACCTTGGCCACGCAGCTCATGGCCTGGGCGCATCCCGGCTGCCCCGAAAACAAGCAGAGCCCCAAGGGCCAGGACAACTTTTCTGCCATCAGTTGCACCAACAATCACCACAAAAAGTAACAGCAATAACTGGGAGGATCTGAAAGAGGTTCTTTGCTGCCCCCCCAGCTCCCCTCCCTTTTTTATTTGCCTGAGTGACAGAGGATTTAAATGCAAAGTGGATCTAATGCACACCCTGAAGTCGGCTGGCAGTATGCAAATGACCTGTCAGATTAAAATCTGAATGAAAGAGATAACAAGCTTATCTTCATAACAAAAGACTCTTACGGGCAAACTATTTGACGCAGTGTTGATGTTTGTTTTAACCCGTGGACTTTGGACAGTGCAATATTTCAGGGGCTGCGCTCCCCTCCGCTCCGCGCTCGCACGCGTGTGTGTGTTTGTATTTGCACTGGCAACAAAAGGCAAGTGCTATGATAATAAGAAGCGGGGGGGGGGGGGGGGGGAAAGCCTAGTGAGGGCTCTAAGAGTTGATTTCAAAGTCTTCTTTTGGGGGGTGGCTCTGCAGAGGCAGTGCCAAACAAACCAGCAATAGGTCAACTCACGCTTGCGACCAGCACTACAGCTGCAGGGAGAATAAGCAAACACAGCAGCAGGGGAAAGAATTAAAGGAGGGGGCTGGGGGCGAGGCGGACGATTTATTCTTCTGGCACGTGCAGAGGGGCTGGAGATGGATCAGCTGTATTTATTCTGTGAAAAGGGGAAAGAAAAGGAGGCAAAAGAGCAAAGCAAGTTTCATCGCACCAGAGAAAACAAAGATTTTCAATAAACTCCCCATCGCCACCCCCTCCCTGGAAAAAGGGGGAGAGAAAAAAAAAAATAAGCTGCAGGTGTTTGCGAGGGATCTGTATAGAAGCCACGCGGGGAATTAGCAACCGAGGCAAGTTGCCTTTGGAAAAGGAATCTGCCCTGAATAGATTTGCATTTCTTAATTTAGGGATCATCAGCAAACAAGAGCCAGAGAAAGCACCCCTCTCGCAGCACCGGGGGCTTCAAAGTGAGGAGGGCCGTGTGTTGGGGAGGCCTGCGAGGCAGCCGGGCTGGCTATTCAGGCTGGCAGGGCTCCCGCTGGGGCTGGGCTCCTTCCACGCTGGTGCCGAGCGGAGCCCCAGCCCCGAGTCCCTCCGACCGCCCTGCTTTATCCTCCCGATACAATGAGGAGCGCGCGAGCATTCAACGCCACGTTCCTCGCCCAGAGGAACCGTCACCAAATCCTCCCCAATCCTCTAAACCCCCTTGGTTAATGCCCCGCTGCTCTGGTCTCTCCCTGCTGGGAAGTGAAAGCCCATTGAGAGGGAGAAAGTCTTCTCCCAAAGCCCTCCAAGTCACTCCTCAAGCCACCGAGCAGAATTTACAAGCTTTTCTGCATGCTGCACTTCACCCCGATGATGACCCCTTTGCTGCAGGGAACAACAGAGACGTGCCCATGCCACGAGGACAGCGGCAGGAGCAGAGCCCCGGCCCTGAGCCCCTTGGCAAGGTTGGCTCCGTGCCCTCGCACACAGGCTCACTGCCCGTGTTTCCCTGACTCGTGCTCACCTGGATTGCTTGGCTTGGTCCAGCTGGGCTGGGATGGAGCCTGCACGTGCACCGTGAAACCAAGGCAGTGCCACCAAACCAAGGCAGTGCCACCAAACCAAGGCAGTGCCACCAAACCAAGGCAGTGCTCTCCACTGCTTGGAGTAGCAATGAGTCCCCGGCTGCATCTCATACCCAAACACTTTCCTAGTGCTTTTCCTAGTGTTCACATGAACGCTTTTCTCCTTCCACTTGGTTTCAGTATTTTGGAAACCAGCTCTGTGAAGTATGTCCTAAGCCCCATGGAGACGCTCCAAATTCATCAGCGCAGTCCCCCCTCCTCCTCTACAGTACGTAGGTACCTCGCTGATTTAAGAAAGTCAAAATAAGCAGGGGTTAAGATGGTGTATGGAAGGTTCTCAACCAAATTAACTTAGTTGTGCAACTACAAACCCAAAAAGACAAGAAGATTTGTCAAGTTCTCCTACCGAAGCATGGAAGTCCTGGAGACAGAAGAGAGGTTCACCAAAGCCCCATCCACTTTGCAGCTTTACCTCCTCCACAGCTGTGCCTTGTAGGAACACCAGCTCTTCAAACCAAAACGATTAATGGACTGAAATGTTCTGTGGCGTTCAGCAAGTTGGACTGTCACCTCCCAAACACCACACGCTGGGCTGACCTGGGCAGCCTGGTGCTAAAGGCATGGGGGGTCTCTGCCAGGATTCATCACAGCGCATGCTCGGGCATACTCATAGCACAAAGGAGAGCAGATTTGACAATCTCAGACATAAAACCACACAGTGAGATCAAACACATTGCTCTGTCCGCTACGTGATGCTCTAAGGAAGCATAGACCCATCACTTATCATTTGCAATGAAGCAGGAGAAGTCCTTGGAGCAGAAAGGCTCTGAGACACGTCCTGTCTTAGTACGACAACTGCACCTGAGAGCAAGTAATGAACTCCCTGGATAATGAAAGAACAAGATGGGATTCCAGGGCTGCGACCTCCAGAAGGATGGGAGAGGGCTGGATAAGGCACGATTTACATAGGACGCTGGCAGGAGCATATTTAAAGTGTTGGCACGCTCGGCAACAGGAGGCATGGTGCCTTTGCTGCTTGGCTGGGGAAAAAGACACACTAATGGCAATATAATTGTTTAAGACCTATTTCAATTTATGTACATTATGCAAATACAACACACCATGACCTGCCAGCGCGGGGCTGGGGAGCAGCGCATCAGGGCAGTCTTTGCACAGGACACCTTCCCACCCATGCTCTGCAGTGCTCCCCAGGCTCGGTCCTGCACTACAGAAACGTACCCGCTCCGAAGTGCTCTCTGGGAGACACAGGCTGGAAGGGAAACCCCAAATGCAGTTGTCTTGGATGAGATTGCAGAGCATGAAACCACAGGGAGAGCCCTCCAGGGCAGGTCAGGGCATTCCATGAAACGGCCTTTCAGTTCTGGAAGGGAAAAGCAGAAAGAAATGTTACATAGATGTTAAAACAATGAAGGAGGGATCTGGGCACTGTAAAATTCAGCCATTAGGTCCTTCCCAATCCCACTCAACAGCTCTTGCTGAGCATAAGATGGGACTCCAGCAGATAAACCTGCAGATGCAAGAGAAGAGCTTAAGTGAAGTATGCAAGAGATATAGAATTACAGAATCAGTAAGGTCAAAAAGACCTTTAAGATCATTGAGTCCAACCATAAACCTAACACTGCCAAGCCCACCACTAACCCATGTCCCTAAGCGCCACATCTACCCATCTTTTAAATACCTGCAAGGATGGGGACTCAACCACTGCCCTGGGCAGCCTGTTCCAATGCTCTATAACCCTTTCAGTGAAGAAATTTTTCCTAATATCCAATTTAAACCTCCCCGGCACAGCTTGAGGCTGTTTCATCTCATTCTATCACTTGTTCCTTGGGAAAAAGAGGCTGACACCCAGCTTGCTACAACCTCCTTTCATAGAAACCAGAGTTTGTATAAAAACAGCTTTGCAAAGAGACCTACCTCTGCCAACCTGCTGGTCCATTTGGCAATGTTGTTATTGTGCCCTGGTGTTCTAGGGCCACTCTGGATTTGCATCCAGATCCCGCTTCAAGAGTTTGATCTGTAGCAGTCGGCCACAGGAGCGCAGAAGGCAGCAGCCTGCGGTACCAGACCTGCAACCTCAGAAACCAGTAGGTACGTTCACTGTGGGCATGAGGCAGAAGAGCAGATCGAATAGCTTGGGAGGAGTAATTGATGCAACAACTCTCAACAACTTCTATGGCTATGGAGCATCTATGGGTGAGCTGTGACTCCTTCAAATTTATTTAAGGCTATTCCCTATTCTCACTCGTACTGTGGCTATTGCTGTGCGGCTTATCCGTGATCGGGGGCAACACAGGCACGTGAAACGGCTTCTTAGCTAGAGAAGCAGAACTCCCTCTCAGTTTTGGGGGAAGGGGTGAATGCTCACCCACGTCAAAACTACTTGGCACAAACAGTAAATGCCAGTGAAACGTGTTGGCACAGACAGACATGGGAACCAGGCAAGAGCAAGAACACAGCCAAACAGGCTGGTGTAAAAATCAGATTTCCAGTCCTAGGACACTCGCCGCGGTATTTCCCATGTTCCAGGAAACACTCGGCTGGGCCCTCTCCCCCACACCTCGGTTTTCATAGCCGGCTTGAGCGCGCAAGCTCGCCGTGCCGCCAGCTTTTGCGCTGTTGTCGTGAAGCTTATAATGTGCAAGCGTTTTCCTGCCGCTTCAGTTTTAGCTGAACAGAGGCAAGCGATGAGATGAAACCAGAGGCGAGGGGTGCTCGCACACACTGTGCCCTGGGTGCCTAATGTTGGGGGTTGATCTCTAAACGTTCCTTCCAGAGGAGCACATACAAATTAAGAAGAGGAGCTTCACCACTCGGGTACCTAAGGCAGGTGTCTTAAGGTGAGCAGCACAAATAGTCCCAAAATCTTCAGCTGGAAAAATGAGCGTCTGGCCGTCATAGCTTTGGGGAAAGCCTGAAAATGTAATTTTTAAGTATCCTACTGGTTTCAAACACAGAAAGCAGGTAAAAACCTCCAACAATTCAATCAACCTTTGCAAAACCTTCTCACTTGCAAGCCAAGGTCGCTGTTTTGGCTGATGTGCTGGATTGTGACCTCTAAATCTCGGACATCATCACAGCAAGGAAATACCACATTTTTAGTGACTCAGCCTGAGGATTTGGGGAAAGCGTAGTCCACTCTCTTCTGAACAGGAATCCTGGAATATTCACTGCCAAGATTAAACCTGGAACAAAGAAATAAGTAGGAACATAAAGAAAATTTAGGTCCTAGTTGTAGGAGGCTATTTTTGTTATGATATTTCCAGCAGTATGACTAACAAGCATTTAACCAGCATGTCTGATTAGGCACAGGTCCATCAGGACATGCCCTCACTAAAGAGGGGCGTCCCAGCTCTGCAGTGTTTAGGGCTCATTCTCACCATTTAGGGCTCCTCCAGGCCAAGACCTTGCCCAGCAGATCCAAACCCTGCCTGCTGCCTGCTGAACTTCTGTTCGAGGCAAGAATTACCCTTAAAACAGGAACTTTTTGGGAAAGGGCAATCCTGACTCCACTAAAATCAACACCAAAGCTCCATCTAGCTTAATTAGGTTCAGTATTTCATGCCATCATGCCTGTTAAATGCCTTACTCAGCTTTGGTGCTATATAAACAGTAATAAGCCATGAACACAGCATTGTTGCCCTTCTCCTTTACATCATTTGCTTGTTAGTGGTTTTGGTTTTAAGAAATAGCAGTGAACAAAAAAATCTGTATGCTAATTAAGCCTATGGGGCACATAAGACAGCCTGTCCCTTGTGCTGGGTATTCGCTTTTGGTCTTTTCTCAGCAATAAATCCAGGCAGCGGGATCCTCAGCTGGCATGACTCAACACAGCTCATCTGAACTCACCCAGTGACACGCTGCCTTTCTGCGGCGGAGATCCTGGCCCCATCTACATAAGCAAGAGACCGCGTTTGCTCCAGAAAGGTAAGATAGCATCTATAGCGATGACACTACCAAAATAAGGGTGGGAGGGTAATGCCAGACAGCTGAGACAAGGCAGGCAGTCTGTGACAGGCTGGAATTAATATATATATATATATTTTATTATTTTTTTTTTAAATGAAGAGACTCCACTGATCGGAAATCTCCTTCTGGACACTGGTGTGCAGTTTGAGACCAGAGTTCCCTTTGGCAGAGCCCATGTGGAGAGCCCTTGAAGTTTTTGGCTGTGCTCATCCAAAGGGATTTTTAAGCCGAGTTGCTTCCAGCCAGTTTTTTTCTGAGAAATGAACGGAGCCAGCCTCTCTGCGTCCTGCTCCACCAGACACCAGGCTACCAAACCTTAACTCAGGAGGCACACTGTCATCTCCCAGCCCTTAGCTCCCTGGGCCAAAAATGATGCTGATGTGTGGGGGCAGCTCTGTCAACTGAAGATCCTTTGGGCTGCTCTCCCAACGCTTGTGCACCAAGACCATCTCCTGCCGGCACCGTGGGAGCCCCGGGCTCTCTCCCCGACTCCTCTACCACTTTGCCAGCTTTCTTCACCCACGAACCTCCAGGACTGCTCCCTGCCTCGGTTTCCCTGGCTATAAAGCTGACAAAAAAGAAACTCCCACTTCCCCAGGCTTTTTCTTCAAATTATTATTATTTCTTCCTTTTTACAATGGCAATGAACAGATGCAGCCAAGACTAAAATCACACAGTAAAAATGTACGAGAAAAGGCAGTCCTGCTCCAGACACAGAGTTGAACGTAGACTGCAATCAGTTTGAACTGGGTCTGTTAATGTTTTTTGCCAAAACATCAGCACTTTGTAAATAATACTGTGATCCCCTGCTTCATAGAGTTGTTTTAAACCCTCGGTCATTTCAGATCTTGTATGGAACAGCAGTATGAATAGCAGCCTTTCCCATGCGAGGCAGTTTTATACCCTTAAATCAGGGCACATGGGAATAGGCTCACAAGTATTTTACCTGTAGCTTCCAACCGATTGTGCCATTTACAGTCGACACATATCTTCCCCCTTCGGTTACAGAAGGATAGTGGTCAGAAGAAGGTTGGTGGCAATGTAGAAATAGCTAATACACAAAGCCAGAGATAGAGAGCTTTATGAAATAAAAAAACAATACAGAAAATCCCCTTGCATTCCCGAATCATCAGGAATTGACTGACTTACACTCTCGGCCATTTAAGTATGAAATAAATAAAGAAGATGTTGTTCATTTTGCGCGTGTGCCTAATCCCACATTCTCAATACAAATGCATTTAACCTTGTCCCTTTAAAAGAGCTCTGGACAATCAGAATCATCTTTACAGAAGACTGCGCCTGCTTTTAAATTAGCTTTTTAAAAAGCAGCCATTCTCTCTTTCCCCTTTTCCAATTCCCATTCACACTTGGCACAGATAAACACAGGCAGGCCAGAGCTAGGAGCCTTCCGAAAGTTTAAATGGAAACCATGCTTCAGAAGAGCGGTGCTTCCCCCCCCCCAGCAAGTACGCACTTTGCTGCCTGCCCAAGACCATCGGAGATTCACAGATTTTGTTTAAGCGTGTCAACAGCCCCTCAAATGACAAAAGTTTAACCAAACCAGCTTGCAAAACACCTACACCAGTCCACGGGACCGCTCATAACTCACCTGGGGAGATGGTTTTATGCTTCTGTAATACCATGGAAAACACCTCATTCCCCCAGAGACATTCTTATCAGGTGCAGGTCAACTCTATTTAACCTAATTTTTGCCTATCCTGGCTTTACATCCAAGCGTCAAGTCCAGCTCCCAGCCACACGGGGAGTCGTCCATGACGCTGACCTCCGTGTCAAGCACTAACTTGGGAACCGGTGCAGAATTTGACCTGTGGCATTTGTTAATAACCTCCTTATTAATCATCTTTGTCACTCCTCCAGTGCCTCCCATCTGTGGATGCAGAAGCACTTTGCGAGCTGCGGTGAACTCAAGCGATGGCGTGGGTTAAGAAGGGTATCTCCATTTTACAGCTGGGAAGAGAGGAACACACAGGGCTGTGTAATTAATGCTCGGGAGACGCGGGCTTCTGGCAGAACACGTTCCCACAGCCGCAGATAAGTCTCGCCAACGCACAAAACCCGCTCCCACCTCCATCCTGAATGCACGGGGAAACATCCTCCCACCGCGGGGCTGTGGCGCGGGAAAGGAGCCCACGGTGCCGCCGCGGCGCCGTGCTGCGCGGCGGAAAACGATACCGAAAAATGACCACGTTTGCGATCAAGGGCGGCACGTGCTGGGTGGGGGAATCGCGACAGAGAAATCGTCAGGGGAAAAAGCTTCCAGCCTGCAAATGCAGGAACTGAACCACCCTTACCAACACCAGGGCTGCACGACGGTGCGCTCGGACGATGGAACTGCTGTTCTGTCTGTGAGCTGGGGTTAAAATTCCAGCAGGGATGGAGTCTAGCTTTAGCACTGGGTTTATGTGCTGCTTACGGGGTAGCTCAGCTCAGGCAGGCAGTACCGTGCAGCTCTGCTCTCCGGGATGCTGGCACCGATGAGACTTCGATGGGGAAGGACGCGCCTTCGGTGACGCCAGCGAGGAGCCAGCAGCCAGGACACCGGTGGCCAGGGCCCCTCCTGGGGTCAGTCTCTGAAACCCCCGAGCCAGCGGGTTTGAGCCAGAGCCCCAGGCAGACCCAGCTAAAAGGAAAGGTTAGATCTGAGTTTGCAATCCCAATTTTGCCCCAGTGAGACGGGGCAATGCTTCCCATCCTAATCCCTTTCAGTCCCTCATAACTTTGGAAAATAAGCATTATGCACTTGACCTATTCCGTCCTCGTGTACAACAGCAGAGCAAGATCCATAGGGTGAGCTATTCACTTTTATTAGACCAGCTGGAAGCACTGGAGGGGAAAAAACAGACAAATTATTAATACCCAAGCTCCTCTTCAAGCACGCGTGTAAGAATATTCCACACTGTGGTCTGCAACTGAATTTTCTACTGATTTAATGATATCCTAAACAGATTTCCTACAATCTCAATTGAACATTCAGAGTAGATCAGTACTGGTTTATGTGTCTCGGGAAAACAGCCCCGCAAGTTAGCCACAAGAAAAGTGCAGAAGGAGCCCTCGGTGGTCGCACCGCACAAAACCCTACTGGGAGTGGGGGGAAACTTCTTGCATGACAAAAATGGCTTTTCAAACAAAAAACGCTTCTCAAACAGCAACTTTTCAGTTATGTATCGCTGCCTTTTCAACCAAAACCGTTAATAATGACATTCAGAGTGATTTTTCAGTACAAATTCTGTTTGTTAATCAGAATTGTTTAATGGTTCTTCAGTACTAAAAAAAAGTCTGGCTTTGCCTTCTTCTGAAGCACTGGAAAAATAAACATCCCTTTAAACTTTTAGGGCAAACTCAGTATCTTCCCCTCCCGCTGCACTTTCCAGTACAGCACATTTTTAAAATGGGAAAAAAAAGCATCAGCATACTTCAGTGATGTGTATTCCCAGTAACGCTCGCTCGCTTTGTCGTTAACCTTGGTAGCCTCGAACCGCAGCTTAGGCAAGCCCAGACTGCAGAGAACTGACATAAGAGGTGCAACGCGGTAAAGACAGGCTGGACCATACATCAATGGAATTGGTCTAAGTGTTCAGACTGGAACATCTGTTATAAGATATGACAAGGAGAAAAAAGCTCCTCATAGCCCTCTATGTCTGAGAAAAGGCAGACGATCTGGCAGGGAAGACAAGGCAGAGCACGGGGCTGCGCACCCAGCCCCGACTCGGGGAGCTCCCGGCTCTCCCGCAGTTTGCTCCGCAAGCTCCTGCTCAGCGCGGCTTTAGGGTGGAATTACCCAGGAGTTTTTCCACCCTGAGAGGTGGTTTTAATACAGCGGGATTTGCAGAAACCCACGTTGTGGAAAATGGGTTCAGCTGTCTATTTTTAAAGGTTGTAATGATAAAACTTGGGCGACTGGATGGCGATGAGCAGGGTGCCAGCGAGGCGTTAGGAGACCTGGGCTTCACGGCTGACTGCACTCCCGGCTCGGGGGGATCCCAGCCAAGTGCACACGCTATCTCTGTATCTCACTTTATGTAGCAGTAAAACAAGGCTGTTTCTCAAGAGCGTTAAGAGCCTAAATTAATAAATATTTGGAATTTGCTTTGAGATCTCCGAGGGACAGGAACGCGGCGCGCCAAACCACGGCAGCGCTGCGCACCTTGGAGGCACGGTGAACGTTAGCCAATTAACTGCAGATTATTACGTTTAGAGGAATTAAAATAAACTCCCGGATTCTTACTCGGTGCAGCCAGGAGGGTGTAACGGTCCCTCCACCGTGTAAATATCATTGCTAGGTCCATTAGCGAGGGGTCCTTGCGGTGTGGAGAAGCCGAGACGCTCACCGGCACCATTCAACAATTGGTTATCGCCTTTTTTTTGCCCTCACTAGGCGCTGTTTGGGGAGGGCTGGGGGCATTCGCCTTTTATCTGACCTTATTTTGAGGTTCTCATTTCTCCTCGCCCCCAGCGTTTCCCTTCAATACTTTGTATTGCGGGAGGGGGAGGAACTTAGCAAACAGCACCAACGGTTAAGAACTCCATCGCCCCTGAATATTTGCTTTCCAGCCGGCTCAGCCGTAATGGGAGCAGTGGTCAGTTTCCGAAGGACTGGATATCTCCGACTCCGGGAGCGGGAATCGGAGCCATGCAGATAAGGCTGTCATCAGAGATAACAGCAGTCAACAACCCTCAGCGTCATTATCTCAGCAAAGGGAAAAAGCAGGCAGCTCCCCTTAATATACAAAGCGCGGCGGTTATATATGTCTCCTTTACAATGATAGATGGGAAGGGATAAAGGGGGAAATCTAACAGAAAGCCTTCAAAGCCAGCCTGCTTCACATCCTCGCGCTCCCAAATTGCGAATATGTTTTCATAAAGGCGGTAAACAGCCTCCCCCCAGCCCGCAGCCCGGCTCGCCGAGCGAGGTGGCTTCGGCAAAACAATTTCACTGACATGGATCTGAGCGAGGTCTGTCTGGTTTTTTTTTTTTTCTCCTTTGCTTAATGGAATTTCTTAAGATGGAATAATGAAGCAGCGATTGTCAAACACGCCTAACTGGAAGGCAAACAAATTGGCCGGATCAGGCCTTTTTAATTTGAAAAAATAAATAGAATAAACGTGAATTTATTTGCAATGGTTTGATTGCTCTCTGAAGCCATTACACTGTTAAGCCCCTTTTTACCTTATAATCAAACTCCAGGAGCATAACACGCTCCAGCGTGTCACCGCGCCGCGCGGCAGCGTCCTCCCCGCCGCACGCGACCCAACGCCTCCCCGCCACAGCCCGCTGCTTCCCAACAGGGACCTGCGTGTCGGCACCGCCGTGCCGAAACACGGACCCAACCGCGACGCGGCCATCGCCCTTGGCGAACACGCGGGCCAGCGCGCGGGGCCCCAGACGCCCCGATCCCCGAAGAAACGCCTTAATCGCAGCCCGAGAGGGAGCGGGGCAAATAAATAAGTACAGACGTAGGGAAAAGGAAAGTGGCAAAATCCTAAATAAAACGTCCGGGTCTGATTTCTTTATGTGCGTTTCTGAAGTGAGAAGAAGCGCACAGAAGGGCATTTAATTAAATCAAAGGGTAAAGGGGGGGGTTGCCATGCAGCTTGCTATTATGTTACAGTTCACTAAAATGAAAACTTATTTTTAAACCTCTGGTATTAATTTGAGATTATTCAGATACTTAATTAAAAGTGCAGCATGTGTTAAATATTATTTCAACAAAGATTATCATCAAAACCCTATGTAATAAGATCCTTCAATGCTTAGAGCGATATTTTATGTAAATTTTCTATGCCACCAAATGAAGGTCTCTTCAGTTTTTTCCCCCACTTCTTCATTTGCTGCAGCAAAATGTTCCAAGCAGGGGAAAAAAAAAAAAGTTTCTGGAATAACAAGGATACTACAGATAATGCAGTGCAACAAACAGCAGCTCGGTGGTAGTCACGGTTCTGGGCTCGGCTCCCCTTCCCGATGCCACTTGGCAATAAAGGACTAGATCAAACGGGTCCCATCAGAGCTGAAGGGCTGGATTTTGCTCCCACTGAGGTTACAGAAGGTGTAAGCCAGGAGTAAATTAGCCCTGGCAAAACGCTGCCAGAGTAAGAAAGGCAGGAGTTGGCCCTTTGCATCAGGAATGAACCAACTGGTTATGCCTGGGTCGCATAAGGTACCGAGGTTTCCAGGGCAAAGAACACGTTTGCCTGTGTGGGATTTCTCCTGTGGCCTTTACTCCTGTGAACGGAGTCAGTGATGCTGATGGGAACTAATCCGGTAAGATCAGGGTTCAGTGCTAAGTTTTCAGTGTTGTTTGCACAGTTCGATTTTTTTTTTTTTTAGAAAAAAGAAAAAAAATAATTACTTGCTCTAAGTGATACTATTTTGCCTGAAAACAAGCAAATAAAAACCCCAGAAAACTCACCGAATGCTTACACGGACCCCTCTCATACAATGGCTTCGTCAGTCCTGCTACAAGCAAACTTCATTTATTGATCGGGGCCAGCGCTGCACTTATTCGCTAACGAACACAGGACCGTTCCCGAGCAAAGACTTCATTGTTTGAAGCAGATATAATAGTCTCGAGGAATTGCACGGGCGGTTTTAATGTATAAAACATTGATACTTCACAACACAGAACAACTTCAAAAAGAATCGTGCTTGCTACTCAGCGTGTATTCAATACGCTAATTTTCTAAATACCGGGAAGGGCTTCCATTTATTAGAAGCTGCTGTCAAAATACAGGAAAAGCAACTACTTTCAGTTTGGGGAATACTTCGAGCCAGCATCAAAAAATAGCACAAAAAGCTTCCAGAGCACCAACAATCAAAAATAATGTTTTCAGTGTATTAAAGAACCTGCCAACATCCAACAGCCCCCCCCCACGCTCGCAGCCCCTCGTGGATTCCTCGCTCTGAATTCAGGGCTGTGGCGCGGCTCGAGAGCCCCGCTGGAATGACAAGCCGTGTTTTCTGCCGACATCGCGAGCCCTGAAAATACAGCGCTGGAAAACGCCGAGGCTAGGTTATAGCAACTGTTAGTCAGCCTCAGACTGCGGTCGGAGGTACGCCGCACCAGCGACTCCAAATATAATAATGGAATAATAACTAAAAAATATCAAAGTCAACAAATCAGAGCAGCAGAATGCCAGCCGCGGCTTCGAGCTGCGAGCCAGGAGGGGATCCCTCTGTGTCGGACAAGGGTTATTAGTGAGGCTGTCCTCAGAACGAACTGCAGAAAAGGTGCAATAAAGTGCGTTTCAGACGAACGGAAAATCGTGGAAGCGAGGGGCAGCGCTCGTTTGTAACCATTTGCTCCCTGCTTCCCGCTGCTCGCCTGTGCGGCGTCGGGTTCGAGCGCGGGCTCGCCGGGGCGAGCGGCTCGCCCTCGTACTTGCCCGCAAAGTTCAGAGCTGGGCGCTGATGCTGCTGACCTTGGAGCAACAAATCCACGCGGGGTTTGCTTTGCTTTGTTTTTTAAGGGATCTTGTTAACAGGCAAAGAGAGAGTTGGAAAAAGTAATGATCACGGGCTTCTAATACTGAATGTGCACATACTGAAACTAAGAGTAAGAAGTGCTGAAATAACAACTAAAGGACAATCCATCATGTAATCTACCCATAGCTATATCTTGAAACAAAGATCTAAGCATAACGCGATAGATGGTCTTGGGTTTCACGCGTACCCACACGCAAATAAAAAGCTGCTTTTACAGGAACTTACACGTCCTATATACACATTTACTTGGATGTGCTTCGGGGGGTATTTTTGCACGAGCAACGCAATATTGTTTCTAGGTGTTTGGGTTTTTTTTTTTTTGAAATGACGGGGAAAGTTATCTAGGGATCCACGCCAGAAGCCTCCCCGCTGCGCATCTGCAACCGCCTGCGTGCAAAGGGGGAAAAAAGGAAAACCACCAAAAAAAGCCCCTTATTGCAGCGGTCTGTTGCCGTAAAGGCGACAGAGAAGCGGGACTGCGATTCTCTATGCGGGGGGGGACAGGGTTTGAGCCCTGAAACCTGCCGGCAGGTCCGCGGCGGCGGCGCTGCCCGCCCTGCCCTGCCCTGCCCGCGCGCTGCCCGCGCAGGCAGCGCCCAGCGGCAGGGGGCTGCTGCCCTCTATCGGCCCCGGCAGCTGCTGCCAGACCCTTCCCCACCGCCCCCTCCCCACCGCCCCCTCCCCACGGACGGCTCGGCCTGCCAGAGCCCCCCGGGAACGGCTGCTGACGTCATCTGCCGCCCTCTGACGACACAGCCCAAAGGACAACGCAAACATACAGCCTGATGCAGCTGGTAAATACGAAATGCCCGTGTTTTGGCCCACCAGTCTAAACAACGGGCTAACGGCAATAGCAGCTCTGTTCACGGCTTTCCCGGCACAGCACTTGTAGACTTTCACTGTCCGCGCCGTTAAACAAAACTCCGGGCTTTATCACGGGCCCGTCGTGCTTTATCTCACCACTTCACGTGCTACAAAGTGATCCCAAACAGGGATCGAGACAACCCGGGAAAAGAGGAGGGAGCGCAAGATTCCCACAAAAGCAGCTGACCAGATATTTAAAAAAAAAAATAATAGATGGGACTTGCGATGACCAAAGTGGTGGGGAAAAAAGAGCAAAAGAAAAGGTACAAACCCTGCACTGTAAAAGCACCGCGCTTTGGCGCAGGCGTTTCTCGCGCCGGGGCTGGAAGCTGGAGGCTGACCCCGTCCCCTGCGGCGGCCAGCGCATCCGCAGCCCCGCTCACCTCCGAGGAGCACAAATGTTCCTCCCGCTCCTGTCCTCGCTGCCACTGGTGATGAAAATCTGGAGAAAAGCCACAAAATTAAGTTAAACCAGCGTGAGTTTAGAATCAGATTTCCAAATATAGTCATTTTAAAGGGTGAACTGTTGCTCCTCCTAATAACGCACAAGATGTTGGGGTCAGTCCTGTTTCCACTGAAGCCCTCATAAATACGCATATACAGATCGGTGTCCAAATAGAGAGTTATACACGTGTGTGTACATCCAGACTGTATTAAAAATAATAAATATGCACAAACATGCATATTGGGGTAAGCACTGAAGCACACAAGAAAACATATTTATTTTTCAGGCATTCAAAGTCACTGATGAGAGCAGGCACTATAACCTTACAGGGAAAAAGTTAAGGTTATCATTTAAAGCAACTAAGATCGGACTGATCTTTTCAGAAAAGTCAGACATGGGCTCCCAGATGCCAACGTATCCTGACTCTCAGGTAATAGCTAAGAAAAATAAACCAAAGCATGGGTTTGGTACCAGTCTGAACGCGTGTGCGTGCTTCTCTGACGGGGGACGCGTAACTGCCACGGTCTCAGGTTAATGCTGCAGGATGAACTGTGAGGCTGGTCGACGCTCAATAGCCATCCTCTACCTAAGGCTAGATTTCATAAAAACCAAACCGAGTTAACCCCTTCCCGAAGGTCTTCCAGCCTTACCTGCACCCATCTGTTCGTTCATAACAGCTTCAGGAGTAAAGGCTGCTCTTAATTTCTGCCTCTGGTGCGAGGCAGGGGACAGAGCTGGTGTGAAAAAGCAAGTTGTGGTGAGAGCGTACGGGGCGACGAAAGCTCAACAGGCTCAGTAACGCCTCATGCTATACTTTGCTAACTTTATCCCATCTCTTTTACTCTCTTGCTTTTAGAAACAAATCAGCTTGTCGAGAAAGCAGGCAGCGATGTGAGGCTTGCCGAGATGGCACGGTGAAATTTATTATAAAGTCACACTAGTAAAGATTTCCGTCACAGGGAGGTCAGCTTTCAGCGTAAAGACACTACGCGAGCCGTTACCAGGTCCTGCGGATCGTGTTTTATCTTCATAAATGAATGTGTCTCTACAGTAACCGTACATTTGTTTGCCTGTATGGAGCTCATTAACAGCTGGGTCATACTTGAAATCCTAGAGTTTACGGCATATGCGGGGGAAATTATTTTTCAGATGATCTCTGGTCCTGCTTCTCTGCAGACGTTGCGCAGAGCCACCCACGTAGCCCCCACCCCGCCGCCGGCCAGGCTGCATAATGCCGATCGATCGGTATTTTTAAAACTACCCACGTTTATAAGCGGCTTTCCATTAAGCAACAGGACGGCCGTCGCTCTTTGCCAACCTTAAAGGGATACCAGCAACGCGTCTGAAATGCATTTGTCCTTTTTTTTTTTCTCTGAAACAAAGCGAGGAAGAGACACACCTCCTTTCAGAAAAAGGAAAACCAAAACCATATCCCAAACAGCAGCATGCTGGTTATTAACCGACTGCACAGTTCGACACCGCTTAGCCGAACCTGCCCTTCAAAACACGCCGTGTCCCCGCCATGTCTATTAATTACACCGAAAACTCCTTCAATCATTTGAAACCCTGCTTATCCCAAATTCTCCCCCATTATGCTCAGATAATTGAGGCTGTACGGAGCACACTCGCAGCCCGCGAGAAGAGCAAGCATTATCTTTCAGCTGATACAACTATCAATAGCAAGTGTACAGCGTATACTACAAAGGCTTTATTGTGCATATGTAGGGAGATAGAGATGAGATAGGGTGCCGGGAGGCAGTTTGTCTGGTGCTTACAGTACCGAGTTGGGTGCCATGAGACCGAAGTTTTAATTACTACCTCTGCTACCGACTCTGGTACCCAGATAAACCGCTTGCTGTCTCTGCATGCCAGCATCCCACCCTCCAAAAAGGGCACTGTGAGAATCACCCACCTTTGTCAAGTACTGCGATATCCTTAGATAAACAGCTTTTTATGCGTAGCTGCTGAGTATTACTGTCCATTTAATTGTAGTTTAAAACTCTTTGGAAAGAAAGGACTGAAAAAAATCGCTGAAAATATTTGAGAGCCAAAACTTTGGTTGGAGGAGACTGGCAGGGAGTTCAGCAGAGCTATGCTGATTTAAATCAAGGCAGGCCTGGCCCTTTAAACACAGTTTGCCAAACGTAACGTGACCGGTATGAACAAGCTGTACCTGCGCTAGGTACAAACTACCCAGTGCAGATTCATGCTTACTGCTGCAAAATCTTTATGCCTCACCACAGACTGGTACCAGCACTTGGTATTTGAACAAGAGCAATACAGATTTCATTAAAGCAATAACCTGTTCGTGCTCCGTCTGCTCTGACCGAAGCGATTTTGTTTAGGGAGTCCCCAAACTTTCTGCACAGGAGAATCGGTGGAGCCAAGCGATGCACGGCCGCGTGCCGTTACCGGCAGGGGTGCCAGACCCAAAAAGCCCATCTTAAAACGTGGCACCCTTAACGCTTGCACCATGTAAAATGCACAAAGATAACAGAAAATCAAGGTCTTTCAATAACGATAAGCCTCCTGATTGCAGGTAGGGGACTGCACGCGATCGCTATGCAAAGCCGTGGCTGCACGTACGATGCACCCGGGCACGGCGCAGACGGGTCTGTAATCGCCACCCACCAAACTCCTTAAGAGCAGGCAGAACGCGACCTGCGAGGTAAGGAGATGGCACCTGCCGCTCTCTGCTAGCTTTCTTCTTTGTCTTATAAGCACCCGAAATTCTGTTTTAAGGCTTTACCATGTGGCGATTTCTGTAAATCGCCCTTCTCCACTGGAGTGCTGAGGTGAGGGGAAAAAATCCCGCGCTCACTTAAAGCCTTTTATTTCTCTTGTAACATGGACATCTTGGAGAGCAGATTAGCCAAAGGAGAGAAAAAATAAAAAGCAAACGGTATTACTGGTGACCTAATCCTTCCTCTCAGAAAAAGAAAGGGGAAAGAAAGCCTCTTGTGATCTCCAAGGAGGAACTTGCCTTGTAAACTAGTCTCCTGTTTGAAACGGAAACAAGAATGTGAATCCTGATACGGAGAGGCTACCAAAGGCAGGGAACAGCTTAACAGCCCGGAGATTTTCCCTTTCAGCGCAACGCGGGGGTATTACGCAGGTCCTGCCTACGTTAGAAAAACAGGCAGCGAAAACTTAACAGGTTATAAGATCCTTTGGCCACAAAGGCATCCAAATGTGGTTATTTTTATACACTAGGCAGGAGCGTAATCTGTGTCCAAGTTTATAAACTGTAGGCTTGTAGTTCATTAAAAGGATTCTATTACTGGCTCCTCTCTCTTCGGTTATTGTATCCAACCCCCGTGACAGGCATTTACAGCCCTTTCAAACCTGCCCCTCTATAAAACCAGGAATGCTGCCCCTGCCCCCTCCTCCCCTTAGGGAATGGGGGCAATCAGTGTTAGATTAGCTAAATATTTGAAGAAGGGACCCATTTTTTACTGGCAAACATTACTTGGAATAAAAGTTTGCACTTCCTCAAGCGCTCAGATAAAAGAGCACGAAGGCAGGCACACTGGCTACCGCTGTCCTCCTCTTGTCAGGTGAGAAAACTGAGGTCTGGGGTGAGTCCATGGCAAAATTGAGAACAACCCCCTAAAATCCTTGATTTCAACCCTACCCGGCCCCCTTTGCTGCGCCAGGGCAGACAACCGGCCCGCTGAGCCCCGTCTCCTCTCCAGCTCCAACCAGCTAAATCACTCCTAAGAGCCAATTTAGCCAACGAGTTTAACTTCCCTTCTTGCATGCGAACACCCATGGCCAGGCGCTGCTCCCTCCATTTTTCATTGTCCAGAAATACTGGGAGGGGTGAGGGATTTTTGCAGTTTCTTTGAACTGCTCGCCCCGTTCTCGGGGAGCACCGCAGATGTGCTCCGAGCACCGCGGCGGCATCGCTCCTCTTCCCTCCGAGCAGAGGATCCGAGCGCCGCCGGCCCCGACGCACGGACACAACTGTCATGAAAAGCTCCAGGAATACTCACGCATTTATGTGCTTTTTTTTTTTAACTCTCCAGGAGCACAAACACCAGTGAAAACCTGAACGGCGAGGAACGTACGCAAACAGAATATCATCGTGGCAACGGCTAATTCGTTTTTTAAATTCCAGGCAATATCTTCAGACTTCTTTTTTGGCATCGTTCCCCAGCTCTTATCCAAGTATCCGATGTCCATGGCTTCCTAAAACATGGTGGCAGATGCCATGCTGATAGGAAACCAGAAATTCCTTCCTGACCCGGCAGATTACGTCATGCCTCTGAAATGCAAAATCAAATCCAATCCAGCTACCTGTCCATCTCCAGGCTGCCTATCAATTAGCATTAGACACTAATTTGATTAAATCAGTATGTTGAAATTTTATTTGATTCCACCTAAGGAGTATAATTCCCCCTGCGTGTTCTCTGTAACCCACTAATTTTCCAATGGAATAGGAAACACGGGTTGGGATTTGGAGGCTATTTCTTCTACTTGTTAACATGTGAGCTTAAAACCGCAGTAAAAAATAAATCCATGCAACTTGCTAGAATGAGACTTGCCAGTTTAAGAGAAAACGGCTTTTTACAGAATAACCCAGATGGGGGGAAAAAGAAAAGTATACATTTAACTCTGAAACCTGAAGTGTTCTTTGAGGGAAAATGAATACATTTTAGCCTTAAAGGGATCACAGACTGCAATTATATAATTCTTGTCAACTGATGTTAAAGATAGGCTGGAAAGAATGTATGCTGAGGCCCTGCAATAAAACGAGCTCCTTTACTCCTTTCAAATGTTTGCAAGCCTTGGAGGTTATCCAAAGGTCGAATACAGGAAAAGTCTTGGTGAACAGAAAACATAATCATGAGCTTTTTTAATATGGGCTCTTTTTGTAATAAAATAAAATTATTGTAAGGGAAGGGAGGGCGGGCTCTGTCTCCTCAGATCTAGGGCCAGGGGGGCTGAGTTTTAATCAGACGCTGCTGTTCTCCCCTCCTCTCTCCTCCCCAGCCTGTCACTACGCCGCGAGAGAAGCCAGCGGAGGTGCACCGGGTGCGCTGCAGAGGGGCAGAGACCCAAGCCCGGCACCGAAACCCCTTGGCTTTGCTGCGATACAAGGACACGTTTCCCGAGAGGGAGATGGAGAGAGACCTTCATCGCCAGCCAGCTCCGCGCAGGGTAGCGGCAGATCCCCGACACCTTTCCCTCCCGTTATATCAGGACAGACCCCATTTCAGGTAGAGAACAGCTCCGTACGATGCCGTAGCTGTTTCCAATGTGCTGCCACTTCTGGGGCGCACCAGAACGAATGCTGTGTTTCCCACAGAAACACCACTGGAAGCTGGAAGTGAGGTACATGGAGAACATCACATCCAGCTGCAACTACACAGGAGCTGAGAGATGGCTTGTCAATACTCTCATGGATCTGGGGGCAGAATCCAGGGCTGCAATCTTTACTCTTTCCAAAAGCGCTACGGCTTCGCTCGTGACCGTCTGCGGTCAGGGAGCTGTTCTCCGTTCACCCGGCGTACTCGGTGGCACTGCCTACCTGGCGTGCAGCAAATCCCACACCGGCACTCGCACTACCCCCTGCATTTGGTTCAGAAATTTTCTATCCAACTACAGATTTGAGCCCATCTCCCCAGGCTGCTAAACACAAGGCTGGAGCAGCAAGCCGTGAAGTATTTGGAAGGAATTAATGAAGCAGACATTTGCTGAAGGCATCAGGTGCTTCCGAGTTGCGATCATCCTTCACAGCAAAACCTGGGAGACGCACACCAAGACTGGCTATGCTCTAATCCCACGCTCCCTGTAACACTTTATCACCATTTACCTCTTCTGGTGACTGCCCCATCATCCAGCTCTTACTACAACACTGACTTACCTATACCTTGCAGGCTGAGAAAACAATCTTACAACAGACTGTTTTTTCCTCTCAAAAACCAGAAGCCTGTCTTAACGATCCATCTGCACTGCCTGGGGAACGTCATTCATGCTGACAAGTCCACTGCTGTTCTGAAGATGTTGTTTCCCATTTCTTGAATTTCTTCTGGACTTCTTCTGTCCTGCATTTCACCATTATCAATCTGGATGGAGAGACCTTTCCCATTCCCTGCTCCAGATGAATAAGAAGAATTAGAAAAAGAAAAAAGATCATACCTACCGTTCCCATCTAGGCAAGAAACACACTTCAGAGCTGGAGCAAGCTGGATAGACCCGTAAATGCACCTGCTCTGGTAGGATGTGAGACTAATTCACATTAGCTGTGCTCCCACGGACCATCTCTTGGCCTACAGGCACGAAAACTTGACCACATATTTAGAGTATTTCTTTTTTTATATAATTTCAAGCCAGTAGCATGTTTTCCAACATGAACAGCACACTTGGCTCTCCCTCATCTTTGAGGAAGAGGTGCAGAGCTGCCATTTCACAAAAACAGGAGACAAGGGCCTTCGAAAGACCATGAACGCTACTGTGTGCGCAATACGGCATATCTTTATTTTTAATAGTATGGGCAGTCACAAAAGAGATGTAATTGGCAGCCCTACTGCGTTCCAGGAGCGGTCACAGTGTCAGGGTACCAGCCCCCCATTCGGTGTGACCCAGAAGGCCACCTCTCCTTCGTTTCAATTCACCTCTCCCTCTTTCACCCAGTCCTCCTCCTCCTGCTGAGTGGCGTTCCTCGGCTTTAGCCACGAGCTCCTCCTCTTCTCTTTGAGCTGAAAAATCAAGAGAATAAATACATGAGCACTGGAAAAGTCACTAGAAAGTAAGCTGCTGCTGCTTAAAAATAAAGGTCCCTATTCACAGGCTGATTTCGAGAATTGTTTTGGTGTGTGCCTAAATCCAGCTGATCTCCACAAGACATAAAAACACACCGAAACTCAAACACACATTGAAGAGCCCTTCCTGAGCAAAGCTACTTGCCCAAACTGGGGGATAAGTTAAAAGAAGTTATCCTACAGAAATGCCATGTACTCAGGACAGCTCGGGGGCCCAGGAAACAGTGATAGCAGCAAGCTGACCCCGCAAACCAAAATTAAATCGGAGCCCGGGGAGATGAGATCCAGATTTTCCTGCGAGCAGAAGGTGGATGCTCGGTGGTGCTGCAGGCAGGCAGCTTTTCAAACGAGCTCCACACATGGGAACAAACATGTCCAAGGGCCTCACACCCAACGGGGAGCTGCTGGGTGCCGAACACATCTGAAAATCTGGCGCTCGGAGTGGGCGCTGAGCCCTGGCAAATCCGACTCCCAGCCCTGCTGAAAATCCGTCACCACATCGTCAATGTTAAAAGACAGGTTTTTCAAATGGGAAAAGTGCGTTTATCACCCTCGGCAAACTCACGAACAACACAAGGCATAATTGCTCAAACGTCAAATAAAAATTCTCGGCTGAGTAAACACCACGCGTGGACCTTTTTTGATCCCCAAATATGAATGCTTTAGAACAGGATGAGCATGTGGCCAGCGGGGCTGTAATGGAGAGTGCTTTGTATCCTTAACTGTACCAGGCGTGATAAAGTGCCCGCTATCATGAAAAAAAGCTCATCTGAAAGACAGAGGGAAACCAGATGGGAAAAGAACACAAACTCTCAGCAGGAATTTCAGGGAGATTTTTTTTTTTTTTGATTGCTTTCAATTTTTCCAAAATAAAGATCTCTCCCATAGCTCGAGGCTAAGCAGAAATACGGTCCCATCCACCTGAGGCATCCAGAGGGCAAGGCTGAAAGGCCAGGTTTCGCCTCGGTGCTGGAGCTGCGGCCTCCCACGCCATGGGGCATCCGTGAGCCCAGCCAAGGGGAGCAGGCACCCACAGCCCCTTCCCCCCAGCGGGAACCGAGGCTGCTGGGGTCTCTACCTCAGCTATGGCTGACTGCAACACCTTGGCTACTTCTGATATTGCAATCCTTTCTGCTGCCCGGGCAAATGCTTCAGCAACTCTTTCTGCCTCTGGCTTTTCTGATGCTTCCACCACTATCGCCGCTGCTCCTTCGGGAGCGTCCGCCTTTCCACCTGGACCGGCTCCTTCTGGGCTTTCCACCTCCCCTGTTGCTGCTGCTTTTTCCACTCCTTCCACCTCGGCTCGTGATGCTGTTGCATCCTTCTCTGCTCCCTCTGGTGCTGTGACAGCCAGCGCTTCCAGGTCCCCTGCAAGGTCGCCAGCAGCCAGTGCAGCAGGAGGACCCTTCCCAGGGGACAGCACAGGCCTGCGGAGTCGGAGACTTGGCCCGGATCCTGTTGGTAGAAATGGAGAGTGTGAAGCAGCGCAACTATAAACCAGTGCGTTCCCTAGCATCACTGCGAGCGGACCGGTGACAGGTCCTGGAGCTGGCAAGGCTGCTTTTCAACAGCCTGGCTTTGCTGTAGAGACATGGAGCAAGAGGCTGGGACCCAGAGCATCGGTGCGGTAGCACAGAGCTTTGACTCTCGCATCCCAGCCCCGTGTTCTCCTATGAGTGGCAGCCACTTTTGCAGCCTGAACCGAGGCCAGGCACACAGCTGTACACCAAAACATCTTCAGTGCCTCATATCAGGTGGCTTGCGTGGCATTCAGAGACGAAGAGGAGAATAAAAGGAAGGCTGGCTCTTTCCCAAGATCTGTTTGCCTAATATCCCAGGGGAAAAAAAAAGTTTTCTCTAGAGAGAAAACAGCATGAATTCCAGGGAACATACAAGTCAAACGTGTTTTTTCAAACTGTCATGCCCTGGTGAACCTCCTACAAAAAGAACACAGGGGACACCTGGGGGTGATGGTTGACAGCCACCTAAACATGAGCCAGCAGTGTGCCCAGGTGGCCAAGAGGGCCAATGGCATCCTGGCTTGTATCAGGAATGGTGTGGCCAGAAGGACCAGGGAGGTGATGGTGCCCCTGTATTCGGCACTGGTGAGGCCACACCTCGAATCCTGTGTCCAGTTTTGGGCCCCTCACTTCAAGATGGACATCGAGGTGCTGGAGCGTGGCCAGAGAAGGGCAACAAGGCTGGTGAAGGGTCTAGAGCACAAGTCTTATGAGGAGCGGCTGAGGGAGCTGGGGGTGTTTAGTTTGGAGAAGAGGAGGCTGAGGGGAGACCTTATTGCTCTCTACAACTGCCTGAAAGGAGGCTGTAGTGAGGTGGGGGTCGGTCTCTTCTCCCCAGTAACAAGTGATAGGAAGAGAGGAAATGGCCTCAAGCTGCACCAGGGCAGGGTTAGGTTGGGGATTGGGAAAAACTTCTTCACTGAAAGAGTGGTCAGGCCCTGGCACAGGCTGCCCAGGGCAGGGGCTGAGTCCCCATCCCTGGAGGGATTTAAAAGCCGGGGAGATGCGGTGCTTGAGGACATGGTTTAGTGGCGGACTTGGCGGTGGTAGGTTAACGGTTGGACCTGATGATCTTAAGGGTCTTTTCCAACCTTAACGATTCTATGATTCTATGACATCCCCAGAGGCAGGGGATAGCAGGCTCGAGTCAGGCAGACGTGGTGTGACTTCTCCCAAAGCTTCTGCCAGCGCATCTCCCTTCTGACCTGCCAGATCCTCCCTGCCGCAGCCTGCGCTCCCCATGCGCCCCTAGGCTGCTGGCCTTCAAACCTCTGCTGTCACGCTGCGTTTTCAATTGGCATGTTCCTCCCGGTGCCAGGGGAGGACCACCAGCTCAGGTGAAATTTTGACAACCAAATTATCATTTCTGGTAAGTGCACAAGGGACATTGTCAGAACAGATCCATAACTGTCTAATATATATATTAATCAACTTTTGTATTGGAAAGATCCCCTGTCAAACGTAGCTCTGCTGTCAGGTCAAAACATAGGCTGCAGTGAAATAAATGAGTAGTTCCCATAACGAACTTTGAGAGGAGACATACCATCGATGCTACTCCTTCTTAGTAATACCTACACCAGTCTAGAAGTCAGGACAAGTCTAAGAGGCGATACTGGATGGAGTAAATTGTATGAATTCAGAGTAAGAGTTTAGGAGTCAGGAAGAGCCATTGGGTCTGCCCATACCCACCGGGGTTTGGGCAAAAAAATAAATAATTAAAAAAAAAAAAAAAAATCACCATTTGATTAATTCCCCTGTGTTTTGTCCCGCCTCCCCCACGGAGACCAGCACAGGCACTGGATTAGCACACAACTAACTTTTGGGCATATGACTACGCAGCAATACAAAGGAATTCCTGCAGCATGGAGGCATCCTCACAGTTGCTGTAACCCCGCCAGCACAACACCAGGGTCTGGCACAGCTCCCCAGCCCCCTGCACACCTCCACGGGCAGTCCCAAGGAAAGGACAAGTAACGCTTGTCAGATGTGCTGAGCGACTGCGATCGGCGGGGGACCCCGATGCAAGCACACGGAGGATGCTGGCTGTTCCCGGCTCACACATGCTCCACAAACCACCAGCGGGGAACCGGGGCAGGCCTGATGAAATAGTGATGACACCGCTGTTCAATGCCGTTTAGCATTAGTAATTGAAAAAGAGGAGGAAAAAATAAGGTGGAAAGCTGTGAAAGGATGGGATGGAATACACAAGAGGTGCTGGGGTAGGAAAAGGGGGAAAATGGTAGAGAAAAAAGGGAAGAGGAGAGCTGAGAAGGTAAAGAGGAAAAACTGGAGAAGAGGAAAGCAGGCTGCAGATCGCCACTGCTGAGAGGAGAGTTGTGCCCAACTACGCTTAGAGAGACGACCAGGGTGGAAAGCCACCCCGCCACGCACACCTACATCCTCGTGGACACAAGTCAGTCACTTGCTCATGCCATTGAACAAGCTACCCGCATATCTGCTTCATTAAATAGTAACCCTGTAGGTCTGCTGACAAGAACATACTTCTCTCTCCTTTGGTAATTAGCCCTGAAGGCTGGTCACGCTCACTGGCCATGAAACGCTGCAACAAGCAGCCTTTTCATGCCACAAGCTGTACCTTTGTCCCTGTCCGTCCCCATCAACCTGGTAAAGGCAGGCACGATGCCTGCCTGACACCGGCGCTCCGCAGCCGCATTCATGCTCTCCCCCTGCCGAGACGGGCGCAGACGTCTCTCAACAGGGCAGATATGAGCTCGCTGGGGCAGTCGGCCGTTGACCGCAGAACCCGGGAACTTTCCGCCTTTTCCTTCTGCTTGGGAAAAAAACAAGGGCAGACTCAGGAGTGGCAATTTGCTGCCAGTCAGCTTGAAATAGCTGCAATTCGATATGCTGGGAAGAGGAAGGGTCTTACCAGGCTCCAGAGATGGAGGAGAAGCAGCACGGGGTTTTGTGTGAGGAGCTGGGCAGGAACTGAAGGCTCAGCCCTTCCTCAGGGCTGGGCACGCTGTTTGCTCAGCAAACCTCACCCCAGGGCTGAGCAGCCTTTTCTCGCTTATGCCACCCAGGGCAGGACTTCTCTACCCACCGCACGTGCCAGCCGTGCCAAGGCTCTGGCCCCAGTTAGTGATATAGTCATGAAAGCAATAAAAGACCCAAATCTATTTTAACAAACATAAAATGCCTCCTGAAGTTCCTGCAATGTGGGCTGAGTTAAGCCAAAGCTGACATGAACTCAGTGTACGGGATTAAATTTTTTTTTTTTTTTTTAAAATTACTCTCCTTGTCAAAAAACAAAGGAGGCAGGTTAGTAACACTCACCCCTTTCAAAGATGTTAGGAGCCTGAAAAGCAGCACTCATAGCCCAAAGCTCTAGCTTTACGATCACATTTCCCCTCCAAAATATTTTGGAGATAAATTCCAGGCACCTCAGCAAGGAGAACAGTGCAGAGATTAAAAGCAAACATATTCCCGGTAATTCTGGGCAGCCCGTTCCAGCGGTGAGACCATGGACCTGGCAATGAACCTTCAGCTGTGCTCCGACTTGAGAGAAGACCTTGAGTACGTCCCACCTGCCCCTCTGGCCTGCGGTCCCTCTACTGTCCTATTCTGCAGTGGAGATGACTGAGAATTAGCAAAGGTTACTCCTTCTTTTATGGTGTCTGAGGTCTGCTCACTGCAAGTATGATTTTTCAAGAAGCTTACTGCCTGCATGGTCTTTGTATACGTACATATTAGCATTTTGACCCACATTTGCACAGGGGCCAATTTAACCTCATAACCTCCAGTTTAACCTCACAAATTGCCTCTAGAGCACCAGAAGACTACCCCTTTTGGATCAAGGCACCACTCAGCTGCACCCCGTTGTCAAAGCCCCCCACCTCCCTGCCCGGATCACGCCGACGCCAGGCCTGCACACCAAGAGCGTTCCCAACCTGACCTGCTCCTCCTGAGCCCTCGCACGCCTCGCTCAAGGCATTGCTCTGCAATTTAGGTGCCCCCCATTCGCTGTACGAGCCCTGCTCCCTTCCGCCAGAGCCCAGGCTGAGGGCTGCTCTCTGCTCTGCCGCAGGTTCGTGCATTCAAAGCCCTTGTTAAAATCTCTGCCACCGCTCGGCAGTCGCGTAGTTTGCCCCCAGCCCATTTGTTTACGTCTGACTAATGTTCATTGCTTGAAAATGAGTTTGAAGCTAATGCTCTGTCTCCCAATTAAATGTTTGATGGAATGACATCAAAACCAAAACAGACAGAAAAAATGATTTCCCTTTGATAGGCTGGCCACATTGTACAAAACTCACTATTATGACTCTGGTCACTTAGAATTTTGCCAGACTTTAATCTTTTGAATTAAAGCTTTCCATGCTGGTTGTCTGCTCTGGCTGGAATTCAGGGTGAAAATTTCAGCTAATGCAGTTCATCCACTACAGGAAAACTTTTTACCCAAGTTAAAAAAAAACCCAAACAACTGATCTCTCTTGCAAGTGTTTGGTTGAAGTCTCAGTGCTCTAGTCTGGAGCACTGCTTTAAAATTTGGCCGAAAGGTTACAATAGTGCCAGGGAATAATTTTTTACAGGGAGAGTAATGCACCTTTGGCCAAGCTATGAGCCCCTGAAAAATCAGCCTGCACATGCTCTGTAGTGATTTGTGATAGTTTGGCAGCGAAAATATTTTTCAAAGCCCTGACTTCGCAATCTGAATATTCTTTTTGTGCAGTTTTGGTTTTCTTTAATGTAATCTATAAAAATAGCCAGTGACCTTTGGTGACATCTGAACAGGCTCCTGGTTTCCTTCCATGGTTTGAAGACTTAAACAATAGCCTCAAAGAAATGACTCAATACTACACCCACACGTACTCGATGCCTGGGAAACTGCTGGTTGTTGGTCAGCAGAAACAAGAAGGAGATCCACGCAGTTCCAAGGTGCGGCAGGTTCGGGCAATTTGGGGGATTGAGGCACGAAAGGCCTGAGATGCCGTGAGCCAACGTCCCCCCAGCCACTGCTCCACACACCAAGCAGTGTGAGGATGCCCACAAGTTTTGGGCGAAAGACAACGTGGGGAAAAAACGTTCTGGGTTGCCAGGGGACTTGGTGGCTACCCTCACCGAGCTCTCGGTGTCACGCTTTCCACGCACCAAGTCTCCCAACTTCTTAGCACAGGTTGCTAAAATCTTTTGGCGTGGCAGAGTGGAGGATTTGTGCTCCCGAACCAGCACGTTCCTGCAGGTAGGGCAGGAGCATTAAATTACCCTCGTTCTTAAAGGAAGAGCAAAATTTCAGAATCCCGTTAGGCAAAGTTCACCTGACACCAGCTTTTAACATGTGTCCGTAACCTCAGCCAGAAAGAAACCTTCAACAGCTCAGCTGGTGGAACTGTTGCCTTTAGACCACAAGCAACGTGTTAGAAACCTGAGAGAGGAAATATGCAGGTTTCTGAAGAAATCAGGGTTCTAGAAGTGGGGTCAGCCTCCTGGCTGACAGTCACAACGTGCCAACCGCCGGCGTTCAAGGAAAGCGGACAGTTTGCAAGTGAGTTACGTTGTCGCTCTGAAACCCCTGTCTCCTAAGAACTTCTTTTCTATATACCTGCCAAAGCTGCTATTTACCCAACATAGCCATAGCACTTGGGTCATTAAACAATACTGATGGCAATGCCCGGAGAACTCCAAGCACCTATTGTAGTATCACTGAATTCCTCCTTTGATCACCATGGTCAAGAAGTATCTGATTTTTATCACTCTTTAATAGCTCCCAATCAACTTTCAGAAGTTACCACAATGCTCATGGTAGAACCTTTGTCAGGCCAGGGTAATCATTGACAAAACCCGAACAGCAGATCTCACTAGCTCAGCGTTGTCAGTCATATGTGACCTTCTCCATGGGCTTGCTACCCCAGGGACAGGGTTTCAGCTTCCATGTTGAAGACTACTCTGTCAGTGTCAGAGCAGAAAAGGCTATGCATGTAAAAGCCATTTTCCAAGCTTCCTGCAAAAGCCTGCAGAGATGAAAAGGGAAGAAAATTTGAAGCACATTTGAGTCATTTCTGGAGGACACGCACTCCTAAGCATAAAATAGGAACTTTCACGTTCATATGTTGCTACGAGATCATTCAAGAGAAACACATCTTTCCCACACCTAAGACACAGAAAGACTCTTCCTCGTAAAATTCTGCCACCCTTCGTCTGTGTCCCAGACGATGCTTACAAATAATCTAGCAATATTTTGTAGTCACTGTTATGACCTAGAGATACCTGGACTCACTATCTTTCCCCCTGCTGAGATGGTTTAATTGCCACGTATCTAACTAAACCCCGAGCAGCTGCTTGTTTCAGACTTGGAGGGCTCATATGCCTCAAAGTTTGCCCAAGCTCTCCAGCCATACTAGTTTGCCTAATAAAAGACACTATCTCTACCTATAAGCCTTGTCCAGCAGTAATCAGAGAGATTTATTTTGTCTGATTCCAAAATTTGTCAGTCAAAATGAAATGAAAACCCAGTGCTCTAATGAATGCTTCTGAAACAAAATGGGCAAAAGAAAGGTATCTGAAATTAAGTTTATAAAACCCAAGAAATTATAGAAGTTAGTATTTTACAAATTTCTGTTTTCTGTATGCTGACATGTTGCTCTCAAGAGGCTTTCTTATTTTTGAAAACTCCTAAGAAACTCTCAAGAACCAAAAACATTGGAAGTGAGCTTTAGGACCAAGACTTCTGTAGGTGAGGGAGACACACATCAACACCCGCGACAGCTTGTTTCAGTGAGAACAAAAAAACGTTATCCTAGGTTTTTGGATGCATTCTGTAAAACTAGTGATGATTATAACGCAGTTGCAACATATTTAATGAATCACAACGAGCAGCTGACAGGTCACTTCAGCAGAGGAAAGATCAAATTTGCAGCGGCCATTTGAAGAGGGAGCATTTTTAGGTAATTATAAGTCACATAATTGCACAATTAATGCCCTGGTTTGTAGGCAGTCAAAACCTAGGAATAATACATATAATAACCCGTAGTTATAACCCTGTCTTAGGTAAGAATTTCTCTCTGTATTACCTAACTGGTGATGTACGCTCTGGGAATTTTTGGATTGGCACTAAAGCACCAGGCATTATCCAGAGGCAATACAGGGATTCAAGGGGCAGCTGTACGGTGTATCGGCCAACCTAGGTGACTTTCGAAAGGGTTAAACAATAACTGGAATTTACAAGACTTGCATGTTCCTGAGGAGTGAGGAGAAAGGGAAAAATCACATACTTCTAAATGAAGCACTTAGAGCAGGCAGGTTGGTATAAGCAACCTAGGAAAGACAAAGCAAAAACCAAAGAGTGGATTCGCTTCACCTGCGACAGCAGCTGTGTGTTTTGGTGGAAGTGTTGGTTTCCTACCTCTAACATGTGCACACATTCATGTCCCTCAGTTACAGATCACAAACCTGTTAGTCCACCTACTTTATCTTGTATGGTTTATGAAACCGTAAGGACTTTCATTCTCTGGTGCATTTTGGGAATTTTGCAGACTTTCAGTGCTCCTACTCAAGTCAGCCACGCATTAAGCTAAATTCCCCTGAAAGAAAATCTGTATTTAATACTTAAACAAAAATATTGAGCTCTAAAACGTTAAAGTGTTATTTAATGACCATGATGGCAGCATGAGAGCCAGATACAAGCTGCTCTGTGCTGTCCAAGCTCAGCTTCCCAGGAGCGATGCTCTGCATGGCATAAATCCTCCCAGCAACAAGTCCGACAGCACAGAGCAGCTCCACGACGTTTGTCTGTTCACTGGAGGTCAAGTCCTCGACCCAACGTACAGCCAGAGAGAACATCCATCTCCTCTTGCTTGGGGTGGGACAGAGGGACCGAAACTCCCCTTCATTAACTCCTTAACAAAAGCAGCCTTATATTACACCAGCCGCTAAATTGCATCAGCCGCTCGTTGCATCAAAGTGCCGTGGCTCCCAGAGCTGCTTTTGGGCTCTGCCTCTTCCCACCGAAGCCACCGGGCATCTTGCTAAGTAGCAAATGGGAAAAGGCCTCGGACCATACATAGGCTGTACGGCAGCAAAGTCCATTTAGAGTATGCACAAAGAAAGAATAATTGAAGCTTTGCCAGAAAGCAGCTCTCTCAGGGTTAGAAAGCAATGCCTGTTTACTAGTTAGCCAATAAATTTAGGAGTAATAAAGAATGAACACCCATTCTCTCAGGAAAACCTTTGTGAATCAATAATATAGGGAGGTACCCAGCTTTTCATTCAGCGAGCTCTAATTACTGAAAAGCCCACAGAAGCAAGTAGCCACACCATGCTCAGACTTTCAGAGGGACGACTGAAAAGCTCTCATCGCCACACTGCATCAGAGAAGCAGAGTTGGAAAAATTCAAGCAAATCCCTACTGGATTCTTAAAGGAAGCCCTAATTGGGTCCTACCATCTACTGAGAAATTATGTTTTAGAAGGAAAAGGATCTGTCTGCCATCATGGAAGTTTCCTCCAGCATCTGAGCTGAGCCAAGTGCAAATGAAACCTTGAACCTATGCCCAGCAGGATCACCAAGAATTGAAACTTTCAAATTAGGACAATATAAAAGATGCCAATAAAAATGTCTTTACTGAAAGCCCTGTTCTGATGTATAAATCTTGCCCCACTTCCCTTCAGCCCAGCTAAAACCTGGGCTGTGCCAAGTCCCCAGGGAGACCCCGCAGGGGTGCATTTCTGCCACAAGCCTGGGAGCAGCTGAAATTCCAAACGACAGCTCTCATGAGAATCTCAGATCAAAGAAACCGCCTCCATTTGCCTGAACTTTTAGATAAACAGCCAAAAAAAGTTTAAAGTTCACTGCGGGACTGACCCCCTTCTGCAGTCACCCTCACACAAATCCTGTATTTGCCATTTGTCTGTGTAAGGTCTTTAGGGTAGGCACCAGGACTTCCTAGGCATTAGTAAAACACCAGCACTATCAACCTCTGGATCTAAATGGAGTCTGTGCGTCCTGCCACTGTTTAAATAAAATTCGTAACCCGTCCAGCTCTGACACATGACATCGTGATGTCCCTCCCCTCATCTACCCATGCTGCTCTAGCTTACTGAGGTCAAATTTAGGGAGGTTAACACGCGAAAGTGAATCATGCATAGTACGTCCAAATGATCAGAGACTGGGAAACAAGACACGCGATCGGGTCGTATCAGAACAAAACGGAAAAATTTATAACACAACTCATCTATCTCTCACTCCTCCTTTGCTTTAACCACCAGATGTTCGCCATTCAACTACCTGCTGCCTTCTCTGAGCTTTAAATCAGACCCAAAGCACTCCCAGAGCCACGATCACAGCACAGAAAGGTCGCAGGAGAAATATACTTTTGCCTTGGCATCCTATGTCTGGTAAAAGATACAAAAAGAACTAAAAACCCTGTGATGACAAGCTAGGTTCGGGCACCCTCACTAAGAGCTCAAAATCTCACTCTTTGCCTTGTATTAAAGTGAGCAGCTTCACAAAGACCCAAACCGTAGATTATCTTCAGGGTTATTGTGATGTGACTATGAAGCTTTCTCATCAGGCTGCCAGTGGGGGGAGGGAAAAAAAAAAGCTTTCTGAATCAGGCCCTTATCATTTATACCACATTACAATCCAAAATGAAAAATGACTTGCTCCAGATTTGATAGAATAAAGCATCTTGAGATGCCATAGAAGTACCCAATTTTCAATAAAGACATTAAACCTAAGCTTCAAAAAAGGGAATAATTACATCGTTTTTTGCTTTGAGTTCTGTTAAAAGTGTCAATTTATAAAACTAGGTGAACATCCACAATTCCTAAGCAGACTGCAGCTAATTAGACCCCGTTTGATCTTTTATTTTGCCTAGAAGCTTATTTAACAACTTTACACAAAACTCCAGGTTTTGACACACTAGTGGACTGGGGGAGGGGGGAGGAGGCTCCTCACATCCCCAAGCACACGTGCTGCCAGCAAACCTGGGAGACTCCTTCTAGCGATGAGAGCGACTGCCTCTTATTTGAGCCGTCTGGATGGAGACACGATAGAGTACAAAATATTAAAAATGAAATCAAAGCACGAATGGAGTTGTTACTAACGCTCCAGCTTTACATACACAATTTGTGTGCGTGAATTGCTGTTTTAGGTGAAGGATGACAACACAGAAAACAACGTCGTGTCTGGGCCATGGGATGGGGTGCCTTTAACTGCCGCTGCAAATGAACTGGGCACTGGCTTTGTAGCGTTCTCCAAAACGATGATGTGGTGCAGAGAAGAGGGCACGGCAGCCCCTACCTGAGCAGCACCCGCCGGCATTGCAGAGGGCTGTCCAGCAGCGTCTGGTGGGAGCGGGACAGGCAGAGCTGCTCAGAGAAGCAGAGCCCATACTGTGCTATGCTGCACCAAAACAAATCTTTGAGTGAGCTGACTCCATCTCGGGGCAGTGGAAGGGACTAGGCAATTTCTCCAGGTCCCTTCCAGCCCTCCTTCCCACGAAGGGCTGACCTTAAAGTAACTGTGAGGGCCAGGGGACACAGAAGCCACTAGGGCTTTGGCACTTGTCATTTCTACAACCGCATCACAACATCTCCTTTCTGTAACAGGAGAGACAGACCTCCATGCCTCCCAGGAACCCACCACAGCAGTGAAGTCAGGATTGTTAAGGGCAAAAAGCTCCTTGCCCTGTCCTGAATGAAATGATATTATTAGACCTGAAGGACCCAGGTCACTGGGCTCATACATGCAGACCCTGAGGACCAGGGAGCCAGACGGATCCAGGAATGACTACTCACAGCCTGGGAAAGCAGCGGTTTATTTCTGGACCTGGAAGATTATTTTTGTCCTATATCATTGCTTCATCCCTTATAATAAAGCATAGGGGACTTTATCAACTGCTGTGCAGCAAAGGGGAGGGAGGTGTCGCACGCAATCTGAAAGGGAACCGCTTTAGCAGCCTTTGGACTGTGGATGGGCAGCAGCAGCATGGGGTTGGGTCCTGCCCCAGCCAGTGGGAAACACCTAGAAACTTGAAGTCCTTTTAGGACTTTTAGATGGTTTGGCACAGGGGGCAGTACTGTCGGAGAGGGGGTTGTGGCCCATTACACTAAATAACACCTAGGGTCAAGCATAACCATGTGAAGGTCAGATGTGCGCTGCTAGATGGTTGTCTGGCACATGTGAGACCTCGGTTTGCCCATGGAGAATGGAGAAGGTCCATATCCTTCCACTGGGAAGCAGCAGGAAGACTGGCACACAGGAGTTTCTAAAGCCCTTCGAGCTCCTGGGACAAAGTTGTTTAGAGACAGTAGCGATGCTCCACAGGGGTTGAGAAACAGCCAATAGCAAACAGAAAGAGCCAAGAAGCAAGCCAACCCCCCTCCCCTTCCTTCCGCCAGAGCAAAAGAGCTGGTACTAGCATCCTCCCCCTGCAACACAACTGGAAGAGGAGACCGTTCCCACTGTGGATAATCCCCACCCTGCTGGGCATCCCGGTGGGCGTCTCTGCAGTCTTTGGCAGAGGATGACGGTTTCGCAGCATCCACCCACACTGCAGTATCCCTCCCGCTCCCCTGGGGTGAGGGACAGCCCCGAAAGCGGGAAGCCAGGCTAGGAAGCAGGGCAGGGAGAAGGAAGAGTGACAGAGGGAGGAGACAGGGGATGGAGGGAATGAGCTGCTTCAAACAGCATAGCTGTGTCTGCAGTAACATGCTCCTGTCTGCAAGCAGCTCCCGTCAAACCGGGAGCTGGGTAGATTAGAAACAACCATAAACATCTGGATTTACTGATTCAGCTGCGTTAATCTCTCTAGCAGTAACAAACCTGGGACTTGGGCTAAACCTCAGGCCAATGCTAGTAACAGCCCTCCGATCCTGCCCTGTCACCGCTTACTCTTAACTACCTTCAGTCTTGAGGTGGCAGAGTGAGTTTTCCTGATAACCGAGTTTATCTAAGATTCCTTGTTCAGGCAGGAATAACCACGCTGATGACAGCTCTCAGCCCCCACCGAGCTGTTACAGCCTCCCCGCATCCATTTGACGCAACCACGCACCACCCCAAGGACCCCAACCACAGCCCTCGGCTGTGCTCCGACTCCCCCATCCCAGACTCACAACCACCAAAGCAAGCTTAAACCATTGCCTTCAATTTCTTGACAAATGGGTCTTCCTCACCCAGTTCAGAGGCCATCCTGGCTTCCAACTTTCCTTGCTTTTCTCCTCGCTCTCCCCCAGGTGCATCAGCTGAGCGGGCCTTCAGCAGCGGAAGGGAAGGAGGAAGGAATCACAGACGGTACCCACGCAACAGCGGCAGAGCTGTTTCACCCCTCATGCTATGCATCGCAACATTAACGATTTCAAAGACGACCATTTGCAAAGCTAAAAGCTTAATGTAGTAACAAAAATCAATACCGTGCTCAAGAAAATCCCCCGATGATGGAGGCTTTAAAGCATCATTCAGGTAGACAGCACTGGGGCATTCCCTCCAGTAACGGCGGCCCAGCAGACCATTAGAGAGGGGAGGCTGCTTTAATTTATTCTCTTTGTCATTCTAATATAGATCTTCCCTTTTCAAATGGCGTTCGGACCCTTATACTGCAATCTGGGTTCATAAATAGAACGAGTCCTAAAAGCTAGGATCGATACATCCCGCATTGCCTTTCAGATGGGAGGCAGAGAGAGCACAGCAAAAAGGAGAGGGCCAAATGCCCTGCTGGCATCAACGGCAAGTTCCTTGACGCTGCAGTTTTACCATTTAAAATAGGAGCCTAAGTATGGGCTCAAAGTTAGTTAACTAAAGGAGGGGAAAAAAACCACCAACACCCGAACCCAAACAAACTAGTCACCCTTGCATCCCCAGAGCAGCTCTCTGCAAATAAATACAAGCCTTTTCCAAATGCTAATAACTGATCATGTATCATTACTAAACCCACTGGTAAACAGTACTGTCCAGACGCAGAAACCGAGCGGGGAGGCTGAGCTAGCCAAGGTGGCAAGCCAGAGATCGGAGCCAGCTCACTCGCCTGCTGCCCATGCTGCCTCTGGCACAGAAGCATCCCTCCTTCCCTCCCAGTGCTCCGGGCTTTCCAGACACCTGAGAATTGTAAGGAATTTCCCTGGACCTATCCACAGGCAGAACAGTAATCATAAAGCCTCCTTTTGCCTGCAAAGGTAAATGCTGGTTTAAGGTACAAAAGCAGTTCTGTGAATCCATGGAAATGCTGATCCCTGGTTTTGGAAGAAAATGTCAAATGCTGTGAGTCTGGTCTGCCTCTCTTTAAGGAAGGATTATTCCCAAGGTTTGCTTGCTTGTTTTTGTATGCCAGACTCCTGCCCTCTGAGCAGAGGTGGAGCATAGGAAGGCATTTCCCTGCCTTGGCCACAGTGGGCTTGAAAATCTTCCTAAAGGAAGCAAGCTTAATAAACAACAGCAAGCAGTCCAGCAGGCCTCCTCCTCAGCTCCCAAAACCCAAGGAGCAGAAGGAAGTGGATCAAAAAAACCACCACCACCACCCCAAAAAAATACCAGAGGGAAGATTTTGAAAAAGCAACCTGTCACTGTTTCATTTTGCCCCTGTATGTCAATGAAATCTGAAAGAATTTGCATGTTGTGGGGAAATTCCAGAATGAAAACTGGTCCATGCATGCAAGTCTCATGCAACTTTAAGAGTCAAACAAGAACGAGCTACAGACAATTTAGACACTGGAATGATGTTCAGGTATGGAAGATGACCTCCAAAAGTTGCAGGGACAAGTGATGGGTTAGCGCACAGGGCTGTGAAGGGCATGGGTCACCCCTGGGTGCTCCGAGGTGTCCCTGTACCCCAGGATCATTCACGCATCCTTAGAGGAGAGTGTGCAGCAGGCACAGAAACTTGTCTATAATTTGTTTTTTTTCTGATCTAATTGATACGGGTTTCTCAATTTGACATTGTCCTAAGGGACAGAGAGACTTTCTGCTTCTATTATGTACACTTACCAGATCCATATAGCTCTATTCCACAAGAAATCCCCAAGGATTCCAATTGTTTTAAATAAAAAGCCTAAGCAAATGAAAAACAAACCCTCTCCTGCCACCTACTCAACGAGCACATGCAACCCTACCAAAACACACTGCTACTTTGCAGCAACACTTGCTCAACACCAAACAAAAGCACATATAAGCCACCAAGTCAGTTGGTAAAATCAGATCTAATATGTCAAAATATTTCAGTTTCACCCAGAGGCTCTTAGTGCTAAATATTTATTCCGTCTCTTAATCCTTCTGCCAAGCAGGGCAGATTTCCTGCTAGAAAACAAAGTCAAGTAAGGTGTCTAAGATCACAGAGGAATGTTGCCTGAACCAAAATAATAACTAACATCTCATCCCTCAGTCTGTCCTCCTCCAAAGAACGAGGCTCCACACCTTTCACTGCAGCACATTTCACCTTGGCTTTCGCCCACTGCGTATTCCTCTTATTTCCTCTCTCCTAGAATCCAAATAAATCTGCGTGGTGCGAACCGAGCTCCTACAAAGCGAACGGTGGAAGAAAGGCACCCATCCCCGTGTTCACTGAACGGCTCGGGCAGGCCGGGACAGCGTGCTGCCACGCGTCCCCGGGGCCACGCACGGCTCTCGAGGTGGCTCGAAGTTGGGGAGGGCACCCACCGTTTCCCCAGGGACGCCCCGTTCTGCAGCTCGCTCGCTCTCCCGGATCCCTGGGAGAGCAGCTGCTTTAGCACCGGGGCTGGAGCCTTCGGTTCTGGCTTGCTGTGGTCCCCTGGGTTTGATCCAGTCCCCCAACCCTTCCACCCGATCTTTGGAGCCGAGATGCACCGAGGAGCATCAGGACACGTTTACAAAGCGATGCCTGAGAGTCTGTCCAGAAAGCGCTCTGACGACAAGTGCTTTTGTTTTTACAAGAGCAATGCCTACAGGGCGGCCTTTAGGAAAAGGGTGAAGAAACATCTGTGTACACACACCAGCAGCACAGGCAGAGCCGCAGCTGCGAAGCCCCTCTAACTCTGCTGATGCTGTCTGCTAACTGCTGGCATAAATATAGTAACAGTGTTGCACATATGGCAGGCTGTTTAATTTTAGAAATCAAAACTATCAAGTGATTAAGTTAGTCATCCTTCCTCAATTTGGGACCAATACAACAGTACCAGAGGCAGTGGTCATAACCACTGTGGTTTGCGAGAGAGAAAGAGAGCGCATGTGCGTGCTCCCGCGGCGGCAGGGAACACCAGAAACCCCGTCCTGCTCTGCCCAGCCTTGGTTTTCAAAGCAGGATCGGACAAAAGGAAAAAAGAAACCAACTTTAAACAGCCTTCAAACGAAAACCGAGCGCCTACAGATCTGCACGTGTGTACGCGCACAGCCGGCAACACGCTCTGGATGCGGTGTAGCAGAACCGCCGCCCCGAACGCGCGCTTCCAAGCAGCGAGATGAAAATAATGTTGTGCCAATGGGCCTCTGGCTGCTGGAAGCGGGATACATTCAAATCACGGTCAGGGATTTGAATTTCCCAAGGGAAACTAATGAAGAGGGAAATGGGAGTCCGGTTCAGCCAGCACAGCTGCCCCGGTGCAAACACCTCCGGGCCAGGAGTAAGAGCAAGCCGTGTGCTTGGACATTGCACAGATCCTTATCACCGGCTGACCGAGTCCTGCCGTGCTCAGCAGCCCAGCCCGTGCCACCGCTCCCCTGGTCAGGAGAGGCCTCCATGCACCGCGGAAGCGGTGGCTTCCTTCGCGGAGCCCCACGGCTTATCCTCAGATGCAGCACCTGTCGCATCAGGGGGATGCAACCCTGCAAAACCCATCGGTATCTTTCCCTTCCAGTGAAAACCAACGAACGAAGAAAGCAAACAAGTCATGGAGGGATTTTCTGTTTCTCTAGACAAACACACTAAGAGCAGTTCAAAAGAGGCTAATTAAATTCCAAAATCCCTGTGCAAATACATTAATAATGATTTTGAAATGAGCAGTTAACCAAGGAAGTTTTCAAGGTGGGAAGGGTTTGATACAGAAGAGCGTGTGAGGAAGAGCGGCTCAGCCTACGTTAGAGGCAATCTCTCTGGCTAGCACGCGTGTTCAGGGAGCGGGCAAAAGCAAATGCTCCTGGGCCCAGGAACAGCAGCGGCCCCAGGCTGCAGGGGGACAGAGGAGGCAATCCCCTGCCTTCCCAGTCACCGGGAAGCCAAGCAAACACTAAATGACATGGCCACGAGCCTGAACGATCGCTGCGTAGCCCCACTGAAGAGCTCTTCTTACGTGTTTCCAGGATGGAGGAAAAGCAAAAGACGGTTTTTCTCTCCTGCTGTCACTACAGGAAATTTCCAAACACCAGATAAATCTTTTTCCTCTTCCCACACAATCCTAGTCAAATCAAATTAAAAAAAAACCCCAAACCCAAACAGTTGCCTGTAGCAGATGTGTAACAGTTACTTGTGGGGAAGGGGCTGTGCCACAAAGACCTTTTGCCTTACTTCTCTTGTTTCTGCAGCTTGTGTCAATAACTGCACTGATGGAAAACGTGTAGGAAATGCTACTATTCTAATAGGAACCAGAGCCTGCCCCCCTTGTGCATGAAGCATGAAATGATGAGAAATGGATAATTTCTTATAACTGCTCATATGGCGGGGTGGAAAAATCTGACCTTGCTATGTGGTCTCCACTCCCACGGTTCGTGGAACCTCTCAATTTTAAATGCCATCGTTCTCTCAAGCAAGAAGGGCAACAGTACCATTCCTCATTTAATGATGGCAAACCAAGATCCACAGAAAAGAAGTGATGTGCCCTTGTGAAGTCCTTGGCAGAGCAAGGAATTAAACCCACTGGCTGAGGCCCTGAAAACCAGGCCACCCCGTCTTAGCCAAATCTCCAACCACAGTCACGAGATTACCCCTCCTGTTCTCTTCATGTCCTTGCTCAGTCAAATACAATTACATTTTTTTCAGGCAAGATCTCATGAGATACTGATTCATATGCTTGTTAAAATCCAGATCCATTATACCTCTCTTCTTGCTTTCATTCACTAATTTTACTGTCCTATAAAAGATTTTCCGAGGAGATATATTCACCATGCCGCCACTACTGCTAAAGGCATACAGCTGCCATCATCTTCCGGAAACATGTTTGTTTAGTTCATAAATCCTCATTTCAATATTTTGCTAAATACAAAAATTACGCATCCAAGATAATAAATTCGAGGATCATTCTTCCTTTGGAGGTGACAAATAGAACTGCAGTTATTTCCCCAGCCCTGAAGTACCTCTTTTAAAGAGCAGTCAGCAGTCCGATAACTTCAGATAAGCCATTTAATTTCCAGAAGGAGCCTTGTCTGCAGACACACACAAGCTACAGTCCGCTGGGCGTTCTGTTCGCCCCGACTGCTCCCTGTTGGGAAGGGAGGGTTTGAGCGCGTACCTGGCAGTCTCTGCTTTCCACAGCACAAAGTTGCCTCATTCAAAATTTAAGAATCACTTTCACGAGCCATAAGAAATCGCATTTGTTACTTCCCTCAGCAGCAATCTGAGTATGCTGTTCTGCAGTTTAACAACTAGGAGAAGAGGCCCAGCAATTGTTTTACCACTTGTGTTACTTGTAGGAAGCTAGGAGAGAAAGTGGGAAATAAAGATAGAATAAAAAACGACCAAGAACTGGGAGGGACTGATTCAGGAGGGAAAACAGGGAAAGAGTGCAAAAGCTATGCAGCTTTGACTCGTGTTTAAATGCTCCAAGAGAGGAGAATTACTTAGAGGTAAATCCAGTTGGTAGAACCAGAAGAGAAGGAAGGAAGTTAACTGCAAAATTCGACGAGACCACCAGGAGAAGCCCCCAAGCAGTTCAGCCTGTTACGCTGCGGTGAATCCTGCCTCGGAAAGGGACAGAATTCCCATTTAAAAGCAGCTCAGATAAAACGAATCAGAGGCGTGCTTACCTTATGTGAGCGCGCATAAGTTACCTTTAATCGAGCTAAAACTTGCACACTTGATAGCAGCAAAGACAGAGACCGAGTGCGTCAGTGCGAGCTGCTCATCTGCACCTCTGCGACTTCAGACAGAAGCAGCCCTTGCTGGTACACACGTTTCGGTGAGAGCTCTGTGTACCAAAATGCGTGAAAGAGCCGAGCTATCCAGAGATGGCAGAAGAACTCCAGGATGTCCAAATTTATCTCCTTGTAACCATCTAATTCACTTCCAAGCTTGCCCTGGGGCTGCGGCAGCGGAGCAGGTGCCCGAGTGCTCCCCAGGGCACGCAGGACAGCCATTCCCACCCAGACTGCTCCCCTTCCCTCGTGAAATCCCACATGGGGAAACCAGCCTTGCGCACAACTCCTGCGCCACACCTCTGTCCTGCTAACGCGGAGCGCTGCTCATCCGACCAGGGCAAGGGCTTGCACCGTTCGGGTTCCCTCATTGCACCAGGGCAGTTTTGGGGGGCACGCGTGTCCTGCCAGCACGGGGTTGGGAGGTCCTCCCTAGACGGCAGCCCTGGCTGGTGAGCAGAGCAGCTCACCTCCAGGGGTGGGCAGCAGAATTTCTGAGGGTGTCAATCTGTCGTAACAGCAAAGGGATGTTTTGCCCACGCTAACGCTTCCTTTCGTCCCCCTAAAGCTCTCTAGAAACAGCCAGTATTAACAAGTGCAGGCTGAGACCCCCTAAAACCTCCTGTCTGGAACCTAGGGACTACTCAGCAAGAACGTAAGCGCTCTCAGGCAAAAATGTTAATTTTTTTTTTTTTGTCTGTACTTTTTTATGCATCCTGGGGTACGGACATCACCACACTGTTCTCATTGCAGCTAACAGTACCGAGCTCACGAGGGGGAATGGTCACAGGCTGCAGACCCTGACTGCAGAGATTTTACAGTCTTTTTCCAGTCAATGACCATAGACCTGCCAGGCTAATCCTGATTAGTAACAAACACCTTCACTGTGATTATATTGATAACAACCACAGAAGGCTTTTTATGTCAGGAGGACCCCATTTCATTCCCACAGCTGTCTCTGATATTTTAGCCACTTCCTCCTTTTTCTCTCTTGTCCACTCTTCCACATAGTGGTACAATTAAGAAAAATAGGAAAAAAACTAGGAGGTATTATCAGAATAGTAGGCTCCAACCACCATTATTTCTCCCTCCAACTGAGGACTGCATTCCTGTTGGCTCTCTCTCTTCTTCGCTGAGCTTGGAAGTGCTAAGACACCTTTAAAATCCTCCCCGTTGGCACAGCTCTATCTCATTGTCTGCGATATGACAGGGGAAAAAAAATGCCAAGGCTGGGGTGCTCGGGGAAAGGTGCTCCATAAACATTTCAGGCACCTGCACTGCCCAGGTATTTGATCACCTTATGGGCTGCTCTTAGAGACAACAAAGCCTAGTTAAGTGCCACCGTGCCGGCGGTGAGATGACAGCCGGCCAGGACGATCTAGCAGCATGGTGAGTATGCAAGTACTCAGATAAACATTGTGGGATAGCAATGGAAAGAGCTGGCACACGCACAGCATCGGTTATTCGGGAACAGAGACACCTCCCTGGCTGTGCTATAGCATGCCGTACCTTAGCAAGCCCATTTCCAAGGTAGCTTTCATCATATGCAACACAGCAATGTCAAATCCCAAGAAACATTTCATTTGCCTGCAACATACTGCAATGTGAAAGAACAGAGGCTACTTGCACCAGACACCGGGCATAAACAAGGATCTGCTTTAACCAGCCGTCCCTTTTATCAGAAGCGGTACGACGTCAGAGCTCAGACGCTTGAAGGTCAGCCAAGTTGGTCAGTGGGCCAGAGCACGGCATCCTGGCTCCTACTCCCTGCCCAGAGGAGGAGTGCTGTTGGATAGTCAAAAGCAGGTGAACCAGGATCAAAGATTCTGTTCGTCGTTCAACACCGACTCACGACATAACCTTGAACACGACGCTACGCCACACCTTCCCCATGCGGCAACAGGGTCAAATGCACCCATTTCCCTCTGCTTGGTGTATGGTGCAACTGGGGCCCGTGAGGTACTTTCAGGTCACTGGCTCAAGGGTGCAGGCAAGAGCAGAGCCTTACCATTGTAATACGTCCTGGGCTAATTCTACACGACGTTAAGAGCCTGGGTCAACGTACGTGAATTTTTTCCAGCACTCCATGAGTTCTTCTGCATAGCAAAGTTAAAGCAAGCGAGAGAGAGAGAGACGTTCCCATTTGATTGGCTGTGACTAGCTGCAATTAAAAACTATAATTTATTACCCTGGATTACGAGTATAATTTCAATGCAGAGAATTAAGGTTTTCTTCTGAGATGGAAATAAAGATTAATTTTTAATTTCCTTTCTCACTGCACATTTAAGAGCAATGGACTCCATAGAAAACTACAGGTCAAAATAGTTTTATGGAGGAATGACAATGTTCCGTTGCCGAATAATTTAATGCTCTTGCTGCCTTTTTAATATTTGACTGCAGCTCCCTCATGCGAAACAACGGCAGCAGACGCTATACACGTTTGCTGCAGCACTCAGGTCAACGTGACTTTGAAACAACAAAGTTTCACCGCTCAGGACTTGGGCAGCTCTTGGAGTTCTCCAAGGCAGGCAGCCTTTCCGAAAGGACGGGCAGCTGGTCTGGGGATGGGAAGGGAGAGAATGAAACGAAAGCTTGGGGGAAGCAGAGGGCACCAGACTGGGCTGCATCTGGGGGGGGAATAGGTGCAGGCAGCAGGTGCATCCTACCTGGGACACCCATGGGTATATTCAGATAAAGCAGGAGAAGCATTCCCATCCAGGAAACGCTGCCGTAGGACAGCGGGACTCTGTGGTTTTGCCCGCAGGCAGAATGTGTTATTCCAGTTTCCACAGCACATCGGCAAGACACAGGCAGAATACTGGGAAGCACGAGGTCGTGAATTCACTCGGTCCCTGGCACCACCACTGGGTCACCACTAACCTAAACTGCTCCCAGCCCCTGGAGAAAACAGCCTGGGAAAAGCTGGGAAACCCTCACCATTACACAGCGCTTCTGAGTGACCTGTAAAAGAGAACCCAGGGCAGCACGAGAAAGGAGAGGAGGCCTGTGTGCATCCATTCCTCCCAGAAAGAGCAGCTCTCGGGACAGGATTTTCTGTTGCTGTTTGCAGCAGGACACCATCACACGCCTTAGGCCCAATATTTGACCCTGGGCAACTGGCAGCGAATGGAAACGTCACTGAAATTCAGAAATGCTTTAAATCATTGCTCTGGTAGTAGCAATTAACAAAAAAACCCTGCCATACTAATGACTTGGATCCCAGTTAATTGAATAACCCTGCGCTGACAGAACTGCATCCTGGATGGCCTAATAATAGGCCTTTCTATTGTAGGGTTTTTAAAATTTATTGTCATCTTATAACTGGTCTCTCGGGTTATAAATGGGATTAGATGCCTAAGTGATGCAACTGCTGCTCACATGAGGGTTAAGCTGAGCGCTGTGCAGGGTCACAGGGAGGAACATCCCCCGGGGACATCATGGTGACAGTACTTCCAATGGGGACCACATCCTTGGAGTGCTGGAGATCCCCAGCTCTCTTGGTGACTTTTAGTTGAAATCTGTTTGAGGAGGGGAAAGATTTTTCTGTTAAATCCCTTCACATCGGGATCCCAGAGGAGGTTCAGGCAGAATAACGAAGCCAGTTCTCAATGTTTCATCAGTCCCTCTCCCTCCAGGACTCCTAGGAGGCATCTAAAGTACATCCATTTCCAGCGTAGAACATCAGCAAAATTAGGCACCCAGTTTAAGACGAGCCAACACCAGTCTGCTACTGGTATTCTGGTGTATAAACTGACCCTGTGTGAGACGGCAGTTTTATGAGATCTCTCCTCAGAAGCGGTGCATGGCTCTTTTTGCTCCTTAGGCTGTACACTCAGCTCTACCAAGGCCAGGCCTCAGGAGGTTGCAAGAGGCTAGTCCTGAGTTAGGAGGCAGGGATGCACACCACGGTGTAACTACGTTTAACACCATTATTTTAATTCTGAAAAACAAAACCACCAAGAAGTCCCTGCCACAAAAGTCAAACGATAACGCATTCTTCCTGCAGTCCCTCCCTTCCAATATTGACATATTTTCTCATCTCCTCCAAGGCTAACTGGATCGGTCTCCCATTAGGCTGAGCACAGAGCTGCAGACTAATACCATGAGTTATAAAATGGAGCTTTTATGGGGATAAGGGACCTCAGAAGGTCGCTCATGGTGGGTAGCATGCAGCGAGGACATGCTTCATCAGCCAGGAGAACAAGACAAGCATTTTTCAGGTTGCCACTGTTCAACTTGAGAAATCATCCCCTCGCCAAGGAACTGAGTCTCTTCTGGGGTGTGAAGGTTTGTTAGATGTATTTACTTCCCTAGCTAGCCAGGAGAAGGCAAAAGCTTGCTTCTTGCCAGACTGGGAGATGCCAGAAGTCATACAGGCAAAATGTATTCAGACATATTACGGTGCCTCTGAAACCCACAGGTGTCTACACAAACTGTATCTCAGCCTTTTCACGTTGACTCTCAAAACAGAAAATACAACACCCGCAGACACAGCTTCCCATAGCCCTCGCTGCCCAGACAGCACGACTGCTCTGAGCCTGCTTCTCCTGCTGAAGCGGGGACAGCTCTCCCCGTTTGATGTCCACCTGCCCATACCAGCTCAGGCAAAGACTTCTCAGAGCTCACAGGTAAAAGCAAGATGAGTAGTTATTTGAGGGCCCTCTACAGAAAGCATAGAAGCTGAAAAAATCAGGGCAACTGAACAGGGAGTGCTTCTTCCTTCTAGTCAGGACTGGTCCCCAAAGCAAATCTCTTACTTTGCCTGAGATTTTAGAAAGAAACTCCAGCCAACTGCAGTTACAAGGGCTGCCCCAGCACTTCTTGCAGCAGGGGTGCTAAGTAACACCCAGACTGATTTCTAGCTCGGGCATTTATCACATCCTGATACCTTAGGAAATTCTCTGCAGATTTCCAGTTGCCTACGTTATTTTCCTGCGCTGTCCTAAACAATTGTGTCCAGACATTGTCCGCTTTCATCAATCACATTTCTATTCCCTCGTGGCTGCCTTTCAGCGGGACTGCAGCACTCGTTAACTACCACAAGTTTTCTCCTGATGGCTGAGGATTCACAAATCTCGTGAAGGGGATACGCACCGGTCTGGATGCAACCAGGCTTTGGGAGGGCCCAGCTTTGTTCAGCCCAAAGCACCCAGAATTTTGGTCAGTTTTTCAGAAGTACTTCCCCCTCCGCTGCTGGGATGCTTGTGGCCACCTTTGCCAAATACCCCAGGGCTTTGGACTGCTTGGGAAGTCTGGACTCAAGTTTTAGAGCTCCGGGAAAGCAAAGGAGACGCAGAACCACCAGCTCCTATTGCACATCCTTCTTGCAGGCGTCCAACAGCAGTCCTGTCTCTAGTAGCCCACCCCGGTATAACCATTGCCTGAGTGCAAAGACTGGCGTGTGTCTCCGGAAATGGAGTTTAGATGTTTGTCTTATCTGAACAAGTTCAGTGACTGAACACGCCACGCAAAAGAGCGTGAGCAACCCTGACAAAGCAACTGCCGCCTCCTTATCACGGTCTCCAAAAGGACTGAAAAGAATCAAGCGTCAGAGACTTATCTCTTGCGAGATGTTCAGCGCCCATGCCTGGCTTACCGATCAGCTCTAACTCCCTTTTTCACTAGAGTTTTTCTGCCTTGTTTTTGGCCACACAGTACAGCCTTGCCACTTCCTGAGTGTGGAGGAGTCGCGAGGGGAAGGGGGGTGCGGAGGATGGGGCCTCTTTGCCGATGCTATTGTCTTGTATTTCTGGACAATGGGATGTTTTTACCCATGACAATTTTACCGTTGTGATAACTGTAACAAATGGCCATCCCGGTATCACAGGAAGGTTCTGAAGTTTTGGGTGATGACAATGAAACGGAGGCTGTGGACAGGTTTCCTTGAAGCCACGTAAACCTGGGCTCCCTCTCTACAGCCTCCCCATGCACTTAGAGCTCAATTTGGGGTCCTGCTGCCGGTGTGCCAGCTGCATCAGCACGAGGTGCTCACCCTGAGATGGGAGAAGGCTCTTGGTTGTGGCCTACTGCCGGCTCCAGAAAATACGGGCTCGGCACATGCCCTGTGCATTGCAATGATTATTCCAGTCCCTGTAGGGCTGGTGCAGCTTTAAGACTTGTGGGAATGAGTATTCAAGAAAAGGGATGCTGCAGCGTTAAGAGAAGAATCAATATAGTCTGAAGGGTTAAAAGGAGTCAATCAGAGGCATAAGTCATATTATAGACCGGCCAGAAGGAAACACATAAGCTCCTTTCAGGAACAAATGCTCCCATATATCCCTACCGACACCTCCACTTCTTCCAGTTACATTGGGCTGTGTGTCCTACGCCTGCCACAAGACTCCTAAGCAGGGTAACCTACCACATCACAGAAAAATTGCCTTTCGCGACAGTTTTCTCAATAGCCCTTCAAAATACTGCTTCTGCCGTGAGACATGCCAGATCCTTTGAGCCCTTCCCACCTGCTCCGTCAGCTGGCATGGGATTTCCAACAGCACCAAGCCCTGCTCCAACAGCTCCCAATGAAGTCAGTGGAAAAACACCTTTTGGTTTTGGTAGGAGCAGAGTTTGGCCAATCCTGAATGCTACTGGAAATCCTTCACTAAAGGACAAAAAGAACAAACGCAGAGATACTTGATTCTGGGACATAAGAGATCAGGCTAAAGGCACCAGGGAGTAGGAAGGATGAGAGCAATAGCTTAGACAGGACAAGGCATGCAAAGCAAATCGCACCTTACTCCAAGAATAGCCTCTGGAAACTAGTATGAGCCTTTTGGGTTATGGTGTTACTTAGCAAGAACAGAGGCATCACAAGCATTGCTCCGTGACAGTGGGACACACCTACCAACTACCATTTCTGCATTTCTGGTGTCTGGAAATAACGACTTAACTCTCTAGATCGGAACCTGTCTGCAAGAAACAGGCTGGGGTTGGTCCCACACCAGCCCCATTTGGGATGCAGTTATGATGGCTATAACCTTCAGCTGATCTCCTGAGGTTCCGCACGTTCAAGATGGCAGAAATTCAAATACACAGAACATCATCTCCAGCAAAGGAGGATTTGGAATCACACTCACACCCAAATCCTCAGAGTATCCTAAAACAGGTCAGACCAGCCTGTATCTCCACTTACAATTGTATTTGATCTCCTTTCACTGCCTCATCCCAAGTTCTCAAATTTAGACAAGCAAATATGTTGATTTATAGACACCTATAAACTAATATACATGAGTTTCAGGCCACTCTTTGAAGTTTGATATACTTAAATAACAAGAACTTTTTTCTTATCGTCTCTGGCACTTTGAATGCAGAAAAAATAGTAAAATTAGCATCATGCTTTATTCTCAAGAAAACCAGCACCTTTCCCCTCCAAAGCTCAGGGTCTAAGGCCAGTTATATCATGAGAAGGATGGTAAAACCACTGCTGAGAGAGCGATAGCACTATATCGCTTGCTTACATGGCTATTCTTATTTGTCATTTGCCCTCATGAGCTCGGGGGACAGCAGTGTTTAGGGACGGGGCAGAGCCAGAAGACCTGCAGCCTGGCCCAGCTCCGCTCCTACCTTCCTGCACACAGCCCTGAGCAGGTCACCTTGCCCCTTGTGCTTGCCCTCCCTCTGCCCAACCATCTGCCCTGCCTAGGGCTGTCTCAAGCTATTTCTAGCAAGGTGTATCTCCCCTAGGCATATTCTGTACCTTGTTCAGTGAAGCCCTGCTCTAATCTAAGGTCTCTAGGCACTTCCGTAATACCTATATTAAATAATAATATGAAATGGCTGCTAACCGGTTGTGCAAATATCTCCATTCCCATATTTAAAAATCTCTCCCTTAGAAAACACAAATAATCAACACAAATGTCTGTCTGTAAGCATGCAAGGCTGAATTAACAACAGATGATGTTTACAGAGAGGTCTCAACGACGGAGCTTTGCACAGCTAAAGTCCTTTTATCAGATGCTCCCCCCAAAAGCCCCCTGTCTCATGCTGTGTTCACCTTAACAGATACAACCGGGGCTGGGAGGGAGGTTTCAGCTGCCAGATGACAACTAATACTTGAACCCCTTTTTCTGTGCTGCAGAGTTTGGAGGTTTGGCACAGGGGTCATCACGAGCTCCGCTTAGCTCATGGCTTCACCGCAATCCGTGCAGGCCAGATTGCACGGGACAGGGTGGAGCTCCACAACAGTTGCTCAAACCCCTCCGGTAACAGGACCAGAACCTGAGCTATAATAAAAGCTTCTCAACTATTTTTCATTAGGCTTTTTCTGTGCGAGGATATGGACAAGGACCCTCTAGGCAAGACAGTGATCCTCTCCATCGTTGCCCATTAGGGCTGACAACTTAAATCACAGTCTGCCATTTCTCAAGCTTGCCTGAAACAGGGTGACTTAAGGAAAGGCCCCAGACCCTCACCCACAGGATCTATGCCATAGGCCATGCTTCAACAAAAAATGACTATGCAGCAGCCTTTGCTGCAGAAAAAAGGAAACAGCCCTGAAGTACTGTTTTGAGACTGGGGGTAACTGAGAACTCCTGCCAAAAAAGGAAAAATTCAGCAGAGGCTGTAGGTAGTCCTGGCTGGCCACTGCCCATGGGCACCCACATTCCTTGGCAATCCACATGAGAAGGAACTTTATCACAGCTCAGGCCTACTGAAGAGAGCTCTGAGAAAAGGACATTTTGTTTTTAAATGTTTTCCTCTTAGAGGCATTGAATGAAGAGAGGAGAAAAAGCAACAAAAACCCCCAAGCTCTGATGAGAAAGATAAATTCTCAAAAACAGTGACAGACGCCCCGAGCAGATACCGGAGGAAAAACGCCACCGAGATCCGATTAGCCCAGTGAATCAGCGCTGCGGACAGTATCTCTAAACCAAACTACTCTTCCCTTTTCCCCTCCCACACTCTTCTTCCCATCATTGCAAAGCTCTCCCAGCCCACAGCTCCTCTGCCCACCGCTCGCACACATGAACCCTGACCGGGGGCCCAACGCTGTCAATATTGGCTCATGCAATGCCTGCCGTCGATGCTGATGAAGTCAACGCTGGTGTAGGCACTAGGCCCTCAGCTTTGGATAGCTTCCCTCACCGCAAGCACAGTTGCTGACCCCTGCTTCCAACATTACTCTTATCCTTTCACCACTCCTGCATTTGGGACGATTTCTGGGCTCATGCAATTGGAAGGGGTTGGGCTGGCAGGTAGGGAAGAATCTTCTGAAGGAGGAGAATGTCTCCTTTTTATCAAAGGAGGACATGCAGTTGTCAGATGGGTGAAGCTCTCATGCATTTGCAGCCCTGATGCATTGGCTATACCAACACAACTAGTTTCTTCCAGGGGCTCTTTGAAGTGCCTTAAGAAGGAGGTAAACCTTCTAGAGGGCTTCTTGGCTTCATGATCATAGGCTCTGGAGGCTTGAATCAAGAAGCGTCCCATTCCTCACTCCACTGATCTGGCCCCGAGCACCGGTCAGTGACTGCAGCTCAAGACGTCACCAAGGTATCTCTAAACCATCCAGCCTGCACGGGCTGTGCACAAACGCGTGGTTGTCGGTTGGACGAGGGACCTGCAGCGAGCTCCATGCAGCCCGAAGTACACGGCTCAGGAAAACATATACGTGATGCAGTCACAGCTGGGCAGATGTAACTTCAAGCGCCCTCCATCAGTGAAAGCAAGAGAGGACAGCAGCATCCGAGCCAAGCGGCGCTGGACAGGCTGCCGCTGCTCCCAGCCAGCGTCCCTGGGGCCTTTCCCCGGGAAAGGGAAGAACTACAAAGGACGCGAAGGGGACTGAGGGGGTACTGCTCTTCCACGGCACCGAGCTGCTGCTTTTCCTATAGGCAATGAACAACAGGCACAGGGAGTTTCATGGAAGTGACTGAACAGCAGCTGCGAGAGGAAAAATTATCTCCAGAATAACCGATTGCGGCCAAAGAGTGAAGGGGCAGGAAGAGGAGGGGCAGGAGGATCCTGTCCTGAGTTGACAGAGGAATTCAGTCAGGTTTTAGCTATTTACAATCCCGCTGCTAATTAACTAGCAGACCTTTCAGTGACTCTTCCCAGCAGCGAGACTATTACCATACAGCTGACTGTAAGCAGCGTCATCTCACTCCCAGGCTGGCCAGATGGAGTCATAGTTTCCAGACCAAAGGGGTACCATTTTGGTCTCTCCAAACTCAAGAGGCAAAGCCAGGAACAAAGCCCGAAGCAGATGAATGCCGCAGCCTTGCCAAACCACTGGCAGCAGCTTTACCATGTAAGCATAAAGCCAGCCTCTATTTGCCAAGCTGCGAGGGGGCTCCGTGAGCCCCCGGCTGCAGAGCGAGCCGAGTGCCACTAAGCACAGCCGCTCTCCCAGGCCTCTTTCTTCTCTGTTCTGGGGCCAGGATCAGCAATATCTCTATGGAAATAAGCTTTAATAGTTGCTCTGGATCCAGCAGGAGGAGCTGGCTAAACACACATTCTTGTCTTAATGTAGGGCCTAAATAAACAGTCAAATAAGAACTCAATTTAAAAAATCCTGTAGTTTAAAGGATTCCCTAAATTCTCTGTATTCCCTTTTATTCCCGTGGTAACTGATACGAGTCTGATCTGCAGCCCAAGTATTTTCTCCTGCCTACTTTTATAATACAACTGGAAACACATACACATAAATATACGTACAAATTTCATGTTGGCTTGTACGTTTTTTGCAAATACTGTAACACCTTTGTCCTAAGTAATTGGTGAAAACATAGTGCATTCTTTAAATACACACATCAACCCCACTGATAGGCGGGCAGAACTTCTACACAGCTGAGGGATCCAGAGCTACCCAGCGCTTGCTCTCTCGCTTGCTACCCATACAGCCGATGCCTGCAGGGGCTCACTTAACTCTTAGCTTCCAGCCACGGCAGAGCCCATTCACGCAGACATCGGCGCACAGACTAGCCTGTTGGTTGCCCACGCCGACCCAGCAGTAGCCCAGCTACTTCTACGCGCTGGCTGCAAAGCCAGCGGAGTTCAGCCAAATGCCACTGACACCAGCTTTCCTAATGATCACCCTCCTTAAGGCCTTGCCGCTACAGCCATGTCATTTGGTGGGAACATCAGCTTCTGTTCATCCACAGGTTGGGTTCTGGTCCTGTGGCTAACGAAGGCCAGGTTCAACCACAATTCACTTGCCACTTAGGAGCTGGAAGCAAATGGAAAGACCGTCATTTTAATTATTTGGTTTAAACAGAGATGTATAAAAAAAAAATCATCGTCTCAGTCTTTGGGTCTTCACTCACGGTTTTGTCATCTGCTGGCAAAACTGCCATGCTGAGCCCTCTTGAATTCCTGCCTCGTGGTAATAAGGAGCTTGCAGGACCAGCTCTTTATCTGACACACCTTCCGACTTATTTAGCAGCGTTTGGGGCACTTTTCAAAGGCCCCGTAGCCCTGTCGCTAAAATATAGATTTCCTGAGACCCTTTAAAAACTTTGTCAAATATTTTGCACCTCAGCACCTCCAGCCCTTGTGCTAGTTCCACGTCCATTAAATAACAATAAACCAGCTTGCTCCCGAGTTGTGAGCATGCTCTTTCAGAGGCTGGGAGGCAAGCAGCAAAAATGTCAGATATATGCACCTGCTTATGAGTGGATATTTTGTCCCGTATTTTTGTAGTAGGAAAAGAAACCTGAGGTTTTACCTGACAGCTTCTTACAATCCAGCCAGTGTAAGGTATAATACAGTCTTTTTTTCCCCTTGCTTCTCAGATCTCAGGAGCGTGTGCCAAAAGACTGTCAACTTGTTAAAAGTACATTAATGCAAATTCCAGAGCTTTCAGTTATGTTTATGCTAATAGAAAGCCTCCCGCTCTGTGACAGGCCCAAGTGAAGAGTCAGTAACAGGAAAATTAATTCCAGCTGTTGAAATTGATTTAAAACTAGCTTATTCATAATAATAATAATAAGAAAAAAAAAATTCCTGAAATAAAAATAAAAAAGGGAAACACAGAAAGCACAAAATCATGTTTACTGCATGAAAGCAGAAAGGGTTCTCCTGTTGGGAAGAAATCTTCCAAATTTAATCAAGCCTGGTTAGAAGAAAGCTCTAGCTTGTTATCGGGTTGTAAGTGTAGATTAACATGAAAAGAATTAGCTATGTGCACAGCCTGATTTTGCAAAGGAAACACAAGGGTTTTGTGCATGTATTTTGCTTTATATTCCTTACGTCTAATCCACAGGCGAGGAGACCAAATCCAGGCTGCAACGGGACAGGTAGTATTTTAGATGATAATGGTTGCGTACTGAGAATACCAGAGCTCCTGGGTGGGAAGATTATCTATCTACCCATGACCGCTGCGTTTATTCGGTGCCTTTACATACATTTTTGCTGACTTGAGTTCTGAGTGATTTCCATGTTTAGACAACCCCAGTCTTGGGATCAGATACCCCAACTTTGCTGGGGTTTCAGAGTTCAAATCAAGATCTAGTTGTGAAATTGCTGGCTGGCCTGCTATTTCTAAAATGATCTCCAATGTTCATATCCTTGATCTAAATATTCAAATCTTTTTTGTTTTGGTTTAGGGTTTTTTTTTTGCTGGGTTTTGGTTTTTTTTTTTATTTTTTAAATTTCCTGACGGTGATCCTCCTATGGTCCTTGACTACGTACATGTCTAGCCCTAAAAGCTGAAGGAACATAACACCTTGCAAAATTCAGTTTTGAAATGGAAGGGGAGGCAGTCTTTAACAATTTGTTCAGAAACAGACTTTCAAGCATTCAACACCTACAACTGGAACCAGATTTGAAAATACACAGTGTTCTCATTTAACCAAAGGAGCCAAGTTTCCAAAGCACGCAACGTCCACTGGCCTCTGCTGTGATACCCCCCCGAGCGCAGGATCTGTCCCTTTCCTAAGGAGCACTTCTGAAAGACCTGGGGTCTTATTTAGGGTCCTGCATGGATGCTAAGCCCTACCTTTCACCACAGTCGTGTCATCTGATTAGGACCATATTCCTTGCTGCTTTTGAAGGGCCTGATCCGGAGTTCACAGAAATCAATACAAATCTCTCCATTGACATCAGCAGACTTCACGCCCAGCTTTAAGGGCCGGTCTTGCACTCGTTACTGAAAAGCCCTAAGAGCCCTCCACAGACTGTGTCTTCGTCGCCCCGATCTCTTAGATCATTATCACTAAGGCTCCGCACCTCGTATATATTTGCCTTTGCCTCCATTTACACCGCCGCACATTTTTCACAGGGGTGGACGAAGGGCCAAAGACGGAGAGATGCCATGACTTACATGGAGCTTAACCAACTTATGACACTGAAGAATTCACGTGCGTGGGTGGATGTAAGGATAAAGCGTTGGACCAATTTCAGCAAGAACCTTGAGAGAAGCCAAGTCAAACGCATGGTTACGCAGGGAGCTGCTAAAGGACGCCAGCCCTAACCCTGCAAGCAAAGAAGCGGGCTGGTGAGTTTGCAGGAGGTTGCTTCCTTTCGAGCGGAAAAAGGGGGAAGGAAGTTTCTCTAGAAATCCCGCTAGAATTTCAGAAATTTGCCCCTTTATTGTCAACTACACAGAATCAAGATAAACCTTCCAGCATGCCACAGCTCAGTCAAACAATGAAACGGGCAGGCTAACTGCCGAAATGGAGACGCTGGCGGTTCAGAGACTGACAGCACCCCTGACTCATGCCATCAGAGGAAGGAAAGAACAACAATAAAGCAAGCAGGGGCTATTTCTCAGAGCGAACCCCATGACTCCTGCTCGCACATGCCAGGAAAGAAGGACACTGCACATTTTTAACCGAGGAATGTGCAGCTAGAACCATCATTTGAACTTAAAAGGGTCATTCACAGCTTTATCTACCAACTATAGTCAATCCACGTGGGGAAACGAAGCATTGCAAATTAAATGAAAACCTGATTAGCAAAGGAGGCGGAGGGGACATCACCCTGTGCAGGACTGACACTTCTTGCCTGAAAAATGAGGTTTTCTGGGTGGAAGCAGGAAGGGTTTTCTCTGAGGGCTGGTATTTCCCTCTGTGGCACTCACCCTGTACTTGCTCACCCCATTTTGCAGGCGCTTGTTCACCAGGCTCAGGCCATTTTCAAGCAACCTGCCAGGTTCCTGCTTCTGATCTAATGCAAGTCAGGCTTCTACCTGCCTGCAGTTCCCTTGGCCCAAAATCAGCAATGCAAACCCAGGAATTCAAATACCGTCAGTCTGGGGAGGGGGCTGGTGGTGTTTGTTTTTAATAACAATCAGCTTTGGGTTATTTTTCCCTGCCTTCTGGATCCTGAGTCTTTCAGGCATAACCAAGTCACACTTTCAGATTACACGGGGGGCGGAGTTCACACAAACATAAGAACCAGAAACACGTCTTTGAAACGAAGCTGAAATTCTCAAGCAGTTATTTAATTCCCAAAGACCAGGCACTAAACAACCCAAAAAATATCACTGTCCTCACCAGAAAATGCTGCAAATCCCCTCCTCCTACATATTTCTTATTCACATAAAGGAAGTTTGACTTGAGAGCTGAGTAAAGATAATCATGATTTAGCCCTATGACTTAAAGAAACTGTTGCTATCCAAAATCTGCAATAGAGAGCAAAATCATGAGTCTGTTTTCCCCAAATGAATGGGGTTTGCTTGAAGCAGGCAGGAATCACATGCTGTAAAAAGTCAGGAGAAGGTCTGGACCAAAGCCCAGAAGGAACATGGACACAGCAAGGTTGGGAGGAGGACTCTGCCTGGCTTTTGCAGGGCTTTTGAGCCCACCACTCTAGTCAGAACGATGGCAAAACACAGGGATTTGAGAACAGTAACCATCACCTCCGTAGCTTCCTGGCCATGCTGGTCTGGAGTGACTCCTGTGCCTGCAGGGGAGACCAGAACAGGCAGGACCCCACACGCACAGGGTCGAGGTCACATTCTGCATGTGCTGCCCTGTTCCACATCCTCCTGCAGAAGGCTGGGCTGGCCAGAAAAGCCAGAACATTTCAGGCAACCTTAACGTTGTCCACAGCTAATCGGACGTTTCCCACAACGCTGCTGAAGCTGTGCAGCACACATACACCTCCTGCTGGATCAGGCCTTTATGTCAAAAAGCTGTAGCTACGCAAGAAAGGAGCTGAACTCTTTTACAAGGCATTAAGTTTCATTTGCAATTACTTTGGATTTTATTGCACTACTGAATATAACAGGTTCATTAACTGGGCCAGCAACATTGTCTCCATATGCCTTTTTAATAGAGCTTTTCTGTTATTGTTTCCTTATTGGTCTTTTCCCTTTTGCAACATACAACTGGATTTTACTGGCGTCCAGCTTTTGCAATAGGTCCCAGGTGGCTCCTTCAAGAACCTTATTTGTTAATTTGATGGCTGAACTGGTGTACAAGGAATGAGAAGTACTTTACAAAATGCCCGAGATGCTACTTCACAGCAGCAGCAACAACCCAGCAAGCGTTCCCCAGCGTAAGCCCACCAGGCGAAGCGGTACCTTCTCCAGTTCCTCCCTGGAAGCAAGATACTCTTTGCTAACACATCTACTTTTCTCTGCAACCCACCGTGACTGCAGTAGGATGAATGGAGGAGAGCCGTAACAGACCACCCCGTGAGAGTCACGGTGAACCGAACACCCCAGTGCTGCGCAGGGACCAAGCCGTGGCAGACAAGACAACGTGACGGGGCTCCTGCAAATGTAAGCTTCAGAGCGCCTGCAAGACTTAAGCGTGCCTGAAAGACAGTCAACAACTGAAAGAATTAGGCCCTAAATTTGACAATCCACTGAGTTTTCATAGAGAACGTGTTTTTTTCAGGGCAAAACCCCCCAAAAATCTGGTTCAAACCAACAGTTTCTACTAGGAATGCGATGACCAGGCTTTCAAAAGAAGCGAGCACTCACCGGCATCCACTCTGCTAAGTGCGTTCAAGAGCTCCAGTTCCTTTGAAACCCTGGTTCCCCGAACAAGATACCAGCAGCTGATGGTTAAACGTGAAGGGCATACGCTGTCCTCTTGCTCTTGCCTTGTTAAATAAAACATTTTTTTCTACAGTGGATAAGTACTGAAAAGCCTCATGGAAGAATACATCTAAAGGAGGGATTGGAATAGAGAGATAAGCCGATGGAGTTCCACTTGCAGAATTCCACGTCAAGAATTTTTTTAATGAAAAATACCCGCCCCGAAATGCCAAATTATCAGAAGCAAAACACTGTGTGTAAGGCAAGGCTGATTCTGATGGATATTTCTGACTTGGGGGAAAATGGAGAAAAGGTTTCAGGTTGTTGTTTGCCACAACTCTTCATTTCAATGTTCTGTTTAATTTACACTTGGACAAGACTTGAAAATAAAAATAGTAAAAATTGAAATGAGATGTTTCAGTTGTTCAGATCATATGTCGCCTGGGGCTTTAGGCTTTGGGGTGGGGAGGACTGTTTTGTTTTAAGGTTTTTGAGAAGAGACATTTCTATCCTGATTTAGGAGATGACTTGATTTTGGCTATTTTTCTTGTCCTAAGAAATTCTCCTGAGATGGGAAATCATGGTGAGCTCTGTTCTAGACCCAAGTACGAGGAACACAATATCAAAAGGCATCACCACCCGAGATTACTTCCTTTTGCTGAAACAGAATCCCAAAACATTTGCTTTGCCAAGAATAAGAGAGGGAATAGAAACAGGATGCTCTTGCTGGGGTTACAAGCCACCATTAACAAACGCAACCTCCTCGTCTCCCAAAAGAGAGCATCTCATGCAAGCGTATTGACTCAAGACTGCTCCAGTTGAGCAGAAGTTGCAATACTGATAACCCACAGCACAGATGAGAATCCTTTACCTCTCCTCAGCACTTCCCCCTCTCTTACCTCCTCAAGTTTTCCCTTACGTTATGTCACAGATAACAACGAAACACAGAAAGGGGTTGATCCAAGGAAGCCCTGCTCCCATACATCCCTTTAGCCCTCCCCACAACCTCCCTTCGTGTCGCTCCTCACCTCTCCCCCTTCTCAAAGCCCCATGGAGCCCTGGCAGCATCTTCCCCGCTGCTGCTCTACTGGTGCCCCGGCCACTTGAAGCCGTGCAGGTATCTCCGCACGCAATCCGGCACCAAATCTGAACCCTTCAGTGCTTTCTGGAACACCCAGAGCTATCTTCAGAATCCCAAACAAATACATTAATTGCTTTCAATTTATCAGCCTCAAATCATTCTGTCTAATTACCATTCATCTAGAGTTTGTGTTTTTAATGGTTTATGGGTATTGTTGGTAATCTTTTAATTTCTCATTAAAAACAATATCTTGTACGCACTATGTGTGAAAAGCCCTAATCCGATAAATCAAGCAAGAGTAACACAGTTAAAAGGAAATCAGCGGAACAATATTTGGGTTTATATATTTCTGCCAGTCAATTTGTAATTAAAAGTTGCTACTTTAAAAAACACAGTTGTTGCTGTGAAAGCCATTATCAGTCAGCATTTTCATATGAATACTGCTTTAATTAATTAGCAAAAGTAAATACATTATATATCAAAAACCGCTTTCCCACTGAACCCATGCGTTCCAGAACAAAAGGCTTAATAAACCACACAAAAGAGGGACAAATTAGCTGATCCCACCCTCCCTTTTCAGGTTTAGAGTCTTTTAAAGTTCTCCAAGGTTTTTTTCCCCCCACACTTGCTTTTTTTTTTTTAATACATTGTTTGTTTTTCTTTAGAAGTGCGTATGGGAGAGAAGATGCTACACAAACACAAAACATGCCATTCAAATTAAATGATTTGGAAATCAGTTTTGCTGGTTCTTAGAAAACAAGAGTGTTTATGATTATTAAAAACCAAATGTAATTACGATCACATACAACACAGTCCCTTTGGAACAAATTATTTGCTGAACATTAAGGGGTTAGAGTTTGATTCACAAAAGGAAATGATGTGTCTGAAAAATTCTTTTGTCTGGGGGCTTTCCAGAGACTGGAGACAGCAGGAGAAAATTCTCCATTTTCATCAATAAGCTGAGAGAAAGTGCGGATGAAGAGTGTCATTCCAGACTAAGGCCTATGATAAGAACACCTTAAAACATCAATGGCATCTCTTATCTCATGTGCCTTTAACAAGAAACAAGGGTCCTGCCATCTCCCTAGCAAACAAATCACTCACCTCATCCTGGCCTTCCCGTGCCAAATTGCCGAAGTGCTGCAAGCAGGGTCGATCCGTGGGTAAGAGGCAGAGAGAGGAGCAAGCGCCTTAGCTGACTGATGACTGCGGCCAGGGCTGGGCTCCTGCAAGGCAGCAGGCTGGTGAAAGGCAACCTGATGGTGGGACCGCACACACGGAGGTAGACCTGACCTAAACAAAGAAACCCAACTGAATAGGGCTCTGTCTGCGAGTAAGGCAGAGTAATTCCCCAAATATCATTAGACTTACCTGAAGAGCTGGAATTCACTGCACAGTGATGAACAGCAACCTCAATAGGCTGAGCCTCACCACCTTTTCAACAGCGCAAACACATATTGGTCAACAGGTGAGGCCAAGGAGCACGAATACCAGACTGAAAGAAGTACAAGGGGACTCAGTGGAGAAAAGCAATTGGCCAAGGGATGATTTTTTTGCATATCCTTTCCATGACAGTACTGGAGGTTTTCCACCAAAGGATACCTCCAAAAATAAAGATCAACACTAGGAAGATGACGATATTGGACTGGCTAGTTGTATGGCTATTAACAACCCACGCAGGCATCCAAAACTTCACTAAGGTAGGAAACCCAAGGGTGTGCTCAGCCAAAGGCAGTTTGCCGTCACCAACTCCAACCCTCTCCAGCAAATTTCCTCTCTTGCCAGATATTTCATCTCTCCCACTCAGCCGACTCCTAGCCATCTTCCCACTTGCACAAGATACTCAGCAGGCTTCCTCACAAAGTAGATTGCAAGGAAGCTTCCTTCTTGAAGGAATTACTGAATCATCCTCCTCTATTCTTGGATGCATACACAAAGACCTAATGATCAGTCCCAATCCCATGTGTTCTGCCTTTCTTACGCTTTCTCTTCTCTAGACTGCAATGCCTTTGGAGAAGGGACAGAGTTTTTTTGCTCTGACTCATGACTGTGCAGTGCCACGCACACCAACAGGGCTCCGAGCCATCACAATTACTACTTCAAGATGACTTAAGAACCCAGATGATTTGAAGGTCGTCCCCCTGCTCACTCAGTTCCTTTATACCATCACATTGCAACAGCAAATTTCTTCAGACTTTTCAGACTGTTCATCTTTATACCTTGCCTTTCACCCAAGGGCTTCCCTGCAACCCGTTTGATACCCTGCGTCCCAGCCTCGATCCCTCACGCACCAATTCTGTCTGAGCCATAATTTGACGAGAGACACGTCTGCTTCTTTGGAGTCCCAGCATGACCTGGACACCAGAACACTGCAGCCTTTCTGGGGAGACAAAAGTCATGCTGCTAATTAGTTGTTGGCTTCTTGCATGGGCTGAGAGATCAGCCCTGCTATAATCTCACTGGGGTGGGATGACATCTCATTGCATTTGGGTGATTCCTCTCCTGGTCATGGTTTTAGTAGGATAAGGTATTTACTCCTCATTCCTCAATCATGTGTAGTATTGTTAGGTAGGTAGCATTAAATCCAGCCAGGATCCCCCCAGCAAAGGCCACACTTCAGTAGACACAGAGGAGACGTCTGTGCAATGCACGGGGATGAAACCGCGCAGGGTGGGATGCCACGAGCAGCTCTGCTGAGGGATGTTTCAGCAGAGAGAAGCGTGTGCCTCATGCAGCCCTTCAGCGCAGGCATTCTTTTCCCTTCACATAACTGCATTGATTTTTATCATTGTTATATTTGGTTCAGCCGCCCATCTGGAAAGTTCTTGCCTCCCCCGGCCCCCATAAATAACCGAACCCAGCTCTAACCAAAGGCAGTTGACAGAATCAGCCCCATTGCCCTTTGGCAGTTCTTCCAGGAATTTTTAGGGGTTTTACCAGTCAGGAAAAGGCTTTGATGCTTTAGAATCAGGATTTTATGAAGATCATTTTGTAGGGTTCAGCCAACTCATGAAGTGTCAAATGGGGGGCACTCTTTCATCTCATCGCTAGATGGGGAAAAGATCCTCCCCTCGTACCGGAATGAGGACTGGAGAGGGGGAACCAGAGAGATGAAGGTTCATCCATAGAGGGGAGGGTTTCTTTTCTCTTGGTAGAGTCCACCCACCACATTCCCATCATACTGATTGCTGCAGTCCTATCTGTCTGCTCTCCAGGCTCCATCAGATAAGAGGAGGATTGCCTGTTCGCTCCGGTTCTGATCCTGTGCTGCAGGGGCCTCCCAGCCGCAGAGCCGGGCTCTTCTTCACCCTCCTTTTCCAGCTGCCTTTTTCAATGACTGCTGCGGTGGTAGGGGTGCTGTCAGGAAACCTGCCACTTGCGAAGAATGAGACAGTAATCAAGACCAGCCTACGGAAATTTCATCTTCCACTTTGCACGTATAAACGCCCACTACAAAAAAGAGCAAGGAAATCCCTGTGCTTTCTCAAAATTTATGTGCAAATTCCTATCCAACCATGCCAGGGCTGTTGAGGGCTTGGTTACCATTTCCCCCTGAGCTAGTCCCATTGTGGATGGCATTCACTCACACCGATGGACTGTTTCTGAAATTCGCACCTGCGTTGCCTCAATAATTGCAGATATCGCTTGTTCAGAAGCTGCAGGCACCAACTAATGGCTATTTGGCAGAACTTAGAAGGGCTTCTGCAGGGCTGTGGGCTACACAGCCCATCTTCATCTGCTAGCTGGTATTATTGCACCTGGTTCAGAGCAGCTGAGCTGCACGACAATTGCTTCTGTGTCCTCTCTCATGGATGGGCATGGTTGCACCATCCCAGTTCACCTCAGTGCAAATACCAACGTCCTTGGGTAGTTTGCTCAGGACAGGCTACTCTCAAACCATTCCTTTGCTGACTGCCCCGTTTGCTATGGCCTGTCACTCACGGCCTTTGTGCAGATCAGGCCCGCAGTCATGCACGCGAGGTTTGCAAATGCCAATCTCTCTACCACCAAACCCACTTAAGACCATTCAAGACCAGTGAAAACTGAGCTGCTCCATCGTTACACTCAGACTCAGTTTACAAGATTGTTGCTCCAACTCAGAGGCCCCAGATTTAATCTGGGGTATCTCATAACCCCAGCAGCCAAGAAAGGTGTTTGTGGGAGAAAGTCTGAGCAAGAGAAAGATCCAAGTTATTTTTGCTGGCATACCCACTGGTTTCGGCTACCCCCTAATGGCATGCTCATATGCACAGACATCCCTTCCTGCACTGATGGAGACTATGGGGATATATTAGCCAAAATACTTCAGTTGCTCTTGATTTCTTACAGGAGGACAGCAAGCAGTAACATCACAGTGCTCTGGCAGACGTGCAGACACCAGACACACATCCTACAACAGCAGTGCAACTAGCAGACACATCCAGAGCTTCCACTCCTCCTCTTCTGCAAAGCAGAAGCCAAAGGCAACGTCAGCAACAGTCCCAAGGGAGACTACAGGAAAGAGGCTGACCCTGACGATATCCTTCAACCTGCTTCGTCCATGTTCTGGCCACAACCAAACACAAACGGAGGCCAGCCCAGGGTTCATCAAAACCACGGTCCAACACCAGGCACGCAGACAGCACGAACACACGCACACTGCTGGCACGGGCGGCTTCTGCTGTATCTGCACGGTGCTGCTGGGGCTTAAGTGGGGAGACGTGGCAGAAAATGTTTTAAGAGGGTCGTGTGCCTCTAACACATTGCTCTCCAGTGGGACAGCCTCCACCACACCTGAGAACATGAAACAGCTACTGAAAGAAGCCAAGCAGCCTCACAGCCGTTTCCCAGCTAACCAAACACCAGTGGGTTTCGCTGGGAAATCGCCCTTTGGGGCTGCTGCATCAAATAGGTTTCTACATATCGCATCTTTTGGGTCTGCTGCTGAAGGTGGAAGGCTCGGGTACCTGCAGTGCTGGAGGAGGTCTGCCTCCAATTCCCAGCTCTGTATGTACGACCTTGAAAAAGTCATTCAACTCTTCAATGGCTGAGCTGTTTAACTGCAAAACCAGGCTTTTTCAGCTTTTGGCTGTCTGGTCTGTTTAGACTGTAAGCTCTTCAGGGCAGGGACTGTCTCCTATTAAATGACCATAACTCTCTCTTAATTAGGGTCTTCCACACATCCAGAGCCCTCACAAAAATGTCATAAAACAAAGGCTTTTAATAGATTCTGGGGAATTCCAGATTCTGATCCAAAACTGCTCAGTGGTTTTCCCTGCTGAATATGGTGCCGAATCCCTTGTTAGAGCATGCCTGTGAGAGGGGAGGAGGGAGACTCCTTATAATTTAAAGAGACTGCATAAAAGACAGTTTAAGTCCTTGTGGCTGTATATTTCTTTTAATTAGTTTATGCACAGTGCATTTGCATGGGAAGATGCACAGCGTGTGGACGGACTTAATTAGGAGAACAATACGTTCCCTCTTAAGATAATGACTTGAGGATTATGAAAATTATTATGCCAGATCCATCCATGGGTCATTCGAGGTTCAGTATCCAGCGAACTTTTAAAATGCATTGAGGTCAGCAGTTTGGATACTGTCAGTAAAGTCATTTGATTTTACCGGTGCTTAAATGATTAATTACGAACAGCGGCTGCAGGCATCCCCAGGTTACACAATAGCCCGAGGACTCGCTGCATTTCACATAAGCCATCAGCTATTCTGGAGAGGCTGATGCGCTAAGCAGGGCTGTAAGATTCGCCGTAGCCATCTGCCAGCAAAGTCTCCTTTAGAGCAACCCTCCCTCCCTTTCACGAGTCCTTTTGCCTTTTTCTTCCTGGCTGGGGAGGCAAGAAATTTCCATCTCTGTTAATGAATCTTTGTAGCTGGAGAACCAAGACAATTAGGTGAGTGTTTCAGGACACAGCTCAGTAGCCCACGTGAAATGAGACACAACACATGCCATTTTAGAGCAAAGTACCTACGGGCAACCGAGCTGGAGACATCACCTAAGTGTCCCTCAGCTTTAACTCATAGGTCGGTGGGGCTCAAAAAAGGCATCTTTTCTGCCTCTCTTTGAATCACAATGATGTGAGTATGATCATTTTTAAAGTGCTCCTGCATCTCATCATGACCAATGGGAAAATAGTCCTCTTTCAAAGAGTTTCCACAAGGATTGTATTTCCCAGCCAGCTCAGTTCAATAACCTGAGAGCCCATCCTGCTCCTCCTCTTCCAAAACTGGTTGCCATTAGGGTAAACGGCCTCCCCGCTGCAACAGGGTGTCCTGGAGCGGGGCAGCCCTCTGTCCCAAAGTTGTACGACTCCAGCTATCAACTATGGAAGCTATTATCCTCAAATCTGAACCACCAGGTGCAGAACAGACAGAAATCCCATCTTTCACCTTAAAAAGCAGAGCCCCGTACACAGTTTAAGAGGGCACAGACAGCTCTTTCAACATCAAAACCCATGACCCATTCAGGAATCGCAGCAATTACACCTCGAGTATCCTTTCCTTCTACTTGCTCTAGAATGATAAGGCAAGTTTTCCGCTCAAATGCAACTGGTGTGAATTGAACCAGGTTTTTTACTAGCAGTGACAGCAAAAGCTTGGTGAAACCATTACGCGTGGTGTCGCATGTTGTTTTTAGAGCTGAGGAAAGAGCAGCTCTGGAGGGATGCAGACAGGAGAGCTTCAGCTGTGCCTCCCATTGAAAGCCCTTGATTTAGGGCAAGTGATTAACAAGCAAAAAAATCCACGTTTCACATATGGGGGGGGAAGGAGGAGACCATGAAGGAAAGGAAACTTCAGGGGATCATTTCATGGGCTTAGCACAACTCAGCCCAGTGACTAAAATCCCCCCCGCCCCCATGCTTTTCTTTGCTATCTTTGCCATTTGAAGGCTTCCTGGGGCCATGAAGGGTGCTCGAGGCCAACCACGGATAGCCGAGTATCACGGATTAGCCACAGCGGCTGACGTTGCCAGCTGTCCACAGCACAGCAAGGCTGCCCATTCCCTAGCACAGTGCCCCACAACGCACGCGACGGAGGCAGTGCTCAGCCCAAGTCATTCCCTATCCCTCCTTTCTTCCTCCCTTACCTACGAGGGCAGAATTACACAGCAGAGCACCAAACCCCAGGCAATGCCGAGGCAGAAGATCCATCCCACCCCACCTATGATTAGAGAGCCCAAAGTCCAGCTACTATGGAGATAAGCAGAGGAAAGAAAACAAAATATACTATTAATTATAGGATGAGGAGAGAAAGCTCAACTCTGCAGGGTCAATAGACACAGTTTGTGAGCATCGCTCATTACTCAACCTCTGGTGTTGATAACATGGCACCCAAAACATGCCAGCCACTGTACAGGGCAAACAAAGATGTCCCTGCCCCAAAGAGATTACAATCTAATTCCGATTTTACAGTCATATTTCAAAAGCACAGTGAGATCAAAGCCCTGCTCTCCTCCCCCGGGCACTCATTCTCTGGCGGAATATATCTCGATTCATAAATCGGAGAAGCAGCATGTCTCAGTGAACACTGCCATTCCGGACACAAAAGAGAGTACAGAGATGCCAAAGGTAGTCCTGACATCGTGTTAGTGGTCAGGAGAGTAATCCTGCGGGCAGGAGAAGGGGAAGCATACCGTAATTATGATTTTTCCATTACCAAAGCAGAGTTTTGTCTGGCTGCAGTACAGCCAGCAGCAACAGCATGTGACAATGACCCATGACACTCTGGAACAGAAAATTTTAAAAAAGAGCTCATTCTAGACATTAAATGAAACTTCAGGAAACAGTAAGTGAGATGATCTGAAAATACCTTAAAAACTGGGACAAACATCAGAACAGAGTAACACTCATTTGGGAAAGGACACCCTGAATTAGATTAGCAATCCCAAAGGCAAATCCCGGCGTTCTCTGTTTTCCCATTCATTCACAGACAGCACTAACAGCATCAGGGCACACTTAAGCACACAGGAGCAAAGACAGTTGTCTCCCAAGCACTATCCCCTCTACGACATCTAAGGGTCCCCCCCCGCCGAAAAATCTGCAATTCAAACACTGAATTTGCCCCTGAACTGCCTAATCTGCAAGCTCCAGCGATCTCCCTGCAACGGGCTGCACAGGCAACAGATGCTCAGAAAGGGAGCTGGCAGTTGGCACCACCTGAACGTGTGACTGGGAGCAAGGCGGAAAGGATGCACGGTGCCTGGGAACATCTGATAACGCCGTGCCCTTCCGAGTCTGCACGGCGGCGAAGGGGCAGAAGCAGGGCTTCGAAATAACCAGAAGCTTTCTTCTCCTTCCATGAGTCACTCCTGCTTCAAGGAGCTGCAGCTTTGATTATTAACTGGGCTCGTCAGCTAGATATTTAAATGATTCCCAAAAGTCATTAAAAGCCCAATCAGATATGCAGTGCTTGACTCTAGCACAGGAATGCAGAGAGGGAATTATTTGCATAAACTATGCTTTAGAGAAAACCTCCATGTATTTTATATTTCAGGGTACGGGGGAATCTGATTTAGCTGAGCTAAAGAGAAGAAAAAGAAGCTTAAGCAATTTAAGGGACCGCATTAAACATGGAAGAGAGTAATAAATAAATAAATAAATAAAAACATCAGCTCCCATAGGGATTAGGAATAACAAAATATGTCAAAGCGCTCTTCCTCTCTATTCTCTAAGCAACAGGCAGCTCCGTTAGATTTCCCCGGCTTTTCAGAGGGAAAATTCAGCCTGAAAGTCAAAGCACTGCACGAAGATGCATGCCTGGTCAGAAGGTCTCATAACCCTTCTGTCCCGCCTTGAGATCACCGAGGTGAGCTAATGCAAGCAGCGAAGGGGTGGGCAGACACAAAAGCCTACCTTTACACCTAGGAGTAGCTTTACTTTCACCTGGCCTCCGCTCCAGAGCCGTGACACTGGCTCCCCCCATCAAAAGCTCAAAGCAGACCTTCCGTGGAATTGTTTTTATGGGAAATATGGGGTGGCAACCCCTACTGGGTTTGGTATGTCTGAAGGCAATCCCAGAACAGAAAGGAATACCAGAACGAGGGCCATCTTCAGAGATAGGCGGGGGGTTACCTAACACGGCTGTAGCTTTTCTGGTGGTTTGTACCCCACCTCACGCCTGCGTTACGCCCATCCTAGCAGGCAGCTCCTGCCTGTCCTGCACAGCCGGAGCTGGAACCCAGCCCTTCGGGGTTAGCTCCCGGGGCGGGAGAGCAGCGCAGGGCGCTGCGCGGGGCTCGCGTGGAGGGATCGTACCCAGTACATTGCATCCTTCCCGCTCCAGGTTGGAACTGGACAAACGGCAGGCAAATCTCTCCCATATCCGCAAAAAAAACAGATTCAGAGTGACTGGAAAGCTGGACTAAGCCTGGAATTTGTAACAAAATGAGAAGGGAGGTGAAAGTGGCTCTCAGGAGGCTCCATGGGGGACTATCTCTTTAGGGGCAGAGAGCAATCAGCGGCTCACACTAACTTCCTAGCCCTGCGTTTCAGGTAGAAAACTGAGCGTTCTCATAAGAAGTCAGCAACCAGGGTAGCTTGGGGCCAGTCACCGAAACTCTTTACCCATCAGGCCCCCATCTGTACAACGGGGGTTAAAATGGTTTGCTTCACTCTCTCCATCAAGGGATGGGAGCTGACAGATTACACGCGCTCGTGCCTACAAAGCCTTCCTCAGAAAGAAACTGCCGTAAGGAGACCAAACCGTTACTGTTATTGTGATTAGAAACCAAAGTCCTCCCATGCAGTTATTTAATTAAACCATAAATACAAACGGATAAGTGTCTAACGAGCCAGCTCTACACAGTATATTTATATTCCTCTGAAAAAGAAGAATGCTTAAAACTAGTTGCAAATAATAGTCCTCTCTCCCAGCCTGGTTTTCTCTGCAATCGGGCCGCACAGTAGTTTGCTGACAAATTGGTTCATGTTATGAAGATAATCAAGGCATCGCATTACTCTGCACTCCTTCCCCCTGGAAGCAGCGAGGCTCCTGCAGAAGGAGATTGCCAGGGTTTGATTTGTGCGTGCAGGCGTGTGCCATGTGTGAAAAGACAAGCCCCAGCGGCCCGTCGGCCGCAGCAGGACGGCTCGAACCGCTGGCGAACTCGCGCTGGTGCGCTGACCTTCTGGCCGTGCAAGGGAGGGGATCCGGCAAAGATCCGCAGCCCCGGCAAGGTGTTTCTGCCTTCAGTACCCACGGAGACGCCCCGGGTTGTTCTGCGAGAGCTTGCACGGGCACCAGAAACCACTTAGGCATATTAGGGCAGCTTTTCTCTAGGTCTAAAATACTCTGCTTTCCAGGAATGAAGCCTAAAGCAGCAGAGCCAGCAAAGCATTTCGCCATGGGTGGAGGAAGGTCATCTTCGGAAGGACTGAAGCACTTGGCTAGATCACAGCCTTTCTGGACAGCAGCTCCGGAGGTTTTTCTGCCTCTCCCTTTCTGCCTGGTAAAAGGAGGTTTCACTCCTTCTTTGGAGGTGGTTCCCAAAACTCAGGGGTAGAAGGATAGCAGAGAGAAAAATATTCCCACCCTGAGCTGTTATTAATAAATAACGTATTCTGAACAGGTAAGATTTCAGTAAACTGGATCCAAACAGCTTTTTAAAGCCCCTCCAGCCACTATGAGCATCAACGAGCCCAGCAAAGCTCTTCAGTGATCATAACAAATGTCTCAGGCTTTACCCTGCAATTGATTCGCTTTTGGGAACATAAGTTAAGCTTTAAATCTATATTTCATATATAATCAAGCAGCCAAATCAGCCTTTTGATATAGAACCCAGACCAGCCGCTGTGTCTTTATCTCAGAAAGCAGGAGGGCCAACAAAGCTCCAGCCAGGGAAGTGACAGTTCTTCTTTATTATCCTCCCTGGTCATGCCCATCTTCTCATCTCCCCTATCAAATATCTGGGCCTTTTTGATAAAAAATAATTTAAGAGCGCGCTCCGCAGGAAGCGCACGAAGGTTACAGATTGAGCAACGCCTGGGAACCCCTCTTTCAAAGGTGCAACCATAGAAAGGGCCTGCGAAGGGGAGCAGCACGCCATCCCTGCGCGCAGCCCCTTCCAGCGGCACGAGGAGGATGGCGGGGCCACGCTCCGCAGGGGAAGGCTCTCCTCCCTTCGTGGTCACTAACGTCTCCTTCTGCTGTTAATACCCAGATGAGGGCGGATTTTTAAACCTCACTGACTGCGCACTTGTTGGTGTTGCTTGTTTTCTTTCCTCTCCCCGCTTCTGCGTTGCAAGCTGTCCCAAACAGCCCCCTCTCCGCTGCGGGGTCAGGCAGGAGAACGCTGCTCCCGAGCTGTTTCTTATGAAAAAGGACTTAGTGTGGGTCTTTTTGGGGTGGTTGTTTGGTGGAAAGAGTACTTTAAAAAATAAACAAAGCAGCTTTCCCCGCTGGTTTTTGTTTTTTGTTCTTTTTTTTTTTTTTTTTTTTTTTTCTCTTTAAACTGTTCACACACTGGTTCTCTCCTCCTTTGCTGGGGTCTCTGTTTCACGTTACAAATTCGGCAGCAATACCAGCTTCGGGGATTCCCTCCCGACTGCCTCTGTCCTGGGACATCGGCCTGGGAGTGGAACCGAGCCGCGCTGCACACCAAAGCAGGATTTTCCTTTCTCCTCTGCAGCCGGATCAGCTCCCGGAGACGTTTCACCGCACGCCCTGACAAAACTGCACGGGCAGCACAGGGGGTGGGTGCTGCAGGGTGGGAATGCCTCCAGACCGCGATGCCAACAAGCCGTTTTGCAGGTGAAAGCCCAGCTCACCACAGCTGGCTCATGCCTCGCTTCGTTCTCCTGCAACTGGAGGGTAGTGTCTTTGGGTCAGCAATTACATTCAATTATAAAGAGCTTATAAAACAAAGCCATTTGGATGAACCTAGGTTTTTACTTTAGCCTCTTGTGGGACATCTCAGATTTAAGCTTCCCACAAGGATCAAGGAAATCTGAGGATTTGGTTTAGGTGCATTTCATAGCCAGCTACAGAAGTAACTGAAAGGATTCCACCCGTCTACAAAAGGTAAAATGGATTTACCTTCAAATTCACTGTTTAACCCTCTGCAAATGCTCCACAAATCAATGTGTTTTTTCACAGGCACGAACATCCCACAAATCAACATGCAACAGGAAATTTAAAATTGAGGCTGGCACCTCCATCCATAATTCTCGCTGTCAAGGGGGAAGAATAGGAGGAAAAGACCTAAAAGGGCATATTTTATGTATCTGGAAAAAATTGGTCAGAAGGCTCTGCCAGTCATCCGCAACCTTATCCCACACGGACCGCGGCTCCGTTACAGACCAACACGCTACAGCCCTCACGTTCAATGGGCTGCATTCACAAACGTCGGCCCCTGAAAGCCAGATCAGCAGAAAGACAAGGATTTCTGAGCTTATCTATCGCTTCTCATGCCAGTTTCCCACCACTGTAATTTGCTTCCAGGCCAGCACTTAAAATTTTGTTACTTTACAAACTTTGTACCTTAGAATAGCGCCGCGGCCCTGGAGTCGGCACCTGGCCTTGAGATACCAGGTGGCACCGCTATAAGGCCCTTCCCCTGCGTTGCAGTGTCCCACCGAAGATAGAAGAAAAAAGTAACTTCTCCTCTATGAGAAAAAGAGATTTAATTCCAGATGATCATGTTGCAAAGGAACTATGTTACAGTTTGAGCTTTGCCAAATTCAGCTTGGATTCTTTAGTTAAACTGTTTCACAAGATGTGACGATTTCAGCACTTCCTATGCCCCAAGCAAAACTTCCTAACCTGATATTCACAGAAGAGTGGAGTTTGCTTGGCTGTTGGAGGTTTTAGTAGGTTTTTGGTTGGTTGGTTTTTTTTGTTAAGCATATTTTTAAGTTGTGCCTTGAAGTGTCTTGGAAATGGGTAATCTGCCTGATGGCTAACACCTGCGAGAAGGGGTTGTTCTGAGATTTTTCCAGTCCAATCTGAATCAGTTCCTAAAAAATATAAGCCATGACCATCACAAATGCATGGAGCCAATTAGCAACGTACAATTTTTCAGAAGTGAGCTGGGATTTGGGGAAGCTCCATTTTTAGGTTACTAATTTCAAACATTTTAAAACAACCTAGTTGCTTAGAAAGGGCTACTTTATACCACGCTCTGAAAGGCAGCCCATGCCGAGGACCCAGAGACTGAGTACCCAAAATCCCCAGGCATTGCTTAGAACCTCAGAACAATTACGGGCGAGATTTTGTTTTCCTTTTTAAACAGTCGTACTTACGGCCTGTATATTTGTATTTCCTATGATTCTACACATTCAATGCACCTCCGTGCTGTCCTTGCAGGATATTTCACTCTCCCAGCCCCAGCAGCCTCCCCTGGCTGTGCCAACGCTGTTTCAGGTCGGGTATATCCATGCAAAAGTCTGCCAAGTTCGTGGGAGCAACGCGCTGGGGGTTTTTTTGCAATGTGTCCAATAGGGTCTATTAGCATACAAGACTATGAAATTCACTTTAGCTGGAATTAAACAAGAAAAGTTTAACCCTGACACTTCTGCCAGCAAAACGGGCAGGAAAAAAGGAAAGAAACTAAAAGCAAGAAAGACTCGCTGGGTCTTGCTGCTTACACCTAAGCAGCACAGGACTGCTCTGCTCCTGCTTTATCCCAGACCTTCTGGAAGAGCTGAGCACCCAGAATCGTTATACATTGCATTTGGTCCAGCATTAATTCCTCTCCTATGCGGATGATTAAAAGGTACAAAGGCTGTTTAATTAGCACCTCACGTCACACCTTGTAACTTGCAGTCATCATCTGGTAAGCAACCAGCGACACGAATGCGCATACACATACAGCCACCGAGGCAGGCCGTCACCCCCCCGACAGCAGAGGTTCCTCCTGTGCAATTACAGCCGGGTGCCCCCTAATTCTCATCTCTTGAGCATTTAATGCATTTGCTCTGGGGTCTACACAATCCTGCTCTAATTTTGCCGGGGGCCTTTGTATCAAAGGCCTGAGCTGTGTGAAAGGTGATTTAGCAGAGATGGTGTCGGTGATTATTTTCAAAGGAACTGCTGCAGCCCCACCACGAGGGACACTGCAGCCTCCAGATAGGGGGCCCTTATCATATTTTCTATTCTCAGATAAGATTATGTTTCCTTTTTTCATCCTCCTTCCTGAATCTTCTTGATAACAATTGGGGGCCAGTTTAATCACGGAGGTTGAAATAACCAAAAGGGTTCCGAGGGTAGCGGTGGGGAGGGCAGGGAGCAGGGCCAGGTGGGTGGGGAGGAGGGAGAAGCCTTACTGGTCGGAAAAGTTGGGTAAGAGCAACTAAGAAATAAAGCCAGCAGAAACGGGGTTATTTCAAAGGGAACAGCTGTTAAACTGCAACCAAACGAAAAGCACATGCAGCCAATGTTCTTGTGGTCACCCGCCAAAAACAAAAACAAAACGAGTTGTTCACGCGCCCATTCTGCGGTCTAAACAAATTAGAGAGAAAACGGGACCAGGACAGGGAGATGGATGACCTCAAAACAATAGGGACAGGCCCTTTCTGAAGCAGCTCTTTCTGCTGCTGGTGGGGGGTTTCTAAACTCTAATAATATCTTTGCGATAAGACGAATGACTTAGGCATGGTGTGAATTGGTTCCAGGGAGCCGACCCCGACCCCTGGGGTTTGAATCGACTTGGACTGAGCATCAGAGGCAGAAGGGAGCAGAGAGCACCCTGCGTTACTGTCCAAAAAAAGGACTCAGAGCTGGGGTTGGAGGGGCGCAGGGGACTCTGTAGCTCTGGCCAAGGCTGCCCATTCCAGGACAACGCGGTAACGTTACAGCATGGTGAGTTCCCTGGCATACGTTCGGGGTGGGGGTAGAGGCCCGGTTAGTACTTGAATGAGAGATTTTCTAAGAAACATCGGTCTGAGCTAGTCCGCAGCGACACCATGTCCTCCGAGTCCATTCTGAATCAGCACCCTGAATGTTGCATCAGAAGGTGCCAGGCTCTGAGAGCGGCAGTTAAGGGGCAGGAGATGGGGTGGGGAGATAACACATTTATGGGTTATAAATCAGAACTGTTCATCGCCTGTTGTTAAGTGCCCCCCTCCCATCTTTCTCCATTGCAAAAAACCTGAAGAATCCCATTCTGCTTTGGCAGCATTACCTCCAAACAACCCCTCAATCACCAGCGCGTCTGTTGTGTCAGTGCTAACGTTCACACATGCCAAACCACAGGGGACTGTTGATCCATCTTTGTGTAAAAGGAAACCGTTCTGTCCTTAAGGACTGTTTGCAGCGAGAGGCAAAGTGTATCTAAGACACCGAAGCAACTCTGGAGGCATGCCCTGATTTTCTTGAGCTTGAAAACTTACCCCACACGCAGCCTGGAGAAGAAGAAACCTTTGAGACATTGCTACCCCAATATGCCACTGGCAGGGACCGGGCCAGCAAGAGCCCTCCTGGCCACGGACCCCACTCAGAGCTAAGCAAAAAGGTCTGTGTTTCCAACCGCAAGATTTGGAGGCGTCTAAACCTGCCTAGGGATCAGGTCACGCATGAGGCTCCCAGCGTCGGTTCATGACGTCCCTTCTGCAGTCGTGGATGGCTGGGCCAGACGTGCCCATCAGCCGGCCTTTGGCCACTCGTGGACCTTTTCTCCTCAGCCTGGCCTTTGAGGCTGGAACCAAACCAAGGACCCACCTCCTTCCAGCGACAGCCAGTCCCGACCGAGCCGTTGGAGCATAGCACTTGTCCTCGAAGCTACTCGCATGCGGAGTTCAAAGCCAGGCCTGTCTGACTGCGAGGCAGCGGATGGCAGCTTACCACAGAGTTCTTGGTAATAAAGTCTATTTGAAGACTCTCAGTGAAAAGTGTGTTCCTAATAAAGGATAACATTTCATGGTCATTATGCGATACACTTAACTTTAAAAGGAACAAAAATGCTGAGAAAGTCTTTTTCTGAAAAGGGCTCTCGGATTTCATTACTATGGGTCAAGTGCCTGGGGAGAAGAATTAAAGAAAAACACGAACTTGTGCACAAATTAATTAAAGATATTTCCACTAATAAATTGTCCCCGTATCCCAAGGCAGAGCCTTCAGTTTGCAAAATGTGGTAATATTCAAGTTGTGGTTTTCTCCACCAGGCAAGCGGTTCAGCAACATTTAAAATCAAATGGACAGAGTTGGGGATGTGGAGTTTGGGAATAGGAGGGGGTTGCTTCCTTCTTCAGCCCATAGAAATTTTCCGGTATTTTAGCGTATTTCTAAGAAAAAGAAAAAAATGCCTTGTTATCCCCTGAGAGCCCAAAACCGTGATGACCTTTTAACTTCTTATTTTTCCTTGATGCAGCCAATTTCTCCAAACAAGGTCCCCTCCTCCACATTCTTCCACCAAAATTGTGAAGGCCTCCGTTCCTTTTGATGCAAAGACAGTGCCAGTTGCTGTAATACGAGGAAATTGCACCACGAGGGGAAAGAAAACAAAACAAAAATCCCAGAAGGAAAAACAGAATTCGCTGTCAGCAGCTTTCGGAGTAGTGGGCCTGACACAGCCCGACATTAATGACCCCCTTCCAACCGCAGGAGCAGCCGCCACGAGAGGGGCTATATTTAAGCGGCCGAGAGCAGCACTGGGATGGCAGCCGAGCGCCCTGGGTCTAAGCTGTTCCAATCCATGGCCAAAGCTTTTTGGTCTTCTTAGAATCATAGAATCGTTTAGGTTGGAAAAGACCCTGAAGATCATCAAGTCCAACCGTTTTCTTGAGAGGCTTTATAGTCTACAGGTCCACTGTCGGGGCAAGGCACCTTCAGCCCTTAGTCCTGGGTTGTGTTGAAGCCGGCATGCATTGCTGCATGAAAATTGTTGCCTTATGAGGTGGTTTGCACAAGGGGTAAGGGCTGCGTGCTCAGGCCTGTTGTCTCGTTGTTCCCAGCTACCACCAAAGAAAACTGAAGCTGAACTTCATTTTCTTTTACTACATTGATATTCTCCCATGTTGTTGTCTGCCTGCTTGCAGGCACTGGAAAGCACTTGCGGTGTTTTTCATTTGGAGGAAAGGGAGGTGGGAAGATTTGCAATCCTTTTGCAGCCCATATTCTGCAAAGACCACCACTGTCTGACAGCTCACTGTTGGTCTACTCACAGATGGGACAAATTCACTCTCCAGAGAAGGTAACCAAGAAACCGAAAGAATGAACCTCCCAGATAGACAAATACAGCTAAATAGCCCTGTCCTAGGAGCTGGGATAGTTTGTTTGGTTTGTATTGACCTGATCCCATTTGAACATCCCTGTTCTCACACTGATCAGGGGCTGGAACGGAAGGAAACTGCTTCAAGCTTCTCTTTTCCTTTATTTTTTTTTCCCTCTCCCCCCCGCCACTTAAATTTCACAGGCACCTGAATCTGATCACAACTTCCTTTGTCCAGTGTAAAGTTTAGTCTGAGAGAGCGCACATACCACAATGCGTTGGGATAATATTAATGTATAGTATTTGAAGCCCCAGGGCCTGTATGTTTCATTAATTTCCTCCCCATTAAAGTAAAATGAGGATATCCTGTAGAGAATTGCAGTGAACCATTCGGACTGTGAAACTCGTCCTGACCTTGCTAAGAAAAACAGACAGAAGAGGAAAGAGCAGCTGATCGTAATATACAGCCACCCAAACGAAACACGGGGGTTCCTCGCTCGGCCCCCTTTGCACTGCTACCATGCAAATATTTAGCTTCGCAGGATGTGAAGAGCTGGTCAGCAAGCGTTAAAAAAATACACACTGATTTTTATTTGTTTAAAATGCGAAACATTTCCCGTACATTCTTTGCAGTGCATTAACCTCAGGCGCAATTTCCACTCTGGAATTGAGCAAGCTAGGGACCTGGGTTGCACACGAATAATTCAGATTACTGCATCTGTTTGTGTGTGGTTGGGGCATGCATACTGATCCTTGCTCGTTAACCCAGTGCATCCAAGCTCTGCCAAACCCTCGAGGGCTGGCATCCAAAAGAAACCACCTCTTCCAACACAACTGGCCATTCTGGTGGTCTATGCCAGCCTGTGAATGGCTCCGGCAGGTTTAGGACAGATCCGGCAGAGCCCAAGGCCTTTACAAGCACAATGATATACGCCCTCCTCCCTGTCCTAGCATCTCGTCTTTGGCTTTGTTCCTCACCTAGACCCCTTTGATCTCCTCCATCCAGTAGTCTTGGTCCTCACGCCCCACCACAGCTCACCTTTCTCCTGACTCACCCAGGAATGACTAGAGTAGGAAATTTTCAACTTTGGACTTGAAAGGACAGGTATAAGCACATGGATTTTATAAGCAGGGATGGTTTCTTTGCAGAGCACAAGGGCAGCCAACGGCCAAGTTCTATCGGTTCCCCTGTTTCGGCTGTTTCAACCAGCTCTGCCCAAATGCCTGAGCTCCGCTGCTCCATGTGTGACAGGCAAGGTGGGAGGCGGAGGTCTAACCCCTCTGAATATCACTGAACAAGTGAAGAGACTCAAACAGAGCTTGCTTCCTTCATTTTTTGGCAGGCACCAACCTCACTCTGCACGTTTTCCTATTTGTCCGGCAACTTTCAAGTCATGCCTGGAGCGATCCCCTGGAAGGCAGGGCGAAGCGCAGGGAGCCTGGGGACCAGTCCTGCTCAGGAAACCTGCCCCAGACTTCACAGCTAAGGTACCTGCACATAAACTTGCAGTTGTTCTGGGAAATCAAGCACCCAGATTGGTCTAAATTACCTTCCGCTGACACGAGACATGTTTCAAAAACACAGCTGGGGAATGAATTTCCTCTTCTGCAGCCCCCTCCAACACCAACCCTTTGAAGACCTAATTTCAATCCCAAGTAATGGCTCTGCCCTGGTCCCAAGACTGCAGGCTAAAAGCGTATTTTGGAGGCCGTGCATGGCCTGCCCAGGGGGAAGAAGCAGTTTGAATTAGCCTGCACCAGCCTCTCCAGATTGCTAACCCGCTGGCGTGGCCAGGCTGCAGAGGGTGCCCTGCCCATGCCTGGGAGCGCGGGGGGGTTTATGATGCAAGGTATGGGATGAAAGCAGATATGGGCAGGACTGGGAAGGTGTTCCCTGCCCTCCGAACAAGGAATGAGAAAAATTCCTCTCCGTGCTCCTTCCCTAGCTGCTGCCTTTGCACTGCAGTACTGCCGGGGTGCTTGACCTCCGCATAGCTGTTGCAAATGGCGGTGGGATCCAGAGAGGTGACAGAACTGCAGGGTAACTTGTCCCTGCAAGACAACAGCCAGTTAAAATAATCCCCAGCGTGCAACCCCCCGAGATGAAAATCAAGAGCCTCACCTAGACTGGATGACTAGAGAATGTCGTTAACTACCCTCCAAAATCTTTAGCTCAGCACCTCATACCCTCCCCACGAAGCCTTAACCCTAATTCATGGTCTTTAGTTTCAAAACCCATTGCCAAGGCACCTCCCGTGCCAGAGGTTCATAAGAAATAGCCACTTTTATTCACTTGAACCTTAAAAGTAAAGCTCATTCCAGACAAAGCCTCATTCCCTTATTTTCCAAGCTCCATGACAGTAGCTGCCATTTACTTCTCACCTTCCTACCAGGTCCTTCCAACAAACCCCAGCGCATTCTTCTCCCGTTTCACTTCACGTTCCCCCTTTGCCAGCATCTTTCTTCCTCCTCCTACCTCAGAAGCACCTTCTCTTACCCATTTCCCAGCACACAATTCAAATGCTTCCTTAAATTAGAGGTGGGTCTGAAGAATGAAGGTTAAATCCAGATTTTGCAATGTTCCTGCGGTGTTTGGCTCCTAGGCAGTCATTTGGGCCTGTCTCTGCTTCCAATGCCCTAAATTGCATGAAGAATTTGGCCCCTGGGCATTACAGGAATGCATATAATAATTAATCACAAAAGGCTCCAAGCACCATATATATGCCAGTGATGGCATTTGCACCGTTTAGATTTGAAACAAGGATTTTTATGCTCGTATTTGCTTGTAAAGTGCCAAGCCCCCATTGGAGACCACATACATATCATTCTCGCATTCTGCACAGACCCATGCCGTCAGCCAGCTCTCGGCAGGGCGGGAGCAGAGCAGAGGACATACTCATGCTATAATATGCAATAGCCTGATGATTACTAATATTTCCTAATAAAAAAGCATATATAAAAAAACGCTAAAGAAACACAGCCCCTAGCTCATGATTTGAATAAGGGGGAGGGAAGAAGGTGTGAGGGGGAAATTGTCTTAATTAAAATTCTCCCTTTCATCCTGGTAATTACATTCAAACAGGCGACAGCAGCAGCATCGCTGCTTGTCACCATGCCAAAAAAAGAAATTGATTTGATCACCGGGACATCGTGTTGCATTAAATAAAATTCTTAAAAATCTGCCAGGATTTTTTTTTTTTTTTTAAACTGTAATTACTTCTAGAACACTGCAAAGAAGGGCGAAAACAGAGAGAAAAGAGAAGAGGAGGAGGAGGAGGAAGGGGACCCAGTGGCAGATAATACGCCAGTAATGATGGAAACACCTGTAAGCCAGCGGAGATCTAGCAGCTATCAGCTCTGGCTGCATTCCATATCCATTAGCTACAAGAGGCTGCTTGGGCTCCAGGAAAGGAGGGTGTTAGCTCTGACAACTGGTGAAAAGCTGATGAAAACGTACCAAAGGGGCAGTCACGGCGCTGCCATTTGATAAAGAGGGGGAGGGGGGAAAAAAAAAAAAGAGGAAAGGGAGAAGGAAAAAAAAAAGCCCGGAGTAAATCAGTCTAATTAATGGCTTTGCTCATTTATCGGGGGCAAATGCTAATTATTCTTTTTAATCACTTTTCTGCCGCAGTTGCTCATTCTCTCTCTCTTTTTTTTTTTTTTTCCTGCCAGCTCTGCTTAGTGAGAGAGGCCGGTAGAAAAGCAATCCAAACCTCAGGCTTATAAATAAGGAAAGCACAAGAGAAAATGAAAGAATGGATGAAATTGTTCCATGAAATCCTACCAGGCTTCTCGCCATGTAGAAACTCCCAGCACCCTTCCTGGTCTCCGCGTCCCACAGGCTAAAATCCAAAATACAGAAGAGCCCTTGACAGAGAAAGCAGAGGCTGAAAGATCTTGCAAGACAGCTTTAAAAAAAAAATCCCTTCAAACTCTGAACTGCTGCTCTCATAAACCATGTTCCTGTCCCTTGCTATTCACCAACACCTGCACGAACAGCTCTTGTTCATGCCAGTTGATAGGAAACAACGCTCTGCTGGTAAACCCAAGAGCTTCTGTGCACGAATATCTGTGTTTAAACTTTCCTCTTGTTGTTTTATCCCCAACGTGCAGGGCAGGGCTGTCAAAAGCAGCGAGCAATGCTGGTTGCACATCTCCAAACACCTCGAGAGCTTGGCTTTGAGAAGGAAGCTAATGCACCACTTTCTCAAGCCTCTTCAAGCTGGTTACCCAAAAAAGCCACTAATTACCACCATAAATCTTGTTCTCATTCATCAAGTGGTGAGCAGAAACTTGGGTTTTGGTGACCAAAGAGACCATAAACACAGGGACTAAATCTGCAAACAAACCCACAGACTTAAAACAATTCAACAAAACCACCCAGCAAATTGTCAAAAAAAGCAAAACCAAAAACCTACATGCAGAAGCAAAAGCCAGATTGCAAACATATCTCAATAGAAAGAGACTCCATTCATGGCAGTCTATTTGGAGCAAGACATGTGATGAGCATCAGTGAAGAGACGAAGACGAAACACGACTGTCAGACTAGGCAGACGGCATTTGGGAGCGTACGTGAGCAGAGCTGCTCTACCAACACAGCCAAGACCCGAGGTCCTGTTTCGCCTTACCTTGAATTTGCAGGAGGAAAAAAGTTACTCAACCCCAGTGAGCCAGGAGGATCCACGTAGCCTCCCCCCTCAGGAGCACCAGTACCCATGGCAGCAGATCCAGGAGGATACGGGCGAGCTCTTAGAGGGAACTCCGGCTGCAGAGCAGCTTTCTTCGGTCACAGTTTAAAGGTCTCCAATAAGAATTTAATTCAACAATCCAGTTACTGCATAGTAAATCCCCTGAGTACTAGATGTGTGTCTTGATAGCTGCTAAACCTCAGTAAACAAGTCTTTAATCATCCATTGGTAATTAATTAGCAAACAAGAACTAATTGCAACTAGATAGCTTCTTAGATTCAAGACAGTTGTTTTACGTTAATTAAATATAGAGGTCCACGAGTTACACAAATACCTTCTAACCAACATACGGGCAGGTTTCTAAAATGCATTTGTTTCCTAATGGCAGAGCTTTACCAGCAAAAATCAGTCCAAGGAAGCTCCTTTCAGGGTGGTGCAAATACCGGCACCTGGGGCAGGTGCTCACAGCACTGATCCACCCACCCAGCCAGGAGCAGAAACACCGCCAGGGAGACCACGGCCAGGGGTAAGGAGGCTCAGGAGGTCAGACCCAAGTGCCTAACACTCAGTGAAAGGCTGAAATAAATAGAAATCATAAACACATGAGGAATTTGTACTCTGCTACATTTGTAGTCTGTTCCATGAAAAACTACTCCTTGAAAAATTATTTGCCTGGCTTTGATGTCAGTCCTAACTGCATTAAGTCAGACTTCTGCCACCAATTTTGAAAAGAAGCAAAGCTTTTGCCCCATTAGTCTCATTTTCAGAGCTGACTTTATAACTTCTTAAAAAACAAGCAAAACCACAAACTAAGCTGAAGAGATCTTATTACAATAAGAGAAGTCAAAGCCCTCGTTTGGCACCACCACGCTAAAGATTTGGTGAAATCAAAGTAAAATTTGTGTCTTTTGTTTTCCCATGTTGACCTGAATTTGAGGTTTTTTAGGCCCGCTAATCTTTTCGCATGTCTTCAAAGCCCCTGGAACTTTTCTGTTCCAGTCGTGCCGCTCACTTGCCAGGCAACCTTTCCCAGCAGTTAAACATGATGCTTTAGCAGCAATTTACAGTAGTGTTTTGTGAGATCCGGTAAGATGCTGGGGGTACGCAAGGGCATCCAGAGAGGGAGAGATCGTTTTGAGTCCAGGCGGGTTACAAACAAAACAGCTTAGGCACTTGCAAAGAGGTTGCATTTCTCTAAGTACAGGACCAGATCCCATCCATCTTCCAGACTATGTGGATTTGGGCCTGATTAATACCTAGCTTTCCATTTGCTTTTCTTCTTTCTCTGGGATGGAAGTTACTGATCACGGTCTCTTGGGTTGGGAGATGGGAACAGCAGCTATTGCCTCTACCACTGTAGCCCAGCCCTTCGCGCAGTTCCCTGTACTGTGTTCACCAGGCTCAACACATATCCATGCACACCCATCCACAGCTGAATTCTTTGCCTTCCTAGAGCCTTTTTGGCTCCCTCACCTCTCAGCCCCACTCTATAAACCACCACTAAATCCACCTGGCTTTCTCTTATGCCTTCCCCTAAAGCTACAACAGCAAACTCGCCGCCGTGCCTGGGACCTAAGGTGAACTTTGCATGTCACCAGAGCTGTACTGCAGTATTAGAGGAGGTTTCCCCTCTGCTTTCTTGCCCAGATGAACATTGCAGCACGACAAGGCTTCGGTCCTTCCCCCGCCTCCCTGCCCTACGTACTTGCATAGCTCAGATGGCTGGGGCTGCAGCGCAGGAGTTCATGGGCAGGGAGAGAAAAGAAAGGAAAGATGACTCCTCATTGAAGAGGTATAAAAGAGAGGGAGGAGGCCGGGGAGATAAAATTCAACAATTGTGATTTACATAGACAACTGAAAAACAGCAACCAAAGGGTCTGCGATCCAAGTCACAGATGCTGCAGCTCTGCGCTGCAGGGAGACTGCACCCCTTTGGCATGGCCTTCCCAGACACCGTACTACGCACGGTTGCGAGATAATTTCATCCAAATGTGCAAATATGCAAAACAGACCATACAATGGGCTTGAGCTGAAATGCATCGACGACTACGACATCCCAAACTCCCCCTGTGCAGCTCAACCAACACAACTTTGCTGCCCCGACTCCTCCAAGGGACCGGCATGCGACTCCTTTGCCATGACAGAGGAGCGGAAGGCAAAATCTATGGTACGTTGCAACCTCTTATCTGCTCGCATTTACCCACCTGACAATAGCTGGACTTGCACGGAAGCGGAGGGAGGGAGGGTGAGATTTTTCATCTCAACTGGCAGGCAGCAGCAGATTTCATCTCTCTCAGCTGCCTCTTACACAAGTAACTCCCCTTTCAGGCCCCCGCGTCCCCCCAAAACACATGCACTCAGCCTGTGTTTACAAACACATCATTTATGTATGCGCATCAAACACTCGCACACAGATAGCATGCGAGGAGAGAGATTTAAAAGAAAAATACGTCTTTCTCCATATACTGTATGTTCCCCTGGTCTTTCCATTTCATTTTGCTTTATCTATCAAAAATATATTAACCCAAAAGCCTGTTTCCATCAAAGTCTCGATTCCATGAACATTTAAAGATAAGCCTTATCTTATTACTGGTGCATTAACAACAGAAATCTAAAGGGCTACTGTCAATCATCGCCTTTGCTCTGTTTCTTTTTCCCCTCTTCTCAAAGCAGCTCTGCAGAGAGCACGACTGAGACCTCGCAGGGCTTCTGGTGGACACGAGCGCCCGCAAACACCAACAAGCACAAAACCGCCACCCCCGCCCCGGTGAAAGGTGCTATGGAAAGAGCTGAGGGTTTGGCCAGGGCCAAGCACGCACCCACAGAAAAGGAAAGAGAGCAGCGTCAAGCAGCACCCACTCAAACCGGGAAGGAGCCCATGCGAGTTTCTACAAATGCATACCTCCTTCCTCCAGAGCGCAGACCCTGCCGGCAGATGTTCTCTAAGCAATTTGCAAGAAGTTTGCACAGGGGAAACGAACCACTCGAAAAATCCAAGGTCCTAGAGGTCACCTGCATTCCTATTCCCATTGCATCTATTTTTTATTACAACTTTTCCCTTGCCACCCTTAACTACTGCTTCCTCCTGGTATCTAGTCCTCTCCACATCATGTGTGTAAATTTTAAATGGTTCTTATTAGGATGTCTGCATCAACTGAGGCAGCAGCCAAGTGTCTTGGCAGAGATGCTAGTTTGAGGATTTAAAACTAAAGGTTCTAGATTACTTATGGGAAGCAGTGACCATTTTCTAGTGATCTCCTGGGGCAGAACAAACTCTGCAATGGACCTGAATTCCATGCCTCTGGGGCAATTAAAATAGCCACCTTAATTTTGCAACAATATGTTTTCCTTCCCTTGCATTTTTTTTGCTTTCTAATTAGAAGTTTTAATTCTGCAATGAGTGTTACTAAGAGCCCCAGCCAAAAACAACACAGGCTGTTCCAAAGGCCCTTTGAAAAGCTTTTATTTTTAAAAGCCAGAACAAGACAGACGATCCAAGAATGATAAATCTAAGGTTTCTGAAAAGAGCTGAGGATAGCGGGAGGGCAAGAGACAGCTAGGGAAGAACAGCACGCACAATGCGGCTCGTAGTAAAAACAAACTTCTCATGGACAAAGCTGTTAACTGCACATGCAAGTCTCTACCAGAGATCTTACCAAGCCTTTCTACATGCTAAGATGGTCATCATCGGGGACCTTCAGGCTCAAAGCCTGATCCTCTCTACCATCAGGTTTGCCATCTGCTTTTCCAGACGTGGGAGAAAGCATCAAGTTTGAAGGTCTTTGCCACAAAATCTGTTCCCTGAGTAATATGGGCAGGCACACATCCCCTTGTCATGAAATGGAGTTCTTTCTGGAAACAAGGCTCTGGGATGCTCTGTCACGTCCCTTCGCTGAGACAAGATGAGCACAGTGAAACCATCGCATGTGGTCAGTGACTTCCCAGCCATCCAGACTGCATCAGTTTTACCTTCACGGGCCCAGCACAGAGTATCCACCTGTCATTTACCGGTGTGGTCATCCACTACATTTACTCCAAACGATGCCTCTAAAAGAGTTTCACTGCACCTTCTGGATACATCTTTTTCAGCAACTTACCCGTTAGTCTGCCCTCAGTGCCTGAAAACATCTGGTCTTCAGGTCAAAAAAAAAAAAAAAAGAACAAAAACCAAAAAAAACCCTAAAAACCCCACCAACTTACTGCAGGAGCCAGCCACAGAGAAGCTGGCAATGAAAGGCTATCCAAGGATGGTGCTGGAGCATGCTTTTGGCCTTCAACGTCAGTGGCCAATGCATTGTTCCTATGCATACACCCCTATCATTTAGGCCCATATAATCTTTTCCCAAGGACTTCCAGTTTGTTCTTTTCCAGAGCCCGAGAGTTGCGTAGTTGGCTTCCCATCACAGGGAATCAGCTTCCAAACGCCCCTAAAAAGAAATGTGATGTGTTGTGAAGGTCCCCGCACTTCAGCTGTTCTCTGGCAGAGTAAGAGACCAACTCCAAAGCTGAAGAGCTCCCAGAGGACAAACTGACAACTGCTGCTTTTGTTTTAAGCTACAGGAATTTCAGCATGAACACACCTGATGCTCAGTTATAGCTGCACACAATCTAACACAGGTTCCTGGAATCCCTCAGAGCAGAAAAGATATTGGGAGACCACCTAGCACCAAGCTCAGCTGAAAGCAAAGTTAGTTCAGACCAGGTTGCTCAGAGCTTTGTCCAGTTGGGTCTTGGAAAATTTGCTAGAATAGAGATTCCAAAATTTAAAATGATAACCTCATCCTACCTACATGGCTTTCTAGATCGAAACACGGTCCTTTCCCTCAAGTATATTGAGACAAGGTTAAATTAAAATGTGTAAAATGGTTTAATGGGTCACTGCTGGAAAGAGAAAAGCACTTAAGTATTTCCCTGAAGTACTGTTTGTTCTATCACATAAACTTACATTCAGGTAAACTTGTCTACAGCAGGAATCAAGTCACAGCCAGCAGCTCAAAGTAGAATTAAAACCAGGTTATATCTTACAGATGGTGGGAAAATAGAAGAATCAACTGTAGTTCTTAAAACAATACAGCACAGGGCCACAAAATTTTAAGCAGGAAAACACATCAGATGTTTATGCACGTTAGGTGTTTATTTTTCAATCAAGTACATGTGCCCAGATCATGACAGGATGTTTGAACTGTGCACATCGGGTCTTTTACCCACTGTTTATATGAATGTCATTCACTATCAGGCCTCTGCGGAAGATAAACAGATTGAAGAGAGATGGGGACATATCTGAGTTTTGCATTGCTTCCGCCTCTAACTCTGCTCTTGGTCCTGTAAGAAACAAAACCTCTTGACCAGAAGAATGTCAGAAAAAACAGGGAAGGGAGAAAAAGAATTGGTCACAAACCAGGAGGCAGAGAACAGTGCAAACCAAAGGCATCTCCCAAAATGCTTAGAGATGGGCACACTCTTGAGACCGTGAGGCAATTCTTCTGGAGTCTGAAAGTGACAGGCATAAAGTAGCTGAAACTAAGACCAAAAAGACACACGATCCACTTACCTGGCAGGCAATATTCAACATGCATGCCAGAGAGACTTGCTAAGTGGACTGCAGGCCTGCCAAATCCTTGCTGACATTCAGATCATTGGGCTTCCTCCCTGCTTTTAACACCTCTGAAGCCTCAGAAGCCACCAAGCCAAGCAGGAGGCTTGGACCTACACATGGTGCAGGGAGAGCGGCTTAAAAGCTAAAGTTAATCACAAATCAACCAAAAGGGCCCCCCATTCCTACCACCCTCTTCACCGCAAACCTTCACTGAGATTCCTCACGCAGATTCAAGAAACACCTATGAAAAAGGTAAGAGCTTAAGCATCCACTGCTATCTCCGACTAGCCAGAGAGCCCAGGGAGGACTCTGAAATCTTCAAGACTTCTGCATTAAGTGATACATACCAGTAAAGCACATCCACAAATCCCATCTAGCAAGATCTTGTACTGCTTCATTCAAGATGCAACTGCTTCGGATTATTCTTTCATACAGCACAACACCATGGTCAAATTGACATAAAACAGGCTCACACGCTCTAAGCCAGATTTTTTTTTTTTTTGTGGAGCCCTGTTTTTGCAGTGGATTATCCTTATGTTTCACCCACTGTTATAACCAAAAGACAATATCCAAATGCATTTAGTGGTCCGTGCTCGTGTGCTACCTTCCCCAGACATTTTCCCTTCCTCTTCCTCCTCTGCAGGGATGCCAGAGTTTACTATGGATGTAAGGAGAAGTTCAGAAACTCTTGTACAGGCATCAGAGTATGTCCTACAAGTGAGAGGTTAAATCCCTGTGATTCGGGGGAAAAAGCCCTAATTCTGCTGGAGATCACTGGGGTCACTCATGCAGCCGTACAGCGTAGTGGCATCATTTTAGCAGTCACATTCACTGCAAGATAATGCCAGAGGCCAGCATGGGTTTGTGCCTCCTTGGGGTGGGTGAGGGCAGTAAGCTGTTGCTTAAGGTTTGGGCCCTCAGCTGCATGCTGCGGGCATGCCCATCCCACTGAAGCTAGCCATAAAACTCACTTTGTTTAGGGCTACTGCTGATGAAAATCCCGTTCATGGGATACCACCTTTACCTTCAAATGTAATTAGAATAATGGTTCAACCTATATACTCAACACAGGGTGGAAAGCTAGGAGCAAAAGGATATTTGCAGTGTTCATTTCTGCGTTCGAGCTTTTAGAGCACAAACTACTATCATCTTGATTGTTATCGAAAGGTCACTCACGCTGACTAGAGATTAAGATGAACAAAAGGCAGCTGGTTAGGGGAACTCTCCCTTTGCACGCTTTATAACACTGTCTGATTGCAATAACAAGTTAAAGGACAGCAGGGTTATGCACAAACCCCCAACCACCCCAAAACTCCAGTGCTACTACTGAACAGCTCACATACCCGGACTCCAAAAGAAAATGGCAAGTAAGAAACCAGCAGCATTTAGTAACAAAACATAGCCTTTAAGCCTCTGAGAAACGGCAACTTGCTGGCTATACCGGAGCGCTGTTGATGAAAACAGTAGGTGGAACAAGGGGACAGAGGAGCAGCAAGGATGGGGTAAAGGTACATCCTTCTGCACAGGAAAACTGATGAATCTACCATTCAAAATCTGCAAACTCAGAGTGGAAAGACCACTTCCCTTGCATGTCCCTTCAGCCTCTGATACCATCAAAGCCCAGTGTAGTTCCTGTGTGACACACCGTCCCTTGGCTGAAGTGTTGTCTTTTAGAAGACAAAACCATTTAATTCTATGTATTTTCACACGAATCGTCCCTAACCCCACGTGTCTGAGATTTAATCCTGTTGTACCATGGGGACAAAGACACACATACCCCTACCTTCTGCTTTGTGAGCAGCCAGAGCATCACGGCATCATTTTAGCAGTCACATTTACTGCAAGATAACGCCAGAGGCCAGCATGGGTTTGTGCCTCCTTGGGGTGGGTGAGGGCAGTAAGCTCTTGCTTAAGGCATTAATCCATGGGCATAGTTGAAGGGCTGGACACCATGACAGATTATTGTCCCCACAGTCTTTGAGAGTAGTAACTTACTCAGGCAAGCCCCACGGTTTTGGAATGAAGATTTTCAGATGCGCACACCCCCGGTCGCTATTTGGGGCCCGTACCGGCACTAGGTATTATTCCCCATTCCCAGCAGCACCCCCAGATGAACCCCAACCCTCACTTCACGTGCTGCACTCTGTGTATTTCCCACATGGCCCCTGAAGGGCAACCTCGTGTCACTACTCCTCCTCGGTACACCAGCTGCAGGGTAAGAGTACCCAGTCCTAGTTTCAAGCTTTTTGTTTCAGAGTCTCATCATTTCCCATCACAAGCTGGGCGGGGGGAGATAAAGGCCGTCAGTCTGTCTGCAGAACAGGCTGGCTCTGTTTGCCCCATGCCCCAGCCAACAGAGGTTGTCGACGTTTAATGGAGCACTCAGGTTTCCACCGATGCCAGCTGCAGATAGAACGGCCCAGCAGCAAACAAATTCAGGTCCCTGGGGGCCGCTCAAATTCTCCTCTTATTTGTTAGTTTACCTGTAAAATACAGTTGGGCTAATTCCTGCTTGCGTGGTTGCAAAGATATGTTTCCCTCCTCTTTTGAGTTAGTAGGGGAAAAAAAAAATGAGCAAGTGCAGGAAGGCTAATGGAGTAAGAGAGCATTTCCCATGGCTGAGGCAATAGCAGACGTTTTCTGCTGGGGATTGTTTGCCTAACACCCTGCACAGAGGTGAAATTGTGCAGCACTTCATAATAACTAAGGCCTATTCGTTACACACAAAGGTGCAGAAGGCGTCCTAATATCTACATGTTCAGATGGGCTTAAATCCACTAGCTCCTCATGACATCAGCTGTTGAATTTATTATATGCTTACTACAAGGCCAAGAAAGGAGAAGGAATTATCAGCAAATGTCTTATTTGATTTTTAAATATTAACAAAACCATTCGAATCACACCTGAAAGCACTGTGTTACTGAAACGGACCAGAATACTCGCCTGCAATTCAAACCCCCGCTTATTTCATACATGAAAATGAGCCTGAATGTCTCCTCAGACTCTTTTTAGGATTCATCCCTGTCACCAAACCGTTGTTCAATTCAGCTGCAAAATTTGCTGCTTCTTAGCCCCAAAAGACATACATGCTGTGATTTAGACATAAGCCATGAGAGAGAAAGGCTGCAGCGCTGAAACTGGATCCAGGCTGGGTTCGGCTGTTTGACAACAGCTCCGATTTAGGGCTGCGACTACTGCATACTTCAATGGGAACGTCAAGGCTGTGAAGACTGACTCTTGCGGGTCAAGATTAAAATGCACCTACAGAACCAGGAAAACTTGCATATCACCTGCTTACAGCCTATTTTGCACCAAAGTAGTCCACATTCCTGAGCATCCTCTCACACGTTAAAAAAAAATTGACTTTTCTCTGAAAAATGGATTCTAGTAAAAACCGAAAATAAACACATGCCTTGTGGACAGCAGGCTCCACACAGGTCCAGTTTTGCAGCTGAAGCCAAATGAAAGCAGAGTGAAAAACTCCAAAAAAGTCACCTAGAATACAGCTGTGTAGAGCTTGATTTAGAAGAAACTTTTGATGGTTTTCCACAAGACATCCCTATAAGCGAGCTAAGGAAAAATCACCTAGAAAAACTCATTACAGGCTGAACATGACACTGTTTGGAGAACATGAAGAGAACAGTTATCAATGGTACGCTGTTTGGGAGGATATCTTAAGCATGGTTCACAGAGGTCTGTCCTCGAGCTAATTCTATTCAATATTTTCTTTAATGATCTTGATGACTGGATAGATCAGGAGGGAATGAGTACGCTGAAGGAAAGGACTGGGATTTAAGTAGTCCTGGCAAACGGGGGAAGTAGTCTGACAAAATAGGAAGCTGTTTAAGAGGTGACGTAGCAACGTGTAAGTACAGAATGGAAAATGAGAGCCCATGTAACAGACCTAGAGACAGGCATCATGACACTGGGCTCACACATCAAACTTAAGGCAATAAACTCCTGATTCAGCAAAACCCACAGATGGGGAAGCATAAGTAGAAAGATGGCCTGAGACATGCTCAAGTTAAAATCCTGCTTTGTTCAGTCAGTACTCCCGAGGCCTTAGCTACACAACTGCCTAGTTGAGAGAAACGCACTTAAGGAAAGCCATTGACCATTTGGAGAAGCTCGGGAAGACAGAAGCCACTCCAGATCTAGGAAACACAGCCCCCAGGGGAGAGACTGGACAGATTAGGAACATTTAGTCCAGAGGAAAGAAGATTGAGCATGGATGTGATCAGTCTTCAAGTACATAAAAGAGGATTGCAAAGAGAAAAGGAATTGTCTGTTCTCTGTACCACAGTGGATAGGGATAAAAAAATATGAATAGGCTTACACTGCAACACGAAAGATTCAAGTAAGATACTGGGAAAAAAGAACCTGTTCCCTCTCCCTCCTGAGTTTACAACCCTAATGATAGTAACGTCCTGTGACAGTTTGTGACAAAAATCTCTAAAAACAAGTTAGCTGGACACCTGAAAAGATCAGCATACATACAGCTGATCCTTCTTTTGGGTCGGGAGAGGGACAAGATGACCTTAGGATTTCCTTCAAGAAGCGATAGCCCCCCATGTCATTCTATGTACATCTCACAGATGACAACTCCGTACTGAAAAGGCAGAGACGCTTATCAATGACAGATTCAGAAGAGATCTTGCTAACGGATAGGACAAAAGAGGGTTTGCTTTCTTAATATCTTTATATTGATCCTGAATTGGACACAGTCACTCCAAGACTCACTGAGAAGTTTTAAAACAACAACTGCTTCTCTTTCGAACATCGCTGCTAAGTTCAGATGACAAAGCAAGCCACAGGATTCCAAGGAAAAAACTGGACATGTCAGAAGACTGGAAGCAGAAAAGACACTACTTTCCATCTGATCTGGTGCAATCTTGGAATGAGACACTACCGTACTGTCCTCCAAATCACGCATGTAATGGCTCCTCCTCTTAACACACCAACGCCACAGGCTGGAATGGACGCGGCACTGCTGCGCTGGAACTTGCTGTGCTGTTGCTGGCCACCCCTCCAAGAAAGGCTGGACACCTGCAGTTAAGAGAAGAGATCCTCCTGCCTCATACAGTGCACAGTCACTTACCTGGATGCGGTATTTTGAGCTCAGAGTGACAGAAACTCTGGTACCGCAAGCACAAACAGCGAGATTAGCCACAAAGAGAAAGACACCTAATTTGCAAGCCAGGAGCCACAGGCTGTTTACACCAGAGCGTCCCAGCCATAAACATTTAATTAAATCAGCCTTTTTTCAATCACAGCATATTTTCTACATCACTGCTCATTTTCGACTTGTTGCAAAGCCTCTCCTGATGTTCCTTTTTTTAAGGCACTGAAATGCTGGACTCGGATGTTACTGCAATGGGCAGAAGCCAGGAGCAGCCTAGTGCAGAATGGGAACGCTGGGTTTGCCCAGCCGCTCCTCAAGGCTTGCCTGCCTCCAGATGCACGATACCTGCGAAAGTCCTTCCAGCAAAAACTTGTCCCACAGTGCTTGCTGACAGTGCTAGCTTAAAGTTCAGATGAATAATGAAAACTTCAGTTTTACCAATTTAAAACAGAAGCTGCTTTCACAATCAGGTGAAGAACACAAGAACTTGTGTTGATGCCCAAGCCAATTTTGTAACCAACTTTGGACTAGAACTGCTCAGCAAAAAGGGGAGAAGCTCAATAACATTCAGTAATTATCAACTGTTGATTCAGGTTATTCTACTATTGTATGGCAAAAAAAAAAAAAATCCACACCAAAAACCAAAACGGGAACATGCTTCTGAACTACATTAAGACATACTCTCTCTCAAAAAAAAAAAAAGCTAAATAAGAGTGGCCAGGGTACCCTTACTCACTTCTATGGTTTGGCATAAAAACAGCCAAGTCCCCTAAATAAGTGGACAATCAGCAGAAAACCACTGTTAAAATACTCTGCTGCATTACTGACAGCATTATTAAATGATTCACACGCTAACAGAAATACATGTCTTAGCTGCAGTCAATTACCAATGTTATCACTTTCTTTAAAACAGAAGTTAAAAATTCTCCTGGGAATTACAGACCAATGTGAGCTCACTTCAATGCCAGATAAACCCATAAGGCAACAATCAAAACCAGGCTGGCTAATCATCCTGATAAACATGATTCATTAAGCACCAAAAAAGCAAAGGAAAATTGGGCATCTCCACTCTCCTGGAATTAACCACACACATTCATAAACCATTGGCTTGCCAAAGACCATCTGCAAAAAAGGCAAAGAAAGAAGTAAAATAAGAGTCTGGCTTTAACCAAATGAAAGATTAAGAGAGTGCTAAAACACTCCACGCTAACCTCAGTGTTGCTTAACTTTAATGACCTTCCAGAAAGGGAAGAACTATAACTGAGATTTGCAAATAGCCCAAAGTTAATTTAGCTGGCAGGAAGAGGAGGAAGAACTGAAGTACCACCAAAGCTGGGCTGAAATTGAGTATTGACAAGTGAAAGGTAGCCACAAAGAACATATAAATTGAACTACACTGATACATTAACAGAAGCATCCAAGATAAAAGATTTGGGCGTTGCCGTGAACAGCTCAATACAACATGGACACTGCACAGCAGGACTCTGGGGCATAGATGCTTAAGAAAAGGGACAGATACTACTGAAATTATTAAAATGCCACTGATCAATCTTCATTTTGAAGAGCATATTGATTTAATAAAACCATTAGAAGCATGGATAGTTTTCTATACCAGAGGTTGCAAAGATTTGCACTTCCAAAGACAGATAACATCTGACAAAGATAAACAAACTAACAGCAAGAAGGAAGGGAAATCATGACTTCTGTTCCAGCAGAACATGAAATCAGCTGAAAATAGCAAATTAAATTTGCACTTTCATAATTAGCTTGTGGGTTAGAGTGCCACAAGATATCTTGGAAAATGCATTTCAGCAATTTTTTTACATGATTGAGTATTTATCTGGATAACAGAAAAACCCACACTTACACTAGACAGAACAGAAATACTAATCTTCAGGCTCAAAGGACACAAGATATCCACCAAGTGTGAGGAGTCTGGGGAAACAGTTCCCTTACAAGTAGGTTATTCCATAATTATCCATGGCAGAAGTTTTTGTACTTTCCAGGAGCGTGATGCTGGAAACATTAAATGCTAATGTTTTAGAATCTATCCCTATCTTCCCATGAATCTGCTTTAAAGCAGGAGAGAAGAAAAATGAGCTAAGGGAGCTTGAGCAACTCAAAACACATCAGCCTTGAAGGCTCCCTCACATCCAGCAACATGCTATGGATGGTGTGTTACAGACAGCTGACATCAGCAGATCAAGGATGGTGATGCTGCAGCTCTCGTCTGCGTTACTAGGCAGGACTGAAAACAGGAGCTGCGAGAAGTGCCAACAGAGTAACTGATCTCCAGAGACAGGGAATCCTCCCCGCACTGGCAGCATCACAACCGGAGCAAGCAAAGGGGGCAAGGCTGATCCAACGCCATGGTGAAACAGTCCAGCAAGCCACCTATTTGTCATTCAGTTTTGAGACTTCGTCTTTTCATCCTATGTATGACCAGTGGATCTGTAGATCTGCTCTAAGCTCAGGTCCCTCGGAACAGGCAAGGTCTGATCAGGGAGATGAATGCTACCTTGGAGAACATTTTCCGATGATCTGATTCAAGAAGGAAAATCTACCTGCAGGCAGAAGGGTGCGAGCTAATCCCTGTTGTGCTACAGCCCTACAGAGGCAGCTGATCCTTCTGCAATTCCGAACTGCCAGTCAAAGCTTTAACATCTTAATACACAGCATGCTCTAATTAAAATTTCTAATTAAGGGGGGGGGGAAAACCACTAACCAGCAAAACTAATGTTGCAAATTAGCAAGCCTTACATACAAATTGAAGGTGGTCTTTGTTGCTGTTTCATAGATCATATTAATGTTAGTATTTTAAGCAAATAATTCCAGACAAAGTTACCACGAGCTCACTTGCGCCCATTTTAGTAGTGGGAGACAAGTAACATTCGCTAGACAAGCCTCCTTTGCTAGGGTGCGTGGCACACAACAGAGAATCCATCTTATCACCTGCCTTTAGAAGGCAGACCAAATCGAAAGGGCCAAGGAACAAATAGACAAATTCTGCCTGCATTCCCTCAGTGAAAGATGAAGTTACCTCAGACTTTCTCTTACTTGTGTCCAGGAGAGAAAGGAAACGTTCTGAGGAGTCTGGACTGACTACGCTCAAGTCTCGGCAGACTCAGAAGTGGCCTTCACATGGCAGGTGAGCGACATGGGAAGAGAGGCAGCAGGAGCTACAGCCTGAAGATTCAGCTCCACCCTGCAACACCACACACGTGACAGTGGACGACTCACTAAACTCATTCTTCCAATTCTGTGCCCATCCATTGGATATGGATTTACTGCAAACAAACATCAGTGAGAGTGAGCTATATATAACAGTTTTGAAATACATCATGTAAGAAGGGCAAAAATTGTCAAATACTGTCAGCGCTTGGAACTGATATATCAAACTAAATTCGCAGAGAGCTTTTCTCAATACTGATTTTGCAACTTCAACTTTAAAAGAAATAGTTATGTTAAAACAACTGTGATGCTTAAACATTTATATACCTTTGTTATAACAACAGAATTAAATTACTAGATAAATGTGCATTCAGATACTATTCCAGCAGTTCCTAGGCCTCTACAAATACATTTCAGCCTAAACCCATACTTCTCTCTCATGCGTGTTCATGACAGCTCTGTTTTCATCCCAAACTGGCAAACCTCTTTGCTCTTCCACTGTCCTAAACCTGGATGTCTCCCCGAAACTGCCCAGTCACGCCACGCCTTGCCAGACAGCAAATAAGATTTACAGCTCAACTTAGAGCTGGATAGAGACCAAATTGCCCACTTAGTAGGGTTGTAAGCACAAATCTGATCTCTGGAGTTGAAAACAAAACAAACCAACACTGAGGTATAAAGTGATTTGGATTTCTCTCCAAACAAAATGCTTCTCTTCCCAGAGTTCCCCAACTACATGTTTAAAAGGGAAGATGGCATATCACCCTTTCCTTTTCTCTTCCGCGCTCATTACCAACTGACACCTACCTTGGTTCATCCCAAAAAGAAACAAGGAAGACGTACGTGAGAAAACACATCTCGTGCTCTATCACACTCAAGCTTTGCAACTGTCCTCCCTCACGCCAGACCCCTCTGCTTATGCCATCGCACCTTTCTCTTCGGCTCGGATCAGCCCTCTTCCCGCAGAACGCCAAGCATCCTTCGCTCCCCCACTGCCTTCTGCAAGGCCGCAGCGGGTCTTCATTTGCTATGAGCTGCCAGCATGCTAACTCCGACTTGAGTGAAGGAATTATATTTACGGCTGCACCACAAGCAATGTAGTTCTTGAGCATCACACAATTATCAATCTGCTGAGTTGATCCTTTACCTTTTTTCCCGAGAAAGCTGCAATAGGGTACATTTGCCAAGGAAATCAGCTGACAGTCTCACACCTCTTACCCTTGTTTCTTAAGATGCAAAGTGAAGAGAAAAAAGCTTCCCAACTAGTCCAACGTCTGAAGTTTTTCCTAGGTATAATACTGTACAGCAATCTTTGTCAGGAAGCACCTGAGGATGAGACCTAAGAAACACAGGTTTTGATGCAGAGCAACACTTGATGGAACTCAATTATTGTCTCTCTCAAATTAAAACTACGTCATACACGGAATATCAACTCTATGCCTAAATCTTAAGGTATGGAAAAAATCAGGGACAGAAAATAAAAGCATGCTTGTTTCCCCTCCTGCATGAGCCACATTCTGCTTCGGCGCATGGGCACTCCCTAGGCAAAAAATCACTTTTGAAGCTAAGTGTCCTTCTGAGCCACGCACACATTACAGGTCACTCAAGCACCCTCTCCCTCCTTTCTCAATACCTCAGCCCAAGGGTTTAAATGTGGACACAGGCCCAACTCTCCCATTCTTTCACTACAAAGAACGCAGAAGACACTCTACATGGTGAGGAATTCCAGAAGAATCAGACAAAACCAAGTAAGTGGGTAACAAAGAGGCAAACAAGCTTCAAAATAAATACAAATTAATCCATCTAGGCAAAAAATACACGATGCTAAGCTTAGAATGGGGAGTTACAATTCAGGAGAGATTCTGGAGCATTCTCTGCAATCGCTGGCTCAGTACGTGGTGACAACCAAGTAGTCCATCACCAGAAAGGATACTGTTGGCAAGACAGAAATCATTCTTATGCTACAATATAAAAATGTGCAGTTTATATATTCTGCAGTAATAAGAAAGGATGGGGAGTTATGGAATACACGTAGGCAATGAAAACATCTCAGATGCCTTATTTTTGGGGGGAGTTATTTTGGTTATTTCCAATTCCTACACAGTAAGCAACTTTTCTTTATTCCAACGGTTATCTCTAGATACCCTGTTTCCATTTCTAACGTCCTCATACACAGCATGATCCACATTCTGCAGAAAAGAAATCACATACACATTAAAGCAGGTGGCCACCAACACAAGTAATCTTTGAATAACCTGACAGTGTCTAGAAGAGCTTCTGAAAGACCTCGATCTTTCCAGGTAATAAAACAGTATTTTCATAGAGGGTGCAGAGTTCAACTCAGCTTCGGTTAATGCAAAGTTTAAGAAAGAAAACTAGACAATGGATTGCTTGCTTTAGCTAAAAGGAAAAAAGTTAGGCAAAAACACTGTGTGGGGGTCTAAGTTTCAGCTTGTCCTTATGGAATGCTGTTTTGGGAATGAATTCACCATGAGGGCATGGATTACTCCTAATTGTCAGACTGAAGTTATAGGTACTAAAATATCAGTTTTCACAGACAAGTAGTATAAAAGAACTAGTTCCTACACGTCTGAATGGGGGCCATATACAGCCTAATAAAAGCAATTTTGCGGTCCAAGGAGGATGGAGTTTGATTGACATGAATGAGGCCCTTGAGAAATCTAAGAATGAGCAACCAAAACACAAAAAGACTGCATGACTTTGAATCAAAGAAAAGAAGAAACTGATCTAAACGGAACCTTCTAGAGCTAATGAACAGTCCAGATTTCTTAAAGGATCATAAGCAATCAGATCAGTTTAGCCAAAACGCCAGCACAATGGTGCTAGCAGGCACCTCAGTCACTATCAGGGTTGTTTTAGTTTAGCAGCTCTTGATCCAGACCTTTTGGTTAAGAAACACGAACTAGGACAGACAGGACTGGCAAGGACTCAATAGTTAAAAAGACGGTCATGTTTTTAAGAATGAGCCTTGGAGTGCAGGGTAGGGCTCAGATTTACCAAAGGTCTTGCAGGGTTTTCCGATTCTGTTTGATGAGTTCCTTTCACAGCTGATCCCAAGCACGAGTTCCAAAAAGAAAAGAATGACATAGGATTCCCTCTCCTGCCATTTATTAGGAAAGAAATAACAAACACATCAGAAACACATGGCTCTGAGACAAAGAGGTTCCTCAGAGCATTCATCTTTGACAAGCACCAGTCACCTTGAGGTAGGGTGGAAAGATGTGAATCTTGCACGCTGATTGTACCATCCTGGGAAAGCACTCATACCAGATACACTGGGCTGGTTTTGGCTGGGGTAGAGTTCATTTTCTTCACAGTAGCTAGTATGGGGCTATGTTTTGGATTTGTGCTGGAAACGTTGATAATTTAGAGATGTTTTCGTTATTGCTGAGCAGTGCTTACACAGAGTCAAGGCCTTTTCTGCTCCTCACCGCACCCCACCAGCGAGGAGGCTGGGGGTGCACAAGGAGCTGGGACCCCAACCGACCAAAGGGCTATCCCACACCATACGATGTCACGCTCAGCAATAAAAGCTAGGGGAAGAAGGAAGGTGGGGACATTCGGACTGATGGCATTTGTCTTCCCAAGTAACCATTACATGTGATGGAGCCCTGCTTTCCTGGAGATGGCTGAACACCTGCCTGCTGATGGGAAGTAGAGTGAATAAATTCCTTGGTTTGCTTTGCTTGCATGCACAGCTTTTGCTTTCCCTATTAAATTATCTTTATCTCAACCCATGGGTTTCCTCACTTTTATCCTTCTGATTCTCTCCCCCATCCCACTGGGGAGAGTGAGCAAGTGGCTGTGTGGGGCTTAGTTGCCGGCTGGGGCAACCACGACACATACAAATAAAAATAAAGAACTGTAATACTTACTAAGAAATGGAAAACCTATTCTATCCCTAAACTCTAAGTCCACTAATGACTGGAACTACAACCAGCGCTGCATGTACAGCAGCTGATGCAGGAGAGACTCTGTATTTTGGCACTGGCAATGGGAAATAAGCAGACCCACCGTACTCTTTCTTCTCTTACATATTGTCTTTGGTGGAGCTACAACTGTATCAAATGATGCTTTTAACCTATTTTTGCACAGAACAGTAGGAGAATTTGTGAGGAATCCCAGAGGACTATTGCCCTTTCTCCAGTATCTTGCTTAAACACAACCTCCCCAAACCCCTGAATTCCTTCTAGGTGCCCATCACCTAGCAGACTGGCCTCACCACAGACTGCAGCCCTGCAGTTCTTCCCCTTCTCCCAGGCTCAGCAGGTTAGCTCCCTGTGCTAGGCTTCATCTTAAAATTATTCTATTTGTATCCTCGGTAAGTTCGTTTAAAACTCACGTGTTTGTAAATAAAGAGCTTTTCAGCTCACTGTGGATATTAAACTAAAAGGAAAACATGAAGAGTTTTTGAAACTGCTAATAACTAGCATTCCTCTGCTGCCTTTCATCCTTCATCTCACAAGACCCCAGAGCAATTTACAGATGTAAATACAGAGCTGCTCTCCCAGCAGTGAGCGGCAGACGGTCCTGGGGTGGAACATGGCTGCATCGCTGCAACTCCTCATCGCGCTGGGCTCTCACTTTTGCTCTGCCACCCTGTGGCTGTTCAACCGCACAACTCCAGCAAGCCAGCGAAGGGCCTACCGCCCAGAAAGAGATGTCTCGTACGCGCCAAGAACTCCGCCAGTGCGGATGGCTCATTTTTCCAGAGTCGGGTACTTGCAACCAATTAACCCAAGTGGTGGGAAGTGAGGAAGAGAGCTATTTTCAACAGAGCCTCCCCAGGAAACGGACCTAGAGAGGACGCTGCTACTTCTGGGTTTGGTCAACAGACCAGAGTTAATGGCTCTGCCCCAGCCATTAAATGCACTGTAGTTTTAGATAGAAACTGTTCTTTGAGAGATGGGCTGCAAGCTTGATTCAAAATCTTCGTTATCGATGCCAGCGCATACCCTAATTTTAGGTGGGGAGGTTTAGTTTTGATTCCAAGCAAAGGATGCCACCTACTGAATCCTTGCTACCAAGATTGCACGCTTTGACCCTCACGGCTCAAGACTTCTGGCAGGATCACAAGCCAGACTGCAGTCCCAAAATAAATTCCAAGGAAAAGCAGAAAACAGGCTTGGAAAAACAAAGCTTTCCTCACTGCTCCTCTCCCCACAACCCAAAGATGCATTACTCACCGAACATCTGCACAGCCATAATAATTTCTAGTTTTGCAACACTGACAACCTTAGCGGTATTAAAAAACCTCCTTACATCTTTATTCCATTTTGGATTCGTTATAAGACAGTCTGACAATATATGCTAGTACAGTACATTCTGCAACATCTAACCCCTGTTCCCAGTTGCCGTTCTTAACTTCATGGCTTAATGACACAGAGTCAGTAGATCACAATATGACCCTGTTAATATTTTTTTTAATGCCATTTTTACAAATTACAGCATAATGCACTGATTACGAGGATGAAAGGAAAGTCTCTACGTCTGTCTGGAAACCAAATAAAAGAATGTTTGAACATCTGTTCATCCTACAAATGTCTTTAAAAGCTTTGATATTCCCATAATCATTTTGTTCCACCATTTCACCCTTTTTCAAATGTGTATCCAACAGCCTCAGGACAGCAGCCAGAGATCTGCAGTAATAGCACATTATAATCAAAGTTCTCGAGCATATTTAAGTTCTCCTTTTGGAATTAAAAACAGGGAAAAACACAAAACCAAACCCCAGCCTTCGACAGATACCTTCCCAGCTGTCTATCCTAAGCAAACCTCTGCGAGGGGGGCAAAATGAAAGGACGGGGTTTTGCACGGAGGATTACAAAGCACGAGGACAGGACACGGTGGTGGGTGTAGGGACTCGCAGGAGGCACAGCACGCATGCCTCCAGCCAGCCCGCGCCTGCTGGGTCAGTAGTGGCTGTCCACAAGACTCTGCCCAAGTCACAGCCGAATGGGAGCACTGAGGAGGAGGTCAGGTCTTGGACTGAGAGGATGGAAGAAAGATGCCGAGTTAGCACGCAAGTCTGGATATGAGACAGAAGATGGGGGGAAAGATTTTTAAAAAGTGTATTACAAGAGACTGGACAAGAAAGGGATGGAGGTCCAACTCTGGAAGCTGTTGCTGCTCCCTTCCTTGGAGCACCCCAAGCAAGTAAACCGTGGGACCCTCAGCAGTAGAAGACCTTTCAGTTTTGCAGCCCTGTGCTTGGCTAAGTATTCAGGAGTAATGAGTTTTCAAATGGATCAAGTTCCATACCAACTGACGCGCCGATCCTGCCATGGGCAATCCACAATGTAGAGGGGAAAACATTAATCAGACAGTCTTTTGCAAAAATACATACCACCATGTACACTGCCAGCCTCCTCTCCAGAGCTATTCAAAAATGCCTTACAAATGAGAAAGACAAAAACCTGCAAGTGCACGGTTAACAACTCTGGAGCAGCCAGCGATACCTTACAGCAGGACACCTCTCATGAGGACTGCCCTTTTCTCTCCAGAACTCCAAGCAGAGTGGGTAGAATTTAGTGAGCCATTTAAAATTCAGAAAGGACATTAGAACTATACAGATAAAAACATAAGTTTCTTAATAATTCACTTTTGATTTTTTTTTTTTAATGAGAGGGGTTTTTTTAATACCAATAATTCTTAGACTAACCTGGGATGGTGACAATGGCATTCCTTCTATGTCATCTGTTTCTCTAGCTTCCATCACTGCAGTATCTTAAGCGGAGGTAACAGTGCAGTGTACAAAACAGGATTTGATAAAGGCTTAAAAGAAAGATAACGTAATAAATATTCTTTCCAAAGACTGCCTTTGGGGGTGTCTGGGAGGAGGAGAGAAATGGGGAAGGAGAGGTGACAGGGGTGTGAAATGCATTTTTTTCATTATAGAAGGATACAGTTTCCAGCAAGGCTGGCAGCACAAGTCACATTAAGCCATAGCTGAAGTTGCTTGCCTAATTCCTCTGGGATCACACTGAAAGCATACCCCATAATCTTAAGGGATGTGCTAAAGCTTTGCTGGGACTCACTCAGCAGAAACTGTTTGGGATTATTCCACAAAGCACTACTTCTGTTCTGATTTAAAGGGGCACCACCAGCCCAGTTTAAACACCAGACTTGCCCTGTCTCACGACTGTCCAGCTGTAAATATCCTCTCAATAGCTGATATTTTTGCCATTTGTATCCACTTTGGTTACCTAGAAATTAAAAGGAAAAGAAAAAGACTGAAAAAAAACCAGGATCACGTTAGCACGATGGACTCACGCCCATCAATGGATATTTGATTAATAACACTGAGTGTTATTAATAACATAATTATAATAATATCATTAATGAGCGTAGCCATCTATTACAGTTGTTTACTTCCACGTGCAACTAATGCACTTACATTATACACGTGGTCATCTTCTATGGCGGGCTTCAGCGCACGGGTCACAGGCTGCTGTCTAACACCAACAAGCAGAAGTACTCGTTTTGTTCAAACGGCAGGAACTAACATTTTCCACGCTACCAAGCCTGAGTCCAATTTCTGTTCCAGATTGCAGCTTTCGAACCTGTGGAATTACTGTTAGTTTTCATGTTAAGGTGTCCTATGCTTTGTAAATACAAAGAAGGGATAGTACCGGTGCTCTCCTTTTTATGAGCCCAGGACACAAAATGGAGAGGAAGAACTAAAGCAGCCATGAAATCCCTATTAAACAACTAACGGTTTCTAAAGCATCTTGGAGATACTCATTTTACAAGGCTTATGCTGCAATCTTCTATCATTATTTTAATGAAATAAAGCCCTCGACTATTTCCGGAGGCAACTTTTTCTTTCACACACAAAAGACATTTTTGCTACAAAAAAAGAAAACAATTCTGGAGTAGGATTCACTGCAAAACAGGCAGGAAATTCAGAAAAGCTATATAAAATGTCACTGAAGATAGGTTCTGAACCTTTGGGACAGCAAGCAGAACAATTAAGATTCTCAGTTACACACATCATTATGTTTAATATGAAAAACATTTCTAGATATAAATCATATTTATAAAAAAGATCCATACCATCTCTCAGATAGCATCTTACATAGCTGCAGCTGAAGGAATGTGAAACTTCCATTTTAGGTTTTACCTATTATATATCACGGGCTTTCTGTCCCCCACTTTGCTCGGGGAAGTAAACCTAGACTAATCGGCTTCACTTTGTGGGTCGCATGAAATTCACATCTTGACTAGATTTACATTAATATTGGTGGAAAACTTTTAAATCAAGAGAAGCTTCAGAACAAATTCTCGAGAAAAACACTGTTATTAGAACGCACACCCGAACGTGCTCATCCGGCAGGTGACATTCTCTGAGAGACTGTAAAGATTCACATTGCAAAGATGACAAAATAGGCAGATTCTAACAGAACACCACCAGATTGCAGAGGTTTTGGAAGGGGGCACATAGTCAGCAGGAGCTTCCAGGCTCTGCCTGTGAGGAAGGAGCGGGTCCAATGTGTTCAGACAAACACATTCCACCTGAATTCATTTCAGATTCTGGTCTTTCAGGTGCAATCAGGTGCTTTCTCAGGATTGAATCATTTTCTTCTGCGTGTCAAAGACATATCTTTTAAAGAGAAGAGAGATGGTCACAGGTTGGGCTGAATCATTCTTGCTGCTTTCATCCTCTTTGCTTGGATCCCCCTTCCCTGCCTTCGATTTCTTCTTGGAGGCGACAGTAAGAAGCATCTTGGTATCTGGCTTCAGCCCATCTGTAAAAAACAAGAACACGCATGACAAATGCGCTCAGCATCACATTTCCGTATAACTGGAAAAAATGAACAGGCAAGTACACTTCTGAAACGAAGCAAAGAAAATAAGAAAGTAAATCAGGTGCATTAGGAAAGTCACATTTCTGCATCCTGCTTCTGGAATACAGTAACTCACATGAAAAATAAAAGCCGCCTTCAAACATCGTTCACAGACGTGATACCCCAAATCCAGTGCAGCGTCCTGGCTGTATCCTTCTACAGCTTTCAGACTATTAAATACAGGCAAAAATGTAAAGAAGCCAGACCAACTTGCCTAGTCTGAGCTTTTTACTCAGCAGACCTTTCCTATTATTTACACACATCTCTCAAAGTTTCCTCTCATCACTAAGAATATTTACAAAATAAGTCATGAATGAAAAACAGCAACTGGTAAAACACTAAATTACAGAGAGTCCTAAGAGTCAGAAGGTTCTTGCATGTCTTTATTTCCCAGGCCTGCCAGAAGCACGCTGCTTGGGTTTTAACAAAGTACACAGTTTTGTGTTTGTTTGGGGTTTTTTTTTTTTGTTTGATTTTTTTTTTGGCTAACACACAGTATTTGTTGAGGGTTTCGACTGTCACTTCTTAGGGGAACCAGGATTAACCTGCGTAGGATTCTGGGGATCCAATTTAAGTCTTTCTCCAGACATGTGTACCAAAAATACGTCCTTTTCTTCCTAAACGGCTAGCATTTATTACACCTTTCTATTTTCTTTTAACTTGACACATTGGTGACATTTTAGATAAGAAATGCAAGACAGCAAAGTCCAAAGAAACGCTGTAAAACAAGGGAGATGCAGCTCCTAAAAGACTGCTCCTGAAGAATTGCTTTCTTAAAAGCAGAAGGCAGCAAACTCCTTGGCAGCTTATTCAGCACCACCCGAACGCAGGGCAATGTGGTGCTCGGGCATCTGGCCAAATTCGGTTCAGGTATTTTTAACCTGTGGTGTCACATAACCTTATCTCAAACACTTAATCGCCTTCTCCCCCCTCATATTGAAATTCAGATGCGGATTCTCATATCACAGCCCGACAAAAAGCTCGAGATGCTTATGATTTACTGGAGACAGGAGGTCTACAAGCGCAGGTGACTTGCTCCCGCACAGACGCATCCCGAGGCGCTCGGGGCGGATTGCAGGAGCCCAACCTTCTCAGCTTGCTGGGTCCGGCGGCACCCCCACCGCGCGGCCGAGGGAAGGGAGGGAACGAGGAATTGTTGAAGGCAAACCAGGCAACTGCCCGCTTGGCATTTCCTAGCCAGGGGTCGTGAAACTGCCCTAACGCCCTGCGGCGCAGCCACGGGGAGGCTTTTGGAGATAGAGGGGTCTTGCTTCTGTTAAAAAATGCACGAGCCCAAGAGAAGAGAAAAGCAACACATTCCGTATATAACTAAACAAACTACAATTTAGGCTGCAGGAGTCCAGCATCGATCAGAACCAACTTTGCATAGTTCTGCAACATCTTGCATTTCACAGTCAAGGCAGCAGCCATTTTCTCTTTTCAGATGGCAGAATAAAAAAAGAGAGCAATGATTATTTCATTGTGAAAATAACTGAGGCTTTTTCCTTGGCGGTTGAGAAGTCTGATAATGACTATCTTCGCACGTGTAAGGTTCAATTAATCCAACTAGATAATGCAGTGTTGCCTGACCACATATTTATTATATGGTTTTATTACACCATACAGTCGTGTTTGATGCAGCTGTTTCGATTTTTTTAATTGGATGCTTTCTTATAAATCCCATTAATATCATTAGCCTTACAATCACTCCACCTTCATTATGAAAAATAATTTATCACTACATGAAAAGCAACTTCTTTCCTATTTGGAAAGCTCTGAGAACATCTTGGGTGCTGCTAGAAAAAAAAATAGCAACAGTCAAAAAAAAGAGGAAAACAAAATAAAACCAGCAGAAAGAGTGACCTCACACAGTCCCCCCTCCACCTTTGCAGGCTTTATTTCACATTGTAGGTTTTCTACTGTTTGCATCAACCTAATTGTAAGCGTCCCTGAACAGGGTTTCCTCCACTTTCCTGGGAAGACCATTTATTTTTTGGACAAAGAAACATTTCATTTTGCCTTCTAGTTGGTTTCCCTTTCTGGGTCTTATCACTACTACCTAACGTTGCTGTTACTGGCACCTTACTGTTTAAGAAAGATGTTTAACTAAATCCTTTCAGAAAGACATACTTTAATTAAAGCAAACAAATCCTAAAACACTTCTATTTATGTTAGCAGGCTTCGCGAGACTCTGATTTCCAAAAAATGCTAATTGGCGGAAAGGAGAGAGGAAGGGAGGAGGTGTAGCATTAAAATTGCAGCCAAAATTTTCCCTTGTGGGTATGCGAAGCGAGGCACCTCGGCTGCTGCTGCAGAGCCCCGTCCGCAGCCCGCGGGGCGGCGATGCCCCGGGCAGCTCGGCCGCTTGCCCCAGAGCACGTGCTCGGTGCCGGCAGCAAGCGGGGAAATCCCGGCCGTGAGGATGAAATACCTACTTTGGATAAACCCAGCTTCAAAAACTGCCAGTGACATCAAGGAGCGCTTGGACTGCCCGACACATCCAAAAGCCATCATCTGAGGTGTTTAGACAAAGGTGTCATCTTAGGTGTTCAAATAAAGAATCTCATGTTTGAAAAATGTTGTCCTCAAGAAAAAAGGTTATGCTGCACATGGAACCGTACTGGGGAAAATGTATTTAATACTGAGCATCTGACCTTCTCCACCCTATCACTACCTGCCACGTATAGAGAAGTAAAGACACAGCCCACCTGCAGCCCTTAACACCTATTTGGATTCAAATACCGTATTACGGGTAAAAAGTTTATGGAAGAAATGGAAGAACACGGTAGTTCCTACCAGTGAAACGATGGGCTGACAGCCAAAGGCAGCTCAGGTATTATTAAATTCACAAGGTATCTAAATTACCTAATCGGATCCCATGGCCCTCATTCTGCAAACAGATTAGGTGGCTGGCATCGTACCCTAACAAACGGCGTTTGCGGGTGTTCTGCTCTGGTGCCAGGAGGTCTAAGGGCTGCGGAGGCTCTGTGACAGGGAGCAGCACAAAGGAGCAGGCAGGGAGAGGCAGGCGGGGAGGCACCGTCGGGGTTTCAGCCACCTCCGCGGGTCTCTCGCGTTACACACAATGCCTGCTTTACCTTTTACAAAACCAAGGAAATGAAGGGAAATATATCTGTCACCGAAAAAGACATCAGACCTTTAATAGCTGAAATGACGGATATTTTTAGATGGAGGTCTAGTTTAACTTACTTACATTAAGGGTCTAATCTCTCCTGAACAATAGCTATGTTAGCTTGAATACATAGTGAGAAATCTGTTCCATTAATTAAGTGCTGCCTGTACTACTCGGATTTGTAGCAAATGTTAATAGATTTTTTTTTTTCTTCCTCTGTTGGACAATTACTTTATTTTGCCAAGTTGCTAATGGATTAAATTGAAAAGGTCCGTGTGTTAAAAAAAGACTTCAGCTTCAAAGTTCTAAAGAAATGCCTTGCATACAACGGTGGGAAATACCTATGTATTAATATTATTAATGGGCAGTCCTCAGAGGCACATAAGATATCTGAAAGCTTAGCAAATTCATTCCCACCCACCATAACCATGTCTGCAACAAGAAGTGCCCAGACAGATCTTGCGTAAAATGTACTCGTAGCATCAACTAAGCCAGGTTAGATATGAAAATCTAGTTGTAAAATAGTTTAATCCACTTCATTCTTCTAGTTTCAACTACTATTGATAATTAACAAATAAGAATACAGACTCTTAAAATAATATCCTGTGTCTCAGCATGGTCTCAAGGATTTAATGCAAACTGAGTTATTTATAATTGAAGAAAAAAAAGTGAATTTTCAAATTCAAATGAAAAGCAATACCTCATCAGGAAAAATATTTTCCAAGTCTAAGAACAGTTTCACATGCACAGAATAAAGGATAAATGCAATATTTTATACAATTTTCACAAATAAAAGCTAGCTTCTGAGTGATTTGCAGTATCTTATGTAGTTAAATGCATTGCAGCCTGGAGCTTTACAATTACTCGTGCCAGAAGTTTGCATAGAAACACGCAGATTTCAGTACGGAAATTTCACGCTGTAGAATTCTGGACCCGTTCATGGGTATAAATATAGGAAATAAATTCCCCCCCCCCCCGATACTCCTATCTACACAAGTTTAAGGTTTCTCTAACGCTTCATTTTCTCCGGATGTTCCCCAGGCCTCCCTGTGACAGGGACTCAGCGAAGCCTCGGGACGAACACCCCCCCGCCGCCCCCAGCCCGTGCACAGTCTCCGTACCAGACTGCTGGGGCCTGCTGGCCAGCAGGGAAATCACAACAAATACGTAAAGCACATAAATGTCCATAACCAGCACGATTTACTTTTGGTTTGTTTTTACTACTACTACTTCAGCTGGAAGGAGGACGAATGCTGATACAGCTCTTCCAGTTCCTTTTGCTAACCCAACAGCAGGATGAAGGAGCACTGCTGTGCTTTTTCCCCACGTACGTTTTTACTTCAACTGTCACCTGTAAGCTTGGATCCTACTTTACCTTTTACTGAATATTGTCATTCTTTATCAACTTTTTTTTTTTTGCTATTAGTCTCCTGCTCCCCTGCTCCTTGAAAAGGTCTCCAAGGGTGGTCTCTGCTCTTTCTCCTAAGCCCAGCTCCCTCTTCCTTGACTCCCAACACTCCACTTGCTCCCTCTTCAGGAGCTTTTTCTCTTTCCTTTTCCAACTTTATTTTTCAGATTTCCCATCTCCATATTTCTATTTCCCGTTTCCACAGATCTCTCCAGTATTTAGGAATAGTTCTATCTCCTTCAAAGCTAATGAAACGTTGTGTTTGAACGGAAGATTTTAAAGGCTGAGTCCCAGACACAGTGTAGGTGAGAAGCAAGATAATGCGGTATCTCCTTGTAGCCCAGCCAGAGACAGAAGTCATTTTTAAGCAACTGATAAACACATCATTGAAAAGAGGTGTAATAATATCGGTGCAGGGCACGCTCTCCAGCACAGCCAAGGAGAAGAATTTATTTTGCTGAACTTCAACAACTCCATTCTCATATGCACACTTGTAAAAAAGCCTACTGCTAACTATCCTAGCTAGCACCGATGAACACGAAGGGATATGCATGGATGATTACAGCATTAAAAATTGTAATGAGAAAAAAATGTTAAAAAATTTCAGGTCTCTTGATTCATTACAACTCTGCTTGCAAGTCAAAATTAAAAGTTCATTCTACCAATAGAAAAATCAGCAAACGTATTACACCAGCTGCCTGCAATGGTACTTGCCGTGGTTTGCTGGGAAAGCACTGGCTCAGGATTCTTACCACCGTGTTAGGAAAAAACACACTGAGGCTACACCAGTAGCTCTCACTGGAATAGAAAATATTCCCTTTTGCACTCAATATTAAGAAATTCCTAGACTATACTTGACCTGCTGATATTATCTCCAAACCTCCCCTTCCATTCAGGAATTTGCTAGCAGAGATTCAGTGGGAAACTGAACTTTATTTTTCCCTTCTGCAAACAAAATATCCTAGTCGCTCCCTTTGAGCACTGCAGGTAAAAGACTCGACTACCTGCAACTTCTTGTTTCCTGCCAACATTCAAATGTTAAAAATTGACTGAACATCAGAGAACAAGTTAATTTGATGTTGGAAATAAGTTTTATCCAAGGCAAATGTAACTTTTTAATATGACAGGCAGACATTTTTCTTCCTAAGTGAAGGAAAAAAAGAGCAAAACTTGAAAGAGGCAAAGGGTTGGGGATAATCCTCACTCACAATGGATTATTTGTAACAGCTGGTTTTTACAATTTCAGGATTTCCTTAAATTGAACCCTCAGAGCCTGAACCCTCATTACACAGTTAAGGAGCGTGTGCCTGCATCAACTCTTGCTAACAGAGAGCACAAAGGCTGGTTGATCTGAAAATCAGAAATTATCAGAGCCCCAGACGGAGACATCCCTGCCGCGGTCTGACGCAGAGGGGCTGAGCTTGGGAGCGGACAACAACCAGTCTCTTGCCCTGCTTACTGCAACGACGGACCATTGAAAGGAGAGAGACGCTTTTTACTAGTACTGCAGGACTCGGGAATCCGGTACTTCAGTACAACACAATCATAAACTAATTTGATTTTTTTTTCTTGCAACAGCTATATATATTCACCCAAGAATTAAAAACATATTTACCTATGTCCAAAGAGGGGTACAAGGTTCAAATACAGCACTTATTTGTTTCAGATTCTGACCAACTTTAAAACAAGAAGAATAAATCTATCACTGGTTTCCTGCAAAATTAAGAGAAATGCCAGTGGTGTAAGTGTTGGCTCTCAGAGTCCCGCAACACACCAGCAAGCACACACTTGTCCTCCCCTAGTCCCAAAACATGTCAGTAGCTCTAAAAAAAAAAAAAAAATCATCATTAATCTGTGCCCTAAACCCCATGAAAAGCTCATGTAATTATCCCTAAAGTAATGTTCTGGAGTTTTGATTCAAACAAAAAGCAGAAGCATCCCAAAATCAGGATCAGTTTGCCGAGCCCCTCCTGTTACAGTTTTCTCTACAGTCAGACAGAAGGGACAAGAGTAGCAGAAAACTTAACACCCTGTTGCTTGAATTCTCTGCTAAAGATATCCAAAATCCTACCTGTTGATTTTATTAAAGCTAAGGTGGTCATTTTTCTCCTCCAATATCCCAGCAAAAAACCCTGAGCTGATCAGGAAAAAGAATATCTTTGTAAGCTTTCCAACAACAAAAGTACCATGTTACTCTGCCCATAAACACTGTAATAGGAACATCGGGTGTGTCACACCACATCTGGTAGATGGGATGACTGGCCATCTAGAGACTGCTGGCCCTAACTTGGCATCCCATCTGCCTGTCGTTAATATATGGTGCTCCAGAAAGAGCAGGGGTGAAAACTGTGTCCTGAGCTAACTAGAGTCTGGGATCAGGCAGGAATTCTCAACATGTCAACACCTACCAACCTTTCTAGCCAAAAGATTCAAGTACAGTGCTCCTACAGGAGCTGATCTACTCTGCTCCTGGGTGTTCATCACCATGATAACAAGCATAATATGATTACCGAGACAACTTCAGTGTAATAGTTGACCAGAGATTCACTCAAGAAACAAGGGATACTCCTTTCCTTGCTACCCTCAGCATCTGAGCTTCAATTACTTTCACAGATCAGATAATAGATTTTACTTATGTAAATCCTTCACAATTCTCCAGTAATTCTATTTTGCGTTCACACCACCTTTTCCCACATCTCTTGTCAGCTCTCTCAAATATTCTGCTACAGTTTCAAACTCCAAAATAGATTCATTTTTCTCTTCTGGCTGGTAGAAGATCTGCTATTATCACCTTGCCTGGCTCGTGAATATTAACGGGACTACAGCATGAAGTTGGCCAGGGAAAGCCATCAACCCCCAAGGAGACCGGAAAGTCGACTCCTTCCTTCCAAACAAGAATTACACTAATGCCTTGGTGTGGTACTTGGGATTGACAGAAAACATCCATAACTCATTGTTTGATGACAGAGACCAGAAAAAAACATCTTACAGCCACTTTGAGCAGAAGTAGACTGCCCCGTGTCCTGACAGCCAGCCGGCATCAGCAGAGTAATTCCCGCAGCCTCAGCTTGGTAGGCTCTGTTTGGAAATCCTTAACTACTAAAACATTTTCCCATGAATTGGGGAACAGCTGCCTCATACCACATCAGAGAAGGCTGCAGTTCAGTGGTGAACTGAATTGAGTCTTGTGTATCAACTTGTTAAGTTTATACAGGCTTTTGGACTGAAAGACGTTATTATAAGAGGTGGTACTACTGGAAATAACATGGATTTCATTATGGGCTCCTGCTTAGCAGGGAAAGAGCTACTCTTCCTTGATGAGGAAGACAGAAGCTGTTTTAATTCAAAAGCCTGACCTAGGTGAAGTTCAGGCCAACGCTGTATTCGGAAAACTCTCACATCAAGCCGGACACAACCCTTTCAAGCTCGGTGCCAATTCTACACAATGGCTTGAACTGCGCTCTCCGGCAGTCCTTAAAGGCACATTTTGTATCTTGGCTTTTGCTGCAAGCAATCAAGAAAGAATGCGAGAAAACAAAACTGTTTCCCAAGCACTGTTTGCTGGTGCCATAATTAATATAATCAAACAATTCCACAAATTGCTTCCAATTGCTGGCGTCACTTTCATGTGCAGAGCCAGACTTTCAAAGAAGGGCCCTTCTTGTCCTACATCCTTACGCTGGTAACCCTCGCTTCACACAATAGTAAACAAGGCCTCACTAAATAGTATAGGGTAATTTGTACTGTAATAGGTCCCCAAGGCACCATGGACACAATTTGAAATGCCATCTAATTTTTCTTTTTAATTAAAAAAGCAGTTACTATATTTAAACAACAACACAAAAAAGTTCAGAGGGGACAGACTGGAGTTTCCCACAGCTCTCTGGGAGTTTTCTCAAGGTCAGGAAGAGTTTTATAGGCTCAATTGGTACACATTTTTTTCTTTAATTAGTCTGCCATACCCTCTGCATGAAGTCAGCGTCTTGATTTTCAGTCTGATATTTTTCATATTGCTAAATTGCACATGCTCCAGGACCACACCATATTTATCGGCTGCTGACTGGTTATCGATGCCATACTTCCCTACACACACCTTGCCTGCCCTTTCCTCTCCTCCCTTAGTCCTAACCTTGTCATCTACGCTGAGGACACCCAGCATGCCCCATTGCATTGAGAGTGTACCATTCATTCACAGTGTTATACCACTCAATTTCCAGCAAGATGATCAGGATATATTATCCAATTTTCCCAAATTTACATAACATAACCACATTTCAACCTTTTTTTTTTTTTGCAAAAATAAAATTTAATAATCGAACACCAGATACAAATGCACCACTGTCCTCTGAAGCCATGTAGCAGGATAGATTTCTGCACTTGATAAATCCCCACTGCGTATCATACCATTGCTCTGCAACCATCTTATTATTTAAGTAAGCCTACATGTTATTTCATAGAATCATAGAATCGTTAAGGTTGGAAAAGACCCTTAAGATCATCAGGTCCAACCGTTAACCTACCACCGCCAAGTCCGCCACTAAACCATATCCTCAATTTAAGTCTACACAAGCCTACACACACTTTAGAAGGATATTTGCGGTTCCCACAGTGGGTTTTCCAAAACGCCCCCTAACCCAACACACCCTTCAGCCCCAAGTAACAGCTCTGAAATGAAGCGATGCACTTGAGATCTTAATTTCTTGGCTAGTTGGCCATACTGCAGTATGAATAGGTTGAGCATACCAAACTTGACCTTGTCTTACAGGCTAATACATGTTTCAGCTGCCATTATGTTGTGTGCCACAACCATTTCTTGGCTAGGCCCTCCTAGGGCAACTCTCCTAAAGATGACGACCTTATACTTTGCACTCGTGGAACATAACTACAACTTGTATGCTCTACACAATTTTTTGTTTCTGTACACCAGAGACTATCTTTAATACAGGTTACATGGGAGACTCCAGTGCACCACGATTACTAGGTCTAGGCTACACAAATTAAGTATACGTGCAATATGACTGATCAACTTGCAGAGCTACAAGACAACTGCTAAGGTAATCTTTTTGTCCTCAAATCCAACACTGTCCCATTAGCGTAAAGGAAAGGCTTTTCAAATTAATTTCTGCATGGGCTACATATGTGCTTTCAGTACGTTAACGAGGCTGCAATTATCACAGAATGCTTTGGGATGGAAGGGACCTTTGAAGCCCATCCAGTCCATTGCCCCTGCAATGGGCAGGGACATCTCCAACCAGATCAGGTTGCTCAGAGCCCCATCCAGCCTGGCCTTGGATGTTTCCAAGGATGGGGCATCTATCACCTCTCTGGGCAACCCCTGCCAGTGTTTCACCACCCTCAGCGTGAAAAATTTCTTCCTTATATCTAGTCTCTTTTAGTTTAAAGCCATTACCCCTTGTCCTATTGCTATTGGCCCTGCTAAAAAGTCTGTCCCCATCTTTCTTATAAGCCCCCTTTAAGTATTGAAAGGCCGCAATAAGGTCTCCCCACAGCCTTCTCTTCTCCAGGCTGAACAACCCCAGCTCTTTCAGCCTTCCCTCATAGCAGAGGTGCTCCAGCCCTCTGATCATTTTTTGTGGCCAGCTGATGTACACTCAAGGTCCATGCGGTCACTGAGATCATGCCTAAGTGCTATGCTCATTCTCCCAGCATACCTACAGGGAGAGGCAACTCTCCTACTGATGCTGTGCTTTTAGTCTACGTGTTCTTCAAACTCCCCGAAGCAAAAACTGAGAGCGTGGAAAATGCCTAGTGCACAACAGGAGCAACTGTGAAAAAACAATGGAACTAATAAGGATGTCAAATTATTAATACAAATACATGCAAAGTAGTTGGAAGGCTGGGAATGTAGACAGGCTCTTGTTACAATTCAACAATGGAAAAATTACAGGCAGGTCAGCGTGAAAGACCACTCAAAACAAAGAACAGTGTCTCAAAATCACAATTATTGTCACTGGACCTCTAAGAAAGAAACATCCAGACATCAACACGATGTGTAAAATTTGGGAGAGTCTGTGACAGCTCTTGTACAGGACAGACTTTCACACGTTTTATTGCGGTGGTGGTCCTTGCTGATTAAATCCTCAAATCGAGGAGGACAAGATCATGAATATGTTCCAAAAAGTACAGTTAGGTATGTAGAAATAGATCAAGGAATCACTAAGCGTATGAGCTTTCATAATTTTAAAACCCGTGGAACATCACATTGGGATTAAATTTCTATGCAGTGAGAGAGTTCTCAGGCCAGAGCCACTCAGCAGTGGGCCAGAAGATACTTTTGACTGGGTTTTTGTCAGTATCCCAGTACCTGTAAAATAGTAAATAAACAAAACTAACACCACTCATGCTCTGTGCACTAAGGTGAGCAGAAACAACCGAAAACATGTTCTGAATTCAACACAAGGGACTAAAATTTCATCAGCCTAGTGAAAAGACAACAACAAAACCAGTACCAATACCCAATCTCTCCGGCAGCAGCCTTTCAGAAACGCGTACAATGTGGGAAAAGTTCAGGTTGCAGATCTGACACAGAATCAAAGGCAATTCATTACAAAGCAGCTTCAAATCAAAGTGCTAGATCCGCAGGCCTGTCTGTAATCCTCCCATCTTGCCTGCAACTCTTGATGTGGAGTAGGCACCACAGAAGCCAGTTAAGCTGGACCAACTCCGCTGACACATCCCAGGCATCTGCTGCTCAGCGCTGGTCCAGAGTTTAAGTTTGGCGATATTCATCTTCCCCTGGGCTGCCTTTATAAAGCAATCCTGAACAATGGGACTTCAGAATAAAGAATAAAACATTTAATTTTTTTTTTTTAAACTTCTAGGCAAGGGCCTTTAATGCGATTAGAAGGGGGAGGGGGATTGGATAGCAGCTTTTTCTTTTTTATGTTATGTATATTGTGTGTAAACAAATATGCAATTTGCTTTAAAAAGATAAGGTGATTAAATTTTTATCGGGCTTGTACTCTGTTGTCACCACAACAAAGAGAATTAGGAGAAGGAAAGAAAGGCCTTTTTATTTGAATTATGCTCTTACCAGACGTTCTCTACAGCACAGCTGTAAAGCCACTCAATGTTCTCCAAACAGGCCCTTTGATTGCATTTTATTCAACTTGTTTGCATTTGGAGCAATCGAAAGGAAAAGAACGCTCCACATTTTGATGTCTTAATGTTCCTTAATACCTTCTTTAATTTATATTAAGCTTCTTAACTAGGGTGATGAATTCTTCAAAAACAATAAAGACCTAGTGCAGAAATCTTTCACACACTATGAAAATTGAAATTATAATGTATGCATGGCTTTTTTTTTGTTACAAAAAAAACATTATTTAGAAGATTTAAAGCATATAAAAAAATCATGAAGTTGTATGAAAATTACTTGATCCACAGAAATAGATGAAAGTTCAAACTAATTATTACAAGGGAAATAAAATGTTGTGGGAGGGTGGAGGAGAAGAAACAGTAGGAGAATGTTGGGTTATGATGAAGTTTTCAGTCTTAATAACCTATAAATTCCTTCTCTATGGCTTTCCACCAAAAAGGATTCTGGAAATTTGTATAATTTTGTTTTACCAAGACAAATTCAAATGTTTGCCAGTTTTTCCTCCTTTATTTTTCACATACTTCTTCCCTAAAATGGCTCTTCAGGTTCACAGTTCCACAGTGCATTTCCCTCCCCGTGCCTTTCACAGCCTGCCAAGACCAACAGCACACGCTGAAATCGGTGAAGATTGTAACGGAGCACGCAAACACCCACAGATGCAGCAGCGTCACGGAGCTGGGTGAGGCTCCCAGACTGAACCACCATCCACAGGCGGCTCTCGGTCAAACGGGAGGCCGGCTGCATGAGGAAAGCAAGGGTCACGTCACAAAAAGTACAGGAGAGGCCACCCGAGGGACAAGACTGGATGGGTTTGTTTTTGCAGGCACTGTATGTTTTCCAGTTATAGTTACAGGATGCTCAGTCTGGTTAAGCTTCAAACGCTCATTATCTGGCCCACGTAATGAAACTCACTCTTAATGATTCCAGTGTTCTTAAAAATCCCTTCTGCAAAAAATGAACACAGCTTTCGGTGAGAGTCCGTTATGGTACAAATCAGCCTTAGCAAGGAACATCCAAAAGCATATTCTTGCTTTGCTTCCCAATTTGTCTACTGTTTTACTTCTTTTTGTTTTACATAACAATTTTACCTTCCAATGCAACTTCTTTAGTTCTCAGCAATATGATTCTATTGGCCAGGCTGGGTCGTTGGGTCAGGGCCAACTGTGTGAGGTTCAACAAGGTCCTGCACTTGGGTCACAACAGCCCCAGGCAACGCTACCGGCTTGGGGAGGAGTGGCTGGGAGCTGCCTGGCTGAAAAGGACCTGGGGGTGATGGTTGACAGCCACCTAAACATGAGCCAGCAGTGTGCCCAGGTGGCCAAGAGGGCCAATGGCATCCTGGCTTGTATCAGGAATAGTGTGGCCAGCAGGAGCAGGGAGGTGATGGTGCCCCTGTATTCAGCACTGGTGAGGCTGCACCTCGAATCCTGTGCTCAGCGCTGGGCCCCTCACTTCAAGAAGGACATCGAGGTGCTGGAGCGTGGCCAGAGCAGGGCAACGAGGTTGGTGAAGGGTCTAGAGCACAAGTCTTATGAGGAGCGGCTGAGGGAGCTGGGGTGTTTAGTTTGGAGAAGAGGAGGCTGAGGGGAGCCCTCATCGCTCTCTGCAACTGCCTGAAAGGAGGCTGGAGCCGGGGGGGGTCGGTCTCTTCTCCCCAGGAACAAGCGATGGGATGAGAGGGAACGGCCTCAAGCTGCGCCAGGGCAGGGTTAGGTTGGGGATTGGGAAAAACTCCTTCCCCAAAGGGCTGTCAGGGCCTGGCACAGGCTGCCCAGGGCAGGGGCTGAGTCCCCATCCCTGGGGGGATTTAAAAGCCGGGGAGATGTGGTGCTGAGGGACATGGGTTAGTGGTGGCCTTGGCGGTGGTAGGTTAACGGTTGGACCTGATGATCTTAAGGGTCTTTTCCAACCTTAAGAATTCTATGATTCTATGAATACACACACATGCGCACATGTATTAGTTACACCTCACCTTCCTCCCTCTTTTCCTCTGCAAAGAAAGTCCAGAGAGAAGCAAGCCGCGCTGGCACTTCTGTGATCACCTGCACAGGGCCCAGAGCTGTGCCACCGCGACTGAGTGCACGGGTGTGACAGGAGTGGAGAAACGAGCTTCCTAAACGTGTCCTGAACTATGTCAAATAATTTGAAATAGCCTCAAAATAATGTATTTGAAAAAGAACATACATTTTTCAGCCAGAATGATTATTTTCTGTCGACATCCACTGACTGCTCACCTACCTTCCCCAAGTCACATTTTTAAGCAAATTCCAGGAAAGCTCAAATTAAAACCCCACGATAAAGCCTGCCACATTTACAAAAAATGCTTGTGACAAAGCTCGCTTAGCTGTACCAGCAATCAACTGGCCACAGATAATTAAAACAATTAAAAAAAAAAATTCACATGCTGCATTTACCATAGAGTAAAACAATGCTGATCTTAATCTAATACACACGCACCCTGGGTGGAATGACACCTCCCCTCCGGAACAGGGTCGCACCATGCGAGCGCAGAAGCACCAAAACCTAGGAGTTTACGAGCATATACGGATCACTACAGCAAAACTGAAAAACCTCTCTCAACAAGTACCAAGAAATTGCAGGCTGCGTCAAAGGCGGCACAAAACAGCTTTACAAACCGTGCCGTCACCCTCTGCCATGGCGTCGTGTTTTCTTCACATCTGTCCTACAAACTAAGCGCTGCTTTTGCGGGAAGCAGTACAAAGGGACAAAGCAATGCTAAAACGGACAGTTAATCAAGCACAATAATTATAACAGGTAACGCCTACTGTATCCCACCTATTAAAGCTTTCATCTGCATTTTTTTAAGGGAGCAAGTACAAAATTTACATATCCTAAACAGTTTTTATGTGTGTAACCAGTTAGACGTCTTAACTGTTGTATCTGTGAAAGCTTGTGCCTTTAAGCAGAAATGATTCATGAAATTTAATTTGTTTTAAATGTTGAAAAATTCCATCCAAGTAAATTGAGTCAACAAGCCAGCAAAGGATGAAGACATGTATCTGTTTTTTATTTAAAAAAAATTAAAAAAACACTTAAGTCTATGCATTTCTTAATCACCCACCAGTCCTCTAGCAGTAAAAAACACTTTGCAATAACTGTTTCCTGCATTTCTTTTAATTAAGACACTATGCTTTTCCCCATTCAGCACATGCTTGTTGAACACTATTGAGCCTTAACTGATTCTCTTTGTATTATTTAACTACTACTATTTTAAAATGTTTTTATAGAAATAAATTAGCCAGTGATTTTGGAAATTGGGAAAGGGGGGAAAGATTTGCAGAACAAGACTCTTCCTGTACACGGCTTCGATATTATTAATTTCAAAAATGCAAAGTCATCAGCCCACCCTCCAAATAAAAACATTTAAAATGAATATAAGCATTATTTTTAAAGGCATAACTTTAGAGTCCCCTTCTCAATATCAAGACTTTCAGTTCAATCTTTTCCTACTTCTTCTCAGTAATCACAGAGATCAGACGTTAAGTCTTTGAATCCAAACTTACTGTTTTCTAATAATTAGAGTACTTAGGCTCCAAATAAACAGCAACGCTGACAAGGTCGCACACAGTCAAACAGTGACATGGTTCTAAAGGGGCAGGCACACTAAGTCAGGCTTTAAATGAGATAGCACAAGTTGCAGAGATACGGTGACACAGACCGCGCACATACTAAGCGCTTAGTACCTCTCTCCGTGCCACAGCGATACTGCCATTTTTCTAGGCAGCCACCCAAGGGCTGGGTTTCCTTCCCCGTTACACTCTTCCTGGGGCACAGACTGTTCTAAACCTAGTCAAGTAAAATATCAGAAAACGCAGGTACAGCCTCTGTCCAAGGCCATGGGAAGCAGATCATATTTAAGGCTGAAGGAGATTAGCTTTCCTGAGCCATCCCCAAAAAAGACTCTTTTCACCTTTCTGAAATTTCCAGGTGCTGATATTGTTCAGAAATAAGACATAGGCAATTCACAAGGCTCAGAAGCAGGAATTAATAACAAGCGTCCCGATGCCAGGAGACCGGCTGGAAGAGAATGAATTACAGCACCTAACGTACAAAATTCCCACTACCAACACCAATCTGAGTGTCTGAGTCCGACTCCGGCAGTGAGAGGGAAAAGGTTCCCAACTAGTATTTCAGGGTGTTAGGGCAGTCAGCCCGGCTCTGTGGTCTGATGGCCTGGATCGAAGAGTCACCGCACATTTCCAACACACCAACTCGCTTTGACTTGCACTGCAAAAAATCCAACCCCCATAAATAAATTCAGTGTTTCTAGGGAGTGCGGTAAAAGGCAGCATTGAAGGAGAGGAAAATTAGATTACAGAAGATGTAATATGACCAGTGAAAACACACAAATGAGTTAAAAATAAATTAGCCCCATTACCAAAGCCACAAAGGCAGCATCTTGTGTGATGACTGTTGATTTCATTAAGTTGGGGTTCTCGTACAGTCATTTCAGGAGTTCTCACATCTCAAGATTTATTTTTCTTGACAAATAATTGTTAAACATTTGCCTTCTACTACCATATCACTGTTTATGATATCCTAAACTTACTCAAAGACAACGCAGGAATACAGCTTAACCTATCAACCTAAATGACTTGTGAGTGACTCTACCAAAGCATGGAATGTCCTTTGCCCACTGAGTTTTGCTAAAATACCAGATTTTTGAAGGGGGGGAAGAAAAGAGAAGACAAATTCACACTCAAATTACATTTTCTCTAAAACCTCTTCTACATCTTCCTCCTAGCTCCCCATTGCTCCCATTATGATACTACTTCACTTACGATACTACTTCCACTTTGCACTTCACAGCATCTCAAAAGACATCCAATAAAAGGAAACAGAGTGTCCCTTCCAATACCCATCTGTGCTTCTGTTCTCTGTTCAGACCCCTGCCTCAGGGTTTTAATTCCCTCCACCCTTACTTTCTAGTTAGCCTCAGTGGTCCCGATGTCTCCACTTATTGCTGAGGGCAGAGCTGATCAACTGCAGGTTCTGTGACGGCGACCAAGAAGCCATTTACAATTCCAACAGCTGTTACTGATTTTGCAGCAGAATCACGGCAAATCTGTGGTTCAAACCCTCCCTCCTTACAAGGAGGGAGAAAACAAGAAGATCAAAAAATCCCAACAAAAGGGAAGGACTGGGAAAGCGTCATGGATAAAGGACACAGCCCTAGTGATAACCGCTTTGCCTGCGCAAAGCCAGCAACGTAGAGACCGTTATACCACGGTAAGCCAAGGCTGAGGTCCTGTCTTCTCCAGGTTCCTTCCTTCGCAGCAGACGCCGGAGGAGAAGGAAGCCTGCAGCACACCACAACATTGGGTCGCGTTTCAAGATCCGCATGCCCTGCTGGCAGCGGCACGGCGCAGAGCTCTCGAGGTACCGAGGAAGCGGTCCAGCGAGGAGGCACAGCTCGGTGCAGGTTAATACGCCAACCCCGCCGCCCCGCTTCGCTGAGCTATTTTAGCCTTCACGGCTCAAAATGGAAGCAGCAGCAGCGTTCCCTCATCCCGCATATTGATGCTGAGGGAACTCATATTAAAGTGTTCATAAAAGTGGTTGCTTTACACACAGTTCATCAAGGCTATGGATCTACTATAAGTTTACACTAATACTTACACTGCTACAATTCAAGCTCTAATAAAAACTCTGAGGAGAAAGAAAAATCTGAGTCTTTACACAATCTACCAGATGCATTTCCTTCCAAATAGAGGTTTAAACAGTAAGTCTTAACAAGATTTTCCTCAGGACAGCTATCCTTTTATCCTTTGGAATAAATATAGGATACTATGGGGAAGATAAGAGCCTAACCCTTTGGAAGGAAACCAGGCGGTTTGGCCGAGAGACGCGCAGGTGGTTAGAATGAAGCAGCATCTTCAACTCCCTCACAAACAACAACAAAAAATAAATGAGCCTCCGTGTCTTAAATGCACATACGTAAGACAACCTGTGTGGTACCCGAGTTCTAGATGCAAGAAAAATGATCCATTTGCAAACAGGAGTGAACTGGTCTTCTTTCCTGTACTGGGCAAAAAGATACTGAGCAACGAGCACATCAAGATCATGTCTGCAGTAAGTCAGAAGTGAGAAGTACAGAGCAATTACTTTTAGGATTTTGTTTCATATTTACATACATCATCTTCAACCTAACAAGGTTCTATTAAAAAAAAAGACAGCAGAAATAAAACAAACACCCAGATGAGACCCACTCAACTTGCAACTCCGAAGTATATTTTTAGTGAATTTCATTGAAACAAAAAAAAAGAAAAAAGCAGCACCTTAACATTAGAAGAACCTCTCGGTCGGCTGTGCTGACTTCTAATGAAGGTTAGTTTGTGCTCTGCAATCTAAAAATTATAATGGACAGGCCACTCTATTCCCAGTTTTTATTCAGTCCTATTTTACTACTCCAAATATATACTACCTAAATTTGTATACTCTTTAACAGTAGTTAATCTTCAATTAAAATACCTAGAGCAGAAACTAAGATAACTGGTTTAAAAGGTAAAAGCTTATTGACAAAAACGTATTCTTCATATTGCCTTTTTTTAATTCTGCATATTAAAAATGTCATTTTTATGACTTGAAAAAAATCTTCAGTAATAATGAAGGCTAACAAAAGACTGAAGAGCAGTAATTTAAAAGCTCCATATGTAGCATCCTGATTACTGTATCAGTCCCATTTCCATAACGAAGGGAGAAGTCACCGAACTGCTGCCTGTCCTTCCTGGTGACAAGGAAAGGGCAAAGAGGACAGCGTGTTTTCAAGGCAGCATCCTTCAGGCTCCAAGGGAAGAGCAAGAAGTCTCCTGCAGTACAATATGTGGGTGTCAGTGTCCGGCACTCTTCTGGAATACAGTAACCCCAGCTCCGGTGGTCCCTGCACATGTACTTAATTTGGAAGCAGCTGGGTTCAAAAGTTTATCCTCACTTTTTGACCTGCAAAGGTTTAGCGCGTGGGCGTGCGCATGAGTGCGTACATCATACCACACAAGCTGAAGATGTGCAGCCGCAATATACACAGTGTGCAAGTGTTTACGCGTATGGTTTTGCACGCAGAACATATTGCATATTTTTAAATACCATAACGTTATCCAGTATACGTCAGTGATGGGCACTGCACGAGCATTCAGCCTTCCCAAGCCAAACACGGCCAGTCTGCCTTTCAAAATTCAGTAAGCTCCTGGAATTTTTTTGGCATAATTGCAAAAGGACACATTAATGAAAGAATTTGTTAATTGCAATACTACCTATTTAGATAGAATAGATTCAACGCGCTACATAGAAAGTACAACCACCAAATCTGCAAGCGTGACCACATTAATGTCACTAACATGCCTACCCCAGGTACACCTCAGTAAAGGATACAACGGCCAGAGAACTACCTTCACATTTCTAGTGGTTTGCTTCACAGACGCAGCGAGCTAAGGATGTAAGTGAAGCAGGGGTGAAGTCAGAGAGGCAGAAAGACTAGAAAGCGCAAGGAGCACAGTAAGTTTATGAGTACCAGTGACAGAAGTATAGTCACAGACTGGTGGGATAGTCAGTACTCGGAAGAATTAATATATTCTCCAGCCGACATCTGAATATTTTCTTGAATTGCTCTAAAGCACTCTACAGTTGCAGGCAGAAATCCCCGATCTTGGCACAAAGGATATATTTTTCAGCCGTTTGTCATTTTACAGCTCAGACACAGAAGGAAGTTAGCGCCTATCAGCTGAGCCCCGATAACTGCGACTACACTCCTCGGCACATCATATGCGCGACCCAACATCTTCCCTGGGATTTAAAGAGAGATCTAAGGTTATGAATTTATAGCGCATTTGTGATGGGGTTTGAGCATTCAGTCACTATCACCGAGATAACAAACAGCGACTCATTAATCCACAGAGATGTGACAGCATAGTTGAGTGCAAGTTTTCTCAGCACTTGTGTTATTTTGAAATCTTGAATCAATTGTTTACAGAAGCTCTTCCCTTGTGTTCACAGCAGTAAGTGCTCTATATACCAGTGAATCTTTAATAATTCCTAACATGCAGCATGCATGAAATAGTGGTTTGTTTTATTTAAACAATAAAAACCAGCACACATAATGGAGAAATAGTTCGTGATGAGTGGAAAACAAGTTTTCCAACAAAACAAGCCCTTTGCATTTGTTGATAAAGTTGTAACTTTCAGTCAGAGTTACCCAACAGTAACTCTATTACAAACCAGTTCCAAGCACAACAGGGGGAAAACCCTTTGTATACAACACAAATCAAGCAAAGTACATAGGCATAATGGCATAGAAAATAAAAGTTATTTAACAGAAGAGCCCATACATCAGCAACTGAAACTGGGAATCGAACCCTAAGATGGTGCCCCAGGGGGAACGCTTAGCACAAAGACACTACAGACGGCAAGTCTACGAAGGCCAGACTACTTGACCAATGCCAAAAAATGCAAGTCCCTCTTCAAAAGTTCCAGGGCCATAAAGTGAAGAGTTAATGTTCAGAGCCATTGTGCATTTCAAGCTTTGTGACCTAAAAACCTATCCAGCTTTCCAGGCAAATTTCTAGTTTTGAACGGAAATGTTTTATACATCGCATTAGCACCAGATCTGATCCCCAACAGGTGAAAAATAAAGGTAAAAGCCCTTCAAGAAAACAAAAATTGCACTTTCATTGTTATACAGTAATCATAACATCTAGTGCAACAGTCAAAGGAAACGCTTCCTATTTTAGTTTCAATACAGTAGTGCCCAACTACTTTTTTTAAAACAAAAAAAATAATAACCAATAATAATTCCAACGTATTACTAAAGCAGACAACTAAAAACTCACTGAGCAATAAAAGAGAGAATAAGCTCTCCGATGCCATGCAAGCCCCGGGGCTGACAGCTCTATGCGAGGGATGCCAGCGCTCGCTCCTGCGAGTAGCAGGGACAGCACGTTTGTTCTCTCTAAAGTAAACTGCATTCTACCTGTTTTCTAAGTATAAATTGGGAGTAGCTCTAGGCATTCAACGGCTGAAATGAGAATACAATTGACGCAATGGGGTTAATAATGCTACAATTCTCTCTACAATACCTTGAAATACACAGTCCTTTTTTTAATCTGAAGAAAAGCTACATACTATTTCTTAAGTTTACAAAGTGTCATCGTTGATGAAACAGCCTGTTCCTATTAATTTCATGTTTAAACAACTCCACTGAGGTCTGAAGATCTTGATTTATTTCTGATTTTACAAATTTAAAAAAAGGCTTTTCTTGGAGATGTAATTCATGAGTTTAACATTTCATCAAATATGCTTTTGTTAAGTGCTGTTGAGCAGGCACATTACTCAGGGTCATAAGCTTTAAGTCAAATCACAGGCAACTGAGCAGCTCCTGTCCTTTTTCTATGGTCTCCATGTCTACCACAGAAGGCTAATTATTTTACAACAAAACTTGAAAAGTGTATTTTTTTTCCCTAAAGCTGTATTTGTTCATTGTTTCACTATTTCTGCTTCCAGAGCACGAATTCATGTCTGCGGTTCATATTTTCCCATCAGAAGCACAGTGCTTGATCCATCCATACACCATCAAGAAGAATCACAAATTACATCGTTAAGAAGCATTAACTTTTGATCAATGTGACATTTAAACCACAACAAAAGAAAACATAGATATGGAGTTCAAAACTCAAGCAAGAGTGAGAAGTATCTCTCAGCTTGCCTAGGCTGTGGGTCTTCCAAGGTTGCTGGTAAAAAGCCCCAGCTCTCTACATTCTTTATATTTTCTAGAAAATTAAGAACAATGTCTACTACTAATTTCTGTACCTGCACCCTCATTATGGCTGGTTTTGGCCCACAGTATCTTGATAAAGTAATTAACAGCCATCTGCATCTATTTCTTCTATAATTTAGACTGAGAAATTTTCTACCTTTTGTCTGTTATTTTGGGAGTCTCTAAGAACCTCTGCAATACGTACATTCACTATTCCAATATTTTTCTCCAAAACTGTTCACAAGGAGGCTAAAATCCTGCCACTAGCTTTTCTTTTCTCTTTAAACCTTAACTGAAAAAAGGATTAATATAAAATGGCATGTGACACAAGCCAACAGCTGCTACTTCCAGTGCATTAAAACTTAGAAAGAAAGGACATAGCCTACAGAACACCTTCCTTAGTACAGTTCTATAAGGTTCCCTCACCTTATACAGCCACAGATCGAGTGTCACTAAGGGCAATGGGGAACAGCTTGTGGAATTTTCCCAGTTACATCATCTTGCTGCGGCAGGAACGCTGATGTGTATCGAGGGCTTTGAAATGGGGAAAGTCTTGTTGCAACATGATTTTCAGAAGGTACCAGAAGGAGAGAGTGAAAGAGAGAGACGTAGTTGCTAAAAACTTCATCTTTTTGTGTCATTACAACTATAGAATGCTAGGAATTAAGGAAAATTATTAGATCATCCAGGGAACATCTCAATCTGAGATATTTCCTAAAAGCACGTTTTCAGTTACCTTACCAGACTGTTCTACAGGTCTTAGAAATTAGGTACCCACCAGCTTTCTTCTGAAGATTAAACCCCATCCGAGAATGAACGCAATGGATCAAAACACACCACTATGGCAAGCAATTAAAAAAAAAAAAACACCAACAAAAAAACCCAACCAAACAAAAAAAAAAAACAAAACAACAAAACACCAAAACAACCAAAAAACCCTCCAAAACCAAAAACTATCAACAGTCAATAACAACAGGCTACTGGCTGACCTGATAACTAACCTAAAAATCAAACACACTGCAAAAGCTCCAGGAGATGGTCTTATACTGGCAGTAAACAAAAACTCTAGAGTTCTCTGCGCTGCCATAAACGTGCTGGCAACCTGTTTGATCTCGCTAGATCTCTGCTCTGTGCCTTTGGAACATAGGCAATACCTTCCTTCACTGGGGTAGACAAGGATTAACTCCACCGGCCTGTGAAACCTTCAGTCACTAGCCAGAGGACTACCACTACAAAGTGTTAGGGAAAAGGACTTGAAACACTTACTATCCGTTATACTCATACTTACATAATGAATACAGCAATTAAAATTCACATATGAATGTATAAAAATTCAAACTGTCCAGCTTTGCCCAGAATGATGCATATAATGCGTACATTGCCAGATCTCGACAGTCTTCTGCAAAAAGCCATGCCTTAACCTCTTTACCCTGTACTGAGGTAAGCACAGGCTGTGGTGAGTTTAAGCATCTAAACTGGAAGAATGAATTCAAACATTGAATATATTCACTTTTGTCACTCCTATGTTTTTTCTTTAATTATCAGTGTAACATTTGCAGAAAAACAGTCCTGCAGGAGTAAATCGTTTCCTCATCTAAGCAACAAATTAGATGGTTATGAGGAGAGAGGATCTAGATTCTCCAGAAAGCCATGATTTTTATATCAGCTCCATTTTTAGGACAAGTCCCAAGATGTATTGGCATAAAAAACAGAAGTCATGGAAATATAGAAACAAAAGTCTTGGGGCATTGTTTTGCACCAAAATAGATATTTCTATTTTTAGGAAAAAACAAAACAAAACAAAAACAAACCAGCAAACGTATTGCTGAACTGTGACTGGTCGGGAAAAGGGAGTTCCCCGACTACAGAAGGTTTGTCAACCTCACCCGAAATAAAGCAAGTGGGGTTGGGTGTTTTTAAAATCTGTTAGGACCAAGTGACCCTGTTAAGGGAGCTGAAGTTTATTCTAGTCTCTTCTGTTGTCTGGAAGCTCCTATTTTATCTTAGTCACTTCTACAGTCTAGTCTCTCACAATCCAGCCTTGAAGTTGTTTCCTACCCCGCGCTCCCTTTTCTGAGTCCGTCTGAGGGACCAGCACTCACGCATACTGAAAGAGCGGTTCCTGCACTCCGGGTGCTGCACGGAAAAAGCCTCACCCCCCTGAAACACTTGGGATGAGACAAATCCCATATACAATCCCATAGACAATCCCATGTGACAGAAGTTGGCTGTTCAGGAAATCAGTGATCAAAAGTAGTGTCATAATATACAGCTGAGCAAATAAAAAAAAAGAAATAGTACTTTTTCCTTCTAAATATTACAGCTATGTCTGATAAGAAAAGAGGGGAGATCAGCAGCTGCGCTGGGTTACAAAGGGCCAGTAACATGGAGTAGTGTTCCAGGTGCTAAAAACACTCACTTTTCAGGACCTGGAACACACAATCATACACGGCGTCCCCAAGAGCAGCCAAAACGCAGCCATTGTCTCGGGTCAGTGTTGAGCAAAAGCCTGCACTGAAATTCATGAAATCTCTTTGGGCACAACACAGCGAAATCGAAAGGCACGGATGCTCGAACTGCAGCTCTGCTCTCCTCCGAGCGCTACATACAGCATTCCTTTGTACGGCCTTGGCTGCGAGCCCACCGGTTTCACCACTTAACGCCGAGACGCGCGGTAAAGCTTTTCTATCTGTGGAAGCACATTGAGAAAGTGCCTGAAAAGTGCCAGTACCTGTCTGAAATGCCACCAGCCTGTACCATCTTAAAAGTCACATGCAGCGTTAAGAAAAGACTGATAATTAAGACACAAATAAAACAGGTCTCACAAACCCAATTTAATAAAGGAAATAAATTTATAACTACCGCAATCTTTCTCCTTTCATGATGACCAAATACGGTACGCTGGATCAGCTTTCAGCAGGGCTGGGGGAAGGGGAAAGACTCATTTAACAGTTGGTCCCATTTAGTCATACAAAGCTGGAAGGAGGCAAAAGGGTAATAATTTAGCCATGAAGAAACTCCAAAGACCTAGAAAAGCATGGCAGCCTCGAGAGATGGGGTTTGCCAAAAGGCTATTTTGGGGACGGATAGGGCTACAAAGCTGCTATTAAGCTTCAGTCCTTAAAATAAGCCCATAAACTCAGAAAATATTTATCTGGAAGGGTGGTAGCCCAATAAAAGTTTTATGAATGTTTTAAAACTGCCCTGTCAAGGGGCTAGCCGCTCAGTCGCCTCCCTCCCTCCGAAAAACAACACATGCAAGAAAGCGGGCCCACGTGTCAGGTTCCCAAGCAGGAACGACAGGGCAGCCCGAAAAACGGCCCTGTGCCTCCGCAGCCCCTCGGGAAGGCCGCAGAGCACGCAGCCTCCCCGCCTCTCTCACCGCCCTGCCGCAGCCTGCCCTCCGCTACCGCGGGAGATGGGCAGCTCTAAGGCATCACCCGCCTCTACCTGTTGTCTCCGAGATCTTTTTCCCCTCCCTGTTAGCTATCACCTATTGGGGAAGGGGAAAAAAAAAAAATAATCAGTATACATAAATAAAGGACACCATGGGGAAATACAAAACCAATCTGGTTTTGAAGTCCATGTTTCTAAAAGCATCTTGGATCCAGAGGTCGTAAGAACATAGTGCTCGTGCTCCTCTAATGAACCGGTCACTGTTAATTTGGCGCTGGCTTACAGAGATGGACAGGGGGCCCAGCATAAAGGGACAAGAAGAGTCCACGTTGGACTTCTGTGCATCGCATTTTTGTTAACACTTAAGGCTTAAGAGGAAAATCATGCTGAAGTCATGCAAAGGCAGTGAATTCAAGTAAAAGAACATAAAATTCATTATGAAACTCTGTGTGAAGCCTGGAAATGCCAGACAGAAGACGGATGCTGCTTCTCCCTCCTGCCACACATTTTGTCCTTTCCTATCTCCCCACCATCACCAAATCCAAAACTCCACACAAAGCTTGGCCGAAGGAAGCCTGGCACCTTCCTCAAAATCCAGGGGGGCAAGAATCACAGGCAGCAAAATCAAAACGGGATGGAAGATAAGAGCCAGCAACAAGCGAAAAACTGTTTGCAGCCAACCAGACTTTCACCACTCCCACACAGAATTGCTTCCACAATAATCAGGTCCAACTATATCAGGAACAACTTTCAGTAAAAAATTAACTCCAGTTTGTTCACAGTTGTTCCACTCTTCCTAGGCAACGCCATCCTGCATGGCTGCTTTAGTGATTTTTTTTCCAAGCAAAACATATATAGACTTAAAACCAACACAAAAGCCCCAAACCAAAAGTACCCCAACCTTGTGGCAGAGCCACCCACTCCCAAGGCTGAGGGTCTGACCCTCGCTCGTGCAACGGAGCCCATGCGACAGCCCCCGGGCCAGCGGTGGAGATCCGAGGCTGTGGCCAGTCCAGGTGATGGCTGGCAAGACAGATGTTTCCCGTCACCGGTGTCATGTTTGTGGTGTTAGGGGTTTTTTAACATATTGTGTTACTCTTAGTGAATTGTCCATCTTGTAAAATTCTTTTAATTATGTTATTTTCTTCTTGTTATCTGCATTATCTAAAATTATTTATACTATTATAACCTTGGTTTCAAACACTGGTTATAAACATTGTTGCAACAGTTATTAGATGGGGACATATACATACATACAGACAAATTTACGACTCCTCTGAAATGCCGTAACGTGATTTTCTTTCCCCAACACACTTCTCTACCAAAAAGGCAAAAAAGACTAGAGGGACAAGATCCAATCCGCCTTCCCCCGGGCTCTCAAAGCAGCAATTTTCCTGAAGATGGCACAACACCGTTCTGTATTCGAAACCTTGCTGGCCGCTTCTTTCTGGGGGAGCGGAGCAGTTGCTGAGCCAGAGTTTGGCAGGAGTAAAGTGCTCTGTTAGATTAAGTTTCAGCATAATGCTCTCGATAGGAATCGGAGCACCATCCCTAAAGTGCAACGGGAGGGTAAAACGCCAACCATCAAGACGGATGGTTTGTTTTTATTTTTACAGAGATTTTCTAAACCTCAACTTTCACCTCTTAGCCCCCTCCCCCTCCTGTTCTCAGTCACCTCCAATAGCCCATCTGTCTGCTTCATTTAATAGAAACCTATATTTCCTAGCTAATGGATGCATTTGGCTAAGAAGATAATCTCTTTGTGTTCGCTTCAGTTGTCACATTCCTGTTATCATATTAATACTGATTAAGTACGAAACCCAACATTTAAGTCAGACCCCCCACATGACTTAGAAGCGACAAGATGTTCATATTTTGGCCCTGCGAAACCTCAGCCAGCATGGAAGTGGCCTCCCCCTCTGAACACCTCACCTTTCAGCTGGGCTGCCTCCCATATGGATTTTTACAGGACAGGATACTTCAACAGCACTGTCCTATTTGAGACCACCGGACAAAGCTCACGTTTCCTGAAAAGCTCTAGGACTGGTACAAACCTATCCCAAGAAAACCACGACGTTGCAGGTCAAGCAGCATGACCCCGGGGGTTACAAGACAGGAAGGGTCAGTACAGACCTTAGCGCTCTCAGAAATGCCCAGTGGCAATTCACAGCCCATGTTGGTGCCTCAGTTTCCCCCGTCTGTATGCAAGGACATTTCACAAGCTGTGATGTAGGTGTGCGGCTGCTTTATTGACAACCGTTTGGGCCCGCATGGCTACAGGCTGGAGGTGCTGCAGAAAAATGAAGTATAAATCGCCAGACATCAAATCAGCAAAAACTAATTCAACAAATTCTGGGATTTAAGCCAACTTCATAACATGTCACATTCTAAAAGCAGCCAGTCACACGCGTGATAAAGCACACTTCTAACTGAGCAAAGTCATCCTCAAATTCCAGAGCAACTCCACTCATCAGACCTACATTGCAACGAGACCCGGATGAATTTGCACCGTTCCTTTCTCACTTCTCATGTGCCCGCCGCCAGCCTCTGCGGAGGAGGAAGGCTAGGATATGCTAGCCATGGCAATGAACCTCACGAGACACGTTTTAACTCACAGTATCGTTCAACATGTGGCCATCGCTAATTTTTAAATAAAAATTCTTAACATAGGTACTTATTTATTCAGGGTTTATCCTATTCAATTTAATGGACTACCATTGCCATTCAATAGAAGCACAAATTAGTAAGACTTAACCTCAAAGTTCTGGTGAAATTAGGCATGCATGTCACTGATTTTTCAAAACTGCCATTCAGTAAGAGCCTAAGTTGCATATACTAGTCATCTTTGTGTGCAAACATCAAGTCTGAGAATGGAAGCACAGTAATTAGTTACATACACTACACGTGCAAATTATTTATGAGTTACTGAAGACAGACTCAGCATTCCAGCCACTGATTCCATCCACCCTTCCCAGAGACCAGGTACGAGCTAGTGAGACTCCACTCAGCCAGCACCTTTCCCAAAAAGGGATGCGACACCTCCTGAGCAACTTTGGAGCAGATGAGGTTATAGCATGGTCAGGAAAGCTCCCCTGGGATGTCAAGAAGGCTAACCTAACCTTTGAGATCCGTATAAACAAACAACTGAACATGGAGAGCCTTGAACCAAGGGACTGCTGTTTACCTAACCCCTGAACTGCAAAAGACATCAATCCCTGCCTTATTAAAGAAATGCATACGCTAGCCAGGCATGCCTGCTTGATCAGCTCTCTCCCGTTCACAGCTTCTCCGGGGTCGGAGGAAGTTCCAACAGGCCCCGTTCCATAAATAAAATCCTTCTGGCTGGCGATAACTAAATTGTATTAAGACTGGCTCAGACAGCCTCAATTAGAAATAATCGGCAGGGGTGGACTGAAATACCCCCCATCAATTTGCTTACAGCCAGTCTTTTCCTCCTTTTCCATCCCAAACCAATTCTAACTATCTGGTTCAATGAAAGTAGCAGGGAATCCGTAACATGCTGCCACTTATTATACATGTAATCCATATGCATGTGTGTCCTGAGATCAAAACCACATCTAATATAAGAGTAAAAGCTTTAAGTACCAGGAGAATCAGCAGGTCTTTAGCAGGAGATTCCCAACTATCAGCAAACAAAACCGGGAAACTTCAGCTTCTGAACAACACCGACCCTTCCCCCATGTTTACAGGATTTCTCTTTCCTCAATTACCCTGAAAGCAACCATTTGTGTCTATTACAAATCCATCCTTTCTTCATGAAAATTAGAGAAAGTACGGTTATTCAACCAAACTCATTTGCAAAACTCTACAGCACAGTCTCCTTACGAGTGTCAGTATTTTTTCTGTAAGATTTTGAGCTTTAATAGAGATGTTTAAAATAAGTTGTTAATCTACCTATAATTTTTTCCAAATGCCAAATAAAATTGATTTTTTTCCTGTGCTTATAAGAAACAAGTTGTAAATGAGAATCACTTCTGCTTTTGCTCCAGCATACATTTACTCTGAAACCTAACCATATCTTTAAACACTAGTGAAATGCACAATGATCAGCGGGACAGAAATAGTAAAGTTATTCTGTTTTCACAGGTGTGAGAAACTAATTTGATTTTTCATAGGAATAAACTGGCAAATATTAAAAGATATACATATTTTAGGATTTTCTCCAAAACCTTTCATTTCTATTTGGCCTTCATATAGCTTAGTCAATGGAAAAGGGTTCTTAAAATATTCAACTTCTTCAAAAGGAAGAGTAACTCAAGACAGAGCCTGGGTCATTAATCCCAAGCCTAAAGTAAAATATGGAAGTGCTCATAAACTTACTGAATAAGTCAATCTTGCTCTGAACGTGCACAATTTCAAGACAGAAAAATAAAAAACACAACTAAAATTATATTATGTCCTCAAACTACTTACTTAGAGCATAACAAGGAAAATATGAAGAAAAACTAGGGAAAAAAGTCAGGGATTGGGGAACCAGGCATCAATTTCCACATGAACTCCAGAGGGACTATAATCTTCGTACATCTTCTGAGGAGGTACTTGTGAGAACAGTCAATTGTAATGAGCCATGAAAAGAAAATCCTCAGTTCATGATATACAGCCCGCTCCTGTCAGCGGGAACTTGCATTCTGTAGCACGTTTTTAGTCCTTGAAAACATCTTTCTCTCGTGCCTGTAGCGTTACCTGGCACACGCTGCTTGGCACAGCCCATGGTACCATTGTGCTAGCTTGAAAAGATAATTCATTGCAATCCTAAAGAAAACAAACGCATATTCTTCGTGCTGTATTCATATTATAATACCAATCCCGATGAGCTGATACTTTAGGAACACGCAGGCAAACAGTCCCTTGCCTAACACATCCATACATTAACTGGCCAAATGAGAAAGAGGGAATGTTACTCTTCTTTCACAGACAGAAAACTGAGAAGGTAAACAAATGCATTCAGAAGTAAATATGTAGCTGGCAGCAAAACCACGTACTGAATTAAAAATCCTCAGGTGCACAGCAAAAGACCGTACCACGCAATGTTTTTCATTTATATACAAAGAGACAGTTTAGGATGAAACAACAAAGCAATTGAAGGGATGGCACAGGTCCATTTTCTCGGTTCAGGGTTCTGTAGTTGTTAATATATTTACTTTATAAAAAACCAAAAAGCAGCTGAGGTTGCTCAGGGTGGCGTGGGCCAGGGTGGTTGGCAGAGCAAGGGGCTATAGGGGTAAGAAAAGGTAAATGGCCAAACAGAGATGGACTTGAGTGGGAGGGGAGAGGAGAGAGAGGTTAGGGTAAGACATCAGACAAATGAAACTGGATAGCTCATCAGTTGTAATAGGGAAGACCAGGTTCTCCAACTTACTAAATTGTCTTGATTTCCCAATCTGGAATAGTTGGGGGGGGGGGGGGGGGGGCAGCGCGGACACGACACACACACGACAGGGACTGAGGGCTCAGAAGTTTAAAAAACTTTTATGATAAAACACAGAAGTACACAATATGGAATTCTCGTGGTTGAAGTTACAGCCTCAGATATTAGATGAAAGACTTTTCTAAGCAGGATGATGGTTTTCTCTACTTTACCTATAACGTTTATTCCAGGTACTTTTAAAGTATTTTCTGCAGCTTTTTTTAATGCAATAATACTGTAGTCGCAGGCAGGAAACGCTTTTGTTGCTTATGTATAATATTATACAAAATCATGTTAGACCAGATCCCCCCCCCATCAAAACAGGTCTATTGAAGCTCCAGTTATTTCCTATTCTTTCTTAAACACTGAAATCCCTTTGTGAAAACACAAACCAAAGGCTGCTTTACACAGACTTCCTTGAAATCAATACACACTATTAAGAGCAACTATTTTTTTGTCCCCAAACTCAAAACACAGATCAGCCTCTCAAGGTTAACGTCCTTGTCACAGGACCGTTCTCATACCCACTAAGCACTGGCCACTGTTGCGAGCCAATACTTCAAATAGCCTCCAATTTACAAACCACAAAGCTCTCTGCCTCCAGGAAGCCCCCATGGTGTATGTTTTTACTCAGACTTCAAAAAGATACCAGAACAAACGCTGGTGGAAAGGGAAGGTGAAAGACCCGAGGGATGAGCGATCAAAATCAAGTAAATAAGCACAAACAGTTTACAGAAAGGGAGAGAAATTTCATTTGAAGAGGGCAATCTGAATGCATGAGCTACCCTTGTGGAGACATTTAATAAGATCAAAGTTAAATTACGGAAGGGTTCGAAACAAGTATTTTCCACCCAAATACTGCAAAGCCATCGGTGAGGACTGTAACATTCCAAGATGGCAGCATCCCATTTTGCACACAAGAGAGCAGAAATAAAGATGAGGGAAATAATTCCTTCTTTGGTGTTGTATAAATAAACTACAGACCCGGGAACACAATCTAGATCTCACGGCTTCCACCTCCTTGCTCTACAAAAAACCCCAAGAGGGCTCTTGGAGAAAGCTGCCCACTAGAAGTAGGACAGCGCGAGTTCCCCACGAACGGCTTGCCCCAAAGTCCCACGCTCCATCTCTGCGCAGAGTACTTCAGTCATCCCTCACCAAAACGAGCAGCCCTTCAAAATAACACTCTACCTTCAACACCTAAAGAAGCAGAGGCAGCAGTTATAAAACGGGCAAGTCCCCAGCACATTTTTTGGAGCATTTAATGATCACTTTAAAAGTACCATGCTTTGGCAGTTCAGTCCCATCACTGAATCCACAGGGATCCTCCGAATCCCTCACGTTCAGCTGTACTGACATCAACCAAGTCCTTAGCAAGAAAAAGGGCCTTTCCTTCCCAGAAGGACAGCACTTCACTGAGCAGCAGTGAGCGGACAGAAATTTTTATATCAGACATATATATTTTGTTACTCTTCAGAAGCAGCTGTACGTGGTCCCTTCAGTATTTTTTTCGAGGCACACACTGAAGCATGCCAAACCTGTAGAGGAAAGTATAAGGGTTCTTATGTTGAACTAGATGAGAATTAAATACAAAAAATGGATATTCCCATTTGCTCTAGGAGATAAGGTATTACAGGATTATTATTTTTTTGGTGCTCTAAGGTTGCTCAGCCAAACTGTATAGACACATAATAAAAACTGTTAGCTATATTCTTTCTCAAGAAAAAAGAAATGTTTTCACAGTTGAAATTACAGCAAGAGTGTATTGAATTTGCAAAATGAAACACCTAAAAAGGACAACAAAAAACCAAACAGAAGGTAGCACATGCATCCTGCTCTTGTGTGCAGGAGGTGCAGTACACTAAACTTGTGTAATATTTCATGAGAGTAAGTGATTGGGTTGTTCCATGCCATGTTCTAATCCGAACCGTTTGCAATTTCAGCAGCATAAATCCAGTGAAGTCAAAATTAAATGCAGAATTTGGTCTGTGGTGGCTGTAGCAAGGCATCTTCATTTAAAGTGAAAAATTTCCTAAATGACAATGCAGGAAAAAAATGTAAAACTTGAATATAGTTCTATTCTGCAGTGGTATGTTTATAGAACTTTGCAACTGTCACATAGGCAAAATAGGGCAGGATCACTTTTATAGGGGAAATAAGCTTTTTAATGTCCCCATTTTGAGTATTTAATTTTGCCACCCACCAATATGGTTCCCCCCCGCCCACCCCCTTCCCTTCAAAAAGGTAACCTACAGTAAGAGAACCCCATTTAACAAAGGATTTCCCAAGCACGTTAGGCAAGGCTCGTGACAGCCTGACGGGGCGGCTCACACAACACCAATATCAAGCCAAAACACATTAGATAATTTGGAAAAGGTCGCCAGGTAAGTCGGTGGTGATGTGACGGCAAACAGGAGCTCAGAACACAGCAGCCCGCTCAGCTACATCAATTACAGACACCTCCTGCCAGGGGTGGAGGCTGGGCAATGGGGACCAAGTAGCTTACAGTTGCTGTTGTAATTATTCAAAATTCAGCAAAGCAGCAGCCCTAAATATGCAAGATACTTCTTTTCTCCCAGGGAACGCAACTTCCCACAATAACTACATTCCCCCGAAATAACAAAGCCTGGATTAACTGGAAAGACTTATGACCACAAGAGACCCTCCGCAGAAGTCAGGTTATAATACGCAGCAGCACTACCAGCTCTCAGTTTTACCACAAATCTCAAGATAAGTGCGCTTCTTTTGAAATCCCAGATCCTAAAATCATGCGACTGAGTGCAAATCTCAGTTTAATTTATGTATCTAGCTCTTGTGGCTTAGGAGAATCTTATATATATATATGACCTGAGTTTATCTAAGAAAAGAAACGATCTTTACAGATTTTTTAAATTTTTTTTAAATAAAAGAAAAATCATTCTTTAGGGGCTTACCATTGTGAGTACTTTGGACAGCTGACTGCCAATGTCACTGCCAACTGAAATAACAACTGTTCAGTTTCAGAAGACTTGTAAAAACCCACAACCATCTCCCAAGCTCTCCCCACGCTATCAGATCCACATTTTATCCTCAAATCAAGATAAACAAATTCTAGCTATAGCATCTTTCTGTTTTGCAACAGGAATCAGAAACTTAACTGTAGATTACTAGTAGAGCGATTGCTGTTCTTGGAGAAAAAAAAAGGAAACTTAATTAGCAGTCACGTGGAACAAGACTACTTTGGCAGCTAAATTCTCTACAGCCTCCATCTGCAGAGGGCAACCTCGAGCACAGAGCTAGACTGGATTTACCCTTCAGCCCTTCCTTTCACAAGGAATAACTTTTTTTTTTCCTCCCAAGTGGTAGAGGTTCTGTACAAGTAAAGATACCCATGCTATGGTCAAACAAATCCCATCTGCTGGAATTATTTTTCTTTTTTCAATAGGATTTTTTTTCTCCCTTAAATTGCACAATTAATTTCATATTTACAGCTGGACTTCAATGAAGTGCAAAAAATAAAGGAGTTAATTACTGAGGAGAACAAAATAGTACAGGACAACAGGTCAATTAGGAAGCATCACCCCAAACCAGCAATGTTTCCCTTGCATGTGTCAGTGTGGGAAATGCAATCACATAATTGGAGGTGGTATCAGAATGCATCTGCACAATGGAGAGCTAATTAAGATATTCTTTTTTTATATTCTGAAGTCTTAAATGCTTAGCTTCATCTTAATACTCTTGTCTTTTCAAAGTAATTTTCTTTAGATTGAGGCAGCACCTACATCCTTACTGCTTTCCAAATACAAACAAAAAGCTCATAAAAACATGCTTTACAGAGTAGAAGGAACAGAAATAACCACCTAAGCATGAACACAACAGCCAGCAATGCCCAGAGTCAAAGCTTGGTTTGCTTTAAGGCTAAGCTCACACTACTGCCAGTATACGGTGCTTTGCTATGCAGGGTAGGAAGAAGGGTCCAGCACACATTGCTCTCTACCCCCATTTAACCATTGGTCAGAGAGCAACACGACTGTTTCCTGAAGATCACCCATAGCCCAAGCTTCAAGGGGAATGTGATGGTCATTGGTGGATGTGATGAGTGGGGAAGAAACACAGATTACATCACATGGTGTAGGACCACCAATGGTCCTTCCGTTGCGTTAATGACGCTTTCTTCCACAGCCATAAAAAGCAGGGTGGGGGGGAAGGCTCCGTCTCATTCTTTTCAATTACCCAGATGACCACTGTGTAGTCTATACTGTACCCAACACAGGGCTTACACAGGAGCTGGACCTTTTTCTTCCCCAGAAGCCCTCAAACACTGCTATATCACCTGGTGCCTGGTAATTTATCATCCGCATCTGCCTGATCCCAGAAGAGCAACCTGCTGAACAGACACACAATGGCAACTCGATAGCCAAAGAAGAGTCTTAACCTCCCACGGATGCACCATCTACTCTACTGCGCAATAACCGGCTGCCTCTGAAACCAATCTTACAATCAACACATCACCCTTCAAAGCTCAAAGTTTAGAGTCTTAGTCCTGCAATTCTGTCATTACAGTCAAGACCAGGATCTACTGACACCAACGTGAATGAGGCAGCCAGCCAGTTAATAAATTAACACTTCCTTGACTTTGGTTATCATTCAGAAGGAATGTGCACAAATCTTGACTTTGGTTCCACAAAAAGATCACCTTAGGATCAATAAATCTGGATATTCAGCTCCAAAGGTCAATATGGGCTTACAGGGTGTCACCGCTTAAAAGGCAGGTTTGATTCCTTCAGGCCAACCTTTTTGCATAAATGCAGTACAAACTCCTAGCTCCTATGTGGTCACCAGGACTTTCACATCGCTACAGTTTAATCCGCTCAAGAGGGGATCATACAGGGAAGCGATGCTTCCCTGGCAACAATCCTCTCCCAGCCTCTGTCCATACTACACTAGCCAACTTCCACAAAAAGGAGAGAAGGAGATTTATGCTTGAAGTACCCCTTAAGGATTTTAGGTTTTGTTTGTTTTAGAGGGTAGGGGAAGAGAGACTGTGAAAGAACAAGCAGAGCTAATCTCCAGCTTTTAAATAAAACACAGCTACACAGATTTCTTTGCCCTTGGGCTTTTGTTTTTCCTCTTGACTGAAATCCTGCTCAGCCTCACCTGATACTGACAGGGATGGCAACCCACCAGACCCTCGCAGCCAACAATTTTTTATTTTCTTTTATTAAAAGAGGAGCCAGGCTGGGCAAACACGGACATTAAATGTGCCTAAATTTCATTTGGCCGAAGAGAAGATTATCCTATTTTAATGCAACACAAGCAAAGAATTCCAAATGTCAAGATCTCCCACAAAAAAGTATGCTGCTTAGTGACAGGATGCTTAATTATTCTCAGTGCAATGAAAAGGTTTAGACTGCCCCGTTCCTGCTGATGTCAGTAAGGACTGCCCTCCAAATTACAAAGTTGGGAATGTGACATTTATCTACAGTCAACTATTTAAAGCTTGTCTCTTACAGTTGTTGAAAACACCCCTGTAACTAATATCCCACAAATGCCAGCTACATTGGTGGGTTGAGAGCTACCTGAAGCAAGTGAGACATCCCTTGAATAATTTAAAAAAAAAAAATCAAAAAGGAACACAGATAAGATATTTCTGAAGGGGGGAGTTATAGAAAACAATGTGATACACAAATTTTCCTGTTGCATTTTTCCATCTTTGCATAACTCTAATTTCCCTCATACTATTTAACCTCTGTTCGACTTCCTTGCTTAAGTGGAGTGCTAAAAAATAACTGATTTGAATCCCACTTTTAAACCCACAATTTTTAACTGGAATTGAAATTATGCAGAGTAGTGCTGTTCAGCCACAGCTCTTACATCAAAGCTTTCCCACTATGTCATTCACCACTTTGCAAGCCAGCGTGGGATCCCATCCAATGAAAAAAGTATCTGGGCAAAATATAAAACACCAAGCCACAAAGACACCCCATCTCCACAATACGCTAAGGGGAAAACACATATTCAGCATTTCTACCCTTAATTTCACGCATAAGAATGAGAGATTCTCAAGAATAAGGCATGTTGGTTAATTCTTACCACTTTATGTCATCTTATACCAACACTGCAGGATTCCAGAGGCATTGTGTCCCCTCAACTAGGGACACATCCGTGCTATTACTTCAGAACAGACTCTTGCAGCACATTCAACCCCTCTACCATGCCAAGCAATGGAAACAGTGAAAACAGACTTGCTCTCTCATATGCAGTAACACATATAAATGCAAGGCAAAGAGTTACTGGCAACAAAAGACAAGGTCACAAACAAGTCTGTCTTCGCCTGTTGTAAGAAACTTAAAACTACTATTATCCTGTGCAGGTAAAAAGAACAGGAAAGTAAAAAAGGTCATATTCTAATATTCTCATTTGTATCTCTTCTCATGAAGAGTGTGCCTTTTATTACATTTAAATTTGCTCAATTCAGAAATGTGTTCGCTGTTATGAGTGTTAGATATGCACTGCTTCTTTCGCATTAAGAAATAAGGTAGCTTTTAACTCATCTCACGGATAGCAATTTTTAGTGTAGAGGCAAAAAGAGCGGAAAAGAATTGCACCCACACACCGCGGTGCCTCAGAAAGGACAAATGCTTCACTAGCAACTAGATGGTAAAGACAGACAGAAAGGAAAGTGAACTGTGCCCGAGATATCACATATGCTCCAATTAGATTTAAAAAGTCACTACATTTTACAGTAATTAAGTACAAGACAAACGCAACATGCCAAAACCAATGAAATGGGCATATCTAGGGCCAATCTTTTAAAAGATGTCATGAGAGACATCAACAGATCATGATTTTGCAAGCCGAGCACAGTTTTACAGGGTCAGTTCTTGGGTGAGAGACAGTTAAACAAAATCCACAATTAGCACTAAGTTATGCAAACGATTCACTGAACTTTCCTCTGAATTTCTTATCAACTGGCATGACATTCCTAGGTGCAACGTATGTTGAAATAAGCATTTTCCAAAGACAGTCATTGTTAGCTTCTGTCTTCTTTAAAGACGCTTAGATATACAGTTCCTGCCTCCCCAAACTTGTTCTTGATCTCAAAGGTGAACAATACTAGTCACTCATTTACCTTGATATGTAATGCAGTGTTCCCGTTTACAGCTAAACCAGCTGCCTCGTACCATCCACCTCGGCAAGAAGCACTTCATCAGTAGCTCGCTTGCTCCTACGCACACTAGCACAACTTACAAAGCCCTGTAGTTTAAGTTGCCTTTCAAATCCTGTTTCTTTTTTAAGCAGCTCGTTAAACTAAGCAAAACTCTCTTGTGACTTTAGAGATTACGTCCCCCTTTTTAGGTATTTGATCATACGACCACTCTGGAAAGTAAGCGCCATCCCATCGATTAACACGCCTTGAAACTTCTTCCTTGGTTCAAACTGAAACAGCTCCACAACCTAGCCCTACAGAACAGCAGATCTGCCAGCAAATACTTTATTTTTTTTTTTAACCAGATGCTGCTGCAAACAGTCTAGAAAGTAGGTTATACCTTGTCATTCAAGCAATAAAAGGATGCCTGAACACAAAACCAGAAACGAGATGAAAAATACATTGTCCTTCTACTTTCCACCACCCTCCTGCCTGTCCATTCTACCCTGACACAAGCACTAGCAAACAGCCAGGCAAGCCACATGAGTATCCTCAAAATGGAACTACATCTTCTTCGCCTGCAAAGATGATCCAGCAGCGCAAGAAATCTCTGCTAAATAACATCTCTCAACAGTCAAGTTACACTTTGCTTTATTTCATGTTATTAGCTTTACTTCTACCTCCTTGGACCACCCTAAGGGATTCTTCTCCATTATGTTCTTCAAATACTTGCAGATAATCGTATCTCCCACTTAGACATCATTTAGCCAAGTTTCATGCATTTCTTTTCATCTTCTTTCCCTCATAAATCAATCCCTTCAGCCTCTCCAGCATTCTTACTGCTCTTCCCTGAATTTCTTCCAAATTGCTGACATCTTTCAGCAACTGAGGAACTTCCAATTGCATGCTGTCCTCTAGATATGTTTTTTCTACTCTAAAGAAAGATAATTAAGCCTTTTCAAGAAATATTAATGCTCCGAGTCTGGAATAAATCTAAATCAGAGATGTCATTTTTTTTTTTCCAGAATGGATAGTAATTATCCCCATTTCACAGAGCAGAAGAGCAGCGAGAAGGATCTGAATTATTGCTGCACACAAGCAGTGCCAGAATAAGAAACAGACCCATGTTCTGCCATTCCCAGTCATGAGGTCTGCCAAGTTTCAGCCCACGGATGACATAAGACAACGTTCCCAGGCAAACACAAGCCATTTCCAAGTGACTATGGAACGACACCTGGGGAGCCCGACACTTGCTCACATGAGCAGGCACGGTGCTGGAGGCTGTTGGCACCAGCGGGACCACGCAGCACCCTACAATGTGCCATGGTTGACTATCACCTTAAGTAGTCAGGACACAAGTCTCTGATACATCTACCTGATTTTTATTGCAATGTAGAGGTTTGTTTCTAAAACCAGCCCTCAGCTATCATCAGGTTAACTACCCAAACAAGCTACTCAATTCCAGAGGTTAAGACTGGTTTTAAATATGAGAGGACTGACTGATTGCCAGACTAAGGCAGTCCAAGGCAGTTTTCAACTTGCACATTTCCTTCCCCTCCCTCCCACTCCCTGATACATTTGTGAAGGAATCATGGGGAAATAACTTCAGAAAAATTAAAAAGAGCTCTTCACAAAAGAAACCTGTAAGAGAGGCTACACAAGGGGAGGCAAGGCTGCAAAGTAGGGGGGGAAGGGAGAGAAGAGCCTGATCAGTTAAATTTAATAAAAAAAATAAAATCTAAAAAACCCACAAACAGGATGCAGACACATTAAAAAAGCAACACTGACCTAACAAAGGAATGTGAACTGCAGTTGACTTAAACAGCATCACAGCAATAGCCCTCCCCCTACATGCAAATCTCTGCAACTCTTAAAGACGCAGTTTTTTAGGTCCTTCCAAATTCTGTGGGTTTTTGCCTCACTAGTCACACTTTGTTTGATACTCTTAGGTGATTTAGCTTACTGCCTCTTCTTTCCAGATAGCAAGAGTACCCCAATTTGACCCAGACTAAAGAAAACTAAGTTGTATTATTCTGCCTACCTTAGAGACGTATTGAATTCTAGTATTCAACTACATATTCTTCTCATTGAAACAACAAACTATAAAGGGGTCCTCTGTTTCAGGGTGATCTGTTAAACATCAGAAGAGTATAACCACGATTAGATAACGGACACCTTGGTGAAAGGTATCATTTCTTCCCACTAACTCAATACACTGAGCAAAAAGCAATTTTCTAAATCTGTGTACAATTTTCTTAATGTGACTGCTGGTGCGCCATTATAGCTCCTGCTTACATCCACAACGGTGACAAAGACTCCTTATTAGGCTTCTCCCCATCCCATGAAGAACCATTTCCTCTATCCAAAAGTGGAAATGGCAATGTAAACGCCATCCTCCTGTTGTTCTTCTCTTTCATCATATTTTTGCCTCCAGGAGATAAAAGCTGCTAAGAACACTACATTTTTAAGATAGATATCAATCTGGATTTTCAGCATTAAGGTCGTTTACACATCATTTCACCACCTACCTAAAGGTACATATCTCAGTGAACGTTTAGAAGCTTTTCTGTAATTGAAAATACAACACACGCCTATATCTGGTGCAATTTCTTTCTTTAAATATGCACTGCACTTGCTAATTAGGCTCTCAGACCTCTTTGCAAAGTTTAGCATTTGGTGACAAAACTGGAATTACAGCTAGAATAGAATACAGGAGCTTTTTTTGTCTAGTCAGAGACTCTTGTGATAGGAAGAAAAAAAAAAAAGGAGATTTGCTGAGGGTCAAAATTAGTGCACTTGCATCAAGCCTTAAGTTAAATGGAAAATAGTCCATCCTCAGCAAGAAATCAGGAAACTTCAGTTTTCTCTGTAGATCAATCACTATATGATTGTTTGCTATCATAGAACATCATGAGTTCTTTTCTCCACTTGCACAACAGAAGTAATCTCACTCATCTCCCTAAAGAGGGCAGAAGATTAACTAGTGACAAATGGGCTGAAGACGCTACAGAAATAAAAGTACTCCTAGTATCGTTAAAATCTTATCCCATAATCTGAGTTAAATGCAGCACCTATTATTGCCTTTTGAAAAGATTCAGAACAACTTTCCTACCTTAAAAGAAGGAGGAAAAAAAACCCCAGTAATGACACTTATAAACTGTAGCACCCATCATTCCCCATGCTCTAACCTAAGGAGGCATAAATCCTTGCTGTAATTCACCAAGGATGAAAAATACGGTAATATATAACATCATAAAACCAGGAGACACAAGCAATAAAAAAAACCCCAAACCTCTCAAGATCTCCAAAAACTCATTTATCAAGCAGTTTTTGCTTGAAGGCAAGTTAGGTAATAACATGCACAACAGAGCCAATTTAAGGAAATTGCATCCACTATACTATATATAATAAGTAGCTACAGGTAAAAATGATTACAGGTTTATTTTCCTTTATTTGTTCAGAAGGGCTCTGGTACGAATCATGCATGTATTAAGAGAGGAGAGATTTCCACAAACTGTTCTGGGCAGAGCATGATTTCAATGTTACTGACACTTAACAAGAAGTCATGTTGAGCCTGGAGTTTTTTGACACAGGAGATGTGGCTCCAGGCCATTCAGTCTCACAATATAAGCCACAGCCACCACCATTTAATTAGAAAAGGTACAATCACCAAACCATCACCCGTCCAACTGAGTACGAGCTGATTTCAGAACTTCAGAAGATTACTGGTAACATTTGCAATACAGAAAGATCCTCTACACTTGACACATAACTAAAAGAGGGTAGATTCAGACTAGATCTAAGGAAGAAATTTTTTACAATGAGGGTGGTGAAACACTGGAAAAGGTTGCCCATAGAGATAGTAGATGCCCCATCCCTGGAAACGTTGGCTGGACAGGCTCTGAGCAACCTGACCTCGTTGAAGTCGTCCCTGCTCACTACAGGGCGGTTGGACTAGAAGACCTTTAAAGGTCCCTTCCAACCCAAACTATCCTATGATTCTATGGTTAGTATTTTTTAGCTGATAAGCACCTACCTGGAATTCGGATTTTAAATTTGCCACTTTGTCCAAAACCACCATCTATTATTCCATCTTCTCCAGTGGATAGCTTGACTTTTAGACCCACGAAAATCTGGATGTTTGTTTCCTTTTTGAACAACGAACGACCAATCACGCTGTAATCATCCATTACCTGCAAAAGAAATAGGGCTTCATGAGCCTACAATCTAAAGTCACCAAAAAAATTATACATATGAGATACACTAAGTTTGATGACTTCTACAACCCTGCCCTTGGAAAACCATTTACCCCCAAATGAACAAAACTCTAGACGAGTCATCTAAACTGTTGAGTTGAAGGCAATTCGTGTCTAGAACCATAGAAGACTTTGTGAACTAATATATTTCTGCTTTCACTGCCTTTCTACTAACATAGGAAGAACAAAACCTGCACCAGAACATGCTTTAAAGATCAGTTAATTAAAATCTCTTTTCTGCTTTGAAGCCTCTCCATGAAAGTCACTGAAGTACCTACGCTCACAAAAAGTTTATTTCATTACCTATCCTACAGCTAAGTGCATTATCACCTACATAAAAATTCTGTCTCTTAGCTCCAGAACCACACTCCAACAGCTACACTTCCAAAGAAACGACAGAATTACTCAGAGTTTCTAAATAGAGCCTTTTAAATATTCACCTTTACATACACATTGATTTGTTAAACTAAAAGCCTTATGACCATTGTATCCAATTTTAATTTCAAGGTTTGTAACCCAGTGGGAAGAACCATTCCAAGTTGAATTCTTAATTAAGCTGTCAGGAACAAGAGGCAGCAAGGTTGGTGGGTACGGCAAGATAAACAACCCTCCCTTAGGCATTACAAAGTATAAGGTGCAGTCAAGTGAGCCTAATCCTGTAGGTGTGAATATCCTTGTATACCTAACGCCTGAAGTTACTCTACCTTGTAGCCACAGCAAGAACATTTATTTACTTATCAGAAGAAATAACGGGATATTACTTAAATCTTTTCAAGATTTTTTTTTTTTTGGTGGCAAAAGTTGCTGCTCTTCTTCATATCTTAGGAGCTATTTTTAGATAAACATAAGGGTTTCAAAGACCAAAGTGACTAAGAATGGTAAAGAATTATAACCAATTTTGACCATTCCCCTTTATTCAGTTTAAACGATGACTCAAAGTATTGCAGGTTTATTAAGCTACTCGCCTTCCCTGAAGCCTCTGCCACGAACAGTAGTGCATATACAGACTCAAATCCCTAGCATTCCTGTTTATTATTTTGTTACATATGCACGCCTCTGTTTTAATGCCAATCTCAGTACGGCAGTAAATCTAGAATCACAAATTTAATTTTTGTTTTGTTTTAAATGGTGTTTACTCAGCTCAGCTATTAACAGCCTTGAAAGGGCTGTGCAATACTAGAGAGTGGGACCTCACCCTGTCCCAGACCACATGCGGGATGAGAAATGCTGCAGCCCTCCTGCCTTCTTACACATGGAGATGGCAACAGTACAGGCAGTTCCGCTCCCAGCGGAGGGCAGGGTCAAGGCTGTAGGAGAAGCCTTCGGATGTCTCAACAACACACACTGCCTGAACATCCACTCCTTGCATTTTCCCAAAAGGTCACGTTTCTGGTTTTTTGGTGCATCTGTCCTTTCCCGCCCCCCCAACAAACACTGCTTCCAAATCACTTGTGAACCTTTAATGGTAGTATCACTGCTTGGCAACCTCTGACTTAAATTTAAAGCTGAATAATGTCTTTTACTAGGGGCACTGATAGTAAGTGGTGGTAGAGGGGGAAGATAAGCTTTCAGGCACACTTGCCTTTCTTTGGGTCTGAAATAAAAGACTAGCAGAAAAAGAAGCTGTTAATTGCAACCTGAAGAAGCACTTACGTTCTCAAAACCTTCATTTTTCCAGTTGCATTAGCTGGTGAAGTAAAAATATTACTTTTTCCTATAAATCTTTTATTCTTAAAACAAGAATTTCAAATCTGAACATCCTCTCCTCCACTGCTGGCTACGTGCTTCTTACCCCTCTGTTAGAAATACAGATGGTCTCTTATACTCCAGTGAGGATCTTCCATGTATCTATTACTTTTGTAGTTATCCCCCCAAAATGACACAGGAAGCCAACTTTAAAGACAACATAAACATCTTTTATTTTTCCAAGAGCACTTCAAAGTTATCTTTAACTTAATTAAAAATGGAATAACAGGGTGAGCAATCATACTAGGCTAGCAGGGTTCAGTTCAGAGCCTCCCCGGCAAGGCTGTCAAAGAAACCTCAGTGATTCCTGTGAACAAGTGTTACAGGCACCACGTACCTTTGAGTAAACTGGTAATGATAACCTACAATCCATGATTATAGCAGCAACAAAATCCATCACTCTTTAGGTATGCCATACTCATTTAATACCTTTTGATTTTATAAACCCTCATCTTTTGTAAGTAAATGTGGTGTTTAGGGTCTTGCTCTTGGACACACAGTTTAGCAAAGCAACCAAGGGCTCCAGCTGCACTGTTCCTTTCACTCCAATGGTCAACATGTTAAAAAAAATCCCTCCTGCAGCTGATTGATATGTTCTGTCCATGTCACCGATATTCCTTGAGCATCTCTATAGGACATTAGAAAAACAACTGTTCTAGCGGTGCTGAGATGAGTGATCGGTGCCTTGCTTGAGTGGCTGTTTGGAATAAAACCTTTATGACCCAAAGTCTCAGTCTCATACACTAAATACTATACATCCCATCCTGTGTCATCTGTCCCCCCCCAGTTAGCCAAGCACCCATTTATCCCTGAAGAAGACTAAATAACGAGAGAATGCTTGATGTAACAAAAACTAAGTCATCAGTCTTTGCAGTAAAATAAATAGGTGAAGGAGAGAGACTTGCTATGAAGGCAACCTCATCTTCTCAACTTTGAGACCATTTTATAAAAATAAAATTAAATTTTTGGTTTAGTCTTGCTTTGTAAAAAGCCACAGAAACGCATGTTGTTCTCTCCAACTGAAACTCAACACTTCCAATTACTTTACCAGCAATTTACCTCCAATTGCTGGATTTTAAGTTAATCCCCTTTGAGTTCTCAGAACATCTACAATGGCAATCACTTTGCCTATTAGCTGAACAGCCTTTTTGGGAGACCTTCCTGCTTTTCTCTCAAACACTCTTTTTTTGTTATAAAATATTATTAACTTAAAAAGCCAAATGCCACAAAGACAGTAAGGGATACGCAGTCTGCTCTGAAGCAGCAGCAAGGGGCCTAGCAATGAGGGCAGACTAATTTTATTAACTTCAGGGAAACTTCAAAAAGCTTTAGGGCTTTAATGCCAGACAGAGACGACCCCAAAAGTCAGTTTAAGTGCTGCATAAACAAAGGATTAGGGCAAGAAAAAGCTGAAGGCTCCTTGCATTTCTTGTTTATATTGTCATACGACCTAGTGGGAGTGGGAGAGGGCTGCCTCTCTGACTTTAATCCCCCATGGTGTACAGTGGCATTTCAGTTCACTGACCTACATTACGATAATATTTTTTTAAATTTATGGGCAGAGGTGCAGCATCAAACTCACTTAAGGACTTTAAAAAAAGGAAAGGGGCGGGGGGAGAAATACCCAGAAGAGAAAGATTTTCTGGCTGGTATAGTCTCCCCCTCTCACTTAGGTTAGATCAGCAGCTTAGAAAGGGATTTCAAGTTCAAAGGGAACGTCTCTGTTACTCTTGTTTTATGGCTTAGACCAGAGGACACAATAGCATTGAGTTTATGAAATATCCCTTCCCACTTGGCTTTTGCATTTGCCGGAGAAAAGTAAACAGCACTTTATAACCATAGGTGAAGTATGTGCATCTCTGGCACGTAACACTTCTGCTAACACCAGAAGTTCACAGAAGAAATTACCCACCTCGCACTCCCCATCTAAGCAGTACTTACGCTACCTCATATTGTTTGCGAAACCACAGTTAATGGTACATGTGTTGGCGTTCAGTGCAAGCCATAGCATAATTCCAAGGAAAAAATAACTCTGCGATTTCCCTTTGAGCAGGGATGGCAAGCTGCACTGTCCAGCCTGTTAAACCACTCTCATTTTTAAGATAACTTAGAAATTACTGTCATCTGAACACCCCCTCGAACAATCCATCACACATTTTGAGAGCAAATAACTCCATGTCTTAACATATCTGTAAAAAACAAATAAGGGGATCAGAACAGAAACACACAGGAGGAAACAAAGCGGTGCCAGAATGAGACGGGAAATAAGAAGAGGCTTGAGACACAAAAAGCAAAAGCACTGAATATTAAATACTAGAGAGACACAGAGAGAGAAAGAATAACCTTTTCTGATGTAATCTAAAATTAGATGAAATAAAACAATTTTTGAAAAAAAAAAAAGGATAAAAACAGGTCTGAGGATTGTTCTCAGCAAACTGAAAAATGTCCCATTGAAACCAAAGCAGAAAACAACAGGAGGGGAAAAAGAACAAAAAGGAACCTATGACTAACACTGAAAATACAAAGTATTTTTATTACTTTTTGTACTTTAGAAAAAGTACACTTGAGACATCTTCATCATGATCAGCGACAGCTCATTTATTTCTAGAAAACAGTTTTGAGCACTTTCCACTTCTGTGTCAGAAATGGGAATATTTTGGAGGCTGCAAATTCCTGTTCTTTTTTAAAATGTGGCTTCACGCATTGAGAAAATAACAGTACATGAGGCCGCAAAAAGGGTGAAGGAGAAAGGAACCGAGAAGATTTTACTGATGATTGGTTTGCGGCTTTTTGATTCTCCAAAGACTGCTCTAGTTTTTAGTTTGTTACCAAAAACTAGGTGAACGACTTGGTACAAAGAACGAACGATTTGGTCAGTCATGTCCTTTCCTCAAGAGCTTACATCAACATAAAAGTATTAAAGGCTTTTCTTTCTGCAATTCCCTCCGGCACTAGCAGCTTTCGGTTGTGTGCTCAGCTCTAAAGACCTTCGTCTTGCCATCCTCCAAGCGAAGAAACTAAACTTCTGCCTCTGAACATCCATCCAGGAGGAGGGAACGGAGCTGAAAAGTTCACCTCCTTCAGTGCTCCGTGTCTCATTACTGCTGTTTTATTAGAGCAAGAAGCCATCACAGACATCTCCGCATGCCCACTAACTTTGGTTTTCCGATGTTTGTCCCATCTCTCCCCAGCCTATATTTCTTGTATCCAAGAAACATCTTCCTTTCTCTGCCCTTCTCCTCCTTTCTCAGTAAAGGCAGGATTGCATTTCAGAATTTCTACAAGCAGCCATAAACACCCTTCCCTTTGCTCAGCATTTTGCCAGCACTATAGCCTGGTTAAAACGAGTACAGGAGAGGAAAGGGAACCTTTAGTATTGACTCAGGACAACGAGCAAGAACTGCATAACCAGACCGGTTTAGATTTTAAAAGCTCTATACATACCAGACAGTGTTCTCCAGGCATGCACAGGGTACAAACAGGACACTAACTTCATTATGCACCTTTATAGTGCAAGTTTCCTCCACCTCTATTTGAGGTTTAGAGGGGCTGAATCCCAAAAAGCCACAGGCGCTGAATTCCTGACACAGCCTAGTTAAGAAAACATTCATTTTACCAAGTAAGAAGAAACTGGTTGATGTCATAATTTTATTAATTATTTTATTACACCAACCTATGCTGTGTTCCCTTTATGTAAGAAAGGCAACTTTGACAGAGAGGGAAGAGAGGAGGCTGCAGACTGTTACCGCTCAGGACCTCCATCTCCAGACCAGCCAGCCCTGGCTTGAAATGCTATAAAGACCAAAAACCCCATAATGCTCACTATCCAAGCACAAACCAAGCAAGAGGCTGTTCTGCAGAGCAGAAGATCTGTAGATGCAGAGGTCTTGACCTGGCCCGTAAGAAGGACGCAGAGAGGACTGCCAAGCTGGAGAGGACTCCTTCCAGGCCATGGCTCAGAGCAGCCAGGACTCTGCTGGTATCTCCATGGTTGAGGACATGGTTTAGTGGCAGATTTGGCGGTGGTAGGTTAACAGTCGGACCTGATGATCTTAAGGGTCTTTTCCAACCTTAACAATTCTATGATTCTATGACTTAAGAACACTCAGACATTTTCTTCAACTATTTTAAAAAAGTGTTTTAACTCTAGTGATCTCAAGTTCTGAGATCTTAAACATCCAAAAGGAAACATCACTAAGACCCGGCAAGTTCCATTTGGAACAGCGCATAGCAGTAGGTCAAGTACAGTGACAAGCAAGTTAATTTGTTTCTAAAGGAAACTGCCCACAAATAGCTTGGGGAGGGCAGAGAGGAACAAAGAACAGATGCTTACAAAACCCTCCCTGGAAATTAAGCAGGCAACAAGGCCAGGCCTGCACAGAGCTGCCTGAAGCAACAGATAGGGAGAGGAGGGAGCCGACTCTTGACACAGGCTCGCATCCCCTTCTGAAGGCACCACATGGACATACGAACACCCCAAGTCTGTCCCTTCCCCTAACGATCTCTAACACCAGCGTGCGGACCCTCTGCCCAAAGCCCAGCATCTCTCTTGGGTAACGGTCTCCTCCTGCCATTTGGAGAAGAAGGTTTGCAGTATCAAGCACTACGAGTCTGTGCTACACTGCTGAATATTTGGAGCTCAAATCCTAGCGAAGGTGTACAGCAGAAGGATGTTGCAGTTCAATAATATGTACAAGGGAGGTTACAGGTCAGTAATATGTAGGTTTAGTTTTACTTTATCTTTTTACTTTAAAAATGCCTAGGAAATTACATTTATATAAAACCTAAGTTATTTAAGTTGCAGAATTGGGCACTTAAGTAGTTAAGAAATGCCAGATGTCCACACAACTTTATTCCTGTCCCTCTTTGATATGCCCCATGATATAGTCTTTACATGACCACATCCAAAAAAATTTCACAGGAACCCTGCCTTATTAAGTGCACAGCGTAGAGGCACAGGGGAACAGAATTAATGTTGCAGAGGCAACTGTAAATCTGGTATTTCCTAACTTTCAAGCGCTTGATTTTGCAACCTAAGTAACATTCTTAATTTATTTTTGTATCCAATAAATAAAATGGTGTATTGGTTGCCTTGCTGACAAACCGATTCCCCCACAGGTGACTCTTACACAACCTCGGAAAAATCAAGACCAGCTGTCCATACACTTGTAAGACCCAAAAGCATGTCTGCATTTTAAATTTAATAATATAAATAATAACCATAGGTGTTACTCAAACCTTGCAAAATTCTACTACCCAGTCATGTGGAGCAAGCCGTTCTTTTCTTGGTGAGCGAACAAAACACCAACCTTTTCAAATGAGTAAGCAAGCCGATTCTGTGACTTAGCTGGTACACTTTTATGATCAATTTATTCTACTGTGTTAATCCATATGTTGTGTCAGTCAGTAAACGTCGCCACTCTTTTCTCAGTACTGTTTAACAGAAATGGCATTTCTGTTTAATGAGCACACCGCCCTCCCGTCCCCTTCCCCCACTAAGCTTCTCAAACACTTTTACTCAAAAACTAAACAAGAGCCAATAAATAAATGCATCTTTTATATTCCTATTTTACAGTGCATTTAAACTAGTGAATGTGCTGTGCACTTTTATTCACCTGATTGCCTTCATCTCTGTATTATTACGGTATTTAGCATACCATCAGCAGCCAAGCAGAACCAAACAAACTCACGTTCAGACTTCAAAGCAGGAAAAATATTAATTGTGGCGTCTGCGTGTTTACAGTCGATGGGGTGACATCCACCACTTCTCCCAGCTAGAGCCAGAGGGTTCTGCAGACAGCCCAGGTCGCTGCCCGTGCCTGCAGGCAGCGCTCCAGCAGGTTTTGCTGTACAGTTTGGTCTTGTTACTCACTTTGTGCCCATACGAGCCTACACACCGTACCAGCCACCCAGAAAGTATCATCGCCTGGCTGATGCAGCATTTTATAGAATCATAGAATCGTTAAGGTTGGAAAAGACCTTTAAGATCATCGAGTCCAAACGTTAACCTACCACTGCCAAGCCCACCACTAAACCATGTCCCTAAACACCACATCTACATGGCTTTTAAATCCCCCCAGGGATGGGGACTCAGCCCCTGCCCTGGGCAGCCTGGGCCAGGCCCTGACAGCCCTTTGGGGAAGGAGTTTTTCCCAATCCCCAACCTAACCCTGCCCTGGCGCAGCTTGAGGCCGTTCCCTCTCGTCCCATCGCTTGTTCCTGGGGAGAAGAGACCGACCCCCCCGGCTCCAGCCTCCTTTCAGGCAGTTGCAGAGAGCGATGAGGGCTCCCCTCAGCCTCCTCTTCTCCAGGCTGAGCACCCCCAGCTCCCCCAGCCGCCCCTCCCCACCCTTGTGCTCCAGCCCCTTCCCCAGCCTCGCTGCCCTTCTTAGCAAGTTTTACTTGCTATCCTGCTGGAACTGAAGTGCCACTATAAGAAAACAGCAGATAGGCATTAGTCCTAGCAAGCCAATGAAACATCCTTTGTATGTTCCATCTAGTAAGTTAGATGGAAGAATTTAACTATTTGAGCAGGTAAAATTTACTTTTCTTCATTCCTAGCGGCACTGCAACCATGCAACAGAAAATTCAACGAACAGTATTTCTGTGGCAAATATTTAAAATACAGTGCATGGGCACAACTCTGTGAAACAAATTCTGGTATTACTGATAAGATATCTGGAAAGGATTCAGTGAAAAAAGTAGCAGTGTTGCTCACACATTATCCTCTACTCAGGAATAACGTTTCCGACAGGAGTACTCCAGCACTCCCATGCTAACTTACCACCTCCCGAGGCACAGGCAGCCTCCCCAGAAGTCTGGGCTCGTCCCCTACGTGAACCACACTGGATGTTCCTATTCGCTCATGGGCAAGTTCATTTGTCCTCCTCTGTACCCTCCTTCAGCAGTTTGGTTAACGGTGTGGCTGAGCTACTGTAAGCTTGACACGTACTCTGTAAAATAAATGTTGGTGTTTTTGCTCATAAAGAGCCATAGGAATTAAAAGACAAAATACACTGATAATTTTTTTTAAAAATGCCATTTTCACAACTGCTGCTTTTCAAAATGTCTGGCTCCCTACAGGATAGCCTGGGTCATAGCTGGTCATCAACAAATTTAAATGCTATTTTCTGAAGCTTCCTGCAGTTGCTTACTAGTACTCATCTCCACAATATCTCATCCTTCTTCTGAAAGGCCAGAAAGATCTGTTAAGCGATAGTGACAAAGACCTTCCGTTTGACCACTCAGGTAATGCACTTGCTCTGTTATCCTACTGTAAGGGGAGGAAAAACCCAACACTTTTAAAAGATGCTGAAAGAAGCTTTTTCTCTTCCATTCAAGCTTCAGAAGAGATGCTCTGATAAAAATCTTGATAACCCTGCTTTCACATCTTGCTCCTGCAACAATACTTTTCTCCTTGGGGACACTTAGATCACACCAATATTCAAACAATTAGTAACACGTTGTTATTAAGCAATAAGTGATTCTTCCATCCTCCAGAAATTAAGCATGCTAGCTACATGATGGCCTCAGTCCCCATGAGAAGGAGTTCAGTAAGAAAACCCACTATCCACTGACCCACAAAACTTGGGAACAGAGTGGCTATGAATAAAACTAGGATGTCCCACGGCTGTGACACATGAAACTGCTGAAGAAACAAGTGCAACGTGATTACCATCAAATAAAAAAGCCTAAGAGCAAGGCAAATAATGACAAAAATACATTAAAAACTTTGAAATACACAGAGAGAAGTAATTCTTCTTAATGTCAGAGGAACACAGAGAAAGCATCTTTAGGAAGGACAAGCCCATTCTCATAGGAAAACATGCTGCTATGCTTAAAATGGGAAACAATCGCAGCTGAGCCATGCATCTGTTTTTCACTACACAAGCTTGAAAGCGCAGGAGGTACAGCTTGCGCCATGCAAGCAAGGCAGAGAGTTTTCCTTCTCCTTTTGTTTCTGCCACAGAGCTACTGATTTACGAGCAGCCTCGACAATAGGACCCTGCAGCAACCATCCTAAGATAAATCCTGCTTGTGCAAACACTTTCAAAACAGGAGAATATCTGAGTCATGCAGGAAAGCATGATGCACTTCTAGGGTTCACCTTTCAGTTGAAACTCACTGCTCTCAACCTGTATGGCCATGGAAGCCAAAGAGCAAATAACGTGACAAATATAAAGAATTTATACCGGGAATGGAGTAGCTGCTTCACGAGTCAGACTGGAATTAACCTGCAATGCTGTGTAGAGGTAAAATTCAGAAAGGAAGATGTTTCAGAGGTGGCGTTAGGATTAATACGAGTCTCTTTGCCCACAGAACCGTGAAGAGCTGACTGGCGAGCAGCCTGTCTCCAGAAGCACAAGACCAAGGGCAACACTTGCTGTTTATCTTCAGAATTTGCTTGTCCCCGACTCCAGGGGCTGCGGAGCTGCTGCAGTTTAGCAAGCCCACATTCACAGCCACCACCGTGTGCCAATTCAGAGGGATAAACTTTCTTCACAGCACCTCGTTTGCCCTTTTTTCCCCACGATCCCCACATCACGCTCCGTAAAGCGACACTGGCGTTCACAATAGCACTCTCAGCCCTGCTTTTATCTGTTTATCAGTACAAGCCACTTGTTGCCAGCCTAGCTCTTTTTCCTATCAAAAGCACATTTGTCAGGCAGCCAAGGTTTTGCAAAAATAACGTGTCCAGAGGGCAACAGCCTCTGCCTCCACATAACGACGCCAGAGATGCTCGACAGAGACTTCCTTCCACTGAACTTCTCCCCCGTCTCAAGTCCTCTTTGCAAGAGAAAACCGGACTAGTATTCCACATCATTTTTAAATCATCGAGTTAAGCAAATATAAACCTTCGCCAGTGCCCTCTTAGTTCTGAGGGAATGGCAGATTTTGATTTTCCTTAAAACTAACCCCTAAAGACTTACTCTACCCCCCCCAAAAATCTGGTCTAAAGCAAAACAGGAGCATCCACACACTTCAACAGTCCAAAAACATCAGATAAAATCCTAACTCCAGTGTGAGCCGTGCAACTTTTTCGTAACTAAGATGCAATCCCAACATCGGTGCAGACCCCAAAATGCCCCATCCTGGTCAGAAGCAAGTTTCTTGCACCATGCAGCATCTCAGACAACACTAACTTAACCAAATAGGCAGATGATAAATGTTTTAAAGCCAAATTTCTCAGATACTACAGTAATACATACTGAAAAAAAAAACCCACAACACCCCAACAGTGGATAAATAAGCAAGGATGGGAAAAGAGAGGCTCAAGGATATGCTGCAGTCATGTAAATTCGAAGATCCTGGTGAAGAACAGCAGCAAGGCTTTGATTCTTTCTCTCCCAGTGCTCCACCCAACCCCTAGCATTGAGGTAAGATACCAAAAGGAAACAGCGAGCAGTACAAAAGAAGTGCGAGGGTACTTGAATTTTTGTAGAACATTTACCATCACTTGAGCAGATGAGAAAACCCAGGAAGCTTAGGCATGACTTTTCACTAAAACGTACTAATTCAAGACCGTTTCCTAGTTTAAGTATGATTTTTTTTTTACCTTTTTAAAATACAGTTTACCCAGTTCATAGATTTGATTTCCATGTGAAACAGCAAAAGTATCACACTTGCTCTTAGAGAGCCAAAAAAAATCTTTGAGAATATTAAAAAAATAAACTTTGAAATCCAGGGGGGTGCCTTGCACAAGGGACACAAAAGAAAAAGTACTGTGATGCTGAAACCTAATGAATTTACAATTCTTACTATTCCATCAGTGCTCTGAAATTAATCAGAATAGGAACAAAAAGCCAAACCATAAATGCCTGATTTCTCCTGGGTAAACAGGTAGTTAAACTGCAGGGAATTTATTTTCATTCTAGCAGCAAGCAGGGGGCTTGGGAGAGCCCACATCAGATCAGCTGCAGCGTTGTACAGAGGGGTACTATTGAATTCCCCTACAGCCCGGTTGCCACCCCACGCTGAACCTGGGAAGGCGGACGTTATGTGCCCCTGCCTCCCTCTCTCCCAGCCTTTCAGGAAGCTGTGAAGCTAATTTTCCCCAGCAGTATTCCCTGGAGGAAAAGTTCCCTTCTCATGAAGGTAACATGTATTTTTTAATTATTATTATTTTTTATGCCTCCCCAGGGAAGGTGAGGAGGGGGGAGCTTCCTTGCTCAACAGAGAAAGAAATTTTCCTGTATCGGTGCCAAGAATAGACACCCTAAATTCAGCGATCCTAATCTCCAGCCATCCATCAGCAGCAGGGTGGGACCAGCTGATTCAGATTTTCTATTAGCTAGCGACTTTGTGTACTAAAATAAGTCGCTGTACCACCCAATTGTTCCTGCTGCTCTCTGCTCTGCGAAAGCACAGACTTAGCAGCTATCTCGGCTAACGCTGGAAGTACTTCTCCAGCAGGTCCTTTATAACGGGCACAGTCCTCTTCCCACCAACTCTCCCGAGTCCCTGCGTGCCCCTGTGACTTTACATCATGAGCTTTTGTCACGACATGTGCTCCGCTATCCTTTCGGCACGCATCAGGGAAAACGCCAACTCTGAGTATCCACAGTACCGCAGGAGGCAGGACCCGGGAACAAACCGAACCTGCAGACAGACTATTCGATGGCAACTCTTCGTGTACAGGGCCAACCAGTATTCACACAGACCGTCATCAAGGCCCATATATAGGCCACAGTGTGTGACTGATGAAGACAGGATAAAATAACAAACCCCCCAGCTCTATATTTTGAAAGGCATGGGAAGATATGAAAACAGTTCACTAATATATCAGCCTAATAAATTACTCTGTTGGTCAAGTGTTCAATAACCCACGTTCATGAGTTATTTTCTGGTCCAGAAAATAGAATGCGTAATTTGGTTAACGTTATTCCATTATTTACACAGTAAAATCAATAGCAGAATAAGTAAACTGGCAAATGATTTGAAAATAACACTAAATAAAAACAATTAAAAATGCATGACCAAGGCTAATGGCACACTCCATTAACCAGTCAGACAACTCACACAGCTGGTACTCCGCAAGCTTTCAACTCCCATACACTAGTGCCACGCACTGGGAGCAAAAATAAAGAAAGAATCTGAGACCGGTTCATTTGAGTTAAACAAAACACAAGCAGCATGTGTCTCCATGGTCACACAAACTTCTGGTCTCATTCATGTTCCTACAGCCACAGAGAAACAAAAGGAGTTGGTAAGCCAGGTCTCTCTCAATATTAGCAGCAAATTTTTAGCAAAGATAAAGGCAAATATTTCATGAGTTCGGATAGCTCTAGAGGATCCCAAGAATTGGCATCAAGACACAGACATTTGGTCTAAGCTTCTCTACAGGACAGAACACTTTGGTCCCGTTGTTCTAGTTCAACACCATCAGCCAAAGAGAAAGGTAGCCAGCCCTTTCAAACAGAGGAAACAACACAGCTGCTACCAAAATTCTGAAGAGTGACTGCTGATTTTGGGTGTCCCATATAACCCATATTAACAGAGGCAAAATTTTCACAAAGCTACAGATATCCTAAGTACCCTCCTTCCTAGCGACAAAACTGGCATCCAAACAACCAACACACCACCAAAGGTCTGTAGTTCCTTTGAAAAGAACGGCCTCAAGTCAGCGGTGGAAATTCAAAGGAGAAACTTTTTTTTTTTTTTAAAGCTAAACCAGCAACATAGAAACCTCACAGAAATAGGGGAAATACAAAATGCCCATTTGATCAATTAATGTAGTGAGGCCCTTTGAAAAGAACGTCACTAATGCAAAATCATGCCCTGGCAGGGATCTTGTTTGGTTTTGGTTGAGTTTTTTTGTTTGTTTTGGGGTTTTTTTGTGTGTGTGTGTTTTTTGGGGTTAGTTTTTTTTTTTTTACTATTAAACTAGTAAAGCAAACAAACAAAAAAGTATTCAAGAAGTCTGCATTATAAAATTGGAAACATGGTAAGGTATGCTAAGTGGGTTTAGTCTCCCATAGTAAAGTAAGGAGAGATATCATGCAGTACTCAACACAGCTTTATGGAATTTTGAAAAGAAGTAAGAACACTAAACGTTTTCTCCAAACAATCAAGTTTTGGATTAGGAAAATAAAAATTAATTGTTCTTTGCCCAAAAGTTAATAAAATACCTACTGCACTAATACATCAAGTAAACATTTGCTAAAGTTTACATCAGCTCTGCTCATTTAGGAGTAAGCAATTAAATTATTTATATATTGTACATCTCCACCTAAACCATTCACCGTGAAAAACTCCACTATGGGATGTATAAACAAGTGGTTCTCTACCGATTGCTGATAGGTAACCACCACCAAGATGGAACTCATGACAGAAGTGTAATAATACCAACCACTATAGACAGTGTATCTATGCATACTGACAGGACAGTAAAAACATCCCAATTAATTTTTACGGTAGATGCTAACTCCTCCAGGAAGCGCCTCTATTTTCTGCCACAGTGAGGTGGGTCAAGTACATGCACTATAGCAGATTAACACCTGTGCAACACAGAAACAACAAGCTTTAATCAAGTCTCCAAGTTCTCCATGGCACAAGCATGATCCCAACTTCAGCATGCTGTATCTCTGTAAGGCATCTTGGAGGAGATTCTTTTTGCCTACTAAAATAAATGTTAATAATTGAGGTTCTTATTTAATAAAATGTGAAAATGCCTAAAAGAATTAATACTGTTCTTTGTATTATTTAAGCCAATGCTACTTTGTTTTACACTGCCTTTACATTTTCAATGTACTACAGAATAACTCTGTAAAATATGTCAATGGAAAGCTAGAAGTTTTGTCAACTGGGAAGGGAACAGATGAGCCACTTAGGAAGGTACACAAACAAAGCAAGTTTGCAGGATATCAAAAGGATCAGTGAAAAACCAGCATCAAATTACTCCACACTGCACTGAACTGACTAAACTTGTCACTTTTAAGCAGTGATTTCTGACAGTTTGCAAGCAGACAAGATGTAATATACTAGGTATACAAACATAAGAAAAATGTGTATAAAGACTCTGGAACATGACAGTGAAAGTTCTGTAGCCCACCAATCTAGGTGCTTACACAGAACAAATATTTCCCCTTCTCATGGATGGCATTAAAGAGACAGCTTACCCTTTCCACTTGTCCTTCTTTGTGCTTCAGTTTGTAGACTTTCAGCTTTGGAAGGAAAGTCTCCATGTAGTTCTTGTCTTCCATGCCTTGGAGCAGCACCCCATGGAACGCCAGCCTGCAGGTATTTGCGTGAATATCTGTATCCAGCTTGGAGCCGATCACAAGGCACAGTTTAGGACAAGTGACTGGTTTTTCAAACTCGAGCAAAGCCCACTGTTGTCTTGGGAGCTGGACTTCTCCTGCCTGGTCATTTTCTTTGTTCTCCTCTGAAGAATTTGAGTCCTTGGACAAATATTCCTCTTGATAAAGATAATCTTTTTCAAAATCAAAAACGTTTTCTTTAATTTCTTCGTTGAAGTCAGCAGGAGCTGGACTGAAAAACATCACTCTTCCCATAACTGTTTCATGACCAACTGTGATGTGGAACTTGGCCTTGGTCTGAAGAGCTCCTCGAAAATACTGGATTTTCTTCAGGGAAATTATTGCAGCATGGATGGTGTGAAGTGATTCCGGGGTGCAAATTAGTCCTCGTTCTAGCAGCTTGGGATCAAACTGGGTTACACAGATACCTACTCTGTCACCCTGCATAGCATAAGTCACAGGAGTATGGAACATCTGCATGGACTTGACTTTCTTTGTCACCTATTGATGAAAGAGAAAGAAAAAAAATAAGGAAGCAATTAATCGCCCACAAATGCATCACAAGCACAAAGTCATATATCACACCCTGCTCTCTAAGATGACTGACCTTCTACAAGAGTCCACAATTCAAAAAGTAGAAAGTGAACAGCCTGAGAACATACCCCACCATTTGGAATTACCACAGGTTTGAGCCTCTTAGCTTATTCTACTTCTGTTCATAAGACTGTAAAATTATCATGGGCACAATTATGTTGTTATTTGCATCACATGTGCTGCAATACCTACATACTATCTGCAAATCAACAGATACAGCCGCACCATGGAATAGCTTGCTTAATATACTCCCCCCCAAGCACCTGCACCATCAAAGTAGCACTGCAACACCCATCCATGCACCTATGTGACTGTTTTCCCAGCCCTTCTATGAAAATCATTTCATACACTTCTTTGACTTGGTTGACTTCAACTGTAAAACGTCCAGAACAAAAAAAACCTTTCCTTATGATGTATTTGTACAACACTGAGCACAACGAAATCTTGTAAACTATCATTGCAAAATAATTAGTAATACAAAAATCTACCATTTCCTAGTCCATGACATTCTGTAAATTAAAAAAAAAGAGTCCTGAAAGCTTTCCTGCAAAGATTTGAATGTTCATAAATACATGGCTAGCATCACTGCCGCTAAACTGTGGGGTTCCATCTGTTAGGGTTACCATAGGAGAAGTGCAGCACTGGCCACCACTTAAAGTTTATTTAGCTCTTCCCAGATGCTATAGAAGTTTGACCTTAACGAGCTTGCTATTGTATTACTTATTTCAAGGAGTTCTCAAGGAAAAAAGAAGAATGAAATAAGCTTTTAAAGATCACTCTAGGCTCAGCTTGATCAGACTAAACCAGTTTAGTTTAACAGGGCTTCATTTTGGCTTTTCTTTCAGTTCTGCAAACCACCCTTTAATAAGATTCCCCCCCCCCAGTTTGTGTGTATTTTCTGATAATATGTTTATGTTGCCACCTATTACATTCACACTAATGCTGGATGCTTGGATAGGTAACCACTCTGCTCAAAGTCCCTACATTAGACTTCAAGCTTTTAATACTGAAATGGTATTTTTGGCAATAAAAAAATATTTGTCTCCTAAATAAATGAATATTAAGTACTTGGACAAGAGTCCTCAGTACAGAAAAGATACACAACATATTTTTGAAGGGCTGAAACCTCAAAATTCAGATCCAAGAACTGAACTCTCCATGGGAATGCTCTGCTCCAGAGATCATTTCTTTAGTATTTCTTTAGCAATATACAATAGATTATACTGTAAATACATAGAGAACAACAACATTGCTAGAACAGATCTCAACTCTCAGTATAATTGCTTCTTCTCTCTCCCTTTTCCTAGTACCAATCCTACAGCTATCAAAAAGGTTTGTGCCAAACGCCACTGTGCAACTCTCAGCATTCGAGCTATTAGTATCTGTCTTACTCAGCTAGAACTGTTCTCAAATCAATCTCCAACCACTGCACATCCCTTAGTAGCCCATCTTCTAATCCTGGCCCACCCCATTTATCTTCTAACTCCTAAAAGTATAAACCAAACTACACAGGCACTGATGAAGAGAATCCCAAACCAAGGGATCGGACTCAGCAGATCTGGGCTTCATTCTCAGTATGTCGCACAGCGCAGAGCACAGCACTTACGTTAGACAACTCGGAAGGATCTAGAGAAGTTAACCTTATTAATCTTAATCACAGAATTATTTACTCACAGGATAATACTGAAAATATCAGCTTTTTTCTGCATCTTGGATGCAATGCATAAGTGGAAACAAAACTATGTTTTCCACCTTTTCCTCTTCTACAAAGCCTGCTGCCCTAAGTGAAGGACATAGTACTTGGCTTCAGACAAATCTTTGTATGCCTATTCCCAACATCACCAAACTAAACAATACTAAGACAAGATTGCAGGGGGGAAAAAAAAAATAAGAAATACTCAGAGGAGAACAAACTGCAGAAACTTAGATCAAAATAGAGGAGTAGATGAAAAGTCTATTGGCTAACTAAAACCTTCAGTAACTGGAACATAAAGAGCTCTCAAGTAAGTCAGCAATAAATGATCACAGGCAATATACAGAAAGCTGATTAAAAAGGGGGGGAAAAAATCTAGCAGCTACATAGCTTCTAGAAAACAACAAAAATTCTGTATTCTTTCTTGAAATCATAATTATACAAATAACAATGGCCATGAGGTTCACCACTATAAATATTGTTTGGGTTCCCTGGATCTCTGGCTGCTAACCAAAACCAAAAGAAACATCCTTTTTCAGATTATAGTTAAGTTATTATTGCAACATTTTTCAAATCAAATGCCATATCAGTGCCTGTGGATTATCGAAGAATCCACAGAATATTATGAGAAAGGAGATTGAGAGCATGTTCATGTAAGAGAAAAACCCCTCACTAAAAAGCCTGGACAAAAATAGTTCGGTATGATCTTAACTAATGTCAGCTCAGACTTAAAAGGCCATTCTAAATACTCACTAGGATTTCAGTTTCAAGCAGTTCTGTACTCAAATATACACTCATTATCCCTTTAGCCAAGCAAATGGGAAGAAGACATTCAAGCCCATTCCTTTTTTTCCTAGGTTCTCAGTACCAGAATCAACCGTAAAAGGAGTATGCAGCACAGTATCTTAACTGACCATAAACTCTGTCCCAAGAGCATAATGCATGTAGGAATTAGAATCCAACGAGAACAACACTAGAGTGTGCTTAGGTGATTGCGGGAGGCGGATTAGACCGCACAAGAACCGAGTTGGAATTGCATCTCCTTCAAAAGGTCAGACATGGAACCAGCAGAGAAGTGAATCAGTGAGCTGATCTGCGCCCACTGGGTCAAATAACAAGAGCCAGAGCAGCTTTAAATCACCGGCTTCCTGCGTCCTGAGCAGACCATGAACATCAGGACGGTATTTCATTCTATTTCACTCTGACCCCGACTGATGGAGACATTCGTCCATGGTTTACAATACTCCAAATGTAGGGGGGTTTTGGTGGGTGTTTTTTTGGTTTTGGTTTTTTTTTCCTCCAAGAGACTGAAGTACATAACCAAAATTCATCTTTGTTTTGTCTGGCCTTTAAAATACAAACCTGGAAGCACTGAAGAGGATGCCACTGGCCCTCGGTATTAGATTTGTTTCTCCTATGGCTATCTAGTTTCCCTATGTAAGGGATCCCCACAAGTTATAGCACAGTTCTAAGCTTTCACATATTTTCTTTTTAGCTTTACAGCAACAGAAATTTCAAGTAGGGAGTTGGGGCTGGATCACTCAAGTCCACCCACCTACCAACAGACTGATGTTAAATACTTCAGAGCATTCTGTCCTGAGCAACAGGAATTCGTAACTGAGACCAGCTATGACCAATATCTTTGGCATTTCTTTGCGTTTCTTTTGAGCACCCAATTCTTGTCCTCAAAATGCTGTCTGTAAAACAACTTCTATCATCTTGTCCATGAAAATAGTGCAAGGCCCATGTGAGCAACCCACTAAAGAGACTTATTTTCCTCCTCTTTTGGGGAATAAGGCATTTAGACACAGAAAGTGAACAATATTGAGTGCAATTTTACAGAGACAGGCTTTATTGCATGCAAACAATGTAGGTAAACATGGAAAACTTGGCTACCATTATAAAACTTGCTACAAACTTCACTAAGAAATTCACTCACGTTTTGTTTTCTAATAATGGCACAAGGGAATTGATTATATCTCGTCGTATAAATCAAGAGCCATGCGTTGAAATCTTACATCATTTGCAAAGGGATTTGCTTCACTTTTTAAATTTTATTTGTATAATTACATTCATGTTCCTAAAGCCTTATGTAAAGGTCTGTAAAAAGGGTGAGAAAGACGACGTTTACGTGTTCAAATGCAGATTAAAAAAAATGCAAAACAGAAATCAAAAGCACCCAAACAGTTCAGCCCTTGAGATAAACAAATGTGTTCAATATAAGAAGAGAACCCATTATTTGAAGACCAAAGGAAAAGCCCACTAAGATTTTCAAAGCAGTTTAGTACAGACTAATAGAAAACAGGATACAGAAAAAGCCCACTAATGACTTTTTCCCCAGATATGTCAGAGCTGCTTTTCCTTTATTTATCCAACTTCCATTAAGTTATCAACCATATGCCATTGCTCATAACTTCTTTAGATAAGAACCTAGCCATCCTGCTGCCTCCCAATGCTGTGAGTGCATCTTTCTGATATGAAAGATACAGCAACCCTGTAATACTGATGAGAAACTGCAAAGTTAAAATAATTAGTCTTAATAATCTATTAGAGAAAACACTAATTATAAATGCAGTATTTATAAAAGGAGTATTACATATGTATTACAAAAAAAGAACCCGCTTGAAATGCAGAGGGCTCCAACCAGTTTAAAATAAAGATCACATCTCGGAGCCCAGCTGCCAAGAGCTGCATCTTTAAACTTGCATCCAAGAAGGGAGAGGAACCGATAAATGAAGAAAGCACTGTTTCAGCCCTGAGGTTTAGAAATACATGAAGAGCAAGCCTGCCTGAATCAGCACACAAAGAAAAAGCAACATTGAGAGGCATAAACTGACCATACATTGCAGCAGAGTGCCAAACACAAGAACCACTGCCTTAATACCAGCCAGAAGTGCCTGCTTACAGCTGAAAAGGAGCAGCAAACCAAGGCCCAACTGCACGACCAAAATCTGCTGCTTTGGAAAGCAAGGACTGCCTGCCTCCCTGTTCCTCTACTACAAATCCAAATAAAGAATAAGGCATCCCATCTTCCTGCTTCCAGTATCATCTCTTGGCAGTCAGAGGATAGCAAGATATGCTGTCAAAAAAAATGCAGCCCACTTGTCTGAAATGCTAAGACAATTTTTAGTTTTCAGCCAACCCTTGTCTAAGCACATACACTGAAATTAAGCAAAGCTGTAATTCAGACTTAAGACTGCTTTTACATTATTTTACATCTTTTCATAAATTCTCTTCTAAACATGAAGCGTGCTGAATTCGTTGCTTTATGAGGGACGACCACACATGAGCAAAGCTGAGTCCTATAGATGAGTAAGCAGCAATGTGTTTAGCGAAGGCAGCAAACCACTCCTGCTATAAAGTGACAAAAGGACAGCCAGGCTGTGAAGGCACAAGACAGCAACAATGAGCATTCAGAAATCATTAGTCAAGGCCTCTGCCCTCCTCCATCCAAATTTAAAAAAAAAAAGAAAAAACCCACAAACAAAAAACCACACTTATTTTAAAAATTTAGATATGGAATATTTTCTTAATTCTCTGAGATGCCTTTGCAGTTCTTGTCATATCTCAGTGAACGCCGAGGAACGTTAGTTCCAAATCTTCAACCAGGATTTCAAAACAGCATAAAATGGAGATAAAACAGGAGCTGTCAATAGTGCACTGTTGAACAGCAAACATGATGCAAACTTTGCCCGCTGCTCAGGTTGAGGAAAGCCATCTCTTCTGAGTCAACATCCCAACAGCAGCTAGGACCAACTACAGAGAGCAGAAACCTCAAAGAGTCAGAAATAATTCCAAGTTCGTGGGCGCCACCAAGATCGCGTGGCTTAGTAACAAGTTTCTGAAAGATCTTGAATATTTCTAGAATCTATTATTTGTCCATGGCCTCACTTGGCCTGCAGATGGGAAAGGAATATAGCACCTGGAAGAAAAACTATTTCACACAGACTGATTCTTTTAACTTAATTTTTTTTAAGTCAAGTTTATAAGGGCATTCACCATATGACCACTGTGGTGCTTACGTAATGCCACATACGTGCTATCAGATTTTATTTAATATACTCCTCCTCCTGATAAAATAACACCATAGCGTTAAGAGCCTGCACTCCAACACTGGAATAAAGCAATATAAAAGGGAATACTGAAATCCTTTTAGCTTATTTCCTTTCACAGCATCTAAAATATGGCTATGCATCCAGTAAACAAAGCAGCAGGCCAATGATCTTACTCTCATGCTGCGCTGCTTTAATATCATAATTTTAATTACATGCATGCTATATTCATGCACACAACCACAAATGAAAAATTTACAAGTGTTAAGATTAAGATTTTGCACATAAAGTTAAGTGACCTTCTATGCCCATGCATTCTCCTATAGCCTTTAAGTATATAATCTCAAATTTTTTTCAACAGAACTTAATCCATCCCATGCACAGGTTGGACAAAGCTCACTGAATAAGAAAACTATCCTCTATTTATTTTCTTCTCATGACTGAACTGCCCCGAATTCACTATTTACTGTAAACCATCAAATTCACACTGTATTGCATGTATGCTATCTTACTGGAGTATTTCTTTGGTGAACTTCAGTAATCTTGTCACCCTTGCGATATAACATGGCATTACGCCTCACTGCAGGTAGGAGACTCAACCGCATAATTTGTCACAATCCAAATTCTCAAGAAAAACTCAACATCCGGTTTTCGAAAGCAAAAGGCTGATTTTTCAGAATATTTATTATTTCGTACCAATTTTCCTCATTCACAGCAAAGCTTCCAATAGCCTCAACCACGTCAGTCGATTTTCAACCTCGCACCAAAACCCCCAAATCCAACCCATACCTCCCTAGCTTCCACATGAGAACGCTGCGAGAGATGTTTCCCAAGCCGTACTAAAGTCATGACTCCTCCTGTCTCTACATTTTGCCACAGAAGGTAATTAGGCTGGTCAAGCGTGATTTACCTTGCAGTACTTCCCAGTGATAACAAGTTCTTAATATGCTCTTTGGCTTCCACCCCTTACAACTCCTCCTCTACCTGGGATTCACAAGGGGAACACCAAGAGCACCAAGCCCCGCTGCGCCTTTATTTTCTCTCTGCATTGCCTCTCTAGATTTAGGTGAATCTGTTCACACAGGGGAGGACCACATCCCCTTTTATTCCTCCGGCCAAAAGAGCCATACACATTGAATGCTTGGGGCCATAGGTAGGGACGAGATCTCCACACTCCAAGGATGTGAGGAAGGAAGAAGCTGCCAGACACCTACTATATAGCCTTTCATCTCCAAATGACTAAAATCTCTCATAGTTTTTTTGTAACTGAAAAAGGAATCTTAAGATGTCAAGTATCCTTAAATTAAGCGGTACTGCTTGTGCCATCGATCACTACAGATGACAAAGTACACGTTTTAAAAGCGTAATATAATGCCTATGAGTTTAGCCAGCAAGTATCTAGGCAGAGAACAGACCCGTAGTAAAACTATGGCATAGAATAAGCTTAATATTTACATACCAATTAAAATTTCTGCAACTTATCAAAAAATATTTCAATAAAACATTTTTCAAAGAAAAATCCAAAAAGAAGACACAACCAATGCAAAATGATAGGTTAAAGAAAGGCTGTCTGGAATTTTCTTCTTCCAACAGAACAAACTGAATTCTTTTTTCCAAATAGATTTAGGTTTAGAACAATAATAATAATACTTTTATCTGAAGACTTCAAAGTCACATGCAAAAGAATATATCACAGTAAACACAGGGTTGAAGGTTTTATAGAAGAACTTCCACTGGGATTTTTTTCTTCTTCTTTAAAAGAAATTTGTTTACTACCAGTCTTTGAAAAGCATAAAAGGGAGGAAAACTATAGGGTAAAGAAGTAAAACTTTTACATGTAAGGAACATTTGGAGCTTTGTGAGAAGGCTGGTTTTGGTAGAATGTGCGACATGTAGCCCAACGTGAGTAATATTATATCTCAAATAAAAATCAGCCCATGAATATACATAATCCAAAAGGTAATTCTCCCAATCTCTGAAATGTAATGGAGCCACTCTAGATCACTGAGGCATGAATATTTACCGTATTCAGGCTTTACTGCTCTCGATCTGGGTTCAATTTTGCAAATTAAAATGAAGGCTCTGTGGATAGAGAGATTAAAGAAGAGCATCCCAAAGCCTGCCTGTTTCCTTGGTGTGGTAGCAGTGATCTGGTTACCCTTCTGTTAGGTTATTTCTTTTTACTTAATGGAGTAGGTCAAAAGCAATTGAGAGTGGAAAGAGGAGGTCATTATTGGGTCATAACCTTGGAGTTAAAGGCTCACCAAGGAAAACAAACACAGAGTGAACATAAAGCTGCATTTAAAAATAAAACCTGTAATGAAAAATAATATTTTCAGCTCTTTTCCCTTCTATTTTGACAGGTCAAGGGGAAAAATAAGAACAAAGTTCTTTGGCTCATTTCTTTCTCATGAACAAAATTCTCCTGTCCCTTCTCTAAAATAAGCTCATTAATAGAAGCCATGATTAATACAAAATGAAACAACGGTGAGAATAATTACTGAGAGATCTAGTAGGCTTCATTAGCTGTGGCAAACGTTAATGTTAATTGTGACAATTCATACATTTTCTTGGAATATAAACACAACAGCACTCTAGTGCCATGCAGCAAACAAGCAAACACAAGCATGCACATCAGTACAAACCAAATGATACAGTACTACTCCTAGTGAGTTCCTTGTACTAATTACAATCAAAACAAAGGCTACCTCTGCTATGAGAGGAGAAAAAAAGAAAAAGGAATTACTATAGACAAGTATTTTCACAATAATCCTTTTTATGAGATAAAAACAATTGGAATACAAAATCTTTATAGATTTTTTCCTTGAGGTAGGATTTTTTTGGTGGCAAAGAGAGTTCAACTGGTAAGCAATTTCTAGTATAAGTGAGTAACAGTGATTAAGATTAGATGAGTAAATTTATATCCTCTGCACTTCCAAATTTCAGCAGTTGAGTCTAGTGTAAAGAACAAATGGATTTGTCCCTACCATCTTGGCAAATAATCCTAAGCTATTAAAGGAACAAAGCAGTACGGCACAAAGTTTGATATAGCAAAACCAAATTCTAGTGTACAGAAAAAAAGTCATGTTTACAGTAATGATTCTGATCAATCCATTCACATGCATCTGGGGGAAGAAAGGAGGCAGAAGGGAAGAAAAACTGAGGAGAGAAATTGAGGAAAGGATGAAGAGACTGCATCTTTTGAAACTGGAAATAAAGCCAAAATGCAGTGGCCATCAGCTACCAAAACCAGCATTTACCATATAGAGATGCCACGTGATATCTTATAGAATAAGAAATTCACACTTTTTCCCCTCTGAGCTACATCCTGGTACCAAAGGGTTACTGTGCTGTATTCAAACCTTCACCAATGGCCTTGCTAAACATTTAATATTTTTCTTTCTTCTTTCTTAAAGGCCCCAGATGTGTTCTTGCAGATCAAAAGAGACCAACTTATAAAGTTAAACGAAATCAAGGGCTTTTGTTCCGAGGCATCGTTGCTGAACTAATTATTCCTGGATGTTGTTTAATGAAATAGTGGTGCCATATATTAAAACAGTTAACAGGATGAGTTGCGTGAGTTATAGGAAAGGTCTGATCTGGGATTATAAATTTAAGGTTTTCTTCAAAGGAGATGAAACAAACTACTCGCAACTCCCCAGTCCTTTCTGTCACTGGAAGACTGAAATAAAGGAACCCAAAAATGTATGAAAGCTGAAATATCATTCTACATATTTACCCTTCCCTGAATGACAGAGAACTAAAGATGGGGGAGGTTCAAAAAACTCCTGCGATGCTTTGAGATGGGGAAATGAAGATCTAAGTTATCCTGTCTGTTCCCTGAATGCTACAAAGCACAAGTTAAAATAAATATTGGTCAAGTCTTAGAAACTTCATTTTAGATGTACATACACAGAACAAGAAAGGACTCCCATCTTAAACAACCCAATGAAAATAGTTACCAGAGCAATTATTAAAGCATTTTTATTAACGGGGGAAAAAAAGGGGCAGAGGGGGAGAAGGTAAGCAAAGAGACACTCCAACATCAAATTATTAGCAGAATTAGATCTTTTACATTATTCTGCAGCCCCCGACCACATCAATATTTTTGGTAGAATGCTTATTTAACTATACGTTTACCTCACCGAGAGAAACAAAAGACTGTCAGGATCCCTAAGGACATCTCAGACTGGGAAGGCAACTTTTCAGAACTCATGGCTCTTATACGTTCAGACAATAAACACTTCACTTCCCTACTGATCGTCTCTTCTGTGTTTGTATTTTACAGCCTGACACCGGCCAGCCCAACACTTGACACCTAATTAACAGACCTAGGAGCTGGAGGTCCGTATATTGATCACACTAAATGGGATTAGTGCGAAATAAAAAGTTCAAAGGGTCTTGACCAAACTTCACCACAGCCCAGCTGTGACAGCTGCTATGAATTTGTGTATCCAGTGCCCCACATTTTTATTAAGAGGGGTCTGGCGCACAAGAGTATGCAGTAGCCGGTGAGATCATGAAGGTTCACCTAACAATGTCAGGCTCTGTAACTGTAGTGACTGACTGAGGAAAGAAATCCTCTTGCTTGTTTGCATAGGTCTTTTTGATTAACTCACGAAAAGGGTCCCTCACCCCTGATACAAGGAGCGCTTACAATAGACAGAGTTGTGACTTCTTTGCCTCTCAAGGATTTGTTAACGTGCTATGGAAGAGCTGTCCAATTTGAAAAAACCTAGATTTGATTAGAAAAGAAATAATTCCCGATACATGCTGCAAGCATACCTAGTATATTCTGACAATGACAGCCAGGAGCTGTATTATTAACGATACAACTCCAAACTATTGTCTTCTAAACACACTTTCTATTTGCTTAAACCTTTCAGCTGTCATCAGGTGAATAAATATTTCTACATTTTACACGCACACCCCCTCTTTTTAGTGGCAGTCCTACTGACATGTTTTTTAAGCCATCAAGATCCAAACAAATTTCAACTAGCATCAACATGTTTCAGTATTTCTGAACATCTGTGCAAATTCATTTCTTATTTAAAACAAGTAGCCTCATTTTCCAGTATCAAGTATCACAGACACCTGTAACAGAAACCTGGGACACGGGAAACCTACTGCAGCTGCAGGAAGGGAAGAAGCCCATCGTGCGGGGACATGCGAGTACCACTGAGGCACCGCGAATGCTCCACAGGATTCCCCTGGCTAGTGCAATGGTTACCAAAATATTCAGGATAAACTAGGAACAAAATGCAATTTTGCTTGTGTTGGTGCTTTTATCTGTTTTAGGATTTGCTCTGTCAGAATATTTAAGAAAAAAAAAACCAACCACCTTGAGGAAGGTCTGCTCTGGGAGTTTATATATCAGCAATAAGGAAATGGTCATCAGTCAGGATGAAGAGATGGAAACCAGCTGTCGATTTGTAAATCATTTAAATCCATTATGGGTCTTTTAAAAAGGTAGCTAAATGTGGTCCATGAAGGGACCTTAAAAATAGGCTCACTGAGGTTGCACCATGCATGGGTAACAGATGAGACGGCCCTAGAGCCATCACACACAAACACCCGACAGCAAATCACCAGCGATAGAAGCTTGGTAAAAGTAAGGAGGGCAACCTGAAGCCTATGAAAGAAGAGTGGACTGTTAAAGCCAGCATGTAAAGGCATTTCACATAGCAAAGAACAGTCTTTGAATACTTCATGCAGTGTTGTGGCACACCAAAACCACCTTTTCTTACCTTTTGTTTCTCCGTCCCCCCCCAATCTGTCTATCTATATCTCTTCTTCAGCTAGATTTCTTTCCTTGCAGAATCTCCCACTTCCTACCCTTTGGGTCTCACGGCTGCTGCATGCCCAGTCCCACCTGCTGAGACGACCGTCACTGAAATGGCCAGTGACATTTCCAAGTGCCACAATTAGGCTTCAAAATTAACATTCCAAGACTGGAAGAAGATTTCACATGTCTCTGCTCTGTCTGCACTCAGGACTGGAACACTGCAACTGTCACTCCCTCACAGTCTTGAAAGATAGAACCTTTTCTTTTTAAATTAAAGTTGAAATTACACGTAATCCAAAGCGTGCAGGCCACAAGAAATTCTTTGAGATGACTGGATTCAGTCCAAAGGAAGCTTATCTAGCCTATCCAACGCAAAAATTTTTCCTTATTCAATGTTATTTAGGATTTTTTTTTTGCCAGTGTAGTTTTAAAGGTTTCGTCAGATTTTTTAGAAGTGCTTCTTCATGACCATGTTTCCTCACTTGCAGATTTTTCATTGTCGGCTCTAGGCTCTCACAGCTCCCATTCCCCCAAAATATGGGGGGATTACGTACTTCCTCAATAGCACAAAACTGAAGCATGCCTTTCTCCCTCAATACATCATATACGTTGTAATTGTATGCACCTTCTCCACTTGAAATGATTAAGAAATGCCCGAGGACACCCACACACACTATGGAGGTGGACATCTCTGAAAAAAGTGTACAAAACTAAACCACACCCAGTTAGCTTTGCTCATTACTAAAATCTAGGAGAGAGACCTGGCATCAGAGGAGCATTTTAAAGGGCGACAAAGGCAATGACTTGCAATTGAAAACACACACCACTACCACCACGAAGTTACCGCTGCTTTTTGTACGGTGTCTGCTAAGGGGACCCCCACGCACCGGCCACCACATCCACCGACTGTTCTTCATTAGCCAAAACATTCTTCTCAAAAACCAAACCAGCATTTGCTCTCATCTTTAAGGGCAATGTTACACAGAGGATATCAGCATTTATCTCAGCACAAATCGATGCTGAACTTGGGATTGTATATCCAGAAGTCTCTTAAATATAGCAAAAAGCACTGTGTCTTCCTATGTCACAAGTTTATATTTTCTTTATTCTAAAAGATGCATTAATATTCTTTTACAGTAAATATAAATATAGAAGATACTCATCACAGTGAGACTGCAAGATTTGGTTACTTGCAATTTTAGGAGACTGGACTAAGATATAATTCAGGATGCACCCTCCAGTCCTGTATTTTATGAAGTTTTTGGCACAATTCAAATGGCTTGAAAAGAAAATATAATTTTATTAGAAGTGACTTGGCATGTTTATTTAGGAAGAAAGATGTCTAACTAGAAAAGCCTACAGTAAGTCAGGAGTAAATCTGAAACTAAGAACTGATCATATCATTCAAAAGAAAAATGTCAATGTTAGAAACTCTTGCTACTACAGCCAATGTTGATTAGAGGAAATTAAGTCAGCAAGCTGGTACAACTGGTTGAAGTTTTATCACTGTCTTTCAACAGGAGGAGTGGGGGGGAAGATAATTTAAACACAGATGAGGCCAAAGATAAACAGAAAAATAACACAAGCTTTTAACTTGGCCAGTTAGCCAAGTTTCCAAAGTCACTCTAAGTAGATGCTTGCTCCAAACTAAAGAGACCTAGCGTCAAGAATCAGTAAAACAAAAATGAGGAAAAAATATACATGCAATACTTCAGCATACATTTATATACCACTTAGCCTATATTCTATGTGTAACATATGTACATTTCATAATGTTTCAGAACATTAAATCTGGAAAAGAAAGAATTTTTAAATGAAGTTTAATAGTTAGACAAAACAGCTGTCATTAGTCACTTAACATTTTCATTTTTCTGTCTTTACTAAAAGCCAAAACAATACTGTACCACTGGAAAAATTCCCTGTGCAGTCAGCATCATAATTTCTTGCATCCCCTTTGAATATCGTATTTTTTAACTATGACAGTTCCCCCCCCTTTTCCTCCAAAAGGTGGGTACCGCTTATTGCCTTTGGGTTTTTTTTATTTTATTAAAGTGGGATAAATTGCACACTGTTTGGAAAACATTCCACCCTCTTATTTTTCTAAAGATATTATTTAAAATCCCAAAAGGATGTTAATATTTAACAAAAGCATAGGGTTAGCCTATTAGAATATCAAGTCTGACATGTTATCTAAGGCAAAGGCTTATTTCAGTTGCTTCAGAAGAAAAACATGAAACTCCAGTACCTTACCAACTGTGCAATAACGAAAATGAGGTTGTAATGAATTCCAATCTAACCCTCAATAGTGGATTCCAATTACTGTGCTCATAGGAGAAGTAAAAATATTGACAAAATATAACACTATTTTTTCTGATAAAGTGATGACCCACGCTGCAGAAAACCATCCACAGATGTAAATCTACAAGGAAAATCAGGTTCCCACCAAACTTTACTCTTTTTAGCCTTGTTAGACTCCCTGGTATACGAAGGGGTGAGCTCTCACTCTGCACAGAGGCAAGGAAATGAAAGAGGGATGCTAGTGTGAGATTTAGCAGCAAATAAATAGCTTTGCTGTTACAAATTTCAGTAGAAACATTATTAGTTAAACTTAGTGGGCTTTGTGGTTTAATATACATTCAGCTCAAGTAATTTTTCTACAAGCCTTTGGCTCCATCTGCTGACTTTTAATATTAAAAATAATTGATGAGGCTGAAAACACTCATGCTTTTGCAACACTAAAGTCCTCTACATTTTTGTAGAGTGTAGTTCAAAAGGTATAACTAAATAGCCCAAGTGTGTGGTCTAGTAGTTTTGTCAGTTAAAGTTATCTTGAAGCAACAACGTACCAGCTCTGAGGAGAAGGTACCCGAGCAAGGCTGGGATGCACAAGGGGTAAACAAATCCTACTTGGAAGACGGGCTGGAATCAGATTTAAGCAACCGGTATACATCTGGATGTTTATGTCACAGAATCCCCCAGCAATTACACCCAAATCTGAGAAGTGAGATTCGGAGCAGACAAAAAGAACTGAAGACCTATAACACAACCCTTGTGAGAGCTCCTTGGAGACATTTGCTCAACACCTGCCTGTGCTGGTTTCAGCTTCTCCCATTTTCACCGAGACGTCTGCTTCACAGAAACCAAAGCTTGTTATATTTATGAACAAAAACACAATAAAAAAATTACTCTGAAGGTTCGAAAGCCCCGATATTTGCCTGTTCCAGCTCTGATTTTTCATTATTGCAGAATCCTGATCATTATCAGAGCGCTACAAACTCAAACTAGATAGAATTTCCACACAAAAAACTGCATATGAGAAATATATCCAATATGCTCTTTAAATATAGCAAAGTCTTAGACCCCAAAATAAAACAGTTACAGTACTTCATTGGCCATTTTTTACAGTTAAACAACTAAATCCATCATTAAATAAAAGCAGCCTGATTTACATGAACACCGAGCTCTCATGGCTGCAAATTATTTGGCTGTTAACTGGGACAGTCAGCATTTCCGACAATCTGTTTTCCTTTATGGCCCTATCTACCAGTACCTGTATTAGAAAAATCTAACAAAAAACTTCCCCCACAAAAAACCCAACCCTCCTGGCTTTCAAGACTTCCCGTGCACTTGGAAAAGTACTTTCCTCGTGTTATCGGCGTAGGAGATGCTGCCAGTCTCCCAAACCAAATCCTACTTGTTACAATTGCTACGTATGGGGAAGATTTTTTTAATATGCCATTCATAGCTTCTATATCAACCTACTGAAGTCTTAATTAATATTTGACTCACAAACACATGTAAAAAACAATAGAGGGAATCAATTATTTTTGCGAGGGGATTTAAACACAGAATGAAGTCTTAACTGTGTTAAAGCAAAGATTAAACAGAATCTGAACCAGACCCTAAAGCTCACTCCTTATCACAAAGGTGTGAAAGAAGCTCGTCTTCATAGCTTTGTAGGAAAAAAAAACACTTTTCTGAAATGAAAATATAAAAATACCCTCTTACATATAGCACATACCACAGATACTGTAGTTTCCAAAAAGCTTCTTTGAAAGCTATTAAATGTTTATAATGTTTCCTTCAGAGCTGAGACTGAAGCTAAGGAATCCACTACAAAAGCCATTACTTTTAAAAACTGAAAACAAAACACACAAATTCAAATTCTGAACAAAGATTCCCAAGAAATTTTAACAATATATGAAACATTAGGAAGATAGAAGACTCATTTCTACATGGTCATGCTCAGATAAAAGTATAGGTCCAATAGGTTCAAAACTACACTTATGCAAAGCTTCACGTTGGGGAAAATTATCACCACACAGTTTGAGATTTAGAGAGACATTAAAGAAAACTTAAAAATATAATCACATTTAAACAGAAATTTATTTTCCATATACAGGAAAACAGCAAGGAAACAAGCATGCATACTGTAAAGCACAGGGCATAATTATAAAAATTTTCGTCACATCACTGTATTCTCTCTGTCAAAGTCTATCTAAATCCCGATTCAAGTAAAAAGCCCTGGTTGGTGTCAGCATAGCTAGATGATATTGAACAAATGAAAAACAGGATTAAAACTTCACTGCTGAGCTGATCAGAAAGGACCTTGTCCATCAGAGACAACAAATGTAATGTAAATCAAAAAGCACTAACACAATGTTTGATTTGTGGAGTTACACTCGCTGTGCCAGATAACTTTAACATTATGGATTCAAAATAACATTAACTCAGCCCACTACACATTGTGGATATCGAATGGTATGTTTTTACAACTGTTTGTAATGTACGTGTCAGATGGCCCAAGTCTTTCTTGTGAGTCACACCATAACCACAAAACTATGCCTTAACGTTAACTCCCCCCCCATTTAAGTCTGACACAAGAATTGCTTTGCCCATCTCTCTTCCCACATATGAATCTTTAAAACATCTTGCCAGTATTAATTAGCTTCCTGCAATCTTCACAGACAAGAACTGGAATTACCCATATTTAAAAAAAAAAAACCCACACCACACAAACCAGAATTTATCATGTTTTTGCTTTTCCTAATCAAAATTAGAACAGGAAGTTTGTGTAAAAAAAAAAAAAACACAAAAAACAAAAAAGCCCCCAAGCCCCTGAAAATAAAAAAGTGAATGGAACTCTTACCTTCACATTTGTGTGTTTTTACTAGAAAACAGTGTCATTTTTTAAAAAATACTGCTCAGCTTCCTGCCAAAAACATCCCTTCAAAAAAAAAAAATTATCCTCAGTGTTTCTGGTAATCCACCAAATCAGTTGAGCATATACATGTTTTAAAGAGGCAGAGGCTACTGAAGCCACAATTGTCTTCCCTGAACATATCCTTGTTACTCTTATCTCTATTCCAACAGCAAACCTGAAGTTTGCAAAAATTCCCCCCCCATAGATTTTAAAATCTTTAAGAGCCTCTCTAAAAGCAGGAATAAAACCTGCGCCCTCAGAGAAGACAACCGCTTATGTGTTGTCTGCACATATCGCACATCTGGAAAGCAAATTTAAAAACAGAAGTTCAACAACCTGAACAGATAGGATGGGTGGGCGGTAAAAGTGAAGAGGAAAACAAAGCACGGACACAAGTAAAAGGAAAGACTTGAAAAAATTGAGCTTTTTGTACTACAAAAAAAACTTGACTAGGAGTGTAACTTACAGCTTTCGACTAATCTGTTAGCACTCGCTGCAGGAAGGAACAGCAGACACATCATGATTTCCACCAACTTGGAGTTTTCCACCATTCGCCCACTATTTAGGGAACTGCATGCCTAACAAATACTAACACATCAGAATAAATTATGTTGAATTTCAGTCTTATGTAGCACCTCAGGCTCACATTAAGCCTCACCAGAAGGCTCAGATCAAGTTAGGACCCCACTCTGTACCACCGTGTTAGAGAACGTCCTCCACCTCCACCCATAAGAGAGGAAAGACCTACCCTCGGGCAAAGATACTCAATAACCTCCTCTGAAGCCCAAGCAATCAAGTAGCCTTTGACAAGGCTGGAATGAAGCATTAATTTGAGGGTCCTTGCCACCTTAATACACTTTGTACAAACAACTGTTTCTCCCCAAACAAGAGCATCACATCAACAACAGAAAAAGAACATTTGAAATAGAACACACATTGCACAAAAATATTATTGCTATTTAGTCACCACCTGACTCCAATTCCCTCCTAAAACTTGATGCAAAATAGTCCAGGGTGGGATTTTGTGTTTTATTTTATTTTTACAGAGATCTGTATACTTCTTTGCATTTAGACTAAACTAACTGGTGTTGTTGTGTGTTGACTCAAGGCCAAACTGGGCATTTATTTTAGTCTTATTGGCATTTATTTCAGTCCTTTACTAAAAATACATATTTTCAAGTTTCCCCTTACAAGCCTCTTTTCTGTGGTTTTGTTTTGAGTGCTTGTGGTATACCTACATATTCCTCACTCCCTGAAGACTTCAAATTATTGTCAGCTAATCTCCACAAGCAGAATCGATGTCTTCAACTAGGCAAAGAAATACCACATAAATAACACCCCTATTTCAACACTGAACTGATTTATAATAGCACATTTTTTTTTCCTAAGCCACCATTTAACTTGTTGCAGTCCTACATACTAGGTGTTGCACATCAGAACTTCTCCTAGGGATGGTTAGCATAAAAGTCTATTGAAATTAATTGTATAACAAATATAATATTAAGAAAAAGCAACTACAACACAGTAACTGAAATGAACAAAACAAAAACAAAGCGGTTAGGTGAACACTGAGAAAGAGCAGAAAAACTTCAAGAGGTTCAGAAGCCTCACACAAAACTTAAGCGACAGACAAGCTTCTGAACCATTTTCAGTACCTCTGTCTTTTCTGTCGAAGAAAAAAATTGATGTCTGCATATATAACAGGGTCATTGCTTCCAACGAGTTAATCTGTTCTCATGGCTGATTTCTTCCACCTAAACTGACCATGGTGTAAAGGCCATCTCTACCGTTCTTTTGCAGAATCTGTTACACACCCTATATATAGAATGTGTCTTTAAAAAACAGGCTGCCTAGACAGAAGATGGGTCATCTACTAAATCTAACTTTCACGAAGGCCTGATAGTTTTTAAGTCTACAGTTTAAGCATTTAAAGATGTATTAGCTACAGTGACACTTTAAAAAGGCTATTTCACATTTTAATTATGATTTCTAAAGTGTGAAACATTTATTCTTGATTATTTATTCATTAGAGGAGAAAGAAAGAGAAGCCAACTGCATTTTATGGCATATGCTTTCAAGAGAATCTTTACAACCATGAAGAGCCTGGGAGTTTGCGGTTTTTGTTTCAGACAGTTGCAAATGAAAATCTGTATCTAGGCATTCGTATCATGTTCATCACAGTGCTATCTGGGCAGCTTACATAATTATATTATTCCAGCTGATACTGTAAATATTGGCTCTCTAGTATTACTTTTTCTTTCATTTCAAACTGCATCAGCTATTATAATGTTATTGGCGTACTCTAGTGATGTACCTTACATTTAGTTTCAGCAACACATGGCACATGACAACAGGTGATGAGCTAAACAAGCATTTAAAGAGCAAAGTTAATTCTCATGTAATCTGCATAGTAGTAAGAAAGAATTAAGTTTTGAATTTTATAAATGGGGTCATCTCGGGAACACAGAGCACACAGCATGAAATCCAGAGGACTTCCTATGGTGTTACAGTAACGCTTCAAACAAGTCCTCTGGTAACAGGCTGATAATAGCTTCCCAGGCACTTAAGCACTAGCCCATGCTCTTCTGTCTTTTGGTCAAATGGAGAAGTTTGTCTCCAACAGTCTTGGTTAAATAACATTTTTCAATACTCGGATCCTTTTTTTGCTGGTGCCCAGATCTGAGCAGAACTTTATAATATACAGACCATGGCTTAGTTAGTGCAGTGTTTGCTGAATTGTTCTGCTTCTTAAAAGCCTGATCAGATGAGGAATTGTACCATACATGGATGACCAAGGAAGAACAAAAAGTGACATCCCCTTCCTTCATTCTGGTTACTGAAATTTTGCCAAAGCCTCCAGCACTTGAACTTAAATATTTAAAACATGACAGTTACTCACTGCCCTAACCAAGCCTACTCATACTAAAGTTACATTCACAGCAGGAATGCAATGCGAAAGCTATGTTTACCATAAAGGAGGTTACCTTTCCAATTACTATTCAAGCGTTCCAATAAGATTCCTGCTCAAACAGTATGTATACGTGCATGTGGGTCTGTTTTCAATTGAATTGAGAACAATTCTACCTGATAAATTAAAAGAAATAAAAATAAAGTTAATGACCTGGCAGCAGCAATGCTTAAGCAAACAAGTTACGCAAACACAAACCAGCCATCCTTTGCTTTAAAAAGTTACCATAAAGTTTAAACAAAAAGGCATTTGGATGAAAGTTTGCGATCACTATAGCCATGTCCATTAACTTAGTTTCAAACTAATCTTGAACCCCAGAGTACACAAACCCAAGAACACAACACTTGATCACTGGAGCAGCCGCTGTTCGACAGGCAATGTTACCTACCAAGTCCCAGGAAAACGTGCATGGCTTAATTCAGTTGCATCCCAGCCGTGGCTCGAGTTGTCTTAAGACCTTTCTCCTCCTGTATGCAGCTTACAGGACCATTGCTTAGAGTACCCACTTTAGATGGCTCCAGGACTCCTTTTCAAACTATAAACGCAGGACATTTAGCCCTAGGAAATCAATAGCTGGCCTATCCTGTAAAGGAGGTATAGGAACCTGCTTATTCATCTTCAGAAACCGCCCTTGAGAGGGTAACACCACTCAATGTTTATCAGGTCTTGTCCTTTCTCTCATCGGACCCTCTCTAGCTTCAGCCTATAGAAAGAAGCTCAAAAATACCATCCCAAGGTTTCTCATCTGCCCCTGACTGATGCTGGTTTCAAGCACCAGAGGCTCCAAGCCAAGATGCACTCGAGGGGAAGGAGAAGGAAGCATACACAACTGCATTGTTACTCAAGACTGCAACAGCAGCTCAGAAAAAGGAGGGAGACAAAAAAGTTTCTTCAATCTATGGTCTAAGTGGTAAAGATCGGTCACTTTGAAGAGGAAACTTTGAGACTAGAAAAGAAGCTAGAGATGGAGAAAGATGGAAACAGGCATGAGAAAAAGTAGAATGAGCAGATGAGGGAAGTTAAAGCAACAGAGATCAATCTAAACATCAGGTGTCATCATAATAGCTTACCAGATGTTTGGTTTTCTTTTCAACTTTGTTTTGGAGTCACAAACCTACGTATTTGTTTATCCTTAAATATGTTGCCGTACTGAAGCCAAATTGCTCACTAATATAACATACAACAACATATTCCATTTCTTCAATTGTGGCACTCTTTTGTACTGGGATACTGAGCTTTTCCATCAGATCCAGCAACCCAGGACACTGATAATTCCCAAAGAGCTACAGAATACTGAGCATCCCAGACTACACATGGGAGTCACATCTGCCAGCAGTCTTCACTAGTCAGGAGAGCACACTCCTGTGGCACACTAGGGGGGAGAATGCCTACATACATGGGAGCGTGCATGCAGCCACTTGTGAAACTATTAGGCTTTGGTGCCAAGACCGACCACAAAACAACTCTACCTGTGTAATTTTCCTGTTAGTCCATTGGTTTTTTCCTTCTTCAGCTCAGTTTCTTTCCCACCTTGTATTTCTGTAACAACTTCCTTCAGCTTTTCTAACAGTTCTCATGAGACAAATGACTTACTGAAATCTGAAATGTAGTTTATCATCTAAGAAAATCAGTCATTGTATCAAATAAAAATATGACATTCATCTTGCACAGTATTTTCATCTACTCAGAGTCAAGATGATCCTATATTTCTTTTTCATTCTGAACCCCATTGAACAGCGTACCAGTTCTTAGGCAATAACAACTCTATGCGCTTTCTAACTATTAAGGCAAAATTATCTGCGTGGCAATAGCACAAAATACACACTTCAAATTATCTCATGCATTAACCACAACCAGTCAGCACTGCAGATAACCCTCAACAAGCAATCGTTATCATAGAAATACTGCAGAAGTTCAAGTCTACCTTGGAGAACAGTACTGTTTCCAGCAATGCTGTGCTTCCACATGGAGCCTGGATCCCAAGCAGTCATTTAAAGATAGCTTAAGTTGGACAGAAGCCATGCAGAAATTACACGCAAATCTTTTCCTTTTCAGATCTACTGTAGGAAGAAATGTGTATACTTTGGGTAATTTTTTTAATCCATTAGAAGACAATCTGTATACCAACAGCCTCTAGCTGGCAGGGAGCACAGGGTACATCTAGACCTCCAAGAAAAGGTGCAGATGAATTTCAGTATTTGAAGAGTTAATTGGCCAGCACTGACTAGGCCACTTCTCTGCCTACAGAGATCACATTAGACATACAAGCTCCAAAAATATAGCGTATGGTTTGGATTAGCACTGCTCAGGTTGGCTGCTCTCCCCCTGGCTTCCCTTCCCTTCTGCTCTGACCAAGGAGGGAAAAAAAAAAAATTAAAAACCTCATGATATATATCTCCAGCTCCCTCTCTATTAAGTCTTATCCCTGGTCCTGAATAAAACAAACCTGAACACACAAATTCCTGATCTTGCTCCCTCTTTTTACTGTACCTACACAATACTTAATAAAAAATTGCAAGCGATATGAACTGAACTACTGTACTTCAGTAGCAGGTAGTGAAAGAATAGCAGCATACGAATCTCTTCCCGAGTGCTTTTATTTCTGAGTCTTTTTAAAGTCTAAATTTAACTAGAATTTTTTTTTTTTTAAATACAAAGCGTAAATGGATTCTGTTCTTTGGGGTCTTGGCGATTTGGGTTTTTTTGAGGAGGTGGTGGGTTTTGTTTTTTTTTTTTTTTTAAGCGTGAACTAAAACAGAAATAAAAAACAAAACCAGAACAACCACACAGTAAAAAGTTACAAACCCATACATTGAAAAATGAGGGAACTGATCTTTAAAAAGAGCTCAGCATCTGCTACTCTTATTCTCTCAAGAGATCGAGCCAAAAAGATTTGAGAACTTTTTATTGCCAGATCTAAATTTCATTATACAGGCACTGGATCAGGTCTTTAATCCTTTACTTAACCACAAAGAACTGTGCTGAGGAGTTTAATTCTTCCAAAACAACTGATAATATCCTAAACGTTGAAAGCGGAGTACTTTCCAGTGTAAGCCAAATCCTGTATGTTTTGCTTCTAAGTAAATGCCGCAGCAGATGCAAAACCAGTAGGATTCACACTGATGTTTTCTAGGAAAGGAGAAAATCTCCAAAAAACACAGCCCATGCTTTAGGAGCAGCAGACAATTAAAGAAACAGTTCAATACTTGTACTGAATTAAACTGCATGTATAATATTATGTGTATAAGTTTAATTTATTGATTTAGGATTTAAGATTCTTCTATTTATCACCCACATATTTTAATAAGTATTATGAACTGCCTTTTCACGATTTTATCAGTTATATTTAATTGATCCCCCCCGCCCCAATCTACTCTTCTTCACAGCATTTCAATGAAAAGAAAACATTCAAGGTGAACTCAACTTCTTCCACAGCAGATGAACCGTAGCATTTTAAAGGCTCTTTCTATCAGTATTGGGCAAGAAAAATCCAAGAGGCAATGGAAAAAAACAGCTGTAGAAACACTATTCAGACATACATTCAGAAAATTTAGCAAGGGTTCTACCTATTTGCAGTGCAAAAACCAGCCAAGATATCCTGAGATTTGGAAGGGGTATATTATTAGGACCAAAGAATCCAAAATGAAGGGGTAAAAACGTATTTAAGATTTCACCATGGAAGTCTACATACAAGTGTCTTCGTAATCCAATTCAGCAGGGTTTGATTCAACTTCATTTTCTGAGATTTAAATGTTCTCTGACAAGACATAACCATGCAGCTCTGATTGTGCAAAAAGTCCTTAAATATACTGAAATTAGTTCTTACTACATTTATATACTAATGCTCAGTAATTAGAGGTCTTGGGACATCAGATGAGTACTTCAGCCTATGTGGGCAAAAGCAGATGTATCAGTTATGATTTGAATAGCTACGGTGGTTTGAAGGAAATAGTCTTGCAAATACTATTTGGGTTATTCTATCAGACACTGGAGAATTTTTTTTGTTGGATGAGCCATAAAAGCTACAGAATGTTTGCCAAAAACCAGACCAAGGTTATCTAGCCAACAAAGAAGCTTCAAAAAAAAAAATCTCTTTTCATATGGTGGAAGTATATGAAGCCATGAAGCCTCTCAGTATCACACTTACAAAATGATGCTTCTTAAAATTTTATAAAGTCAATATAATTTGACAGCAAATAGGCCCTTGCCAAGACAGAATCCACTATGGTTTAAACAGGCACTCATTTACTAGGAGACCTGACTAGATAAACAGGAGCAAGTTTTTCCACATTTTTCATATTTGGCATCTCAGGTGACCTCCTGAAAGTACATCAGAGTACTGAAACACCTGGATGACTACTCTCCAACTACAAGAGAAGCACTTCATAAACACGCTTGCAACTTTTCAGATTGAAATGCTCAATATTAATAATGGCAATGGTCTACTGCAAACCTCAGGGACGGTGAGGGTTGGACCTGGTGTGAACGTTCCTCTTCCCCTTTAACAATAACAGCTCAGCCACACCTAGATCAAAAACCTGACAATTTCTAGAGGCATCTCCCAAGGTCAGTCCAACAATTGGGTGTCCACGTGATTTATTATACAAGAAATAACTTTGTACTATACTATACCAGATACATTATTCAGCTTCAGCACACAGCAAAAATCCCCACTGATCCCCTACAGATAAACATCAATGTAGCCATAACACAGCTACTCAGCCTTCAAGGCACTCATGAACTTCTGACAAAACACAGTACAAAATAGCAGCACACTGTACTTTTATATATGCTCCAATGAAGCTATCGGCATCCACCAGCCATTCAGCGTGCATCAACTTGCTCTAAGGTTTATCAATAATTACATTAAACAGAACAGATAGGAACTCAAATATAACGCAAGAAGAAAAGTTTCTACTTCTTATAAGTCCTGAAAAAAACCAATAGCGGTCTTTGTACTTGGCTGCCAGGTACATGCTTTGTGGCTGCTGTATACCTGCAGCACTTGATCACAGGTAAGGCAATGCAGAGTCAACACTTTCAGGATGACCAGATTTATATCCATTAACTGTGTACATCTATCTCTGCCTCCTCACTCAATTCAGACTTGACCTCTTCTATGATCTTTCACAACTCCTAAGACAGAGAGAGCGATTCTTATTAACCAACCTGGAACATTTTCTGTGCCGCAAAACTTCTTTAAAGGAACATTAACATATTATCATCTGTTTTACTCAATCTTCCAGTATTTGTAATGGGCTCACAACTGCGCAATCCAAAGCTAGAATCACTAACGCCGGGCAGAAGGAAGACCACATGCCATACAACATTCTGCATTACTTTTCACACAAGGATTATTTTTTGTTTTGAGACAACCAACGATAAGAACAAAAGTCCTGGTTCTTGCCTGTTTTGCATCAGCCTTCCAAGTTGCTGCTGTTCTTAAGCTACTATGATTTTTTTTTTACCTGGATAAGGAAGGCAAAGATAATTCTCCCCCACTGAAAAAAAACCCACTTTCCTCTTCCAATTAAAGCATGCTACAAAAAGACACAGCAGCACTAGAATTTGACAGTCATGCTCACTTAAACTAAATTCACTAAACAAAATATACTTAGATCAATATTTTTAAGTAACTATGGCCAAACCTATCAGTAAAAAAATTAATCTATGTTGAAAAAATCCTTACTATTCAAACTCCAGGAACTTTTATAGAGCAGAAATAAAAATGTCACGAGTTGTTACAGTTTATAAACTGGAAGACTGTAGAGATTGAAAGACCACTGAAATAATCTTAAAGGACATTCAGAATTCTGCCAACACTACGTTTTTGCTGCAGAAATCCTAGGTTCATGCTCTTCAAGGTGGATTTCAAGTGCTAGTGAGCAAATAGTACTAACTCAATTGGATAGCGAACTGTTTGCTGTGTCAAAGCTTTTTGCCAAACGCATATATATAATTTTTCTTTTTGCTATATAGATAATCAACCCCAGATGGCAATTTACATCGGCAACAGCATAAAGGAATCCATGCACTGCTGGTGCTCTCAGCCTCAATCAGAGCAAGCATGGGCGTTTGAGAATGTCACTGTTTATTTTTAATTGCTGTGTCCCTCCTTTGTGCAGGTTCAAGCGGTCAAAGATGTCGAAGTCCATTAGTAGAACTGGAAGGTGATGCCACTTCATTTGGTGAGAGGGTTCCTCAAATTTAAAAAGCAGCTGGTTTGTAATGTCCCTAAATGCCCAGTGGGCACCAGCTGTCAATCTCAGTTACCACAGGGTCAGGGCAAAAAAAGGTCAGAGAGAGTCATAAACCACAATGTGTTGTGAAATGTGCTTCCTCCGTTACCTTGCAAGCCTGAGAAAGGTTTGACCTTTCATAGGTACCCTAACCCAACTCCGCACGATGCTAGCAGGGGTAAGTACAACACACAAACTTACAGAAGTTGCTTCCTTTCACTGTGCCTTGGTTTCCCTACCTGTACAATACGAAGATGAATATTCACAAGCTGCTAGTGGCAAAACAACAAATGCAAAACTCTGCCCACTGTGATTACCAGAGGTATGGAGGCATCTTCTGTTTCACACAAGGCAGTGGAAGGATTAATTCATTAACAGCAACTGAAGAGAACTAAAACTTTGAGGGAAGTTGTTAATGCCATAAAAGCCAAGCGATCTGGCTTCTCTTTGTCAATGACCTGTTTATCTGCTAGCTTGCCTTTCGCTTCCCTGCTCCCCCAGTCACTTGGGAAGAAAGCATCTTTTAAAGTCCCACTTAAAGTCTTTCCTACTGTCCTCTTAAACACCCACTTGCAATATGCAAGCTATTGACTACATTTTTGTCATTTTCCCCTTGCAGACTTGATATTAGGAAGCGTTTCTTTACAGAGAGGGTGGTCAAACACTGGAACAGACTTCTAGAGAGGTGGTTAATACCCCAAGCCCGTCAGTGTTTAAGAGCCATTTGGACAATGCCCTTAATAACATGCTTGAACTTCTGGTCAGCCCTGAAGCGGCCAGGCAGTTGGACTGGATGATCAGTCCCTTCCAACTGAACTATTCTATACAGATTCTCAAAGAACAGATTTTAATTCCTAAACATATTTCTCCAAACCCCTATTGGACTTTACATGAAGACCTAAGCAGTCACAGATATAATCTAGTTGTGCATTCTTTCTTTGCAAGAAATAATTGCTCTGTCTCACCCCCATCTCCCAGAGCAGAAAGTGACAGGAAGCTTGGCCAGTGCTACGCCAAAAGGAAAGCGGCTAAGAGCTACACGAGGCTCTTGGTGGGCGGAGGCCATCACTCGCTCATCAGCCTTGCACTCCTACTTGTCCCTCCTTGGGCCCCTTGTGTGGGCAGGCCCAGGACAACAAGCAGGACACAACGGAAAAGGGAAGGAACTCTGGCAAGGGGAAAGTAAGAGAGGTTAAAACCAGAGCTACAATCGCAGCAAAGCGTATTCCCTGCAGGAATTACAAGCATGGCTCCCAGAACAGGCTGCATGCTGCAAACAAGAACATGGGCAGCGAGGAACTCCACTGGGAAAGCAGACGTGATGGGGTATGTATCATGCAAATCACTTTTATGCAAACGACAACACGATATAAACTAGATGGTCACAGGTATCACAGAAGAGGCTGACCAAAAGTTAATTGTCAGCTATCAGCAGAATATTTCAGGTGAAGTCAGAATGCCTTAGTCCTTCACTTGCCCACAAAGTACAGACAACAATGAGAAAGCAGCATGTTCGCTCAATGAAGGCATAAGGTCCTTACAGGACCATGACTTGAGGATAATACTGACAGCACCAAAAGGGTCCCACCCAGGCTTGTTCAGCCAAAAGCTGCCTACTCTCAGAACATAACCGCACGGGTCCACTTTAAGTGGCAGCTGCAAAACACTCCTCAAGTCTAGACTCATTTTGGGCAATTAACACAAAGGGAAAGTCAGAGCACTCCAAATCAGCATCTGTGAAATAGGCTTCACCTGTTCCAAGCACAAAGTCACCTTATTTTCTTTTAAAGGATGAATATATTTTAAGGAAATAAAATAGTAACAACAGTTAAGCAGTTCAAAGGTCATTGAAAGACCTCTTGACTTTCTACAGGCTCTCCAAAAAGCCCAACAGCAGCAAGCCACATACTGCATCCCAGCAGTTCTCCCAGAACATGCTGACATCAGTTAAAGCCCCAACAAACAAAGAGAATATGCACCAAGCATTTCAATGCCCTCTTCTTGTATTTTCCTTCGCATCCAGACATCTCGGGAAGCCTACCTAGTCAGATTCTTTTGCAAGCCTTCTCACTGCAGCACAACATCTCAAATGAAAGTAACCTCACTCAAACCTTGTTGAGTCCTTGGGCATGTCCTGTCTTGAAAACATGCCCACCTTGCTTTTTTGAATTTGAAAGTTTAACACACTAATCTAGATCAGCCTTCTCTCCTCTTCATTCAACTAAAATTGAGCAGGTAACTTTACTGGCTGCCTCATTTAAAAATCTCTATGTCTCCTCCTCTTATAAGCTGGCTTATAGTAGAGTCCACCCCAAAAAAAACCACAGACAGACATTGAAAATAATTGAATAATTTCAGATTGGAAGAGAACACTCTCTTCTTTGTTGAGTGTCTCTATCAGGAAAACTGGGGGGAGTAAAAATGAGAGACTCACCTTCAGGGCAGGAATCTCCACATTGTCACCAAGGCTAACAGAGCCAGAAAGAATAGTCCCTGTCATCACCGTGCCTTGACCCTTGATAGAGAAACAGTGGTCGACTGCCATAAGGAAGTGTCCCGAGGGGTCTCTTGATGGCAGGTAAGCCTGAGACTTCAGGACCTGAAAAAAAGAGATAAAAGCAGCACCATGCCTGGGTGAAAAGTCATGACAGTAATACAGCAAAAAGAAGGCAAGCAGATGATTGATTGAACAAGCTTGCAGTTTTACTGATTTCAGGCATCTCCCAATGAGCTTAGAACGCACCAATGTCAAATTAACTGCGTGCCATAGAGGAGACGCACACTTAGCAGTGGGAACAGTTCGATTTTCTGCCTTAGAAAGATTTGGTGCTGCACATTTAGCTTGGTTAGCAAAACTGCACTGGCGATAAAGTTGCTGCCAAACTCAATATAAACACTGCAGCAAAGCAGAGAGAAAAAAAATCCTGTACGTCCCCCCCCTTTTTTCTTTTTTTTCCTCCCCCTCCTCTCAAAAGTACAATTTTACAGTGCATTTTGCTACTTCAGCTTTTTAGGATTTTGTGAAAATGAACATATAGAGATATTAGTGCCCCAATAAAGCCCATCCCCACCTCCCTCCCAGAAAAACTGTTATACTGGGAGAAGTTTTCAAAGTCATCTTCCCCTTCAGATTTCTGTTAACACTTCTTGGAGGATCAAACCACTAAGAAAAATAGCTATGTAAGTACCATTTTCTACAGAAATTCTCTAAGTTTAGGATTTCTGTTTTGCTGACAAATACTATGTTTCTTAAAATATATCATCATAGATGGAATACTTTAATTATAGAAATGCAGTCATGTACCCAACAGTGCTTCAGAGGAACCGGTTCACCCCTGTCTCAAATCACTTTTGATCTCTGCCTCTCTTATATCAGCAGCATATAAACTTGGCACTGCCTTTAATGTCTGTTTTTAAGGTCAGAAACTGCAGGTTAAGCCCAAGTTGTAATGGCAGAACAATGGAGAGAGTCTCTTATCAAGGACAGAAAGGATAATACCTTGAAGCTCAACGGCAGGGCTCGCACAGCATTTGCCAGCTCTGCTAATATCGGGTCTCAGCTGACAGGAACACCTGCAACATGGGTATTTCCTTCAAAGGTTTTAACCCTGGGGAACATCCCAGTAAATCTACCTGGAACCAGATGAAGGCAGAACTAAGGACTTGCCTCTCTCCAGCTCTCTAGACATCGCTGTGGGCAGCCTTGTTCTTGTTGAGTCTATTCTAAGGCCACAGCACAGCCCCGTGCCCACCTCGGGCCACGCGTGCCAGGGAGGAGATGACACGCAGTGCTCAGCAGCCACGCAGAACACCCTGCCTTTGCAGGAACCAGGCTGCCCTGGGCCAGCCATCCCTAGATTTGTGATGACTGGTGCCACACCCTAACTTCAGCAATTTACAAGTATTTTAAACCTGGCAGCATCCAAATCAGACCTTGACAAGCCTGCAAAGAATCATCCCTTTGCTTTGGGACTACTTTCTGCTGGCTGCAAACAACAGTGGTACTGCTCCAGGGCAGAGATGCTACTTTGCCCTAAAGCTTATTTGCAGAAAAGGTGACAAGACTACTAAAAATAGCTGTTTGAGAGCTGCTTGAAGTGACTCACCCTTCACAGTATAAGCTTCATACCATATAACTTATCCTGTAATGTAGTTTTTCAAAAAACTGAGACTTTATTCTCCCTCCCCCCAAAAAAAACTTAAACCCACAGTGCTGGAACTAAGGATACCTGTGAAGCACCAGTTTGCTTAAAGTCTTCTCTTGTTCCATGGGTCTGATGATATGTTAGCTACCCAATCATACAGTTTTTTCCAGGCCCTGCCTCATTCAGGGCACTCGCGTAAATCCAGGCCATGCTTTATCTTTTGCAGATGTGCAAGGCACACAGTAAGCAAGGCAGAGTATCACAGAGACAGATGGTTTCATCGTGAAGGCAGGCGGTGCTCCTCTAAAGAATTGATTCTATACTTGCTTATGCCAGAACTCCCATGTATTGTCATGCTCTTAAAACCAAAACTTTCCACGGGTAATCACTGACTATACACCTCAGACTGTCCAAACAGAAACCCCAAAGCTTAACAGAAGTGCTAAGCACTCACAATTGCAATCAAAATTGGCAGGTACTATGATCTGCACACAAGCGTGTCCCAAAAGAGCTCCTAGTTTCCTTAAATTCGGCAACCAAAATTAGTCAACTCAGTGGACTTAACTTCTTTGTGTCTCGGCTTCCCAATCTAAATATGGATTAAAGTCACCTCTACACTTCCTATAGCTCTTTTGGAAGTAAATTAACTGTTTGCCAAGTGCTCAAGACCACAGTGATGTGTGCCAAAGAAAAGTCCAGGAGGAAATTAATCATTCTGAATGCAGCGCAGTATTTGAATGGAGTCATGAGGCCACACGGAGAATAATGAGAATTAAAACAAAATACAGACTACCTGCTCACTGGTTGAGCCCTGTCCATCCTGTGCAAGGAATGAGGGAAGGGCTGTTTAGAATAAAGAATCACGCACTTAAACACGGGATCATAATACACACACGAAGGAAGGAGATAATTCCCAACGTGTAACTTTTGAGTGCCCGACTTCACAACTTTACTGTTTTCTTAACTGTGGTACGATTATAAAACAACACCTACCAAGGATTTGGCAGAATTTTAAAGCTATTTTTATTCATTATACTTCATAATTCTTTGCAGCTTTAAAACCAATTTCACCACACATGACAGCTGTTTAAGACATAGCTATTCAAAGGCAGTGAAGCCTAGTAGTTGAAAAAGGAGATCCATTTTTGGGGTGTGCAACCTCAATTTCTCCATTCACTGGAAGAAATCCCTAAAGAATCAGGTTCCTTAAAAATGATGTTAAGGCAGGAGTTTCCTCAGCTCTAGATACTAATTCAGCGTACTCCAACAGACTTAAAGAAAAGTTTGAGCACATTTTATGTTATTATTATGTTCTTCAGCAGGTACCTCAATTAATTCAGAAACACCTAGTGGATTCTCAGACTCTGGGGCTTCTGGTCCACCGGGCTTTGCTGCAACAGCAACAATAGGACACCCGCAGAACCTGAAAGAGAGAAAGACTCCCACCGTTAGATCACAGATCTCCTACATGTAAAATGTAAAATAGTTCCAGGCTCATCTGGCAATGCAGGCAAGGAAACGTCCTCAAATTCTGATTTATCTTCTCTTCCCCCATAGTCAATAACTGCCAATTCTTTCTTGAGTTACTAGCATCTGTGCTACTGGACTTCACTGTGAAACCTCCAATCCTGTTTAGTATTTGCTACTGATTCAGCTCAGCGGCAGCCAAGAGTAAGACTTCAGGTTTATTTCAGAAGCAAGGGTCTGTTACCCAGTCTCATTGCAGTGGCTTTGTATTCAAGCCATTTTACCTGGAGACAAGCACTGTTTTCAGCTTTCACTAAAGCAATTATAATCCTAGCTGCAGTCATAACCTTCAAAATGGGAGCCAAACGCAAGATGGCACATGATGTCTACCTGAGTCTGCAGGCAGACTGCAAGATCTGCAGACAACAAAGATCTAAATCTACTGAAATCAAACTTCATGAAATCCACAATCTCAAACATGCAAAGGTTCAGAGAAGAGCAGTACTTCCACAGTTGACCTCAGTTTAGCTTTTCTCTTACAATTAATTTTACTCTTCAAGTCCTTAATATTCAGGAGCTTTTTTCCTTAAGTCTGCTGACTAAATTTGTAACTTTTGCTCCCTAAAATGAAACCTAGTGTTTGAATCACCTGATAGCTTGTTTTGCCTATGTTTTGGAAAGGGAAGTTAGACTATAAGTCAAATTACTACTGCATTTTTGCAAAAGCCAGGATTAACCATGTAAAAATATATATATTCAAGCAATAACACAAAAAAGTGATTAGTTCTCATAACATACTTGATTCTTATGCAACAGATTCAGACCAAAGGTAATTATTGTGGTCATTCTTTTGACACCCACCACAGATAGATTTTTATCTCAAACAGGGAGTGAACCAGAGGAAAAAGACAATGCCTTAATAGAGAAAAAATGCTGAGTTCTATAGAGGGAGCTCATTTAGTGACCAAACAATAAGCATATAAGGTATTTTCTGTGTTTATATGCCGTAGGTCTGAGGCATCTAGAGACAAAGGGTAATAAAAACGTGCACCGAAAATTCCTGTGATTAACCATAAAACTTTTAGAAACTTCTTTTCATACAGGTACATTAGGGCACTGTATTGCAATAAACAGGAATTTATGCTGAACCGGGTGCTTTATTCCTTTCCCATATACCAGAACAAACTGGAGTAATCACATGCTGCCTTTGGAGGCACTTCCAAACATGATTCAGCCCTACTAAAACTCTTACTCCGTCACACTGATTTATTGTCAGCAGAGTGTAGACCCTACTAGACAAAGATAAAAGCTGGCATGTGCAAAAAATTATGAAAAAATAGGAAGTCCATTCATAGGGACAGTTTGCTTTTACTTTTGGTATCAATTCATGGAACAAGCAAGTTTTGATCAGGTTAAATTTAAAAGTGTCAAACTATTCAAATACATGACCAGTTACTTTACCTATTTTTTTTCACCTTCCATGGAATCATGTCAACTCTGTCAAAAACTCACTTCCCCTTCAGTTTTGACAAAGTCTGCTAATTTTCAAGACGTGCTGTAAAGACCCATCCATACTCCAAGATATAAGGAGAAGACTTAATTCAACAAGCGTACATAAGAAGTATTTCTGAACACCAGTTTCCTTAGTAGTTACTATTTCCGTAGTCACTATTCTAGCAGTTGCATAGTTGAAAAAGGACATTGCCCCACCATCACAAATAAGCCAAGCAGGAGCTGCCATATCCAACCAAGCTTTGCTTTTTTGGTCCTAGTGAAATTCTGTCCTCTGTATGCTGAATCCTATTCCTTTGATTCTTCAAATCAAAATGCGACCTAACAGCTATAAACGTGGGAGTCAATGTCCCCTTGTGATCCTGGGCAAAGCAGGCTGGGCTTCAGTTTGTGTCACCACTAAATAAATATTGTGTCTGTATCGTATCTTTCCACTTCATAACAGCCACATTTCCATTCATGAATCTCACTGCACTTCACTCATTATGTACCTCAATTACTTTACCTAAACAGGACTGACAAACATCACCCCAGCCAGACTCCCATTACATTCTATAAGCTTCCACCATTCTGCTCTCCCTAGTTAGGGCAATCACATTTTTCACCTGCAGTTAAGGAAAAGCCCTAACACTTTCCTTTCTCTGGAGTGAAAAAGACTTGCAGATCACAATAAAAGTTGCAAGCCCATAAACTAAAAAAAAAAAAAAAAAAAAAAAAAACAGAAAAAACCCAAAAAAACCCACCAAACAAAAACCCACTTCTTCACCTGGATATTCTGGCTTTGTTGTATCCAATCTGAACTCCAAGCAGCTCTCTAAACTGAAAAGCTTCATTATAGGGAAATATTTCTTTACCCATGATACTTGGAGATGCAAATTCAGGACTGCATTTGAGTTTCTGGCAATCTTTCCACTCTCTTCTCATCATCTTTGCTAGACATCTCAGTGTGTTTAGAAGCATGTTGGAAGGGATATGTGGGTGAAGTATTTTTTGTTAAACATTTTCTTACAAGTTAGCTGTTAATATTACTAATAACTTACTTAGTATTTTCCAAGGTCTTCTGCATTTTCTTAGTCATCTTCTCAATGGCACTTTGTCTCTTCCCCTCTGGAAGGAGATCTATTTTGTTCAGAACCACCACCATCTTCTGGCAGGCAATCTGCCCAATTACCAAGCACTCTGCTGACTGCGTCTGCATCCCTTTTGTCACATCTATTACAAGCATCATCAAATCAATGATCTGGGCACCTGGAAGAGAATTCACAGTCAGTATTGCAGCAGCATAAAAAGATTAAGGATCATTTTCTCAAATAGTTTCCATAAAAACTGTCAGTATAGGTACAAAGGCCCAGAAACATGAACAAAAGACAAGTCAAAGTGAGCATCGAATGCATGGCTGTGTTTGAAAATAACACTTCGGGAACTGAAGCTATTATATGCTACCATTGGATCATAAATAAAATGGAAGCACGTAACGGTTTACATGTTCCTCCATATTAACAGCTTGAGTTTAAGGATGTTATCGCTGCATTTGAAAAAAAAAATTTAAGAAAATTACCCTTGTAGCAACACAAGCATGGCATTTGCCTCAGTTCCAAAAGAATCTAAGCAGCTAAGCAAGACCATGGCACGGCCAAAGTAACACACAGCACTGCAGCCAGCTGCACACTCAGAGCAACCCCCATAAGAGCCGACGACCTGCTGCATAACTGTGCCTGCGGTCCTCAGCCCCCACCTGCTTCCCTCCATTTCTTCTTTCAGAGTCCAAAAATCTGATATGTGAAAACAAGACGACCACCACCAGAGGCAGGTTTACCCCCAGTCTAAACAAATTCCTGCAGTCTCTCAAGGTGAGGAAGAGGCAATTGAAACCCTGCAGTATATTCTCATTCACTCCCAAGATCTACATCACTTGAATATGTACATCACACACAGCCACAAACAGATCCAATGCCGAGATCTTGCCAAGAAAAAGTTCCTAAATCTCAGGCTGAAGTTACCCATCCTGCTTATGGATTATTTTTATTTTATTTTTTAAAGTATTGTTGTCATGAACCCTTAATCCTTTGACTGAAGCAACCTGAATTTCATGGATTTAAATTTGTTTTCAAGGAAGCTTTTGATGAATGTTGGGCCTTCCACTAATTACATTCAGAACTTTCCTGTCTTGTTCCAGGTAACTGAAATACTCTGAATACCAAAGAACTGCAACAAACTTTAACACTGAGAAGTTTTAAACATAAAAAACTAAACCAAAAGCTAACGCCAAACTACCAGAAAGTCATACATCAAAAAACACATTTTGAAAGATGATAGAAGCTAGAAATCACGCAAAATTACAGTATTCTGAATTTAAGTACTTTTAATATTTGCTTTAAGCTTTTGATCAGAAGAACAAGAAATCAATATAACTGCTCCTTGTTCCTTCGCCCTCTCCAACCTTCACCCCCTGCTTTTTTTTTTAAGCTGTGGCAATGCCTACGACAACAGCTACCCTTGTTCGCAATTCCCATGAACTCAGGATAGGAAATCATTCTGAGGTTGAAGTGCATGGGTGAACGAGTGGGTGGGAGCTACAACAAGAAAAAAAAATTATGGTTACAAATGACTGTTTTCAACCTACCAAAGCTTTCATCTTGTAATAATGAATGCTAAACCCTTCAGAGCACTAGCTGGGTAATTATGACATTTCCAAAGCTCCTGCAGAATTTTCACCAACCATTTCAAATATCTCTCCATGACAAATTGAAGACAGACTTTATATCTCAAAAGTATTTTTCATTTTCATAGTTTCAAGAATTGTATTAATTTAGAACTCACTTAAATTATAACACAAACATTGTCAAGGCTGTACAAAAGGCTCAGGCTTTGTACACCATACAGGAGCGCAGACCTAAAGGATGGGAAGCAAGGGGAATGAACAGCATGAAAATAGTTTAAGTGGGACAAACGCTGGACAATCAGAATGCATGCACTTTTGTGGGTACATACAGCAGCGTTTTTTTTAAACTTGATACAACACCCATATTTTGTATTAAACTATACCGCACAGTAATTCTTACTACACAGGCGACACCCTTAAAACAAATAGGAATTGATAATTAAAACCAAACCATCAAGTCAAATGGATTATTAATACTATGTTATTTCACTAGATGCATTTTTCAATGTTGCAGCTTAAGTTTTAGCTAACTCTGTTACGACTGCTAGAGCATGGCAATCCCCACGCTCCAGAATTAAGTCAAAGCAACTGGATCCGAATCTGGCCTTGAAAGGGTGGCTGATAAGATGCATTATACACGGTGTGGCATCTCTTCCCTCCAACAGGAGACAAAATCTGCACTGAAACTGTTATACACAGTTTCAGTACAAGGGTCACTTTAACTAGAAACAGTAAATCAAGTGCTTTGAATACATTTGTTATAAAGCAAATACTTGTAATTGCTGTATTTATGAATCTATTAGCAACACTTTAAAAGAGCCATAAAAATCATCAGCCCAATTGCTAGCAGGTCAAGAACGTCTACCACGGGGCATTTCATAGAAAAGAGAAGATGAACAAAGCAAAAATAACTGTACAGTCCATGGAAAGACTCCAGAAATCCCAGAAAATGTATCACAATACTCCAGATGAAAATATACTACAGTCAATGAAACAGCAGCACACTCAAGCTAGCTAATATGTGCCTCAGTACAAGTATTGTGCCTCCTCCAAATCCGCAACCTCCTAACTGGCCGCGGTTCATAAGAGATGTTGCAAGATGGCACAGAAAGCACGGCAGGGGCAGAGCTGGCACCCAGGCAGGGTGGGAAGCTGCTGCCCCTCAGCGTCATGGAACCAAGGAAAGATCAGGACAGCATTGACAGAAATACCGTAACTGCCTTCTCCCCAAGGCACGAGGGTGTTTTGTACAGGTATACTCACGCACATCACAACACCCAAGTTTATAGGGCCCTTGGGCAACAAGGCAAAAAAAAAAAAAAGCTGAGATTTAGTTCCTCAGCTTCCCCCCGAGCTGTTTAATAAGCCATCTTTGACAACTTGCCTTCTTCCCAATCCCTCAATCTTCTCCTAGCCAGTTTTACATTTTACAACCCACTTCTTTAGCTGCCCTTATTCATGCATAGCTGTTCATTAAATACTAAAATGAAGTAATCCAGGGAAATCAAAACAAGTGTGCAGGGGTTCACAAATGTAACATTTCTAATCAGGAAAGTTGGCAGGTCACTTGTAACAAGGTGACAAAACTATAAACTCCTCCAAAGAACAGGCAACCTCTCATTCAGCACATTTTTAGCTCATAGCATGTAAATAGTAATAGCAGATTTACTATTGTCTAACTTCATATTTGCAATTTATATCACCTCTATTGGACTATTAACCAAATCAACTCACTACCATGTTGAATGTTCCTGAAAAAGGAACAATGTTCCTGAAGAATTTTTTACCACAGAACAAGATTTAACTTGGGAAGGTGAAGTGAGAATGGATTATATAAAAGTATTCTCATGTATGTCATCTCACTTGGAAAAACTTTTTGAGGCATAAAAATGTTACAACCATACCAAGCAGAGACTCCAAAAACAACAAGAAGAAAAGGTGACAATATCACTCAACAAACCTGCGCTATCTGACCACAGAACACCTGCCATGGGCTTTTGTGGAAAATGGAACAAAAAGGAACTGAAACACTTTGCTTTCCCTCAAAAAAAGGAGGCAGGATACACTCCTATGCAGTTAAGAGTAATATGGAAAAGGTGAGAGTTTCTCAAGCCCTCAAAGCAGGCAAACAGCTTGAACTTAACCTGGATGAAGCAGAGACATGTGCAAAGGACAGGTCTGCATGTAAGGAAGCACAGCAATCAAGAAAATATTTTATCTGCGTTGAAACAGGTCATATAGAATCAATAATAAAGTTAAATTAAGGTATTCAAACGATTTCCCCTACAGAAAAAACAGGGGTGTAACCTTTCATTTGCCATTTCTCCTATGAATGAGGTGTTCGAGAACATTCAGAAAGATAAAGAGTCCTCCTGAAGTGTGATTTCTCACTTTGCTTGAAAATGAAAGATGAACTATTGGAGTATCCTTCACGTGATGACATACAGCTCAGGGGCAGCCCTGTAAAAAGCAAATTAAACAAACCAGTTGTCATCAGAAAACACAAGGGGGTGGGGAAAGATGGGAATTATATTGCAAGATAAGCAGCTAAACCCCAGCACAAAACCAAAGTAAAGTAGATAGTCCGAGTGAAGAAAAACAAACAAGACAGATAACACGTGAACAGCAAGAATCTGGATGACAGCCAGATACAGGGAAAAATGCAACAAGACCAGCAGCACAGCATCACAGAGAAAAGGCTGCAAGAAGCACCAGCACTCGTTTGTACCACAAAAGCAAGCAGGAACATGGAACTCATAGGTATTAACAAAAAATACCTTCACAGAGAACGGAAAGTCTAGCCCCTGCTTTGAATGATTGTATCCAACCCACTCTTGCTTCTGAATTTTGGGGAGTATCTGATCATGAACAGTAACTTATCACTCTTTACTCCTTGGACTAGTTGAATCAGAGATGTTATAGATTCTGACAAGTTTCAAAAGCGCAGAGGGCAGCGACTCTGTTTCCCTACGCTGGCCCTCGGCTCCATTGCTCCAAGGGAAGAGCAAAATGATACCACTCACAGCACGACACTCGCAGCCAGCTCTGCCTCTTCATCCTGAAAGAGCTCACCAGCTGCTGTCTGAGGACACCCAAAACGACAGATGATCCAGAAGAGCAGTATGCATTAAAAAAAAAAGTCTGTATTGATGAACTTGTAATCATTAGGAGAAAATTAATTGCATTCATGTTATTTAGCATATTATATCTTCAAACCTCTACTGAAATAGGCAGAAAGACCCGGAGTTCTAGGCAACAAGGCTGCAGACCTTCATCCCCTGCATTCGATTCACCCCTGATAAATGTGTTAAGTAGTGCAACACCCACCTTTGATTTCCACACAGCTTATATAAATAAAGCACACTTGATTTTGCTCACTGAAGCTAGAGCAGACACTTTAGCTCCAACTCTGCAATGTTTACATACTACTGTCTCACATCCTTACACCAAAGCATACAATCAGTAAAACCACATCTGTTACACCAGCATTCACAGGTGAACACCAGGTGAGTACCCAGCCTACAGGCTGCATTGCTAAAAACTGCAAAGCCCTATAATTGCCATGTTTATTTTGGAACAGAACATTATGTCTTAAACAACAAATCTCCTTCAGCCTCAATCACAGAAGGTGCTGCAGTTCTGCATGGATGTGAACTCAAAAACCCCTTCTGTTGGTGCAACTTGTTGATTGATTGTGAATTATATACCCAAACTCCCAGATTGAGCTGTGTGTAGATGGAGCCATACAGCAAAGTACAACGTTTACAGTAAGTTAAAGAGGACATTATTAGGTCTAGGAAGAAAAAAAAAAACCCACACACCCAAAAACCACCACAAAACATTTCAGCCTCTCATATTACTTTATCAGTTCCAAAAAGCTTATTACTATTTTATTATATACGTGAACCATGCCCATTTTCAGAACCATTAGGTTATAAATTCCAAGCACTAAACGAGCTAGCAATTTCAGCATTACTGAAAAGGAGAACCAAAAGGCATTCTCAATACATAGGCAGAATCTCAATTGTCTTCTCTTCAACAAAAGTAGATTATTAGAGCATTTACAACTACTACTATTTTGGTAAGCATAAGTTTAGTATGACCTTAGATTCCCCATAATCCATCAATGTAAAGCTGACTTGGCTCCAAACAATAAAACCCGGGCTAGTGGAGGGAAGAGGGGCCGAGTCCCTGCGTGACCGAGCGGCAGGTTTTGCGTGCCGCACAAGCGCGGAACGCCAGCGCAGATTCTGACCCGTGGCTTCTTTAAGCTACTGCATCCTGGCCCGTTTGCGGTAATCTTTTTAGCTGACTTTGCACAAACAGTACAACTCCTGTTCACAGGCACCGAAAGGAAGCAGAAAATGGAATCTGAAATGTAAAAATAAAATAATTGTGGGCCATGGGCTATAATTTGATTTCATGCTTCACAAGGAAATGAAAGAGGACTTCCTTAAACATACTTTTTTTTTAAAAAAAATATGCTTTTTACCATGTTAGGATTTCCTCTAGAGCAGAAGAGAAAATAGGATTGTAGAAAACGTACCGTTCTCAAGTATCATTGCTACTCAGGGGCAAAGCTCTGTTTTAATGTGCACTTCCCATTCTGGGGAAGAGGAAATTCTTCAATTAATAAACCGGGTGGACTGAGGCGAGTTTTTAAGGTTTAATCAATTTCATCTGCACATAGGATAAAAAGACTGACTATTCTACCATTTTTGCTTCCCCTATTCCCCTTTCAAAAAAATAATAAAATCAATGTTTTATTTTAAATTCTTTGAGGTTAGTATCTCCTGTCTCAGGAAATATTGTCTATATCATGCAGAGAGTATGAAACGTCCCCCTTCCCAGGGTCCCCCCCCGCCTTTTTTTGTTAAAAATCTTTATTCAGAAACAACTAAATTATTCTCTGCTTTCATATACAGTAACACCTTGGGAGATGCTACAAGTCACACAGGATTTTGCTAGGTACCTTAGGGGAGGCAGTGTGATGGAGGAGGAGGATGTTTTACGGGATAGGAAATCTCCCAAAACTTAGAGAGAGGAGGCGCGAGGGGGGAGAGACGCGCATGAATTACACATGAGGAAACCCTCTGGAAAGCAATGCAAATCATGGATCAAAACCGATACCACAACTTTCGCTAGGAAACACTTTGAAAAGAAGAGGAACTCGTGGGGCCCGAGCGTCCCACCACCGTGTCCCAGGCACGCCGTTCCTCAGGGTCTCAGCAGCGGTAAGCACAAACAGGGAGCTGCGCAGCTTCAAACTCTGGCTAGCTTGGAGTATCTCCAATAGCAAGGGTCAGGCTGGCAACCCACAAGACATCTTTCTCAATGCACACTAAAGCTTAGAATTATACACATTATATTTGATTTCTGAACAATAAAGAAACCGCTGGTTGCACAAATTCCCTTTAAATGAAAACCAGCCACTAAGGTCTTTCCTAACCCGAGAGCTACAAAGAGAAAGCAGGATGACCATAAGGGCATACTTCTAAGAAGTTCATTTCTTGTGTGACAAATAACCTGCCTTTTACAGTTATTTATTTGTAATTCTGAGTTCATCTCAACTACAAATATTAAGTGATGGAAAGAGATAATCATAATCTCTTATTATAAATAAGATAAATACAAGGGTTATTTTGTAAAAGACTTCACACAAGAATCCACTTGGAATATACTTTATCCTTCATCTCCCAGATGAACCGGTGTGCAAGACTGTCCCGAAGAGGGTAAAGGCAATGAGGGCCTCTACCCTCTCTCCTCTGTCAAGTCACCCAAGGATCTCTCTTGTTTGAATACGTTCTAACTACGTGTCAGAAACAAGTCTGTGTTCTTCAGAGGCAGGAAATGCCTACAATGATTACAGTACCTCAATAAGCTTGATTGGCCATGCTGAAGGAGCACAAACAAAGCTGATAAGGCCTCCAATGAGGGTTACAATAAGAAAGACTGAGGCATGTCTTCCAATAATTACTATATGCTGATCCATCCAGCTATTACAACATCATGTATAAACTTATATTAAACAAATGATTTATAAAAACCACAACAAACCTGAAAGTGAAAACTCCCTCAAAAAGAGGCATTGCAACACAGGAAGAAAGGCAGCCATCAAGAGATCCTCTGCAAGGCTTTACAGAACGGAAGGGGTCCCATGTTGCCCTTAGCCTCTTTCAAGAAGTGTTGTACACTGGGCCATCCGTGAAGCCCTAAATGACCTTGGAAAACTTGATCTAGCTTAAAAGTTGCCTACTTAGAGGTGGCTGGCCCACCTTTAAGGGTTGGAACCAGATGATCTCCAAAGGTCCCTTCCAACCTGAACTATTTTATGAGAAGACAGCGCTATAAGAGGCAAACCACTTAAACAAAAACAACCACAAACACACACAAGAGTATCGAACAAGAGACTTGCCCTTATGTGTTTTCTATGGACACCTGGAGATTTTAGACTTAAGTAATTCATTATCATGGAAAGGTAAGCCTCAGGCAGAGGAACTATGCTTATAGACGAACTATTTTAAAGTCCATTTTTTCCCATTTCCAAGTTTTTTATTCTTACTACAAATTAAATACTACTTTGAATAAGTTTTCTCACTGCATGTTTCTGGTCATACTCTCTGAAACACATCCGAACTGTCAGACTTCTGGGTCAGGATCCGCAGTGCGAGGGGAGCAGCGGGGCATTGCAGCCCACAACAGGCAAGCACAGGAGGCCTAGGAGCTGAGGTGAGGTGCTCTGAAAGCATGAAGAAAAAAAAAAAAGGATGCACTTGACCCTGTGACACAGAAAGATTTAGCATTGAGCTGTTGACTTGACATTTCTCAATGTATTATTTTCCAATAACTCCCTGATTTACTTATTTGGAGAACGCTAAGGGCTCACACTGCTCAGTCAACAGCAATGGTTACAGAGAAGATGTATTCTGAGGTCTCTGCTCCTCTTTGGCTGAGGGAGATCAAAAGCCCCAGCCTGAGAAGCATCTGAACACTTCTGCAGTTTCCACCGCTACAGAAGAGAGACCAGTCCAAAAGAAAGCGAGTACAGGAAGCCCTCAGTACGATCTGACTAATGTGTGTTTGACCAGTGAATTTAAAGGTATGTGTAGTTTTGTAAAAAATACACAATAAAACAGAATCTTTCCTCCAAGGCTCCCAAATAAAAATCACTACCAAAAAGAGATCGCTATGAATCTTTTTAGTTTAGGTAACAGAATAATTTCCTACACTTTTCCTCTCCTCTCCCCAACACAAACAGAAGGTAAGTACACCTAACCTTCTGCACGTAAGCGAGAGCAGCACAAGTAACAGCCACAGCTAAGGATACATGCTTCTACAGACAAGGAAAGGCTCTGTTTCACTTTAAGCATACTTTTAGAAGCATGAGAGTAGATTTTTTTTTTTTCCCCTTCACTTCCATTGTAAAGATAAAACACGCAAGTCAAAAAGGCATTTCTACCCATGTAGTTTCAAGCCAGGGCAATCACAGACTTTACCCTGTTATTACATTAATCTGCATAGCTATTTGTATATAGCCAGCTACCTAGAAGCACTCATCAGTGAAGCAGAGCGTACAGAAAAGGTATTCACGTTGGCACACCCTGGTGATGGAGGCTGGGAATTCCTGCTCCCATCTCCACTTCCCCAACACTGTCCTTATTCAGGTCTCCCACAGCTCACGGAGGGTCCGATGAAAGGCAAACTTGAAGCTGAGACCAGTCCGTTCAACTCGGCAACACCAGACAGCTCTCCTCTGGATAAGCAAGGTGACCCAGCTGATGCAGGGCTCCAGGGAGAGCCAGGGCTGGCACAAGAAAGGCAGCAGGACCCAACAGCCAGGAGTTGCAAAAGGGGAAAAAGGAAAGAGCAAAGCCAGCCTCCTGCTTCCAGGGACAGGCTGCTGCTGCAGGCCAAGCTGCTCCTGAAACTGCTGCCTGGGGAATTTCAGGGAAACTTAAAGCTGAATAAGTGGTCAACTACTGTTAGGAAGTGTTGGAAGAAACGTATTAAGTACACACGTATTTACACAAAACTAGTGCTATCGCTTCAGAAAACTACAAAAAGACATAGTCATTATATGCTCTTCAATGCAAAACTGTTTTATGTTTAGCAGTCAAAAAAGGTAAAGTATTAGACTGTATATGTGATGTAATATTGAAATAAAATACTGCATTTAGATCTAATCACTTTCTGAAAAAGGAATCTAGAAGATAAAGTGGCTTCAAAAAAAGGAAACAAGACAAATGCAGTTAAGTTCTTCACATACAACTTCATTTACAAAGAAAAATCCATGTTAACAGCATGAAATGACAAAAGCACATGAAGCTGAGCAAGAAAGGGGAAATAAAACACCTCTAATAAAAGAGCATAATCGAGTATATAATGGTAAATAGAACAACCACCTTAAACTCAGTGCTGCTAGATGCCATTTGGCTTCAGACAAATGAAAATATAGATTTGATATTTATGCAATTAACATTTTTAAAGTGACAACCAGGTGGATGAAGTTTCATTGTTTATAAAGCACTTATGTTTTTATCCTGCATAAGAGGCATTAGGATGAAACTTAAAGCAAGGGACACTTCATTCCATCATTGACTTTCTTGCTTTGACCCTCTGAAACATTCACTTTGACTGTTCCCAAAGAAAATGTGGCAAATTACAACAGTAACTACTAGGGTCTGGCATTTCAATTCCTGCTCCTCAAAATATTTCTGAAGAAAACCAGAAAATCACCACAAATGAGAACGCTCTCTCCTCCTTGCCTATAGGAAAGTAAACAATCCTTGCCTTGTAACGAGAAATGCCATGCAATATGCAGCACGTGTAAAAATGGAGGTAAAGCGCCATATGAGAGAAGACATCATCCTTCTTCCATATGTAGCAAAGTCCTTTTCCATAGTACTACCTATTACTAGATCTGAATTCCTACATTGACAGGGCACAGACTGGAGAGAGTCCAAGAGAGACCTCTACTTATTTTAAGGCTGAACACATTAACTGTGGTAGGGTTTAAAAAAGCCTACGTATCTTGACAAAGCAACAATCATTCTGAGTAGACACAGATGACTACTACAAAAAAAAGTTAGCATTTGCTGAATTACACAACACAATGGTATTTCAGCTGCATTAATTTCTTTCTTGGCTTGAAGTCGAAAGTGCATAAATTGTGAATTAGTTAGCAAACATTAACTTTTTAAAGTGTCATTCATATATATGTATATGCAAATACAGATACCAGTAAAGGTGGAAAGTTAAATATTTAGGATACTGCACAAAACTAGAGTACCAGTTACCTAACATTTTTGACTGAACATCATTATACATCTCATCATCCTTGGAGTACGATCCATGGCATATAATAGGTAAAACGGTTATTTCACACACTTGAAAGCAAAACAAAGCACAGAAGAAAACAACTGGGTTGTTACTATTTGGGTTGTAACTTTTTTTTTTTGCACTACACGCCTATATTACACCTAGCTCAAAAAGGTTCAGTTCCATAATTTGGCATCCAGACTATAAAACATCTCAACAAGAAAAAGTCACATCAAATTTCTGGGTTCCCGAATGACATACGAAAATGGCACCTATAATTCCACTGATTCATACCAGACTCAAACGTAGAGGTTCGCAGTGAAGTGCCCTGTTCCTTCTGTCTAGTGCTGCCAAGTTCATCAAACAAGGTTTCTGAAACGATGTGACAATAAGTTGTACAGTAAATCAACACTATACGTTCACGCTTCAGGAAAAATAAAGGTGCAAAATAAAAAAATGGATACTTGTAAAACCGCATTTCAACCTCCTCAGACAATATTGTGTACTCAAGGTCCTAGTAAGCTTTCCTATGGCTTGATGAGTGATTAGTTCACATTTCAGAATTCTTATTCAGAGGTATTTTGCTTTGGTATCAAGGCCACGCGTGGTTTTGCACTGCTCTGAAGAATTAAACATAACATTATACTTGGGCCTTACATAGTGACCATAAATGGTCCCTGGAGGTCCATAAAGTCTTTACAGTAAACCCTGAAAAGCAAACAGGTCAGAAGAAACAAGATAAAAAAAATATCCTTTTTATAGTCTTGACTTATATCAGCTTTACATTTGCCCTCTACACGATCTCCCACCAAGTTTCAAAGAAAAAATATATACATATTTGCATATGAGCATGCTAAATATGTTGCAAACAATATGACTACAAGGTACAACAATTCTGCCCACTCCATCTCTCAGAGTACAGACAGGCATCATCTTTGAAGCTATTTCCAAGACCAGAAAGAGAAAACAGTGGCTGAACAGTACAAAAGGAATTGAGCATCTGGAAGAATCACAAAGGCACTGAACCCGCATGAATGAGGACATGAGCCCATCCCCAGCTCTGCCAGACGCGTCTTGGAGTCTTCTGCTCCATCTCCAAAGACTCAGTTCACACCAGACAGAAACATACTATTCCCAGCTTCAGGAATGTCGCACCTGAGGTTTCTCCACTCAGGATAAACACCGGAGTGTGGAGACAAACAGGGAGTGAAAGCATCTGCAGTACCTACAGTCATGGAAATTCCTGCTACCTCCCCGATACCACCGGATCCTAAGGCTTCAGCCTACAGTAGGCTATACCTGTATGCCTATGGATTACAACAGTCATACAAAACCAGGTTGGTACTGGAGAGAGAAAAGTGGTACAGGAAAGATGACAAATAACTTGACATAGTTTCCAAGGATGTTTCAGGGAGAGTAGTACAGAAACAGGTAAACAGTACCTACATGCACGCATTTTCCTTCAAACCAGTTAGCTGCTTCAGGCAGTGAACTTCTGTATCAGCTTTCCACAAAATTTAACACTGTTTTCCAAGAACAGCACAACTAACTGAAACGTTTCCTAACCAATATGTTTGTATTTCTGTATGTGTTTAAATACACTACTGCATACAGGCCCAGTACTGGACGGGGGGGGGGGGGGGGCAACCCAGACACCTGAACAGTAACTACAAACTTCCTGTAAATTCTGTTCTATATCAGTGCTATTTCACACTCAGCTCTTCATATTTTCAAGTTTTTAAAATTCTTACAAGATGATATCATTACATTAGCATATCTAGGATTTGATCACATCCATGCCCGTGTTGTAATACAAAAGAAATAGCACATTTCAGAAATCCTTACACAAGCAATACACAACTTGAGTACTTGATTATCTTAGGATAAAAAGAATGCGCTATGCTTAATGACCAACTAGTTTGTTTTTTTTTTTTTTTTTTCCTCCCAAAGGACTGGAGAATTGTTACTACAGAGCATCTATTGCCTCCCTCTGGGTGCTTAGCAGAATTACTGAATTATGAACATCTTGGAACATTCGTTAGAATTTGAACATAATTCAGAATTACTGAATTATGAACATCTTGGAACATTCGTTAGAATTTCTTTAAGCATAGTCAGTTTAATATTAGATGACAATAAGGCTTTTTTTTTTTTTTGCTATCTTTTGTGTTGACTTCTTAAAGTCCTGCCTAGCCAAAGGGCATCTCACTGTGAATTCTTGTTCATTCTTCTGCCATATCTTTGAAAGAGGAGTAACAAAAAGTTTCATGCAGCAATCATAAGAAATAAGGACCACTGTTATGCCAGGTGTAGCTAGACAGACCCGAATATACATTTAGACATGCAACTCCCAACTTGCACAACCTATAAACAGCATTTGCATGCAGTCGGAAAACAGGTATAGGTATGCCAGTTGTACCTTAGAGATACTGCCAAACCACCTTGACATTCGTGACTCCGTTAAACTTTTCTCTATTTAAATTTAACACTTTAGGCCAACTACCCTGAGGACCGTGAAACACACAGGGATCCCAAGAAACATGCAAATTAACGCCTTGGTCACAGATTTGCTACTGGATTCTCCTCTCTCCACCTCTGTCAATTCAAGGACATTAATCTTATAGTGCACCTGCAGCTTTAGATAGCTCAAGAAACACCAATAAGAAATTGATTTTAAACCTTGTACAGAACAAGAGTATATTTCTATGAAGCTAACAAAAATAAATTTTCTTGAACAATTCTGCAAGTCACCAGTCCAAAAGTCAATCTCCAATCCATCAGATTCTAAATCATTTTCCTACAAAGAAGAAAACCTGGGTTCCACGTAAAGCTGGAAATAAATTAACACGATTCTACTCTTAAAGCATTTCAAGCCCTAAGCTACCTTGTCTCTGCCTTTGAAATAAAGTATCCAAAGGTCACGGACCCCACACCAAGGAGCTTGTTTTGTACTAAAACCCAGTACTATTATGCTTTTTACAACACTGCACACAACACACTGTCCCAACAGAAGAGTTATGGTGGGCTATGGGAAGATTCATGCACAGCTCTCAGATATGTTCCATCTGAGGATGCTGAACAAGAGGGTTTTTTAAAGAAAGAAAAAAATTAAGAGTTTACATTTTTCTTTTTTTTTTCTCCTCCCCTCAAAAAAAATTAAAGGCTGCTAGGGGCAAAGAAAAAAAGCATTCTTTAATTTTCTCTTCACCCTCCACAATACTGAAATAACATCAGTCAGGGTTATAAACATCTGTAATTGCCAGGGGAATGTACAATACATTCAGAAACTCCAGGCCCACATATCCTGTAGCTCTGCACTTCACAAACAAAAGGTTGGGGAAAGAAAGAGGGGGTGGGGTACAGGGAATAAAGGCTTAAAGATTAAAGTCACAGGCAGAGACAGACGGCTCCGTTTTTTAATAACTGAAAACACGAGTTGTGCCTGAATGTGCTCATTGTTTTATGGCAGGGGGGAGAGTCTACACATGCTGGACTGGCTGGCGACAGAACTGCCTTTGCATCAAAAATAAGATTTACAAAAAGGAGGGGGAAAAAAAAAGACACCAATCCCATGCCCTAATTTCCCCTCTTGTAATGGTTAATGATGCATTCAGGTAGAAATCAACAAATTATCCCACCTTGCCTTTATTAAAATGGGGAAAGCTTCATGGCTAGAAGAAGTACCCAATTGTAACAGCCTAACAGACAAGACTGAGGAGATGTCCAAAGGCTTTGTGCTGTGAAGGAATACAGACTACGACAGTAACACTCATACACAAACAGGCCCGTCTATGAAACAACTAGCTTATAAATCAATTTCTGATCGTTTATTTGCACAATAAAACCAGTGCTGCAAGGCTAAACTATGTGATCTAAGCAGATTTTTATATGGATTCAAGAAGTTTAGCTGTCATGAGGAAGTTCTTAAATCCATTTTAAAAAGTATCAGCTATACTTTTAGTGAACGAAAAGAGTCACAAGTTGCGTTCACTTCAGTCACTAAAAAAAGTCATTAGCTTAAAATGTTGCACTAGGGTATTAAGAAATGGAAAATGTTTGGGTTATGCTTTAAAAACAATTTTTCTCTCAAAAATGTAAGAGTACAAGATGCTTATGGCTACTCAATATCCATGATTACACATGTATATTATTTTAAAATTCCATAATACACAATTTGTACAAGGACAATTTTTAACATAAAAGGGGAAATACTTATGATTTATTTCAGCGAATAGATTTTTGTGGGTTACATCCCACCAGTGCCCAGGAACCCATCTGAAGTTGAATGCAGTGAGTCCAGTTCCACTGCCAGATGCTAATGGACTACAGGTAAACAAGCAGTCTAAACACATACATAAAAATAAAAAACATTCTTTCAGTTATATTCTAATCTAGCCTAAGATGTTACTATAACAGAGCTTTTGTTTTACTGTATCAGGGGTTTTTTTACCTGCCAGCTTTGCTTTAAATATAGACAGAAAGGAGATAATTCAACAAGACAACAGGCTCTTTCATCTGAAACCATGGGACTCCCAGCCACAACTTCTTGGGGAAGCCTAAAATAAGGAGCAGGGAGGCACACAACAGGAGTCAATGAAATGTAGTCTCCTGCCCAAAGCAAGCATGCTGTGCAGGGAGGAATCAGTGGCCACAATACCCGGCTCCTTGGCCAAAAATGTCAGACCTGGAATGCTCCAGCTCTCATCCCCTCTTTGTTGATGCAACACTTTTGCATCATCAGCCACTGGACATCTTGTTGAGATTAAAAATATTGTGGAGAGTTACTGTCTGTTTAGCAAAGAAAAAAAAGACAAGAGTCCATGTCAGAAAGGGAGGGGAAAGGAAAAGCCGAAACATGAGCTCATAAGCCTGTTATGGAGGATAAAGGCAGGCTTTGTTTTACTTTATTCATACCAAGTACGAACAAGAGACTCATCACTGTTTTGAGCTTGAACTGCAAAATTTGTTTTGCATGCAGTACTGCCAACTTTTTTTCCCCTCACGTAACTAAGCTGCCCCTCTTTCTCAAAAATAGCTTCTGCTGATGCTCTGATCAAGTATTTAAGCCTAGAGGAAATCTGTGTAATAGCAGAGACTATCATTCTGCTATACATTTTGACACTTCAGAAGCACAAAGGCATTCTTACATAGTAAAGACAAACCTTGGTTATACAACTGATTCTGCTCTGAAGTTCTCGTATGCACAAACAAGTAAATTAAAATTAAAATATATGAAAATTTTTTAAAAAAGTCTGTTGGAGGACACACTGGATACCTAGCCACACTAAGAGTTAGACAACAGTTATTAAATTGGAGATACTTCTTTGGACAAGAAGTAATACTTCTTTTTAAACTTTCAAATGCAGAAGTCAGTCCAAAAATACAACACAATGTTTAAAAAGTACAGTCTTCAGGAGATTAGAGGGAAAAACCACTAGGGAAAAAAAGTCTCTCCTCTGACAGAAACACTACCCACCAGTGCTGTGCCTAAAAGAGCTCAAGGGCAACAGTAAAAGGCGGCGAGGGAAAGCACAGTCTGCATTCTAGTTTCTTGCTCTTAGGAAAAGGCGAAGAGAGTGGTAATTTACCGTGTACGACCAAATTGTACATGAAAGTTTAAGAACAGCCAATTAAAGCTAACATTATGGAATGGAACTGAGGGTCCGAGTGGAACGCATTAGACACGCATTCCAGACAAGGGCTCCAGAGTCTGCCTGCGAGGCGGATACTGTACAAAGTACAAAGGGTCAAGGAGCTCTTTGCGAAGGGAACCCCGGCTTTGACCGGGAGCCATGACAGCTTGCCCAGAAGATGAACACAGTGCCCAGCCACAGAATGACATCAAGGATGTAGAGCTAAGTAACACTTGGTCATCATCTGCATTGACAGAATGCTAGGGAGAGAGTTTGAAAATTATGTCAATCAAGGAAGGGCAAATTTCACTACAATTAAGAATCAAATGGAGGGGGAAAACAAGGAACAAAGAAGAGACCCACTACAACTAACAGTAATAAACATGCCTATTTCAGTTTAAATCTCCTACATCTCTATCGTACATTCAACTAGAGCTTCGCTTCTCTGTCAAGTGGCTCAATCTAGAAGGACTAAAAGAGCTACCGATATCCAGTGGGAAGGTAGAAAAGAAAGAAGGCTACTTGAAGTTACCAGGACTATATTACATTCAGCCTTCAGAGTCTTCTGTACTTTGGAGCACGGTGAACCCCAATTTTATCGCAAGTTTCTTGATTTCTGTGACAGTAATGCAGAAAACTGTTGCACTGCTACTCCTGCTGCAGCATGTAACCAAATGGAAAAATAAAGATAGAACAACTATATTACTCTGTGTCATGTACTACATACAACTCCATCCATTCGTTCAACTTCACAATACACAATTCTGCGAGACTTCTAACACTAACAACTAACTTCCAAACTTTCACCATCTCCAAAAGCCAACAAGAATTATAACCCTTACAAGAACAGCAGTGTTGGATCAAGGATGAAAAAAATATATCCATATTAAAAAAAGTAAGGTTATCCTCAAGAAAGACACCCTGCAAACAATCTCAGGTTTTATGCCAAGTTTTATTTCAAGCACCTGCGTTACTACACAGCTATAGCAGTACGGCACATGGAAGGAAAGAAATCTCTAAAACAAATCAGTCCCAAACAATTAAATTAAGGATGCCAGCTCTGGGAAATAGGATACTTTCCTTCTCTGCACTGTGCACAGATAATCAGAGCCAAAGTAAACAGCAATATTTTGGGAGACAAATTTTTCTGGACACTGTCTAGCCAGCAGTCAACCTGCCTTGCTGCAACACTGAATATTAGGTGTTCATTAACTTACAAATTTCAGATGAGGAGATGAGTATTTGAAGAGTTAACGTTGCCATTAAATTGTTCTTGCTAAGGTTTTAAGAGTTAATACTGCACTACCAAAAGTTTTTATATGCAAAACCACTGCAAACTTACCACTTGAAACCAAACTCAAAGCAGTGATCTATTAGTTTATTCTCACTTTAACAGAGTTTTCAACATTCACTAAGGCTGTAAATTCTGTTTGCTTTAAAAGATAAATTTGACTCACCACTCAAATTCCAAAAAAGAGATTTATTTTGTACTCAGTTCTCTGGCCTTCAGTCCATGGCAGGCATCAGGCCCTGCCTAACGATTCAATATCGAATCATGACAGTAACAAGCATTCTGCATAGCTGTCACTCCACTAAGTCACATCACACTGTGCCAGAGAATCTTCTTAAATCTTAATTTTTATTTAAATTTTTGCTGACTAGGATTGCACAAGATACACACCTCATTTCAGAGTAGTCCCGAGGGGTCAACAGTCATGTAAATCTCGCGTCCCAGTACTTCAGGACAAAACTAACTATATCATGTTGGATACGCTATCTAAATTGCCAACACTACAAAGCACTCCAGATATCGCAGCTTGTATGGTATTTGTGTTTCACATTAATACGTTCTCCATATAATTAATAAAAGTCCACTGTAATATAAAAGGTGATGCTCACTGTAAAGGAGGGAAGCAGTGCAGAGTTTAATTACTAAATAAAACTAGACATAATACTTGCCAAGATTAGAATTTATACTGTATTAAGAGGGGCTGGAATTTAGTGATCTATAACCACAGAGAGATAAGAGACAGTGGCAATGCTTAAGTAAATGGTTTCAACAGTACTAATAAGAGGGAAGGTGAAAAAGCTAAGGCATCGTGATTTATAAACGGATGATGTTTTTTAAAAAAATTTGACAGCCGAATAAGTGCCATTAAAAGATATTCCAAATTTCACTGGTAGAGTATTAGTTTAAAAAAAAAAATATATTTTAAATGCTTTGAATGATTTACTTTATTATTTAAAAAGAAATACACATGTGAATGAAGTTTTGCAGCCAACTAAGGAGCAAAATACAGACCTGGACTGAGTTTGTACCGGTTTGGACCTTAATCCTGCCAGCTCCCTTACAGAGTTCATTCCTACGAGGCTGCACGGATGCAGATCATCCAGTTGGGCTCTGAACTGTTGCTTCTACAGAGCCACAAGCATGCGCGGCGCTTCACAGATAAACACAAAACAAGGCCCCAGCTTTAGAAAGCTCACAGGCTAAATTTAGACCAGTTGCTCCCTAGAATAATGAAAACATTTTAATCTTGGACACAGCCAGGTTATTTTATTGCTTGAAGTTTTATACTTGGAAAAGCATAGAGCTTTGAACATACAGAAACCATCAATGTACAAAACCAGTCCTTTTATCTCTAAGGACCATAATTAAAGAAAAAAGTTTTCTATTAGGTATTTTGAAGAATCTCAAAAGGTGAAGTTTTTCAACACAACCCTGCACAGTAATTTCATAGTACGGCTCAAATACTATATAAAACAGAACACGCCTGGATTATCATAGCTATTTCAGAATAATTCAGAGCAAGTCCTCCAGCATCTTGTCTAGAATGAATGAACAACTGACCAAAATACAAGTGTTGGCTCAAAGGTACAGGCATTTTACAGTGGCAGTTTGTGACCAAGTTTGTGAGCTGTTGGTTAAGTAAAACATCACTCGAGATCAAAACCTTCATCAAGACCAGAGCTGTGCTTCTGTGACCAAGAAGGGTCATCAGAAGAAAAAGTACAACGGGTCTCCCAGCTCCGCATGCCACACTCACGCTCCTGTATTTCATTTGATAATTAAGAACCACTACTTCTCTCTCAAATCTAAATTTTCAAGCTAAAACAGAGGCTGACAACATCCCCGGGGAAGCGGGAAGAAAGCCCACAGAAAACAAAGTCTGCTCAGAACACACATTGCTCTGCCAAGCTCATATGACCGGCTCTCAGGAATGCTGGCACTGCTCAAGTTATTCAATGGACATACGCAACAAACGGACTAAGAATCCTAGATAAACAAGAAAATAATACGGAGTGCAAAGCAGAAACGCTTCTACTCCACAGTACGCCATACCTGTAAATTTGCATTTCGCTGTTTAAAAATGGAACAACGTAACCAGCACATTTCAAGAGACCACTAGTCAGAGGAGAAATTCAAAGAGCAGCCGCTGCAGGCACTGAGCCACCACTGCCTAGCTTGGACGGGGTTCTAGGAATGAAGCGCCCAGAAGTCCAGCAAAATCATCCGCACTTGCTAATCTAGCCTCCGCGATACAACTTCTCAGGTGACTAGGAGAAGAAATTCCTAAGCAAGAATATAAAACAGTATCAAAAGTATATCAAGAATAGCTACAGATTACACACTTCCCTTTTCACAGAAACCCATTCTTAGATGTTTTTGCCTCGCACCAGTTTTTTTTAATATTCTTAACTATTACTTCTCACTTCTTTAGGTCTTGTTTCCCATTCACATCTTCTAGATTCAGAGAGAACAATAGATTCTAAATTAAACTTTCTGATAGTAAGAACTAGAATTACAGAACAAGGGATGGAAAACCGAGAATGAGAATTTCATTTCAAATGAACTTAAGTAAATATGCTTCATTTGTTATCTAGCCACTTCAGTCTTCACATCAAACGATGGAGACAACTGCTGTTGAAGAACCATCTAATAATAACAGAAGAGAAATACAAAGGAACTTTATTAAGTATATTCTTACTGACAATTTACTATAGACTTAAATTAAATTTTGTTAGAAGAGTTCCTTAAAGTACTTCCAATAAATTATTTTTTATTAATTATGTTTAAAGTGTCACAGTTAATCTGCTTGAGGAAAAAATTATCTTGCCATTTTGTAAAATTATAACATTGAAATGAAGTGTATGAAGAGGAAAAAAGGTAAGTAATGTAGGTACAGAAAATGAAATAGTCTTTAATGACTGGTCTACATAGAAATAAAAAAATAGATAAAAATCACATAAATGGGTAATTAATTTTTTTTCCTCCCTTAATAAAGTAATACTAGCATCCATTTACATGATTTTTACCTCTAGAGCATCCCATTAAGCAAGGTACACATCAGGGGCAGGTGGGGAGACCTGAGAGATCACAAGGGGAAAATTTTTTTTTAAAAAAACGTGCTCATTTGTAGTCACCATGTTTTAAACATACATCATGTTCTCTGTTACTCAGAAAAATAAGAGTTAAGTGTACAATGAGAAGATTTGCCTCTCTAAGAGCTAGATTCTCTTGGTCCAAGGAAAATTAAATGACAACATCTCAGAGTATACAAGTTTTAGGAAGGGCTTTACCAGCAAAATGAAAGCTTTGAAGTTTTCGGTACCAAGAGATAGCAGCAACAATCTATTCCCTCTGCAGCAGCAGCGGGCAGGCAAAGCAGCCCATTTCAGTTCTGTTAATAAACTAGAACTCAAGCTTGTCTACTGTTAAATCTGGAAGCAAAGTGAATACATAATTTTACAACATACAAAAACATGAACAGAAGTGAAGCAACCCTGCTCCCCCTGCCACAAACCATTCTACCTCACAGTCTACCAGTGCCCACCTAAATTTAATCCTTATCCAGTTAAGATAGAAAACGAACAAGGGCAGCTTTTAAGAGTATTGAAATCCTTTTCTCTTCTCCTCCCTCTTACAGGAAAGGACAATACAGAAGTATCAAGAAATTGCTCTTCAACCCCATTTCACACTGCATTGCCCCTCCTCTTTTCCTTCTCCCCCCACTTGCCGTAAGAAAAGGAAAAAAGATCTTTGAATTCATTTGTGGAACTGCCAGCTTACGAACATGGAGAAAAATCCATTCCAACTACAAGCTTCAAGACCAGCCTGCTACACTGCTTATTCCCCCGCACCTGGAAGAGGCATACCATGACCCACTGATGCCCAGCAGGCAAAGGCAAAGCCTGGAGATGGACTTGAGAACAGAACTCCTCAAAGTTCTAAGTGGGGGAAAAAATAAACCACCAACTCATGTTTTCCACTTTTCTTCAAAAAAAGTCAGGTAAGATTATCATTAAAAACAATGCCAAGGCTATAAACCCCCTCTCTACTGTTTTCTTGTATGTTCTTACATAGCAAGAAAAAAAAAATCTGCTGAAATTGCTAGGCATAAGCCAAATTCAATAAACCAACACTATCTCTAACTGTAAATGCATCACTAAGATAAACGAATGCATAATTGAAGAGTACTAATCACTGCTTAATGAAATGCTGAAATCACCAAGAAAGAATACAGCCTTGGTGATTAAAGCTCAATTTTTTTGGTTGCTCAGAGCTAACAGAAGTAGAAAGATTACAACTCAGGCATTTAAAATATTTTGCAATGATCATTACCACTTAGCAGCAAACCGTATTTTTCCAGAATACATTTAGTTTTGGGAAACCAGCTTGATGGGCTATTTTGCTGACCTACTACAAGTCACATTTGCCACCTATAAGCTGGTGCCCGGGCATCCTGTATTTCAATCACGACTGTTAAGTGCACAACAGCTTCTTATGACAAGTTCTCATAAATGTACTGATGCACTGCTTCAGCTGAGCCGATCTTGGCTGCTTTTATTGCATCTACGTTGTACTATGCTTCTGACCCCTACATGAAGTTTTTTTTTTTTTAAGGGAACATCAGACCCCACTTTAGCATCCCCTTAGCAGGAACACATTTCTCTTTCACAGAACTTATTTATTCCACTTCTGAACAAACTGTGCATAAAAGGGAACTTACACAGACTGGGACAAAAGTACAAATCTTTCACAGAATGCATAACAGCTTCCAAATAGAACAGCAACATCCCCAAAATGCATGCAGTTTGATTATTTCATCCCGGTGTCCTGAAAATTTTCAGGGTCCAATAAAAACAGTAAATACAGTTGCATTTGAGATGTTATGAAGTTGTTAGCTCTCCAGTACAAAGTGAAAATGCTGCTGAAATATCATATGCAGCTAAAATAAATATTAGACAGCTTAACCTCAAACATTCTTGTAACTATTTTGTTCCAACTGTTCTTATACGAGCCCATAAGTTACTGCAAAAAGGTTTAAAACAGTAGGCATAAGCTTTGAAAGGATACTGTCAACTAATTTAAATTTCACATTAGTCAATTCTGGTTTTACCTAGGATTGACTCAATTATACACAAGTACACACAAAAAAAATCCATAAACCTGATATCACTTTATATGTGGTCTACAGTTTTCCCAGCTATGGTCTGCCATTTTCTTAATGGGACAAAAAAAAAAATCTTTAAAATTCAAAGGGAAAAGAAACAAGTACAGTAACCAAAATAACTTTCAACCACTGCATAAATTTGACTGTTTCTGACGTGTTCTTTTAAAATAAGTTAAGGACTCACTGGTTTCTTGGTGCAGGGTAGGGAAAAGAAATGGAGAGCAGGACTTGCATTTAAAGAAAAAAGTTAAATTTAACTTCACATTTGATTTGTTTGGCTTTAAATTACAACAAAGAAAACATTAAACCCCACAAAAGCAGTGCTGGCTGTTACTAGAATAATCAACTATTTCATACAGTAAAAAAAGCTTCAAAACAAAAAAGAAAACACATTTAGGGACACAATGAGAAAACACCCAAACACCCACCCGCAATTTGTCAGTGAATACAGTTCAGTAACGAAAACGCATCTGGAGGTGAACTTTCTGTAACAACTGGATTTTCAGCCACTGGTTTTTTTGCATTTTTTTTTAGAAAGAATTCAGCTTCAGTTCAAAACTCTTTCCTTCCCTTAACCAAAAGGGTATTTTCCCCATGCATAGTTTGGTACAGTTCAATTTAACCAAATATACTTCTTTTTATATTGCCCCTAGATGCCCTATACAGCACCACAGACAAGTGAATCTCTTCCCACAAGAGATTCCAGTTAAATAACAATTTGGGGCAGAAAAAGCTAGCATTACTGGCTATCATAATACACACCAGAAAGAGTAAAGGCAGAGCTCTATTACAAACACATGGGTAAACATCACCAGCCACAACTTTATCACAGCACTTGAAATAATGGGAGGATCTCAGTTGTTAGTCAGGTGAAAAGTCTACTCAGGGAAAGAAATACACATTTGCCCCCACCCCAGGGTGAAAGCCTGTCACACAGCAAGCAAACGGAAAGAACAAAACTATTTCCTTAAGAAAATTCCTTAAGGATGCCCCACCTGTGAGCGTTGAATGTTTAGCCATACTGTTATTATGCCATACACAAGGATAAATATTACTGATATTATCAAGTTTTTTTTACTATGGATTTTATTTATATGTAAACATATGTATATAATTTTGGTGTAGAAACTTGCTTTTCAGACTTTAAAGAATTTTTAAAATGAGCTGTATTATCACATTATTTGAAGTTATAATATTGCCAGAGAGCGGCCAAAGCTTCAGTGTTATATGCCCAAAGCTGGTCCCTGAGGTGAAGAGCACTGTTGACACTTGGGATTTTTTTTTTTTCTGGTTGTACTTTTCAATACTCTAAACTGGATACTCATCGTCTCACCGAGATCAGGGAAAGATTCTGATGCTGAGTGCTTTTAAGAAAAACAATGTTTTGGGGTTTCTTTAGTCTCTAAATGCAGCCTAGACATTTAAAAGTAAGTACCATTTGAACCATTTTCCTTATTTGCTGATGAAATGCTTCTTGGTCAGTTCTGACACCTTTAAAGGATACTTCATAAATTAGAGTACCAACTCCAAAAATTTTGTACTTAACACACAGTACATGATTTTTTCATAAATCTTCAAAGCTAGGGGAGAGTATGGTTCCAAAGTTGCGTACATACAGAACTGCACAGTAAAGTCAAATAACACAAAATACTTCTCTGATTTTTTTCCCCTCACAACAACACTGATGCACATGTAATTTCCAATTCTGCAGGATCAGGCAAGCTACCTCTATAAAATGGTGTGTCTTTTTTTCACACCCACGTTCACAGACACACTTACGCTCAGTTCCTCCACAGCCAACGCTACCATACTGGTGCGATCCTTCACGATGCTGAACACCTTCAATAAACGCTGAAGCGTGAGGGTTAACAGTAACACTTGCTGACAGGTCCTGAGCCCTTTGCAACTGGGGGGAGACAAGCCCAGCACTATTTCATGGCCGCACTAGGTGAGGAGCTTGCCCTTGGAACAGATCATTCACAGAAACCTACCTCGACCCACGTTCACTACTTTTCCTTCCCTCCTATTCCAACAGATGACCAAAACGCAAGAGCTGCTACCGCTCCCGACTGAGCAGTAGCAATCACCCGACAGTGGGTGACAGCCGGACGAGAGCAGCGCAAACCCCAGAGAGGACCGAGGCATGCCACTGTTCCTTTACATATACTCTAAGCCACATTTTAAATCATTTCACATACTAGAATGTCAGCATGGATAACCACTGCCAGAACACGACACAGAATCCCCCGAAGTCAACCACAGGTTCAGGTAATCATGACCTCCCCTTTTACAACATAAATGCATAATTTCCGCACCACTCTTTGATGAAGGGACCACAGACTTAAAAAGAGGAAACAATTACAGTCATTAGAATTTCACCCAAGCATGAGATTTAATCTCAGGCCACGGTCTTGCCAATGGCTGTGGGGGTCTCAATGGAGACAAAATTGCTCTGTGGGAGAAAAAAAAATGCCTCGATGATGACATTAGTCAGCAAGAGAGACTGAGCTTTGTCTTCCATCCAACAACACAGTCAAATACAAGGAAGCCATTTTCCCTCCCCCTCTTCTTGATCCTAAAAAAGAAAACGACAATAATTTTGTTTCTTTCTCTGAAACGCAGTTTTTGCATGCTTTGGAAACTTTCTTCTCCAAAGCAATACAAGAAAAGTAGATTTAAGCATGAATAAACATTTATGACACAAGATATTTCCCCTTGCCTATCCTGGTTAATCTAATTGGAGAGTTCTATCGACAATTCTCAAACACTTCTATAGCTTTTCCTTACCCAACAGGTTCTCAAAGACCATTTCAAATTTTACACATACAGGAATCATCTCTTAAATACACTCACCTGCTCTACAACACATTTAATGGAAATAAAAGACAGGTGAAACTTTGCCAAGCAAATCAAGGCAAAGTTCCACAATTAAAAAGAGCACCCGAGATCTGAGAGTACCAGCTACTCTTATATGCCAACCATATGTTGCATCCCAAATAAGATGCAAACCAAAGGAAAACTTTGGCACAGAAGACAAGAAAGTGCTACAGGGGATTGGATTAAATTAACTTCCCTGGCATTGCAGAAAAAGCAGATCTGCAGTGGACAAAACAACCTTCATGATCCTTCTACGGCACGAAGAAAATTAAGAAATTTTTAAACAAAACCGTAAGCCCAAATGAATCATCTCTTCTCTGGAATGTGGGGTGAGGGGCCTGGATTCTTACCCTGGTCAACTTCTATAAATCTCAAAATTCAGACTTTGATTTTTACTGCCCCTTATCATCCTTTACCCCCACGATGCTCTTGAATGCAATTTATTCATTTTTGTTTAAGCTATCCTCTCTGTTTCATTTTCTTTTCTTCCACTATTCACCAACTCATTCTGCTGTTATATTCAACATATACGTAGATTTGTGTGGTCGCAGCCACTGCTAGCACCGGTAATGCTGATAATTACGATCTAATGTAGAATTAATCAGCTTAAGTTTGAAACAGAGACCGTAATTCAAATTGGAAGCCAACACTAACCATTTCATGTTCACTTGAAGAGATTAGATAGGCTGTGCAAGAACGTTTTGGTAGAATAACTGATAAGGAGATGGAAAATAAGAATTATTGGTATTTACTTAGCCTGCAACGCTTTTTGGAAGCAAACAGTTTAAAGGAAGCACTTCAAAATGGCTATTTAATCTGAATTTTACAGATAGCACGGAGAATATTTTCTCACAGAACGCACGGTATCTTTGCAATCATAGCTATCGTACGAGCCGTTCAAGTCTTTCTTTGCTGGAGCTCTCACTCAATTTTGTTCCGTTATGAGCTGTGACCCACAGAACATAATGCGTTCAAGAATCCAGCTGGAAATTACCACCGCAGAACATCTGCCCTTGCTCTTCAGCTTGCCAGGCCAACCTCAGGGTTCCCAGGCAGAAAACAACTAGCTGCCATGCAGAGAAACAACTTATTCCACTTAACGGACTTTAGCAATGACAACGTGGGGGATTGGTTTGCTCGCTTAGCTAGAAGCTCTGTCACATGTCTGCTTTACAATTCTAACCTACATTTTTCCATCTGCATTTTGTTTTTCTAGGGGTTTTGATAAACAGTACTTTATAACAGCCATCGAAGAACACACGTTATTACTTCTAGTACAAACAAAAAAAAATATTAAGGAAGCTAAGTTCATGGCTCCATCAAGCTAAACTAGCTATTAAAAGTGGGTTCTATACATACGCAACATATGATTAAACTCATATCTAGCATCTGCTAATTGAAGACCACTTCTAAATCAAGCTGTAGAACAAATACAGTAGAACTTATTAAGCCAGTTTGTTGATCAGTAGACCACTGAATTGCTAAATTGGACTATTTAGCAAGCAAACATATCCATCATCAGTAAAAATATTACGTTGAAAAATGTGCTTTAAATTTATTTTGACAAGGGTAATTTTAACTATAAACATGCTTCATATTTTACAGTAAGTTGTTCTGGATTTTATACAGGTATTTATAAAGACTTCACTACATTAGCTGATATTTAAAAACATCTAAAAATGGATTAATAAACTTGACTACTCTCCCAAACAGCTTACAGAATTTCAAGCAAGGAGAAACATGAAGCAAAAGTGAAATGAAAGGGCATGTGGCTATTTGATGAATGCTTGCACACAGTATGATGGAACAAAGAAATTCTGTTTTTAAATCAATAGGAAGAATGATCAGACTTAGTCAGCACCATCACAGCACTTTGTTATTATGTTTTCCTGAGAAGCTGTCAAGTTTTTTGTGTCAAATAATGAAGTGTGAATTAGCACAATTTTGTTGTATACAAGCAAGTATGCACACAACCACTCAAAAGCTTTGTAGAAAATTTGTCCTATATTAGCAAGAGACAATTTAACACTCAAACGAGGTTCACTAAAGCCACTCCTGTTCACAAGCTACATTTAAGATTGAGAATTCAATTATAAATCAGAACAAGATATGCACAATTAATTTTTTTTAACTGAACACAGGAAACAGTACATTTCTGACAGGATTCTAACAAGAAGTAGAAGAGAATGTGATTATTCGCTATAACTTTTGAGATCAGAAGACAATAGCTCTCTTGCTCCTTTTAAACTTTTCAACCCACAAAAGGAAAGGAAGACTCTTCCTGCTTTGCTCTCCAACATTACTTAAGAGTTGATGTATAGCTTAGGAGCTTGTTGAACCTGGGTGACTTTAACAGGCTAATCGGCTTCAAGTCAAAAAAGCAGAAGCATGGAATAGAAATCGTAGCAGCCAAGTAGGCTAGTCTTGCTGTCACACCACTCAAAAAACACCAATACACACAGAAATGAGAAGCGATGCATAATAAATGGAAAGTTAGAACTATTAAAGTTATGATACAGATAGATAAAAATTCCACGTGAAGACCGCTATTTTAAAGTACCCTGGTACACACACCCAAAACCCGAGTTTCATTCTGCTCTTAATCTCACACAACAAACCCTACATAGCACAGAGGTGGTTCAAAACAGATTTAGCACAACTACCTTGCTTTTGCTCAGTTATTAAATGACATGGGGAAATGGGGAAAGAAATAATTGTGTACACTAAATTCCGTGATTCCCACATCACCAATTGCTTTACATGTTAAGCTAGACAAACTTTCCATAAATGTAAAATAAAAACCCAGCCCTTTCTATGTGGATGAAGAATCACACTGCTCACATGCGACTTCAGTGAAAACCAGTTGCTTCGTCTCACCTGTGTTACTTGCGTCTCACGTGATGCGTAACACAATACCCCATATGTTTTTATTGCTTAAGGTATAAAAAGCACTATCCAAGTTGGAGATGAAATAAGACTAACCTTCCTTAAAGCACAGAGAATATTTTCTTTAGGAATGGGAAAATTAAGCCACAGTTGTGTTCTAAATCTTCTACTTAATTCTGTTTCCATTCAAAGTAAGGTCACTCCATCCACGCTGACCTGTTACCCTATGTACTTATCATTAAGATCCTACATTGTAAGCAAATACTGCCCTCTTGTGCACTGCAGTATCCAGTGGACAAAGTTGCACTTTGGGGGTTGGGGAGAGGGGATTTTAGAGCAGCAATATTTTTATACTAGCTGCCTTTTTTCTTTATGCATAGCCCCTTAATTAAAAAAGTAGCTTTCATTTTAAAATGTCAATAAAAATACTCCTTTAATTTGTCAGACAAGTATCAGGCACCAGCCAAATTACTTAAAGTGAATTTAAAATGACACTGTTTCAATTTCAAAAGTGTCTTCCTTTACAGAAATAAAGTTTATTTGTTTGTATTTTTAATACCAAGCAATGTCAGCAATTTGCCAGCACCATGAACCCAACAAGTTTAATAGCATTTAGAAAACATTCACATTGGTGCTAGTTGAACTCTCTTGGCCCAGGAGTACTTCCATAACATCAACCACTACATGAAGGCTTGTGAATATGAATTACATGGGAGTTGTATTTTATTATTTTTTCACCAGAACACAGTTCATTATTATGTTATTCTCCCTTCAAGCTGGCAGCCAAAGTCCTCAAGACTCTCCAGTGACTTTGCTCTGGCCAGAATGGTACCCACTGAACACCACAAGGCACTCTCTCCTCCAGAGAAGAACAGGTTTCCCTTCAACACGTGCACTCAACAACAAGAGACTGACACATAAATTTAAGTCATCTATATATACACCCTACAACTATAAAACTCTACTTGTTCACTCACCTGGAATGGGGAAAAAAAAAACAAACACCACCAACAAAAACAAGCCAAGAACTGTCACATCTTCACAAAGGTGTCAACAAGCAGAAGTTGACACTGACAGAAGTGTATTTTCATGACAGTAATGCAAAGGTAACCCTGAGTTTACAAATCCTCTTAAAAGCTTACAACAAACTCAGCAAAACAACTAATCTGTGATAAAAAGACTTTTTTTTTTTGTGCTATGTTAATCTTACTAATAATCTGCATCTGACTGAATTTGAATGCTGGTAGCAAGACCACATTTCCCTTGATCTCCCAAGACTGTTTTCATTGTACTCATTTGCATCAGCAAGACATGCTTTTGCTATGCTCATTTCCCCCTCCCCAAGCTCTTGTGCAAGTTCAAAAGTCTTGGCCCCTCCAATGTATCAGGTATGAATTAATACCCTTCCTTAACAGAACACAGCGGCAAAGTGGAAACAGACACTTGCGAGGCAGTTTTCTTTGAAAGGAACTGCAGGGACAAATGGTGACAATGAAGCTCTAGTTATAAAGTAAAAAGGTCAAAGGTTCAGACAGGCATAAGGATTACAAAACTACAAGTTCGTCAGAATTCCCCCCCCCCCCCGCCAGGTTTAGACAACCAGGGTCAAGCAGTAGCTTTCCAATTAAAACCTTATAAGGCTACTCTGTCCTTTGAACTTCACAGGGAAAGAGAGACAACTTTCTTTTTCAGAAGTTCTTTTGAGGACCCATCTCAAAATCAAACAGATAAAGGGCATCCGACAACAGCTCACCTAAAACAAGCACTGCGGTCCCCCTTCACTGCGTGGGTGGGGGAAGCGAGGCTGAGGTAATCATGTTCTTCTGTATTAGTGTGCTGACCCTTTGTAGGGCATGAAATTAACCATCAGCAAGGAAAAAAATCTGCTACTGGTTAAACTACTTTGCTACGCAAAGTGGTCTTAAAATGAAATATGGGGATTGAATTTCTTCTGGCAGATTAACTCGTATAACCTCTCTGCAGGCATCCCTTACTGCTGAACCCATTTGAGAAACCATTCCAGACCCCACTGGATGCACAGGTCTGCAACAAACAAATGTAAAGGCAACAAACAAATGTAAAGGCAACAAACAAATGTAAAGGCAACAAACAAATGTAAAGGCAACAAACAAATGTAAAGGCAACAAACAAATGTAAAGGCAACAAACAAATGTAAAGGCAACAAACAAATGTAAAGGCAACAAACAAATGTAAAGGCAACAAACAAATGTAAAGGCAACAAACAAATGTAAAGGCAACAAACAAATGTAAAGGCAACAAACAAATGTAAAGGCAACAAACAAATGTAAAGGCAACAAACAAATGTAAAGGCAACAAACAAATGTAAAGGCAACAAACAAATGTAAAGGCAACAAACAAATGTAAAGGCAACTCTTATTTTACTTTGATGACATTAACATCAGCTTTGTGGAATATTAGAAAGCTGAAATTTAACAAAAGAACAGAAGCTTAAAAATAAAAACAAACCACACATAGGACTGTGATAGAACCTACCCCATCTCAGTGTGAAATTTTAACAAAATACCACTCTCAATCTCTATAGCAATAGCAGAAAGCAGGAGCAGTACTGCATTTTGCAGTCATTCTTCCAGTGCAAAAAGCAAGCATAAGGCTGATGGGGGTGCTTCTTACTTCTTGTGACAAGCTAAAGAATTGACCCTTAGAATTCAGGTATTCAGGTATTTCTGTTTCACAAGTCAACTATGAACAGCTATAAGTACAGTATTTGTTGTGTTGCTTGATACACAAGATCCTGCTACAGCATGGGAAAAGTCTTGAAATTATTGCAAAACAGAGTTCTGTTCAAAAGAATAAGACAAAAACATACACAACACAGTCCAAGCCATAGAGTTATCCACAATAACTTAACACCTTCCTGCCACCAAGAGTCTGCCGTTGAAGAACAAACCAGTGTGGTTCAAACACAAGTGAAAGCCATGATGTAGTAAGTCAAGTGCCTATCATTTATTCCATTCCAACCTTGACTATCACCTTCCAGCTAAAACTTTAAGAAAGCATCTGGGGTGGAACTATTTGCAACATTTCCAATTCGTAGCATGCAGGTAAAAAAAAAATTCTTTTGATTTAACATTTGATATGTTTTGTTTTCAAGGACAAGCTTCACAAGAAAAATGTAGCCACACAGAATGAAATATTACTTCCATTTTCCATTCCATTTGGTTACTGCTCAAATATTCTGCATTCATTTAATCCTAAGGTACTGTCTCTAAATAAGCATCTTGTGAGTGACTGTGAGAAGTATTTGCAAGGTCAAGCGCTACCTGGCAGAGCATAACAAAAATGCAATACTAGATTCAGCCATAAAAAAGCCACTTCAAGAATTAGGTAGACACGGAAATACATTAAAGAATGGTAAATAGTATCATTTAATCTGTAAGCAGATTTATCAGCTTTGTACAGCAAAGAAATTAACCCTTAGAGCACTCTGGGAGCACAGAAAAGATGACAGTTAGAGAGGATGGAATTGGACTAGAAGATAGCCTGGGATGCCACTGATGAAAATGGCACCCTGGAAGAGAACAGCTGAGATAAAAAAAAAAAGACTACTGGCTTCCCTTGTGAAGCCAGTAAGGAGCTCCTCAGAAGGAACCCCTTGAGCTAGTCGCCTCGTGGGAGGCCTGACTGAATAATGATGGTGCTACCCAGCCACAGCAGACAGCATTTCCATAAGATGAGGTCACTCAAGGGGGAGCTAACTAGTTTATACCACCTTCAATGAAAAGAAAGAGAGCTTCTAACAAGAAGAGCATGCAATAACACATTTTCACACCTGTAGCTTCTACTGCAAAAGCTGCATGCACTTGACTAACACAAGAAGGCTCCTTCAGAGCCCTCTGTTGGCATTCCACCCTCCGATTCCTCACATCCAGCTCCCTTTCCCACAGCCCTCCTTGTCTCTAGTTTTTCTGTAGGTTAACTCACATCTACAGCTATCGCAGAACTTAATTTCAGAAGAGCAGTATTTTAAAGAGGTGTGAGAAAGCTGAGATGCAGAATAAACACAGGAAGATAAAGCGCTCTGCACTTCTGTTCTATTTAAAAACCTTACATAGAGAAAATCTGTAGTAGCAGGGAAATCACAGATTCCATCAAAAAGAAAAAAGTAGTACCATTCCTGATTGCAAAGAAAACACTTGCAATGGCAAACCCTGAACACTCATTATTAGGAAGCAAATGAAAACAATCTAAATTTTTCAAGTATCATTATCTGGGAGTCCTGGCTTTCCATTTCTGAAGAGCTGGAAAGCTGGCAATATTGAAATACCAACACTTAAACATGAAGGATGTATCCTGTTACACAAGATATGCTATCCTCCACTTTGAGTTTCACCAAACCGTACTAAAACTGTAAGCACCCAAATAGTCCCACAGGCACAGATCAGGTTTTATCATCAAGGTTTCACATTTTAATACCTGGTAGTAAAAAAAACAAAACAAAACAAAAAATCCACTATCAAGATACATGTATGCTATCAAGCAGAAAACTGAAATTTCTAACTCTTCTGAACCTTCTAACTCTGAAAACTTTCTAAACTGAAATGTCTAAGTATTAACACAATACCGCATTTTCTCTACAACTCTTTAATACATAGAATTGCAGTAAACCACGCTAATCAAACGTTTTCACTAAGATACATAATCTGGTATAACTGGAACTAAGCTAGTTTGACATGCTTATGTGTCTGAATTGCTACCTGTAAGGAATCATGTTTGCTGGGAAGAAAACTATCCTGCCATCTAGTCTAGCCCACTGTCGACATCTTTCCTTCTCCCAGCATGGCCTATCAATAAGGAAAACCAAATAACTTTTTCAACCAATGTGGACAGCTGTGACTAAATGCTTTGAAGCTCCTCATAAAAACAATAGGAAGCAATGAGAAGTCTATGCATTAAACAATCACCCCAGATAAGTGTTAAAAGTGATAAAAAAAGCTGGTTTTCCAAGTTTTCCCATGTCCTCTTCATGAGAAAGTTTATCCTACTCAGATGAGTCATTTCTGGCAGAAAGGAAGGTCTAACTACAAGTCACTCTTCAGGACATCCAAGAAAAGTTACCCTTTGCCAAAGCAAACTTTGCTCTTTAGAAGATAATCAGGTGCTTATGATTACTTAAGAATGACACCTGATTGTGAAGTACCAAAGAAGGCTAAGAGACCACAGGTTTCTGGAATTCAGCACACAGCCACTCCTCCCTTGCAGCTGTAGAGCATAACATTAACGGTACAGAGCACCTTACTGCTGGTGAAATCCAGAAATAAGCATTTATTATCCTATCCAAAAGGAATACAAATGATACAATGCAGTTACTGCTAACACCATTTACAAATAATACATCTGTGCAAAAGAGGGTTAATTCATACATCCTGAAAAGTAACTTGGTCTGAACCTCAATCTAGCTGAGAGGAAACATATACTGCATTACAAAACTCCCACCCAGCTGACACTGAAGAGACACTAGCAGAGGAAACGCATAGGAACTGAACTTCAGGAGGTCCCTGCAGGTGCAGTTTCCCAACCTGTGACTCCTTCAAACAGCCTGCAGCTGCAACTCCATTATACCCTTAGCCAAGCACCAACCACCTCTTAACTCTTTTCACAAGAGATGGAAGGGGGAGGTGTTATTTCTCATAGAACAAGGTGAACTAATTTAAAATCAGCTCTAATGCAAACCAGATTAACCTTCCAATATCATCTACAAAGACTAAAATGGCAAGTTACCAATATCCACAAATTTATTTCTAAACATAAGATTATCATGCTAGAACTCCCCAGTCTCTCCAAGACAGAAGTTCGGCAGGAGCATGTCCAGCAGGTACACCTCAACCACAGGGAATATCAAACTCTGACAGCTTTAACAAGTGAGAAAATAGAAATTAATATTGCCCTTCCGTACCACAAAGAAGGTCTCCGTACACACTAAAGAAAACTTTTTTTCCAAGTAAGTGTAAGAAAACTGAGCAGGCCTGACTGTCCAAAGAGCACCCAAAGAATTCAGATGCACAAACCGCTTTTCCACGAGTATTTTAATTTGAGGGGCAATTACGAAGAAGTGTAACGAAGCCCTGAGGCCCGGGAAAAGCCTAACACCCCACCCACGCCTTCCACCGACGGGCACGGCCGGCGCCCCGGGGCCCTGACGGCCGCAAGCGAAGCTCCCCGCACAGACAGCCCCGGGCGGGCAGGAACGGCCCCGCTCGCCTCGCCGCGGGAAGCGGGGGCCTGGCCGAGGGCTGGGGCGCTCCGAGGCACCGGGACGGCCAGGGGCGGCCACCCCCGCTCCCCCCTTACCGCCGATGATGGTGCGGATGAGGGAGGCGTGCCCCGGGCAGTCGACCAGCGTGAACTGGAGCTCGCCGGGCCCCGGGCCCAGCTGCGGCGGCAGGGCGGTGCGCAGGCAGGAGAAGCCCAGGTCCAGCGTGATGCCCCGCGCCCGGCTCTGCGGCGCCCGGTCGAAGGCGGCGGTGGAGCCGGTGGTGCTCAGCGCCCGCGCCAGCGCCGTCTTCCCGCTGTCGATGTGGCCCAGGACGCCCACGTTCACGTTGAGGACGCGGGGCGCCGCGGGCCCGGCGGCCATGGCGGCGCTGCACCCGGCCGGTCCGTCCCAACAGCGCCCCTGCGGCAACGCGGGCCCCGCCGCCGCCGTTCCGCCTCAGCCCGGGACGGCGGGAAAACCCGTCCCTGCCCCACCAAGGCTGCAGTTAGGCCTTCTTATCTAGGAGAGGCAATTAAGGCAGTTTGCCTTGATAGCCCCGCACCTAACAGCCGGTGCCCCCTCCCCAGGTGTGCGCCTGGGGCTCGTCAGGGCCTCACTGCAGGAAGAGGGAGCCAAGAGCAGGGCTGAGAGCCGGGGGTTGGTGTAACTGCCCCTGGGGCAGCAGCAATTTGCTCTCATCTTGCCCACACTAATTAATCACTGCTTAGCTCAGCCCGCTGGCTGTCATGGCACACCATTCTGCCTGCAAGGATACCCCCAGCCCGGTGCCACTGGAAGGACGGTGCTGGGATTTGATTCCAAAGTCGCACAGACATTGCAAATTCACATGAAAAAGCAGGTCAAGATTTGGATCATTTGCTCTCCATATGCTTAACCCCCAATTTCTGGGTTTGCATAATTCATTTTCCTGTAAAAGTATACTTATGTTGTGTAGGATGCTTCCTAAAAATCATACCTTCAAGGGATTAAGAATAATCAAGATTATTAACAGTGATGAACAGCTCTCCTGCAAAACAACAACCAAAAAAACCCAAAACCAGCAGGTAGATGAGCATTGGAGAGGGCTGAGAGCATGGGGGAGGCCAAGGGCAGGAGCAGATTTCACTGGTGTAAGTCATTTGACCACTGATAACCCAGGAGGCACACAGGGCCACACGCGTTACACGATAAAGCATAACACATGTGCCCTGCATTTTCACCAGTGACTACTAACTACTCCTAGGGCCACTTCAAATGAAAACAGCTGTTTACAAGCCAAGAAAACAATACTGTGTTATGGACCTCCCACAGGTGTCCAAGTAGACTAAGACTTGCACTATATTCTACACATTTTTTCTTTGAGAGCAGTGCTGTTGCATTTTTGCTCTCCCTATGCAGTAATATATATTGTTAATAGTATTTGGCATTCCTATCTGAATAACTAATGAATGAGCCAGAAGCGTCAGATGACTTGCCTAAGGTTGTTGTCACCATCATGGATTTAGTTTTTAGGCTTTGACTCCAAACTCCAGGCTTTTTCTTACAAAGAAAGTTGCTTCATATAACAACACTTTCAATAGGAAAGAGTTTGCAGAGTTTTAAAGCTGGGTACAAATTGTCCCTCCTTCCCAAACACACAGAATCAAGATGACAGAATCAATGACTCAGTGATGGGGGAAAAAAAAAAAATAGCAGTCATTCCTAGGAGTCAGTGCTATTTGAGAGACAACTATCTCCCTAAAGGAAAGAAATGAACTCACAAGGAGTGCTGCCAATGCACTGAGCTAGCCTGGTTAATCAGCTGCTTGAGCAGAATAGTTCAGCTTGATGAGAGCTCTGTCATGGGAGCCAAATTAAGCATAATGTCACTTTTCAGACCAAGTTCCCAGGCTTTGAATAGCTTCCTGTTAAATTATAAGGCTCATGTACACTTCGTTGCCCTGAACGTCTCAATCTGTTATATCAATACATACTTGCAAAGTGAAGGGAACGTATACATCTGTTCCCATAAGAAAAGGCCCTACGCAGTTATAACCCCCACAAATATCCCTGTATCATATTACCTACCATTTAATTCTTTTTTTAGCATTAATTATTAGATGAATTCAGAAGGAAGAGGTGGAAAAAGGTCTGATTCCTTCCCAGAAGAGGCATTATCTGGAAGTCCTCCCAAAACACCTAAAATAGCTGCTATTTTCAACAAGCTTTGACAAAGTATAGAGGTCTAAAAGTTTCTACAGCTCTTGTGAAAACTGGCATTGAGGTAAAGGAGTTGCCCATTTCAATGGCCCACAGTGGGAGAGGCTACAGCAAGAGCTCAGGTGTGACCCATTTTGCTTGGAGTGCCAACTTACCAATGAAACAGAGCTGCATTTTGCTCAGACAATACCTAGAGGGATACTGGATAGAACTCATAGGACAAAAAAAATAAAAGATAATTCTTTTTGGTAAGGAGATGTAAGGAAGGAAGATAAAAATCCATAGGAAAATGGATTTAATTCCACTGCTCACATAAAAATGGTGGCATTTCTTTTCTAACCTTATGAGTGGCCTGCAAGAAGGAGGTGTGCCAGGTAGACATGTGGGTTTGTTCTTAGTTTTCTTCCTTTAGACACAGCAAAGACTTGCAACTCTCTAGACAGGGAAGGCAGTTGTTCTTGTGTAGTGAGAAGGAAAAAAGAACACGTAAATTTGCTACAGTGTTGTTGTTACTACTCAGAACATACCTCTGTCTCCAGGATTTTAGCATCTGTGGATCTGGTTTTGCAACATATCACTTGAAGGCACAGCTCTTTGCAAGATCAGGGTGCACATGGTACCTGTGAAATGAATACACTCACATCAGCAATATCGAGGAGGAGAAATTTGATAAATAGAGACATAAGCACTTTTATTCAGTGTTTGGAGAGGTCCATTCTGTTAGCTTACAAAGTTTTAGAATTAATTACAGGTTCGGAAATTAAGAGATGGCATTCATTAAGATTCATCACTCCTATTGCTTTGAAGAAGAGTAGGAAAAACCTTTCAGCTTCTTTTGCAGGAAACAAAACAGAACAACACACACACACACACACAGAGCTCTTGATATTACTAAGATGGAGAGGGGAACACGGCAAAATGAAAGAACCCCAACTTCTCCAGATTTTCTATATCCCTCACAAAGCAAGCAGTTTATAGCATTTAGATGTTTTCCTCGTTTTCTCCTTAATACACCATTCCCCTTCCCAGTTGTTCTCCCCTATACAGAATTTCTTCCTTAAAAAGTGTTCACTTTAATTGCTAAAGTTTATGGACTCATGGGAGAAAGGGCAGGAAGTCAGACTTTTGGGATAGGGTAAAAATGTAAAGGTCATTCACACACTCACACACACGTACTCTCTCTCACTCCAAAAATAATAGACTATTTGACAGTTTCAGGATTCAGCATGTCCCACTGAAATTTGAAAGCTTATGTGAAAGTAGGCCACGTCCTGTAACCTCAAACATTTAGTCTAGGAAAACAGCTCTCAAGTCTCCAGCTCCCACATCGGGTATCGCATGACGTCTGTGCCAAACAGGAGACCTCAAACAGGGGGGCAAAAGAAACGTTGGTAAAATGAGTTGATTAAACCTGGGGAATAACAGTTCAGACTGTTAGTGACAGGTGTTATTTTTTCTAGTTAACTGGCTAGTGAAATATTAAATTATACTCAAAGCATCTATAACATGAGCTGGGCAGAATGGTCGAACAACCTACTTAAGTTCCATCTGGTGGGGTGGACAAAGGCAAAAGATGACTCATGCTTCGCAACGGAATTATTTTACCCTCCCCCTCTAATGGGCTAACTATTCACAAAAATCACGTTAAGGTTGAGGTTCAATATTTCCTCATACTCATGCATCGTAACACATCAGATATCAATTATAAAAGATCGTTTAAGCTATTTAAGTTCAATTCTAAACTTTCCAGTAGTTCCACTGGTACTCTGCTGTTTCTGGGGAATAAACAATTAATCCTGTGTGGTCTAAAGGATTACTGTTTATTTTCCCTCACCCAAACATACTCTTCTCCCCCTCTTTAACTGCAATTTCAGTACGATGCTCAAAGAACATATGGAATGAGTAAAACAATCAATACAACGAGATGTGCCAAACCACTCATAGCTTACGGATGATTGTAAACCCCATTAAGTGATACTAACTTAAGCAGTAAAAGGCAGAAGCCAGTTTCACAGCTTTACTGGTTCTTTTTTATATTGAAATATCCTCTTCTACTGCAAATACAAACCCAAACCATTTTCATAACTATTTCTGCAGGTCAGTAATAAAATTGTACCTTCGTCATGGCAGTAGATTTTATTTACTGAGCAGCAATGGTCACCAGCAGAACTCAAGTTTTAGGCTCTACTCCAGTTCTATTTTTGAGACATCATATTGCTGTAGACAAACAATTAACACTTCTGTTTGTTACCCACTTTTATCAGGAAAATTCTCTAATTGAATTAGTATTTCTAAAGTTAGAGAACTTTATGTAGTGTATCTGAGTTTTACATACATGGAATATTTCTATCCTTCTTCTAAATTATAATGAAGATTAACAGCAATTCTCTATTCCTGCCATCTACATGCTTAAATATTGAATTTCACCAAAAAAACCCCCAAACAAATATTATTAAATAGTCTTTGAAATGCCATAATCTCAAAAATAGGCCTGGCTGCAACATCAAGCAAGATAACATGGAGTGTATGGCCAGATTTCAGTCTAAGTTAACAAAAGACTGTGTATTTCACCCATTGCTAGTCCTTCTTAAAAGGAGGGCCATCCCTAGCCTGGACTTCTTGTTAACAGCAGCACTGCCTTCAGAGCTCTTAGAAGACTTGCTAATTATTCTTCCAGAACTGGCAGAAACTTGAACTCTGACCAGACTTACCCACGCCACTTGCGGCAGTTTAATGCACTAGAGAAATCAAAGTTGTATATTTGCTCTTTTACAAAGAAAAAAGTCTGCAGTTCAGTATGTATTAGGCATTTGTATCCTGTGACTAATATGACCCTGAGAGGATGTATAGAGTCCAACGGTATACACGCTTTTTCAATTATTTAAAGAATAGCTTGTATTTGTTAGATTCAAAAATTCTTAGCTCAACAGTTGTATAATAGGATACCCTTACAAAGGTGTTGAACTACATATGTGTGCAATTATATTGTAATTACAATTTTAAAATAGATTATGTAAATATAAACTGACAGAACAATTAACAGAAAAAGAAAGCAACAAACAGCAAAGCCTTTTCTCTGCTGAATGACATTTATAACAAAACTAATGGAAGCTCTTAGACAAAAAGGGAACAAATAGCATATATACTGTTCACTGGGCTTCTGCAAATTGAACGATAACTCCCATCCTTCCTAAAAGCCACTCTCCTAGCTCGTACCACCACAGGGCTGCTTTTGCGGTTCTCCCTGGCGCGGCTGGGGAAGCCGAGATGGCACCATCCCTTTGCGCAGGCATCAGTCCTGCCTCACACCATGTTAATCCGTTGGCCTTGACGTTGCAGACACAGCCATAGTTTTATAATCAAACACAGAAAACGCTATATATTCATGGGAAGAGAGTCCCTTCTTTTTTGGGGAGAGAGATTCCAATATCTACAAATAAGGAGAAGTCACTGCAACTGCAGGTCCCCAGATCCCATCTAAAATTTCACTGCGAACGATCACCATCTCCAGCATTCAAACACTACACAACAGGCGCAGCAGAATTACAGCTGAAGGACAGTTAGGAGCTATGACAGCCGAAAAGGCTGTAGCATCACAGACCTGAGGCAGCGAGGGTAAGGGCCGCGAGGCCATGAAACTACCTGCTGAGAAGGTGGAGTGTTTCTCCTCATTTCAGTAGGTCGAAGCTCAGGAGGAATGTGTGCTGTGGGAACAGCATATGCTAACGCCTCAGATGCTTACATGAAGGCTTTGGATACAGGGAATAGAATTATTTTGCAGTTACACTGAAAGTGAGAAGTTAGTGAGTGACACCGAGGAGTTAAGAGATTGCCTTTACTCTTTCTTTGACAAAGCTCTAGAAAACACCCTTGGAAAGCCTCAACTTACTTTTGTAAGCTAAACCCAGCAGACATTTTCAGAAAGCATTGCTCACGGTTGCTGGCGGCCCCAGGCAGCCTGACTCCCAGCTCCAACCCCACAACAGATTCAGGGAAGGTGTTCATGTAGATGTAGGGCCAAGAAACCTGCCGAGCAAGAAGAAGCTGCCTTTCCCCTCCAGGAGGGCCTGCGCTCGCCTCCCCACAAAGCCCCCTCTCAGCCCCTCTCCACCTATTCCTTCCTCCCGGCCCAACTCCTCCGCAGCGCCCGCACCCGGCCGGGCCCCCTGGAGGCGTCGCACACGGAAATGGATGGACGGACCCTAAAAAAATGAACCCTCCTGTCGATGACAGGCGTGCGTCCCGTCCAATAAGAATCGAGAGCGCCGCCACAAGGGCCAATGGTGCGGCGGGGCGGGCGGAGGCGGCTGCGCGCCGGGAGCCTTGGTAACGCGCGGGCCGCGTGTGGCGAGCGCGGGCGGTTGGGGACGGTTCTGCCCCGCCATGAAGATCGAGGAGGTGAAGAGCACCTCGAAGACCCAGCGCATCGCCGCCCACAGCCATGTCAAGGGGCTGGGGCTGGATGAGAGCGGCACCGCCAAACCGGCGGGGGCCGGGCTCGTGGGGCAGGAGAACGCGCGGGAGGTGAGCGAGGGGGGCGGCAGGGCCCGGCCGAGGCCCCCCCGGGGCTCCGCAGCCTCAGCACCCGGTGAGGTGGAAGCCTCAGAGACCCCGGGCGGCGCGGGGGCCGGGGCCGGTCTGTGCTGGGTGTCTTTACAAGTCCCGTTAGGGAGTGAGAGTCTTTGCCTGGGCTCCGCCGTGTGTCCTGCTGCTGTGGGAGAAGCGAGGGGGTAATCAAGGCTGTTTCTTACGCCGCTACTTTTTCGCAAGGGCAGGTGACTGTATCCCGGGTTTTAGGCGTGGAAACCGGGGTATCGAAGGCAATGGAACCTACCAAAAATCGAGAGATTCGGTGCAAGTGGGGATTGGAGCTTCCCTTTCAGTCCGGTGCCTGGCCCGGGGCGGGTGCTTTAGCTGATCTGCCGTTCTGAAAGTCAGATTCGTTTTTTGCTTTATTCTTAGTCAAAAATTCATTTTCAGTTTTATTTTTAAACGTTTATGTATACACGCAACTTCAGGAGGAGGAAAGGAGTCCGTGCTAATAGGTTGAGTTTTGTTGTCTGTGATTTCTTTTTTTAGTGCCTGTGTCGGATAAAATGATTGTAGGAAGTAGGTTTTTCCGGTCTTGCCTCCCGTTTTGTGTGCATGAAATTGAAATCCTCTTCATTTTTAGTGGGCTCACAAAACCTAGTATTTCTAAACACTTTTAGTAATATTGGAACAAAAGATACTATAGTAATACTTGTGTTAACAGTGTAAATACCTGTTTAACTTATAGGCTTGTGGGGTTATAGTGGAACTAATCAAAAGCAAGAAAATGGCTGGCAGAGCTGTGCTGTTGGCAGGACCTCCTGGAACTGGCAAGGTATTATTTTTCTTTTTTGATAGGAAATAAAGTATTCCCAAATCGATTTTATTTTGTTGTCAAAACCATTTTAGGGTAGTGGTTACATAATGTTTTCATCTACTGGATTTTTTTCATCAATGTATTGACATGGTTTCCTGCTTTCTATTTTGATTTTTGCCATGTCATCGACATTGGCTGTATCCAGTGGTGCGTTCAGGCATCATTAGTGTGAAACCACCTCTTGTAGGTTACCAAACACATAGGTAATATGGTCTCTGAAGAAGAGTCTTAGAAGTTAATTTTATATTAAAAGCCTAAATAGTTTTTGCTTTATTTTTTTCCCATGCTATTTAAGACTTTTTGCATTTGTATTAGATGTCAAATTCAAATGCCCTTTCTCTTTAAGATGTTTTATAATTCTTTGATAAAAGTCGCTCTATATGTGTCTAACTTGTTTTGGGGGGAGGAGGGCTGTTATATGTGAGAAATATATGTCAGACAGAATAGTCTTAATATTAAATTGATAGTTGATATATGGAAGGTGATATGATGAGGAAAGTTAACTTTGTGCAGAAGGAATCCTTTGTTAATTCTCATAAAAATTAATGTGTGGGTTTTGTTTTTGGTTTTTTTGGTTTTTTTAAGACTGCTTTGGCTTTAGCTATTGCTCAGGAACTGGGAAGTAAAGTTCCCTTTTGTCCTATGGTTGGAAGTGAGGTCTATTCCACCGAGATCAAGAAGACAGAAGTTCTAATGGAAAACTTCCGACGTGCAATTGGTAAGTTTCAGAAAAACAGAAGAATTAAGTATTTGCATGATGCTTATTTTGCTTTTTCCCATCATCCAAAAAGGAAGAACTTTTCAGTGGTCACGGCGGTTTTCAGATTATTGTGTGTTCTTTTTTTTAGTGCTGATCTTAATTTAGTGAATCTATTCCACACTTAGTGGAGTCAGGTTTTCTGTTTATAAACCAAAATTTAATTGTTGTGTTATGGTTTATTCTCCTTCCCCAGATTCTCCTCTCATCCTCCAGGTTCATCTCCTGGTTTTGCCTATGACTCTGAATAAAGCTGAAAGAAAAATTATTTGTAGTTTCTTACATTAGCAGAAATACTTGTTAGACAGAAAAATGTTCTCTCCTTTTTTATTTTAGTGATTTCACCCTACTAAGCCAAGAGTCTTAATCAGGGACTGCCAAATGGCAGTGTTAGCCTGACTTAGTGTTCCAGCAAGCACAAAGAAAGTTCCATGCCAACAAAATAATTAATGTCTTCCTCAATTCTAGAGCGCTTTTACAAGCTTGATGTAAATCGGTTAAATTTGCAACACAACCTCAGTGAGTATCTAAAATCTCTTATATGATCGCTGCTGACAGCTGATAAATGCAGTTAGAAGCGGCCCGTGTTTGTATGAGGATTGGCTAAAGATAGCCTAACTGATTTTAGTGCTGAACACATTAATGGTTAATTTTCCTGGTTTCTGTACCATGTTTCCCCTTGGACTTCATCTAAGTATTCGGTGGCAGTAAGGTGAAGAAGTCTCTCAGTTCTGCAATGAAACAAAAGTATTCCATTGATTTTTATAAGAAAGCAACTCTCAGTCATCTCTGGTCTTCTAGTTACCATGAATCTGGCAGGGCCTGGGGGAGGGAAGCCAGAGACTGAGTAGTCTGCAATATTTCCTTGATGTGATGAAGTTCCCTGTCAGAGATTTGGAAACCTGAACCCACAGATGAAACTTATGCCATCCATGTTGTCATTTCTAGAGATAGCAGTATTTTAACTCTCTAAGGTTTAACAGCCAGCTACATTGTTAGTTCCCTGCATTCCCTGAATGTCAACAGAGAGACACTTCTAAACAAATATTGGTGTTAATGAAAGATGGAACTTCTTTTATTCCTTTCTGTTGAATTCCATGTCACATTTTCATAACACAACCTTTATTGAATATTTTTATCAATGTAAAAAAAAATCTCTGAAATATTTTAAAGGACTAGTAACTACCATTTCTTATACTGGAACATTTTCCAATCATGTTTAAATCTCCGTTATGTTTTAGCTTCCCTGCCTGGTAAATAAATAATTTACAAGGCTGCGTTTTTACAAAAATTATTGTGTATGCTCAGTGCAATGTTGGCTGTGACTGGGTGCAAGAGAAGCTTCAGCTCACATGTCAACTAGTACCTAAAGTATTCATTTAGGGGTTTTTTGGGGGTGAGGGGAGTATGATTCCTTATTAGCAGGTTCTGTACACATCATCTATTGCTCATAATGTGCATTTTGATTTCGGAGGGTTTAGCCACCTCAATTTATAAAAATGTTCAGGGATATTAACATCAGTTTTATTTGGGTTGGGTTTTTTTTGGCTTTGTTTTTTTTATTCTTTTTTCCCCTTGGAAACAACAGAGTCTGAGTGGTTTGGACCCATCACTGTATGAGGAAACTGGGATGACTCAGAGTTTGCAGAATCTTTATTGTTGGGAGTCATTTTTAATAACAGACTTGACATAGTCTCGTGGCCAAGTACTGCTTGGGGTATAGTAGAGAGTTTGTAATACCTAAGAAACATAAAAGGACAGAGTGGGAAATGAGAAGATGGAATTGTTGCACGGGTTAAAAAAACTTCATCTGAGACAGATTAATCCTGTATAGAGCTTATTAGCAGCTGGCAAGGATAAAAAATAACTACTGGAATAGCCACTTACATAGCATATCTGTTCCCTGTGTCTCCAAATTGTAACTGCCAGTAAATCAAACAAGCGCTATTTAACTCCCTATACTGCTATTGAACCAAAACATGAAATAGCCCACAACTGCCTTCTTAGACTCATGCCTCTGATTCGTAAGTAGGAAACGTCTCTGTTTAAGTTAAAGAGCTCTTTTGAGAATGAAGTTCGTAGTTGATACATGCAGATTCATTTGAAAACAAAGGATAATCAGCAGCAAGTTCAAAGCATCGATTACCTTTGTTCAGATCATGTTCATCTGTAAATATTTTCTATAGACGCACCTATATGAGCACATTAGGTTAGAGGCACGCTTTTGAAGCAATCTCTGGGTTGTCCTCACTGACTTGGCTTCGGTTTGCATTGTGGAGCAGACTCTGAGCATGTGAATTGGATTCTTTTCAGATGAAATGAAACTGGAAGTTGTGCTTTAGCAGCATACAAAATATGCCCCAAACACAAATGGGCTTCCAGTTTTTCAGAGCAGAGTAGAGCTTGTGCTGAAAGGTTAAAACCAGAACAAAAAGGAAGAACAAAGCTTTGAATGTCCTCTTCTCAGCACAAGCACTTTGCATATTGCTTCGCATTCCTTGCATATGTAGCCTATGTGATGCAGCCTTGTCTGGGTCAGTTTATAACTCAAAAGTTCATTAATTTTTTTTGTCTGATGTTTTGGCATACCTGAAAAGCATTTAAAAAAGAATACCGACATTAACTTTATATAGAACTTTTCATGTAGTGCTAAATAAGAGAAAGCTGACATTTCTTACCAAGAAATTACCATGTTATCCATAAGTTACCTATTTCTCACATTTCAAATCCTAGTCTTAATTTGGGTCCAGTAGAGGGAGACAGACTCATATTTGTCAGTTCTTTATATTTCCCTATCAGCAACTCAAGATTACTGGTGAAGTGTCTGATCTATTTCAAAGCAAAATGAAAAGTTACGGAACAAGGAAAGTTTTATAAAGTCCTAATAGCCTCAGACTGGGCAGGATGACTTCCTTATATCTTGTTACAGCCCATTCATTATTTTTGGTATGGCATGTGTGTCTCATAAAATACTTTATAGAGTCTCTTCAGATGTGGGTTCTTTGAACTTTTATGTAGTTAGAACGTCTGCATAATTGTAGTGGTGGTGGTGATGATAGTGGTTTTTCTTTGGAACAGTCTAACCGTAAAACTCTTCAGCTCTATATTATTCATCAATTTAAAATAACTTAGTTAATTACAATAGTTGTGACTAGATTAGAAGATACACAGATACTATGATGATTGCTCAACTGTCTGAAAAACCAACAAAGTAAGGATATCATTGTCAGCTATTTTGAAATAGTTTTAAATTTGCATCATAGCAGATTCTGCTAAATTTTATCTAGCTCACCCTTTGCTATTAACTTGAAAAATATTTTAAATGATACATTAACCTTTTCTTAATTTTATGAGGTTCTAACACAATACCTGTTAATCAATTTATGTTATTTTTAACTCAGTTGCTAAAACTTAAAGTTTTTTATGAAGTTACTTTTTTTCTCCTTTTTCCTTACTTTGCAGGGCTTTTCTGATGGTACAAAAATTGTGTAAAACTCACAGTTATATTAGTGTCACTGATGTTTAGTTTCACATGATGAACTGTTTCTCAGATGAATGATGAACTGACTTTAGCATAGGGGAACAAATCAAGCAAATCCTCTCTTTGGGGGAAGGAAAAGAAAGACGATACTGACATTTGCTTCAAGAACTAATAATAAAGAAAGAAAGAAAATAATTTCTTAGAGTTTAATAAACTGCTTTGCGGGTCAGAACGTGGGCTGAACTTTCACTCTGATGACACGGGATGAATATTCTCGATATTGAAGAAGAGAACAATAATTGATCTTTCTACTTTTGCAAGTAAAAAATGACCATTAAATGTAATGCAGCCTAATAACATGTTACATTCTGTTGGCAGTAATGCAGCAGACTGTTGAGTGTATACGGTCATTGATTTGTGTACTGAAACTATTCTAAACAATTTCTTGCAGGGTTGAGGATTAAAGAAACCAAGGAGGTTTATGAAGGAGAAGTCACAGAACTAACTCCATGTGAGACTGAAAATCCTATGGGGGGGTATGGCAAAACCATCAGCCACGTAATTATAGGACTCAAAACGGCAAAGGGAACCAAACAGTTGAAGGTACGCATGGTAGAGTCTCAGAAATTTCCTTAAGTATTTCAGGTCTGCATCTTCTATTTTTAGCACTTCTTATTTCCATTTCAAGCACTTGATCCCCATCTCTGTAGAGTGGGGATGCCAGGAGGCTGTTTTCTTTTGCTAGACAAATTTATCCTGCTCCTGAGCGTGTATGTTTATCTGCTTTGTGTAGAATATTTATGTTAGTCTTGTCTCCTACTAATTGAAATGGGGGATAAACCCATCGCTCAGTGAGCGGCCCCAGTTATTTTTCTGTTTGGCAGCACACACTTGTATGTCTTCAACGAGTTAAAGGAGAGTTTACGCAGGAAGAGATCCTGATGCAGTTTTGCAGCATTACCAATACCACAGAAAAATGGGCTCCGTTGGGAATCTGAACTATGATCTGTCTCCGTCCGTGATACACTCACGCTGACCCTGGCTATAAGTTCGTGTTCATGATAACAAACATACAAGAAAGGTCTTGTTTGGTTTTGTTTTCCTGATTCTCAACGGAATTTTTGAGGATGGTTTTGGGAAATCTTGCCTGCTTCAGTATAAATTGTTCTTTCTGTCACATCCCTTCTCTCTACATGGCTCTAGTGAATATTTGATTTGAACTGGAAATTGAGCTGGTATGTTGCCAGCGCAGACCCACTTTCCCTTTGTTTTCTTGTACAAGTCTCTGTCCATGTTGTTCAATTTCCCTGTCAGTTAGAGTATGAGAGAACTGAAAGCTGTCTCTGTTGTTATCATCTTGCATTTGTTCACTCTGAAAACAAGAAAATGCAGAGCAAAAGTGAATAAACACGTACTGGGAGAAACAAAGGCATCTAACGTATTCTACATTCACTCTCCCTCACATAGCTCCACAGAAATTCAAGAAATCAAGTAGCATAATCCAGTGGTATAGCCAGATTTTTTATAAAAGTTTTGTTAGAAAGCAAGAGAAGTGCTACATCCTAGGTGTAAATATATTGTCACATTACACAAAGGCATACTTGGTGATACTCACTGGTATCATTATTATGTTGCTGGCACTCACTGTTGCTTCCCTCAGCAGATATTTTTGGTGAGAAAGTTCTGTGCATCTTCTTTCAGATTTATTCTCTACCACTACTCCAAGTGTTAACAGCTTTATAAAATCCTAGCGGTATTGTTGGGGGGAGCTGTAGTTTAATTTTGACTGGTGGGAGTGAGCTTTAGACTAAATTTCTCTTCCTTGATTACCGTAACAATATGGAACGGTTTTGACCAACTGTGATGTTCGCTTGTCTCCAGCTGGACCCAAGCATATTTGAAAGCTTGCAGAAGGAGCGAGTGGAAACTGGTGACGTTATTTATATTGAAGCAAACAGTGGAGCCGTCAAGGTAAAAGAAAAGTTCCGCACTTTTATGCGGGTGTATGTATTCTTGCAGACCTTTCTCTGCCTTTGTGAGAAGACTCTCTGATTTATTAACCTTAACTGACATGAAATGGTTACATGGAAGTTTTAAAAAGAGCCCAGCGTTTTCCTTATCTGGAGAGAAAATTCTCTCTTGCACTGAAAGAACGTGGTCATCTGGTTCACAATTAAGGTCATCTGGCAAGGAAGCCATCACTGATGCTGTCTGGATGAGTTTTCTTTTCTGTAAGATCAAGACATCTTTAAGGGAAGGGGGAAAAACCAAGCAACTTTAGTCATTTTCAGGCTGACATGTGCAGTGTATTTAATCTTTCTTTTATCGCTGTGGTATTTTCTCCAAAAGATATATACATGTAGAAGGGAATACTGCATTAGTTAGCATTCTTCTCATATCTGATTTAGAAAGTAGTGTACAGTGATACTTGCTGTTTAATGGATGAGCATAATATTTTGTATCATATGATAAATCACCCACCTACAAAGGAGTCTTGAACAGTTCTCCCAATCTCTAGTTAATCTGCTGGATTTGTCCTTTAGCAAGAGTTGCATACGGTTAAAAGGAGGGGAGGGAGGAGTGGAATATTCTTACCACTGAAAATATCAGGTGTTTTTCAACAGAGTTTTTGAGCTTTGATCAGTAGATAGGGTATGCCTGTTGCTGAGCAGGGAGTGGGATGTCTGAATTGTCAGCTGAAGCTTTTCAGGAGTGGAATTGTGAACCAAGCCCTTCTTAACAAGTTCGTGTCACTCAAGGTTTTGGCACGGAAACTAATTCTATACCTAGGTTTCTCTTCTTTGCTTTTTCTCAGAGGCAAGGCAGGTGTGATATCTATGCTACGGAATTTGACCTTGAAGCTGAAGAGTATGTTCCCTTGCCAAAGGGTGATGTGCACAAGAAAAAGGAAATTATTCAGGACGTCACTCTGCATGACTTGGATGTGGCCAATGCTCGACCTCAGGTATCTGACTCCACAGATGAAGTCTTTACAGAAAAATTATTTGACATGTGATGGTTACTGGAATAATCAAGGAGATGTAGAAAGTTGAGCTGTCCTAAATCACCCCCAAAAATTCCACTATAGGAAAAGCAGTAGGTGTTACACGATGGAGGCCAGTCTACCTCTCCTCTCTGGAGGGAGGTCATGCTGCAGTTGGCTACCTCAGTGGCCCTGCCGTACAGGTTAAAGAGGCAGTTGCTATGTTAGGATTCACGCACCCAGTCATGGAATATTTATCGGAGTACATTTCCTAGCACTACAGAGAACAGCCTTATAGCCATAGTGGAGCTTCCACATGGATATCTGGGATCCTCTCCCTTCACAGTTAATGCATAATCTAGACCTAGCTCTCCCCTTCCCTCCACCGCTGTGCCCCTTCCCCTGCAGAAAAAGAGCAGTGTGGGCTGTTCCTCTTGACCAGGAAAAGAGATTAGTTCTTTCTCTCCAAAAGGAAAGTTGCCTACAGATGTGAGGAAGCAGCAGCTGCCACATCTGCATCATTTTATTTATCGAAAGTTCTGAATACAGATTAATTTATTCTGCTCTGTGTTTATGGTTTTGTGGCCATGAAATGGAAACTGCAATCACTATGATAAAAGGTCACAAAGTATTTTTAACTGCTGTGGATTCTGTTGATGTCCCTGCTTCCTTCAGAAATGTTTCATAACCTCCTGTTAAATTTCCTTGTGACTTTCAGTGGAGCTCTGAACATATCACAGCAAAAAATCAAAAATAGGGGAATTACTCCATGCTGTATCTTAACATAAACCCAGCACTGAGGGAATTCCATCTATGCCATAAACAAAAGCCACTAACAATACAGTATCCTTGTTTAAAGGCTGGCATCCCCATAGTATGATACTACAAGCCCTTAACCTACTCCATTTCAAAATAAACATTCTTTTTCCAACAAAATCATTTACATGGTAAGAGTTTTGAACACCTTGATTCTTAAAACTCAACATAATGGTTCCTGTCTGTACAGGTTGAACACCTACCGTGCACGCAGGCAATCCAAGTCTCTGTGTTCCCTGACAATTTTAGTCCTTATGAGCTTCTCTGTGACAATTTTTTTTAAAAGAGGATATCTCATTTTGATGTTTTATGTTCTCCAAATGAACAAGGCTAAAGAAGGGGTGAGGAGGTGGCTAAATGATTATGTTCAGAATACTGCTGCAGTGAAGTGACCTAACCTTTGACAGATTATCAACCACTGCTGATATAAAGTATCAAGTTAACTGCAAGAAACAGCTTCTTTAACTAGTTCCTGATTTATAAAATTCTCATGGTATGTGTTCACCACAAGACCTCATAGCTGATCTGTAACTTTCTTTTCCTAGGGTGGGCAAGACATCCTTTCTATGATGGGACAACTGATGAAGCCTAAGAAAACTGAAATTACTGGTATGAATTCTGCATGGTATTTTTAGACCAATATAACCTACATGTTTGCCACTTAGAAAAGGATTAAAAATAGGATTATTCATGCACCATCTCTACATGAATGCCTACTCAATATTTATTCATAAATATTCAGATTTCAAAAAGCAGTGATACAGCTGCTAGAATTGCAATGGCTGGAAACAGTACAACATGTTATTGGTTCACACAATAAAATACATACTGTACTCTGCACCTGTCTTCCTGGGGAGAAAGAGGTTAGAATGCTAGTGCCATCCTGCTTTCTCAAAACACTCCTGCCAGAGAGTGTGAGGTTCGCACTTTGACAAAGAGCCAAACTGAACAACCAAAAAACCTAAAAAAACATTGTTGGGATGCATGCTTATGTGAAGCAACCATACTGAATTTCTGTGGAATAAAAACCCGTCTTCTTAAGCCTCTAACCTTGGTTTGGTTTAGACACCTCTACAGCAGCTGTCTGTTGACTTGATGCTCTAAGTGCACTGCTGCTCTTTCTACCTACAGATCATTGGAGGAAAAAAGAAAGATCTACAGAAAGATCTATTCTCCTTTTTGCTTTGAAAGAAATGATGTTTCAGTAAGCGACTATCTAAATTTAGATCAAAGTCTGTTTCAATACCTAACTTGAATGGCGGTCTTTTGAAGTATTTAGTCTGTTCCAGAGGTCACTTTGCTTATTCTAATGTCAGATTTATCTGTGTAACATCTTGCATAGCTTTGAGATCCATATGTTCACAGAAATTTATATAGCCCTATTTTTTTTGGTGTTAAACACAACAACTTTGCTGAAATACAGTAGCAATATTTTATTCTTTCAGAGATGTTCTTTTCAGCCATGCTTGGAAACTTTGTTAAGTTTCATGTTTTAAACTGAGGTTTGTCTGACTCCCCCTCCCCTGCCAAACTCCCCAAACCCACAAAAATCATAGTTTTTCATAAGCTACGTGAGGGGACAGACTACCCCAATTAAGTGCTAGAAGTTCAGTTTCGAAACACTTTGCTGCACAGATGTCTCCCCAATACAGCAGGGAACGCCACAGAATTTTAGTGTCACAGAGGTTTTTCCCTGTAGCAGTAAGATACCAAATCATGACAAAATTCAAGGAGAATTTTACTTGCTTTAAGTCTTTCATACAGACCTATAGTTCACTAGCAGAACAACTAACAGTTTCTTTTTGTTCTCAGACAAACTTCGAGGAGAGATAAATAAGGTGGTAAATAAATACATCGATCAAGGCATTGCAGAGCTAGTCCCAGGTGTACTCTTTGTAGATGAAGTTCACATGCTGGATATTGAATGTTTCACATACCTGCACCGAGCACTGGAATCTTCTATTTCCCCCATTGTCATCTTTGCTTCCAATCGAGGAAATTGCGTTATCAGGTATGATGTCTAAAGTTGATTTTTCCAGTTTGCATTGGTCCATAAGCCCTGGAATTAGCTGTATCAGCAGAGTTATAATCTTTGAAGGCTTTTGTCTCTGATACCCGACATCTGTGGTCATCCCTGGGTTACAAGCCGCATCAGCACTCAAGAACTGCTTGTGAGCTTCGTGACGGGACGGGCATTTAATGCCAGGCTGGCTGAGTTAACGCAGAATGGAATTCCTCCTTTTATTTCCACTGACACATCCCTCTTTCTCTAACAGCTTCTGAATTGTCTTATTTCCTGGGTGATCTGTAACAATTACCTTTCTCATGGAATACCTCAACACATCTGTTGCTTGCACATTAGGGACATCAAGAGCACCAGGGCTACAAACCTCTAATTTCATAGTTTTCTGCTTCTTCTGGATAATTTTGCTGTTTTCTATCCTTATTGCATCAGACTTAAGCTTCCTGTTCTTACTGTTACAGCATGTCACAGTTCAGCCTCTCTCTACCCTTCATTATTTCCTACTATGTTGGTCTGGCTTCTTGTGATTCTGCGGTCTTGCCAACTAACTTGTTTTTCATCTCCACTCCAGTTCGTGCCTCCACTTCAATATTTTGCACCCACGCAGTGCATTCTTTGCATGTTCAGTAAAAGCGCTCTCCTCTTTCAGATTCTTCCTTAACTTCTACTGCTAATTTGTGGTCTAGGTCTAATTATGTCTAAACAAGCTGTCATTAGCAATGATTGTTGCTCTTTAAATTGATTTAATTCAGCTGTGTAACCAGCTATTCCTTTCCCTCTTAGTGGCTCATCTGGTATTAATCTTTCTCTGCTTGCATTGCTTAGAAGTTAAGGTGATAAGCCCTTCAGAAATGTTTAAGGTGGCCATTGCAGTGCTCTCTTTGCAAAGGCATAAAAAGGCTGTCTTGTAAAAGTAGAGCAAATAGAGATCTGTCAGCGTGGATTCACTGCAGATCTTTTTGTGAAAAAACTCTAATTTAAGAAAGGAAGATTTCCATAGAATAATTCATCTAATATTGCTAAATTAAGTCCTTAAAAGCAAGCTACTTTGATAGTATACTACTATCTCAAGTAGTTAGCGATACTCTGATTTGCCTGCTGATGGCTCTTAAAAGGGTTGGGGAAAAATTAATTGTATAGTATAGTTGATTCTGTAACCTCATAAGAGAAGGAATCACTTCAGAGGAGAGAACACCATCTACTCAAGAGCACAGCAGATGATTGCAGGGCATTTTGATTCATTTCCCAAGGAGGACCATGGCCAAAGCTGCAGTGCCTGAATACTAGCATTGAACTTAGAAACGTAGTTCTCTACAAGCACTTTGCTGTTTTTTACCTGCAATCTCTATAGATTTCATGAAATCTGGATATCTTTCACTCTTGACTTCACAGCAAATTGTGGTGGTCTTGGAAAACCAAGAGTAGATGTGTCTGCAGCCTTTGCTGTTGGGTGTTGTACGTCAAACAAATAAAATGGCTGGGGACTAGATCCTGCTCTGCCCTTCACGCACAGACCTCCACTTCTCAATTTGCTGGATTGCAACCATGGAGTGTAAACCACTGCAGTATTCACTGGAAGGATTCACTGGGGGAAGGATTGAACAGAGTAATGGCTTATTCAGCAAGAGGGGATGTTCTCCAAATGGATGATAGTGTATATAATTTCTACTGATACTGCTAAACAACTTAGTAAGAATGATTTGTTCCTTGCTGGAACATGAGATAAGACTGTATTGTAAGATACCATGCAGGGAAACATGAAGGAAAGCACCACCTCTGAGTATTTTTGAGTGGCATGTTTAAGAGCTCCAGAAATACTATTTGTTTCCCTTGGGCTGTCCAGTATGAACTTCAGACTAGGAGGTTTCCTGTCTCTGTCTGGAGCGTGTGTCTCTATGGGAAGACACGAGAATTGTAAACTAGTAGATGCATAGTCACTTACAACTCATTTTAGTAAAATCAATGTACTGAACTTAAAATAGTATCTGATCTCTTTCTGTTTGGTTTCTCCGTTAGAGGCACCGAGGATGTAGTGTCTCCTCATGGAATACCACTGGACCTGCTGGACAGAGTGATGATTATCCGAACCATGCTGTATACACCCCAAGAAATGAAGCAGGTATGTACAGCGTTTTAAGAGGAATTCTAAAAAGTCCCTGGACATCTAGTCTATCAGGATGACTGCTACGTCTCCATATATTCTGTTACTGTAGAGCTGTTTGACACTTTGTGGTCACCAGGGCTTGTGCCAGAAAGCTTACCACTTCCTAAATGCATGCTGCGTTAGTAACCATTTACAGTAAGCTGGTTAAAATTGTGCACGCAATTTCTCTGTCTGATTTCCACCCGCTGATGAGTTGTATTGGTAAGCATATCTAGAGCTGAAAGTGACCTCTCGCTTGCGTGAAATGGCACGGATCGTTAGCTGACCTTACCTCTTGCACAGACGTGCTTTCCGTAGAGTTCGCAGGTTCCAGCAGGTAGGGCTTTTTCAGTGTCACGTTTTATAGCTTGAACCTACTAGGACCGTCTCCTGCAACTGGGAGGATTTTCATGCTCCTAGTCAAGTTTGGAAATGTAAGCACGGTAAGTGTTGCAGAGATATGCTTCTAAATGCCTGAAACTTTTCCTGTGGGGCCATCACAGTGTGTTGTGTATCGATTATAATGCTTGGGTGCCATTATGATGCATCGTGTCAAAGATCCCCCTCATTAGCGTCTCAATGCTGTGAAGTGACACAATGCAGAAGACATTACGCTTTATCATGTCAATTCTTTGTATTATTTAAGAGATAGTGTCAATGGAGGAGAGCGTTGTCACGAGATAATAGTCTCCTGCTGCTGGATAAGTGCCAAGGTGAAGCCGAGGCATTTATCGAATATAAACATAGAGGCAAAGCTTCATTTCACTTGGTTTGAGGAGCTTTTCACATACGGCTGTTGTGAGCCATTCTCAGGATGATTTTGTTGTACCTAAAAGGACACTTTAAAGCATTACAGTATAGATTACAGTAGAAGCCCAGTGATTTAATAATATGCTTATGTTTTGTCTGTATACAAAACAAATTTTAAAGCGTGACTTTTACTCAGTCTGGAGATGTTAAAGACTGTTGTCTGGACTTCCCTATACTGTACGTGAATTTTGTGTAGTTAGGGTAGTAGGAGCATGTACTCCGAGTTACTTTTCGTTAAGGTTGCTATATGCAGTACCTGCCCAGTGTGCTGTATTATCGTGCAGATAATACACCGTTGCAGAGCTCATTCTGAACTGTTGATTTTCAGAAGAGCTGGGTAAGTGCTGTGATTTCCACTCTCCCCGGGGTGAGGGAAAGGAAGTGTTTACAGTGGCGTTTCCTAAAGCTAAAAATAGAGTCCAGACATTATGTCCCATAAATCATGTTCCCACAGTCAGATAACCTCATCTTCCCTTAAATTAAGGCTTTTGAATGACTTCTCTTGGGAGAAGAAGAGGAGCTATTACACTTAACTCTGGTTTCTGACTAAATACAGTTGAGGAGGTTTAAAAATAAGACATCCATAAATTTATTTTTCTGCTCCCATTTTTGCTATTATGAATTGCTATTTTTGCTCCCATTTTTCTTTCCTGCTAGGAAGAAGTTTGCCCTGCTGATGTTTCTGTATGAGGCTCTCTGCCTTGGCCTTTCACAATTGATCTGTTTATCAGCACAAGAATTGCCCATTTATCTACTGAAACCAGTTCATAACCAGTTCAAAATATTTCTCTTTGTGTTGATAAAGTAGAAATCCCATTGTGTAGCTCTGCTCTGAGAGCAGGACCCATGGTTAACTTCGTGCAACCAGAATAGGGAGAAAATTCGCTTTTATGCATATTCTAGTCAGGTATTGTTGTCATCAAACTTTTTTGCATATGTGCCTGCGGTTAGATAGTAAAGGTTATAACCTGGACTTTTTGTTCCTAATGTATTTTACCTGATAAACACTTCTTTTCCTATTTCATAGCAGCTTATTTAGGTATGTATTTGTGGGGTTAATGGCTTGGGCCCCAGTCCTTCAGTAAGGTTCTACCAAGTTGCTAGATAAAAAGTTATATATAAAAAAAAGTTGTTAAAGATGTGGCATTCAAGATACCTTGTTTCTAGAGGGGGAAGAGTAAAGTAGCAGTATTTGAATGAATGGAAAGTGTTTGAGTGATCTAAAAGACAGAAAAAAAATCTTCAATTTGAAATTGCAATTTGCAGCAGCATTGCCAATATTCAGTATTAATACCTTAGTACAACTTCCTGCCATTTCAAGCCCCTCTCTTCTACTCTGTTCCCTACCCTGACTCCCCTAGGGCGTTTTTATGGCTTTAATTTAAACGAGTGCTTCTTGATATCTTGTTTACAAAGCTGCCAAAGTGAAAAATACCTGTATTATATGAGGCTCGCAGTTCCAGAGTTATCTCAGCACTACAACACAACATCATTATCCAGTCTGCCCCTTATCACTCAGCTGGCAATACGGACTACCGAGAGACTTGTGCCACTTTTGTTACAGCTTTATATGCTCAGGCTTATTAGTGATATCTTGCTCTCCAACTTCGTAAAGATCTTCAAACTGGTACAAGCCTGAGACTGTTCTTGAAAGATTAGATTCTTCTTAGTGATTTTTTTCTGCTTGCAGGAATAGGTGAATCATAGAAAGTAACTTTTTGATTTATTTTACTATCTTCTTGTCAATTGAATAAAAAGTGTGTTGTGAGCTGCTAAGGAAAGGGCATAGCTTTCTGTAGGGCTTTTTGGAGGGCCCCGCTGTATAGCGGCCATGATACACTGCAAAATTCAGTAACTCACTGGTGTAGCTGTCCACAAGACCCCAGCTGTCACTGACTTCCCACGTACTTTTTCTATTTTCTTGTATAAGTTCTCATGTTCTGCTCCTTATTAGTACTTTGCTAACCATGCAGAATTATCACGAAGGGTTAGTAGTGCAGCCGTGTTACTTTCCCTGCCTTTTGTGATAATCAGTTTTTCAACATATATTTTTTCAAAATATAAATTTGCCTATTCAAAGACTTTAGACTTCTACAAGTTCTAGCTCAGTGGTAAGTTACACTAGGATAACTCCACACCATCTCATTTTATAGCATGTCTCATCTCTAAGCTGACAGAGTTTCCAGATACTAAGCTCAGTTGTATAGCATGCCGATTGTTTGGGCTGGTACCTCACTTACTCATTCATCCCAACAGATCATAAAACTTCGTGCTCAGACAGAAGGAATTAATATTAGTGAAGAAGCTCTAAACCATTTAGGGGAAATTGGTACCAAGACAACCTTAAGGTAAGTTGAGCGCAGCTGGCTTTTCTCTTAAGCTGGGTCTAAAAACACTGCAGGATAACTCACTGTTGGAAGTGAGACAACCCTCTCCCATACAACAACGTGGTCTGTTAAGAACAGTGCTAATGTTAAAAAAGAGTGGGAATCCTCCTCTTTCCTCCTTTAAGGAATTACGTGCTGGAGGGTCTTGCAGTCTTCTTACACTGCTGGCAGAGCTGTGCGTTGCCTAACAGATCTCCCACCCCTGCATCTATTCGGTTCTCTGGGCTGCACTGAGTTGTAATTATTCATCCGTCTCCGTTTGATCACAGGTACGCTGTGCAGTTACTGACCCCAGCTAACCTGCTTGCCAAGATTAATGGGAAAGACAGCATTGAGAAAGAGCATATTGAAGAAATAAATGAACTTTTCTATGATGCCAAGTCCTCAGCAAAAATCTTGGCTGATCAACAGGAGAAGTACATGAAATGAAGAGCTTATCGTGTTAGATGCTTTGAAGTGGCTTTAACCCTTACCCAGGGCTGGCTTAATTATTGAATGAGAAATGGTAATGCTTTGTCTCTTTTGGGACTGAAAAATATTTAAATGTTGGACTGCTTTGTCAGGCCAGAATTAACTATCAAGCGTTCCTATTTCATTATCAACAATAAGATGCTCCATGATGTCTGTGTAACATCTTAGTCTCCCTGTTACGAGTATGTATATGAAATGAATAGCGCTCGACCCATCAGTTTTGTCTTTAGATTTCATTACAAAGAGCTCTAACTGAAGTTGATGCTTAAGAACAGTCTATTTTCTTTATCAATGTTGTTTTAAAATAGTTTCCTTTTACAGATAAGAACTTTTTTTTTTTGAATCAAAGTTTGTCTGAAGTGCTTTATAATAAAATATTTCAAGAATATTGGACGCTTGCATGTGTTTGTCCTGGGCGTTGGCCTGCCTAAAGAAACAGCCAAAGTAAGTTGGAATTAACAAAGCCAAATATGAGTAAAATGGATTGGCAACACAAAACCAGATCTACAGCAAAGGAAAAAAATAGTAATGGGACCTTTTTAAAGTATTTACTCTTTTGTAGGTCTTGGGTTTATTTTCTAAAGACTTCTTTGGAGAATGCAGAAATACATAATAGTAATTATCTTGGCCCTATTTAAAGCCTTTCTTTCAGAGTGACTTAGCCTTTTTTGTGGCTTCTCGAAGCAGATTAAATAAAAGCTGCTTTCTGGCATGGTTAGCTGTTTTTTCACTATGTTCTGTCCCCACTTTCTTGATCACCCAGGATCAGAAAAAAACTCTCAAATTAAAAATGTATGAATATTCATGCATAGAAAGGAAAGTTAGCAGAACGATAGTGAAAAGAATAACCCAATAATTAAGGTTCGAAATCCTGCTCTGCACAGACTTTGTGTGAGCTTAGCCTTAGTCTCTTGTTCACAAAGTATGCTTCCTTGTTTTGTAAAGCACGGATACTTGGTTGCTTCACAGCACTCACAATAAATGATTTAAAGATTAAGATCCTTGTAACACTGAAATACAAATCTATGTAACCCTGTAAATGGATGAACTAGGGAAAAAAAAGTAGAAGCTTCATAAAGTGACTGACCTCACAGTCTTTATTAGAACCTTTAGTGATTTAAAACACTTTACGTACACTTACTTAAATAAGCGTAGTTCTTCGGGTGAGGTGGGAAGGGAAGAAGTAGCTTGTCACAGGAGCCCACTTTTAAATACCCTTTTCTTTTTAGCGGCTGCGAAGTGGAGAAGGTAAGTTTTCAATTAATGCTTTTAGCTCATCAAACACGTTAATCCACGTCCCTAAGTGAGAAGCTTTCTGACAAGTACCAAACTTACAGCTACTAAGCCTTCTCTGAATCCTTCGCAGAGAGTCAGCGGCTCCTCACACTGGGAGAATCGCGGTAGTATGACATTAGGCAGGCACTGGCAATTGCTTTTTTTTCTTTTTTTTAAAAAAAAGGTAAAATCACCTCTGTTATTCGTTTTACTTTCCTAAGAGGTTTTCTTTTAAGAGTTCCTGGTCGTTAGAGAAGCTAAAATGACGACAGAGCCATAGCATGCATGCTTATGTAAAATACATTAACACGGTGTAATTGCTGTGTATCAAATATAACAAAGCTCCCGTGTTAAATCGCAGAATTCCGACTTCTAAAACGAATGCGTAAGCTCGGTCATCGTCCTTTTGGGGAAGGAATCCAGCTGCTAAAAGCCTCTGTCCTCACCCCCACATGCTCTAGAGGCTTCTCTCTGCCTTGCGCTGAAGTGCGGTCTGTGGAAATTGCTAATGATTTTTCCACTCCAAAAAACGTGGGCTGGACAGCAGAGAGCGCTGGGGGGGAGAGCGGCGCTGGAAGGAAGCTGGATGGTTTGGGTTTAATAATGGTTTGATCGCATTCTGCCATCTCAGTCATGTAAAAACCCGTCCCATTCTTCAAAGTAAATTCAGCACTCTGTCAGCCAGCCCTAATTAGCTTTTGTACTTTAAATAATCCATCTACTCCTTTCTCTACATCTGCGAGGAACCGGTAGTGACAGAGAGATTTAATGAATGATTTTTGGTTTATCTGTGAATATTTTTGGCCAAGGAGCAATCCTGCTTTCAAACCTAAAGCCCCTCTCTCTGACTCCGGTTGAATAAAGGCTGCAGCTGTACCACCCGACTAATTTTCACAGCGCTTCTAAAATCTCTTTTTACTGCGGCAGGCTGGCACGTTCGGGTTTAGTGCTGTGGCACGATGGAAAGGGACCCAGAGCACAAGGCTGCAGCAGGGTCAAAATGGAACCTTGCAGGGTCAAAATGGAACCTTTTTATTCCGTTGCAGTTTCAAAGTCCTTGGCAACGGGGAATGTAGTTATTTAAAAATGTAAGTAAGTACTGTTTTTGTTTGAGTTTTCTGAAATATCTAACTGATCAATTTAGAAAGAGGTCTGAATAAGCCCTAAATAATTCCGAATGCCAGAGCTGCTCGAAGTCCCAATAAACGTTTGATGGCATTGGCTTTTTACTGATAAATTCGGCTCTGTTCACGCAGCAGCAGCAGACCTGGGGCGGTGAAGGCTGGAGCCTCCCAGAGTACCGAAATCGTAAGACGACCACTGTCCCCACTGCCCACCATTGGCAGGAGAGGGCAGAAACTCTGGTTTCTCCTTTGGCAAACCAATTATTGCTTTGCTAACAAAATGTTCCTTATAAAAATCCAAGCTCTGCAAAACTGGGAAGAACTAGCTGTTCTCACAAGTAGTAAAACAAGTGATCCTCTGTAAAAGTCAAGCCGGATAGCCTACCAGACCTCAGATACCGAGCGAAGACCTAGGAAAAAGTGAACTGGGTGCCACACAGTGAAAATGAGCAGCTCCCTCCGCCCCTGGTTTCATAGCTGACTTGTGACTGATGGTGCTGTCACTTGAGACCGACTGCAGGAGGAGGAAAACAAGATCTCAAAATACACATGGGGGAAAGCAGCAGCAATCAATCTAAACTGGTGTTTTTCCCAAACTTCGACAGGTTTAAAAAAAAAAAAAAACCCATCAGGACTTCATCATGTAAGACCCTCCTTACATCTGCCGCCTTGGCCGCGGCCGCTGCTCTGCTGGTACCGCTCAACTCGGTGCAGATCGGCTCATGCCAAGAAGGGCCTCGCGTTTCCCTTCTGCACGCGAACGTTCCTCCAGCAGCAACTAAGGCCCGGCCTCGCCTCTGACCGCACGCCGCGTCCGGAGAGCTCTCCCCCGAGGGAGCCGTCTCTCTAGCGGCCGTTAAGTGTCTGCGAGAGACGTAGAGCTGCGATATAAAGGGAAAATCCTTCCACGCTAAGTGGTGAGCAAATGTTTATCTAGCCTATTAAGTGACGGCCAGCAGACTTATTGGTGTCAAAGCTTTGCCCATGAAAATAGTCTTTCATATTACTGATAAAAATAGCTCTGTTGAAAGAATCACTGCACCGTATACAACAGCTACTGATGAAGGGTCTTCAAAAAAAATAGAAATTCTCATTTGACGCGAAGCTGCCCCTCGAAGCGGGAAGGCACATGCAGCAAGGAACATTCCCACCAAATAAGTTTGGTTATTAATATTAAACATGAAAGAACAAACTATTATTTTAATTCTTTTCTTCCTGTTTTCCACAAAGGTTGGACTTAACGCATTAATCTTCCAAGCGAAGTTTTTACGACCGATTGCCTGCACACTATGAGAAGTTTCTCCATCCATTACCCGCAGGGAAACGGGCCCTGCTGTGTAGGAAAATATTTGTTACATCTTATCAGGGTGACACATAATCTAACAACAATTACAGCAAGCCCATATTTTGTACTATTTCGGTTTCAACGTGAAAAATAGTCCTAATATTAAACCTGGGGTGGGTGGGGGTTATAGTTACCCGTTGAATATTATAAGCTGTGATTTCCTTTCGACGCGGAGCGGTGCCACACTCGGCTCCTGCTCCGAGGCGCTGGGTACACATAAATCCAGCGTACGTGCCTCCTGTGCAGATGCCACGGCGTGGTAGCAACTGAACGTTGATTCCCCCTCTTTCTACATACTGAGGTCAGAAATTGCCGCATCTTTAGTTTTCACGTGGCCAAAAGCATCTAAAACGCAATTAACCTTTATGAGAAAAAATGGGCGATACCCTGAACGCTGACCCGCCAGGGAGACCGCTGATGTCAAGAAAACCCAGGATCACCCACATCCTAAAAACTTTGCATCTCAAAACTGGTCCAAATGCCCTCGAAGGAGAAACGCCGTGATGCCCCTCCCGCATTGGCCTTTGTCGATACCCCAGTTTTAACCAGTAAAGAGCAGCACCGGGGCGTGCGCAGCAGCTCACGGCGCGGTACGGGCTATGCTGAAGGACAGCAGGCACCAGAGAAGCGTGTGCCCTTGCTCTGGGGACGCGGGACGGCCGGGGGACACGCTGGGGTTGGGCCAGCCACCTGTTTTGGACGCAGCATCCTCAGCACCACGGCAAGGCCGGCAAAACGCTCACCCGGGAAACCCTTCCTCTGGGCTGATGGCTGCGCGCGCACTCGGAGCGTGGGATGCACCGGCGCTCCTCAGGGTGGGAAACGCTCCAGGGGGTGAAGATGCTGCTGCTTTTTTCTTGTTTTGGCAGCGGACACCTTGGTAAGCAGGAGTCGTTGCCAGCAGGAGTTTATTTCAGACTCCACTGCTCTCCTCCAGCCTCGGAGTGCCCAGCAGCAGAGAGGAGCTTTTCCTGCCTAACGTTTCGATACCTTTAAAAGGAACAAACGCAAGTGCCCAGCTCTGTGTCAGTTCTGGGAGCTGGGTATAAATACACTTTGGGCTCTCCGTTCACCATCCCTATCTCCTCTGCTGATTAATAGCTTGTGCATCACTGTACATACTTTAATTGTGCACGTCCAAGTGAGTCATTAACACCAGGCAACGAGACAGCGCCGATATCCTGGGAGTGGGCAAGCTTACAACGGCAGAACTTATTTAGTGAGAAGATTTTTACAAAGCGAGCGGGCCAGGGAAAGAGCAGACTTTTTTCCTTTAAACAATAAAAACTAAGAACCAATTTCTTTTTATTACAAACATCTTCAACAACCGTCACTTGGGGTTTTTTGGGGGGCCAGTTAAAGATTTCCAGAGAGGAGAGGACCTAACGCTGCTCGCTTGCCCCTGTAACTGTGCAGCCTGCGCGGCTCTGCTGGGGTCCCAGCCCCGGTCCCAGCCCCCGGCCCTGCCGCTGCCCCTCTCCGCTGCCCGACGGCCCCGTGACTCTGCCGGCAGCCAGCGCAGCTTGTGACGGTTTTCTGCTGTAAAACCAGGCAAAGAGGGAGAAAGAGGAGAGACTTGAGCACGTTTCAGATCGGAAACCAGGCATAGGAAGGGGCGCGGGGACGGCAAGGAAGCAAAGAGCACGCTCACATCTGCCTCTCAACATCTGCAGCTGACGCTTTTCCTTTTCCAAGGAAAGAAAAGTCACATTCCTGAGCCTGCAGTGCAAAGGGGGGAATGGCACCACCTGAGATTTTACTGCCTGCTCGCCACAGCCCCGTGTGGATCCCATCTCCCGTGGGGAGGTGGAAGCCGCGGGGGCTGTCGAAGGCAGCTGCGGTAAAAACACGTTAGTGCCCCGGCTTCCAGACCGAGCTGGTGCCGTGCGGGACAGCGAGGCCGGCTGCGGGCTGACGGGGGAGCAGAGCGAGGCAGGGGCTCTGCCCCGCTCCAGCCCCAGGCTGAGCTGCTGGCAGGGGCTGCCGCTGTGCAAGCGGGGAGTGGGGCCGGCCCTGCCCTCCCCGCGGCCAAGGCCATTTGCCTGTTAGGGACCTTGGCCAAGCAAGTGTCAGCGAGGACAGAAGCAGCATTCCCAGTGCCTGCCTGATCCCTAGGCCTGGAGCTCCGTCCCTGCGATTGCCAATTCCCCGTTGCACTGAACTCACCCGGCCACGGCAGGCTCTGGCTGACGGGGTGCTCAGCACGCTTGTGACTGTAATACTTGTGTTCTGGGTCAATAATTCATCCCCTTGGTGCCCAGCTCACCATTTTCCATCCTGGGCTATTATTCCCCCTCAAAAACAACGGTGGTAACTGGCAGGTATCGAGCGCATTGTTGTCTCAGATGACAAAATGGGTTTTACTTCCAGGGAAAGCTGTGACTTCCCAGGGACCCCAGCTGAACCATAGAATCGTTAAGGTTGGAAAGGACCTCTGAGGTCATCGAGTCCAACCGTTAGCCTAACCGCCTGGTCCGCCTCTAAACCATGTCCCTGAGCACCACATCCACATGGTTTAACACTTCCAGGGACTGTGATTGCACCACTTCACTGGGCAGCCTGTTCCAACACCTAACCACTCTCTCCATAAAGAAATTTTTCCTAATATCTAATCCAAATCTCCCCTGGCACAGCTTGAGCCCATTTCCCCTTGTCCCATCACTTGTTACTTGGGAGAATCCACCACCGCAGTCAAGAGCAGCGAGACCAGCATTGCCAGGTCACAAAGCACTCCAGGCTCGCTTGTAAAAGCAAAGGCATTGCCCAAGGACAGCAGCAGCCGTATGTGGAACCACAACCTGTAATAACGGGGCTCCCACGCAAGCATACAGTGCTGCCCCATGTGTCAGAGCTGCCCGGCCCCCGCAGATGCCGTGGAGGCCCAGTGGCACCTGCCTCACCTCCAGGCCAGCGTTCAGGCAGCTGAATTGAGCCCCAGAGCATTGCAACAAATCATAGAATCATAGGATTGTTAAGGTTGGAAAAGACCCTTAAGATCATCAGGTCCAACCGTTAACCTACCACCACCAAGTCCGCCACTAAACCATGTCCTCAAGCACCACATCTCCCTGGCCTTTAAATCCCTCCAGGGATGGGGACTCAGCCCCTGCCCTGGGCAGCCTGTGCCAGGGCCTGACCACTCTTTCAGTGAAGAAGTTTTTCCTAATATCCAACCTAACCCTGCCCTGGCGCAGCTTGAGGCCGTTCCCTCTCGTCCCATCGCTTGTTCCTGGGGAGAAGAGACCGACCCCCCCGGCTCCAGCCTCCTTTCAGGCAGTTGTAGAGAGCAATAAGGTCTCCCCTCAGCCTCCTCTTCTCCAAACTAAACACCCCCAGCTCCCTCAGCCGCTCCTCGTAAGACTTGTGCTCTAGACCCTAAGATGAAGCATATGAGAAAAGATTTTTAAGGCTGGCTAGTAAGCGGGTGTCTGGCCCGAATCGGACATCTGCCACGCACATGCTGTTGCCTTGATTTGTTTCCTGGTTATGGCTGGAGGTCCCAGCTGGGGCCATGGCTCCGCTGCCCGGGATGCTCTGTGCACGCACAGCAAGGGGTGATTTCTGTCCTGGAAAGCTTCCAATCTTTACCGTGAAGATGGGCAGTATATTGGTGACAAATGCAGCTCTTAGCAGGGGACATTTCTGGGGACTGGCTATCCCGGCTTCTGAAATGGACCATCTGAGACTAGAAAATACATTTCACTCTTTGGGGGAGGAAAAAAAAAAAAACCACTCTGTAGGCTGGAGTATCTTGTTAAAAAACCCCTGTGGTTTCCATGCTCTGGTGTCACGCTGACTGGTGCAGTAGGCTCCTAGTTCGGACCTCCTCCAACCATCCCACGCGGACTGCGAGGAGGCGCGGGAGGTGCTGCTAGGACACTTCCAGCAAAAGCCTGGAAGGGTCTGTGCTGACCTTTGCTGGGGAGGGAAAGTAGGCGAGAGCTCTGGCCAGCTGAAGTATTTCAGGTTGGGCCAGGAAAAATTTAACCACAGTGAAATGATTTCCCATGGTCTCACAGGGAATTACAGCCCCTCCCCAGCAGGGAGGGAGCAAGAGCGGGGTCAAGAACACCCCATGGGGCAACCGACAACACAGCGGTGGTAGTCACAACCCACGCACAGTTCAGCTCCTGCCATGGCAAGAGCCAGAGAGGAGCAGAGAGGACGACTTTGGGGTCTCAGCCCTGCCAGTGCCCAGGAGATGCGGCAGGGTTCAAGGGCTCCGCTTGCTGCCGGGGAGCAGGGGAAGAACGCTGCTCGTGGCGTGGGTGGAGCGGGGCTCGCTATCCTGAGACCTTCAGTGCTTTAAGAAGCTATAAGAGCCAGAAGATCAGTATTGTCTGGTGGTAAGAGCAGGAGGCCAAGGACTGAGTCATTTCTGCACTGCAAATTCAGCTACGCTGAGTAGTTTCCCCATTTCATTAAGATGTTTGCAGACAGGACCAAATTGTTCGTAATCATCTTAGTGGAATGGTGCCACAGCAGCCAGCTCGTAACCTGATTTTTTTTAACGTGATTAAGGGACAATTTGATCCCATCTGCAAAAGCAATCAAAATACTGCAACGTATCTGTGCTCTGCCATAACCATAAATATGATGCAAACATGACCTCATCTCATGTTTCAATGCATCTCGCCCAAGGTGAGAGCCTCTCTGGTTAGACTTCACGCAGCGTCTACTTCTTTGGTGCAATACTTCAGAGTTAGCAAGAGATTAACCACGTGCCAGGAAAGCACTTTGAAACCTGCTTTGTTTTATAATTCACCAGATTTACATTATGAATGGAGCCCTGGCTCCGCTTACGTCATTACAAACCTGCACTGATTGCCGTGAGGCTACTGGGGATCCAGGCAGTGAGGGTGGGCTTTGGGCAGTGGCATTTTGGCCATTTTTGGCTGCGGCCGCTGGGCCTGGCTCTGCCTCCCGCACCCTGTACCTGCGCAAGCAGCGTGGGACAACATGAAGTAACAGCTTCTCAGCAGGCAGGTTGCACTGCATGTGTTGCATGTCAGCATCATCATATATCCTAGGACCGTAGTTTGGAGGCTCGTTCACAAACGGGATGGGGCACTGTTTCCCCTGGCAGCATGTAGGACCCCCTAATAGACCTGGGGTTTTAGCCCCAAAAGGTTGGTACTCAGGCCAAGTCTAGAGAGTAACGCCAGCACGGCAACTGTTTGCACTGGAAAAGGACTTGCTTCCCAGCTTCCCGCTGATTTGGATGCAACCACCTGGCAGAGGCTTGTTGCCAGATTGAAGCCCCTGTGAATGCGGTAACCCTCGAGATACAGCCGATCCCTCACGACAAGCCGATCCCTCACGACAAGCCCTGAAAGCCCGAAGCCAAGCCTGAGTCGCACACGCAGCGCGGCCTTCCACTGGAGGAGTAACAGCCGAAATTACCTTAGGAGTCACGTCCTACCTCAAGACCCAACTCTACTCCTGATTTACATTGCAGTCTTCAACGAGTCATTCTCTTAGGTAACAGTTTCCCGGCAGCCGCTACTTTGGGCACGTACATTTTAGAGATGATAGGCACACGAGAGTTAAAAACGTGCAGTACCTCCGCAAAAGCCAAGCTTCAGACGTACAGATGTTCTCATGCCAAGGTTGATAGCATGAGTGGAAATTCAGGTACATAGATGTTGGGTTCCTGTTTTCCCAAAGCACCTCAGTATCTAGAAGGAGCCCAAGCCTCAGTGAAGCTTGGGGGCTTTGGTTGTTTAGTTTTCAAAATCATCTCAGTTAGAGTTAGAGGTCCCTGTTCTTACAGCTCCAGGCCATGGAGACACCAGCCTACAGACTGCAGACAGCGTTACCAGGCAAAAGCATTATTTCCTCATTTTAGCACCAGCAAGCCACATCTGTATGATCTGTGCAGAGGATATGCAAAGGGTTCATCCCTTAAGCATCCTCCGAAGCTCCTGGATGGACAGACCAAGCCAACTGTCCAGGACACATTTCCTCCCCTGCCTGTTCTTGCTGAGGAGGTCTGCATGGAGACCAGAGCTCCGCTTCCCTGCATGAGCTGTGCTTATCCATTCTGGCTTCAACTTTTCTGTATGGATGAGGGAAATGATCCTCAAGGACTGCTTTCACCACCGCTTCTTACCAGCATTTATCCCAGCCATGTGGCTGACACACCCGCCAACTGCTGTCTGCAGAAGTTATCTGCTTTCCTGGAGAAGGCAGAAAGTAATCACCGCTTAATTTTTGGAAACCATATAGAACAAACTACTTCTGTTGGAGACGCTGCTTAACCCTCCCTGCTTCCCTTGTGATCCTCCGGGATTTGAGACGATGGACCGCAGAGACCAGCACCCCCAGCTTTTACAGACGAACCTGTTTGATCCAGATCTGCCTCTAATCCCCACTTTTATTAGGATAAAAACAAAAACAGATGCAGATTAGCAAATCAGTTGTAGGTACAAGAGAGGGAATACGCAGAATGAGAGAACCGACTGCCAAATGTTAATGCTAAAGAATTCAAGCCCAAGGGCTTCATCCCGGGGAGGGACTGACAACCGCAGAGCAGAGCCAGGCAGCCTGGAAAGCTGCTAAAAACCACAGGAGATAACCGCGTTCGAGGACGTTGCTGCTTATCCCTTAAATTAAAGTAGACATGTTCCTTAAATACAACAAACACGAGCCCCCTCCGTGCCTCCCGCAGATGGACGCGCCTGCTGCCCTCCCCAGACCGCCGGCGCGGGGCTGCCAGTGCCTCTTGGACGCCAGGGTGGGATGTACCCCCAAACTTCCCCAGCCGAGCCCCCCGCGCGCGATTGCTCGGAGGGGCTGATGGGCGCGCGCGGGGCTGGGCGGCTGCAATGGGAGCCCTCGGGCACCTCCCGCGATGGCCCCGGGCACGGCCACGCAGGGCTGGGCGCTGATGCTCATGTGGGCGGTCCGTAACTCGGGGCGTTGGGGAGGCTTTGGGCTAACACACAAGCATCTGCCCTGCAGAGCGAGCCGTAAGGGCGTGATGGGCCGGGGCCCAGCCGCACCGCAGCCTGGGGACATCGCGCCCTGGAAGGCGAAACTCCTCCTTTGGGGAAGGAGGGCAGTTTCTGCACAGCGCTGCTAAGGATGGGCTTGGGGATCGAGTCTGGCTGGACCCAAAGGACGGAGTCCCAGTTACCCAGAGCAGGACACAAGTAGGTCCCCGCTGCAGGGTCACTCACAGGACTTGTAACCACATATTTCTTTCTCCAGGTTGTGGAGGCAAAAAAAAGACATCTCTGTCCAACGTGAATCCATTGCACACAACAGTCGTGCTGGCTTACACCAAGGACTCCCTGCGCACACGTCCCTCCCGCCACGACCAGCCCTGCCGTGCAGGAGGATGGTGGCTTTCAAAGTTGCTCCTCTCCCAGGGTGGGAGAAGGATCCCTCTCCCCCCGTCGAGGGCACCCGAAGCTCTGCAGGCCAGGGAACACGACAGGAGCTTCAAACCCGAAGCAAACTCCGATGCTGGAGGCACGGGCGCGTCGAGCAGCCAGCATCACCTCCAGCTTCACTTTTTGATTAATGTTCTTCCAAACTTTCCTTGGCTCCCCGCACTCCCACTTTCTGTCACCCTTCTCATTACAGATGTATCTTTGCATCGAGGAAAGCGGGAGGAAAAATTGTTCTTTCAGGGTGACAGCTGAGCGAGGGCTATATTATTAAAGGTACCAATCATAGGTGCCGAGCTATCATCGCACGATGAATGCACTTGTCAGGAGCCCGCGGCGGCCGGGGGAGAGAGGGAGGGAGAGAGGTGGCGGGACGGCAGCACTCGCTTCCTCGCTCCTCTCCTCCCGCCCCCCGCTCTCCCTCTCCTTTAATGTTGGCCACCTCCGCTCGCCTGAACTTGGACCTTCAGCGGCGACAATTTCTCTGGCCTCGACAGCACGATTAATTTCTCCTGCCCTCGGCGGGGCCTCCGAGTGCGGTGGAAGTCCAGCTGGCCTGCTGCTGATAAGATGTACCTTTTGATTTGTTTTGTCTTTGATTGCCTTTTCTGTCACCTACAATGGCTGGCCGCCTGGAGACCTCCACATCGCCTGACTGACGGATCTATTTATCTATAGGCTGCTCCCCGGCTTCTCCTCCCCCTCGCTCCCCTCCTCCCCCAAACCACCACCTTGTACCACTGAAGTCCCAGTCTAATAGAAGCCGTGAAGGCTCATCCACCATAAAATACATCTGCCATCCTCCTTCTCTCCAAGATAAAAGCCTGTCAGTGTTACTTTCCAATTCCAGGCAGCTTGATTAATGGTGAAAAGCCACTGCGAGATCGACTTCTGGTTTTTACAAGCGCTGTCAGCCGGCCCAGGGTTATGCGAAACACACACTCATAGAAAACAAAACAAAATGAGAAAAGGTTGGGTGGGGAGGGAGGAGAGGGACGGGAAGGAGGGGGCGAGGGTAACCAAATCATATTAGGCTCAAGACTAAATAAAATAGGAACCTGGAGTCATCAAATCCCTGTCAACCGGGTGCAGAAATACGCTCCACAGCTCATTGTACCAAGGCAAATTATGGCAATAATAAATCATTGTTGAAGGAAGATTGTTGATAATTTTTTTTTTTTTGGCTGGTGGCATTCAATAGGGGCGCTGGGACACCTGCCACTGGGCTTGGAGCGAGAGCCGAGCAGGTTATTAGCCTGTCACTCAGCCCTCCGCCCCTCACCCCGCTGGGATCGCAGGCAATGGGGCTGGGATAAAAAGTCTGGGAAGAGAGATATTAAAAAAAAAAATTAATTAAACAGCAGAAATATTCCTACGGGGGGGGGGGAAGAGGGAGCAGGTCAAAAGAACTACAGTACTCTCAGCTCATTTTTGATAAATATTTTACGGTGGCCCAGCCTAGCAGTGCTTCAGCTACTCCACTCCAGCCGTCACCGAGAGGCAGCCATGCAGGGGTGAGGCGCGACTGCCCGATGGAGCGGAGTAATGCCACTCACTCTGGAAAAGTCTGGAAAAAACACACAGCCCAGAAAAGAAAGCAGGGAATATTCCCAAACCATCGAGGCCAGGCTTGAACGGTCAGGAACAGGGGTTCATCAGGCTCAATCCTACCACAAGCGACACCAGGGTGGCGGGGCTGCGAGCGCCGTGGTGTTGGATCCCAGCTGACCCACGGCACCTCTCGCAGCACAGGATCCTTACTGCTGTACGGGAGCATTGCCCGCTTCCAAAAAGATGGAAGATTGCCCTCAGCTAAATCACTTACTGCAGCATCTCTGCATCTGCAGCGAGTTTCCCATCCGAGCTGATTAACCCTGACATTTCTTGGGTGACACAGTCTGACTGGATCATGGGAGAAGGTGCAGACTGCCTAACGAAATAAAACCATGTCCCCGCTTTCACCAGCCCAGCGTGGGAAGGGCTCAACATTGCTTCTTCTAAACTGGAAGGTCAGGATGATCGGCAGATACCATCCTACCTCTACCAGTGAGAGCAGAAAGCCGGCAAGGCAGAGGTAATTTCCAGTGACCTCACACACATAACTCTTCTGTTCATTTGTAGGGGTGGCGTGAAGACCAACACATCATATCCGACCATTTAGAGCACGTGAAGTCGCCAACCCAGTTCTCGGAGCCCAGCACCACGCTATTTGCCCATCACGCTGGGCAGCACCTCTGGCCTGGCCATGGTGCTTCAGTTCACTTCTGTTGCCTGTTGAGAGACAATCCACATGGACTTGTCTGAGCATCACCCGAACCCTTCGGTTCATGCCTGCAATCCAATCACCCAGTATCTCACAGGGTAACAGCAGCCGAAACCTTATCTTACACAAAGGCAACACCTTGGCTGGCCGAGCTCGGCAGGACGATGCCATGTAAATGAATAGAGGAGGGATCTCGCATGCCCCAGCTCCGTTCTCCGCTATTGCCCTGGCTGTGGGGGTTGTGCAAGTGGAGATTTGCCCCGCAGAGAAATCGGCGCCCAACTTCTCCAGCCTCTGGAAACGGCCCCACAAGGGACGACCGCAGTGCTGTGGTGTGGGTGGGTCGCTGAGCCGGCGAGCGGAGCGCCTGCCGCTCGGTGGTGGCGAGGAGGAGCCCAAGCAGAGGAGGTCTGCAGCGGAGCAACACGGCAAATCTGTTTGCAGCCTGCTGTCCCCCGAGCTGGGCCATCTCCCTTCAGAGACACGGCCCTGGGGGATAAGGAGATGGCAGAAGGGACTGAAGGGAAGGGGCTGGTAAGCAAGGAGCAGACGGTGCAAGGGAGGATGGCAAGCCAGCGAGGTAAGAGGAAGAAGAGAATGGAAAAGAAAATTCCCCAAAACAGGAGAAGAAAGTGGGAGGAAGGAGAAGACAATCTAGAGGATGGGGAAGAAAAAGGGAAGGGTGGAAATAGGCTAACAAAAGGCAAGAGAAAGCACAACCAGAGAGGAGGAATAAACCCTCTGCGTAGTGGGTGCAATCCCAGAGAAAGCAAGAGAAGCAGAAGAGAGATGGGGTGTTTGGGAGAAGGCTGTGCGTTACAGGGGAACAGAGACGGGAAAGAGACAGAGGAAGATTAGAAAGGCAAAATGGAGAGGGCAGAAGAAAGCAAAGGACCCCCGAGAGGACGCAGCAGGCTCCCTGGCAATGTTCTTCCCGGGAAGCCGATGCCAGTAAAAGAAAAGAAAGAATTTAAAAAAAAAGAATGTCGAGTACAGAAGCAAATCCACCAAAACCCCAGGCAGAGGTTTTACTTCAAGCTATGAATTAAATCATGTATTCAGTTTGTAGTAGAGAGACCTCCATGGCCACACGCTTTCCAAACCAGTGTGCACAGGGGACCTCAAATCTGGCACCCCCTTTTATCGCATTGTTGGCCCAAACAGCTTTGTTCCCCTCAATTTCCTTCCTAGCCAAAAGCCGTCACAATTCACTCCCACCAGAGCCTCTCTCCGGCACCTCATCCACACGTCTGCGGCATCAGACCCGCGGCCGAGGGACCGCCAGGTAGCGGGGATACGGGGCTCTCGCTCCGGGGAGGCGGGCTTGTTTCCCCAGCCGGGGTGCAGAAACCCGGGTACAACGTCCCCATTGTCAGAGCGCTCCTTGATCTTCCCGATGCACGTATCGACGATGAGCGAGCCTCGGCCAGAGCCATCAGCGGGGCCCGCGCCTGACCCCACGCGGCGCAGATGTGAGGGGTGGCAAAGGCGAGATGGCAGAAGGGACCAGCGGAGTAGGGCAGAGCGGCGGCGGGAGGAAGGGGCCGGAAGGTCGGCGAGTAGCAGCAGGTAGGGCCACCACCGCGTGCGCTCGTCAGGCGGAGGAAACCATCGCAGACTCCCTTTGGAGCGGGAGCACAAGACAATTTTTCCATCTGGGTGAAGTTAACGACTTCCACACTTCACGGACTGGCTGACGAGACTGGCTTAAGCGGACACATCCAAAGCCTACAGAGATCACAGGGAGGCACGGGCTCCCGTTCCCGCTCCAGTCCTACCTGTCACCGGACACGGGGGCTGCACCCAGGCGGCAGCTCTTCCCCGTGCCCAGGTCGGGAGCTCTGCCTTGGCATCGCCCCCAGTTTGGGTGATTTCTGCCTGGGCACCCCCGTTTCCAGAGCTCCCTGGACGCGGCGCAGCTGGAGCTTCTGCACCGCCGCGTGCGGGGCCGAGTCCCCGGCTCCGGCCGGGTGACCCCCGTGCCCGTCTGCCCCAACAGCAGGGTTGGGAACGGGAGGTGTCAGAAACGGGGAAGGCCCAATTTTAAAAAAATCATTAGGAAAACACGATAACATCCTTTTACACGTTAGTTTTTAAAGTGATAACGTTACTTCTGTATTCCATTACTTGGAAAAAAAGCTTTCTATACAATGAATAAGTATTTCAATTTGAGTTATTTCAAGTTAAAACAGTAGGCAACTATAATTCCCATTTATTACTGGCCAATTTTACTGTCAGTCCTTAATATTGCACTCTGTTAACCACATTATAATGAATCTGTATTGAAATCTCACATCCTTTTTTCCCCAGCTAGTTCTTTACAACAGAAGTTTCTTGTGTATCTGCATTAGGATGTCTGGATTTAAGTTCTGCTTCAGAGCCACAAGATATAACCTTCTTTTCTGCTTGCATGTTAGCAATATTGATGCTTTTTATTTTCAGTATCTTATTCCCTCTTATTTTAGGGATAACAGTATTTAATTTCTCTGGCAGTGCAAGAATCTTTGCGTGCACTGCAGTTTCATTTCTAACGTGGGCTGTATTTTGAATATGACACGGGAAAAGAAATAACAACTATGCCATAAATATGACTATTTTCCATATGCCACCTAATTGGACCAAACACCATTTTTCATCGTTAGAAAAGCAAAGTTTAGCTCAAACAACCACTATGGGAGATATTTCACTTTTCCTAGGAAACTCAGGGGCTTTCTTCCAGAAGCAAGATTCTCTCCGCTCTTTAGTTGCCTTCATTTTTTTTTTTTTTTAATTTCTATAAAATTCAGCACCTTTGCCTATGATAACCTCCCACGCAGGGCTTGAATGCCACGTGCATTCAAACCTAGCAGACTGTTCCCTGCTAAACCAGAACACGGGAGCCAGCTCAGCGCCGGCTTCGCATTTGGCGCAGAGCGAGGCGGCCGAGCCCGTCGCACGTCGCACCGCGCTCACACGCCGATTCGCGTCTTCATGCGGCGAGAAAGGAAAAAAGATCTGCGAGTCCGTGCTCGCTGCTATCGCGCCTTTTTTCCTCCCAGCGAGCGCGACCCGGCGTGCCAGCCCGATGCAGCGCGGCGGCTTTGCAGCGTCACTGCAACCGCAGACTCGCTGTCTTGGGAGGCAGACAGAGATGGATAGCAAGAACCGCCTGATCAATGGACCTTTTGTCCAACCCTTTATCACAAACAATAGGAGCTGCAACAATCCAAAATATATTTAGGTAAATACGGGGAACTCGCAAGCCGACTGCTGCCACAGAGGCCAAAGAGAATCACCCAGCACCAGGGAAACACCTTTTCTGGGTCCCAAGTGGTGACTGTCAGGACCCCAGCCCCGCTTCAGCCTCTCCCTTCTTTCATTATCCTGAACGCTCTCCGGGTCTGAGCGCCGCATGTAGTTTTCCAGACCGCTGACCGCAGGAGTGATGTGCTCAAGCTCAGTATTAATGTAAAGAACTATAGCAGCGGCTTTATTGAATGGCTCCGGCCCCTCTGAACATCTATATTGTACAACTTGGATACAGGTGATAGGCACCTAAGATTAGAGAGACTGATAACTCTATATTCCTAAAGGGCCCTGTCCTTCCGGATAGATTTTTTCAGAGGATGAATTTGCTTTGTCCAATCCAGAAGGCAGGATCTTACCAGGAGTATCCACACATATCATCACTTGTCTTCAGAAACCCCAGCCACCCTCCCTCACCCAGAATCAGAGCGGGGTCACCCCAGCCCACCCAGATGGGACAGGAGGTAAGCAGTCACCAAATGGCAGTTAAAGACCCATGGGACGCGTACGTAGGAGAAAGTGAGAAAATTAAAAAAGTACGTGCGGGAATTGCTACGCCTTTTAGACAGAAATAAAGCAAAACAGTTTTACATAAAGCCAAGTGCTCTTGCTGTTGTTGTAAGATGAAAAGAAATTGTGTGAAGCTCATCTGACGCCCTTTAAACGGTCACAGTGGACAAGCTCGCAAAGCCGCTGTGCCCCACCTGAGTTGGGAGCCGAGGGCATCAGGCTCTTGTGCCTTCCAGCAGACATCTGTGCGAGCACAAAGCTCCGATACCCAGGGAAGAAAGGCCGTCTCTGACCTCCGCTGCCCACCTCTCTGGGCATTCCTCCTGCTCCTGAAACCCCTTGGGTCTTCTACCACTTCCAGAGGTATTTGGCAAGAATCACATCGGCTCCTGCCAGAGGATTTACAAGAGAAAGGCAAAGCTGCCCTGTCAGATCTGCGCTTTATTGCTGCAGTAACAGCTCTGCTGGGTAATGGGACAAGGCAGCGTCTTTCCGGATGACAGCGGTACCCGCAGGGAGGGCGCCGGGCTGGGGGACACCGGCTTGGAGCTCCTGCACTGCAGGAAAGCACCGGCCCCATGGGTGAATGCCGGCGGGAAGGGAGAAGAGATGACTTTTTGAGGTCTTTAACATGCTCGTGCTCGGCTCTTACAGAGTTCCAGGCTGTACAATACCCCCATACTTTCTGAAAACAGGGTGGTAGGCTGCACGCTCCATTCAGTCTCCTGTACCTGCTTCAGGGCTGTGCTCAGCACAGGCGGCTTTGATCTGGTCGGGTCTTCTCAATGCATTTGTGAGACAGATTACACAGGAAAGCCACAGGCCAGCAGGATGCTGCCCACCGTTCAAGGTAGCACGTAACTTCAGGGGTGTCATTAGTAACACTCAGTGGAAGGAGGTGCAAAATCCACAGAAGTGATTCATTACAGACTGCACCGCTCTTCTGTGAATGTCTTTCCCCATACAAATGCTTCAGAGCTCTTCACAAATCCAGATATGAGAAAGATGACATCTAACAGGTAGCCAGAGGGAGGTTAACCGATACCCAACCATAAGGTAACAGCAGCTCTGCGGCAGGGACAGAACTTGTCCTTGCTCACACTCTTCCCATGCCCATTCCCTGGGCATCTTCCCGTTACTGTAGAAACACCAAACAAGTTCCTTTTCCAGCTACCAGGGAACATCGGACGCAGATGGAAACATCCCAGGCACCAACAGACACCCAGCCAGGTACCACAAGTCTGTCAGTACCTGTCACCCAGAGCCCCCCACACCCCCTCCCAAGCAGGAACCCCTCCATCCCGGCTCACACCAGGGCTGTGCCCGTGAACTACAACCACAGGACCACATTCAGTTCTGTCCCATTTAATCCCTCCCCTACTGCCCCATCCTCACGCACACCGAGTGCTCTGCCCCGTGGTTACCTTTGCCGCAGCACGTTATCGGGGGAGACGCGAGGTGTGGATAGCCGAAGGGTCACTTCCACAGAGGGACTGAAGCTCTGACAGGAGCAATTCCCGTTTCGTGCAAGAACCTCCCCCCACAACCCACCCGTGGAACACGAGAAAGTAGGACGGAGGCTTTTACTCAGGTCTTTCCAGTTGTGGGCTGGAGCCTGGGCTAAATAATGATCCTTCCTCCCGACTTCTAGAGGGTGCTTCTACTTCGTTATACTCATACAAAGCTCCCTGGGCCGTAGCAACGTAACAGCCTTCAGACAACTTCATCATTTCTCCAATAACACCACCTAGAACCCGATAGCATCAATCTGTCACCTCTGCTTAGGGAGATGATCCAGATTTGAGTTGATTTTATAGCAATTATTTTTAACAACCAGAAACACAGAGAAACGGGTTTGTCTTCTCTTACAGTAAATGCAAAGTGTTAAACGTGATGAATTGCAGGCACTCAAAGCTCTGACCACCACTTAACGGACTATGCATAAGGGAAACGCTCTCTGGAGAAGCAGAGATATTCTACGAGGATGAAATAACATCAAGGCTGTGATCTCTCAGCAATTCTGCAAGAACAAAGAAAAACACGACCGTGCTGGCACATGGACCACTCGATGCTCTGACCCTCTTTCTACAGGCATGAGCTTACTGCTGACACACCGATTTGGGGATTAAGGACAGAACGAAGTGTACTACCTCATTAACGAGCTGCTCATAGTCATGTTTTAAAGACAGCTACTTTAGATACATACCTGCGTGCAATTTGGATCTGCATTTCGATTTCTACAGCCTTAACATTTCTTTCTGGTGCTTCAAGAAAAGGCAACATCAATGGAAGAGGTAAGGACAGAGATGGCGTGGTACAGGCACTTATCTGAGCCAGGACTCTTGCAGTGACCAGCTGTGTGACCGGGGACAAGTCCTGTCCTTCTCTACAGCCTTTCCTTTGCTCTTTTAAAAAAAATTGGTTTTTTTATTCAGACTGTACAATCTTTGGAGCCAAAATCTCTCTCATGTTGTGATTACAGCCAGTACCCACCAAAATGGGCGCTCTCCTGCAAAACAAGCAACTCCTGCAATACAAGTAACGGCTGAGAATCCACTTCATAAAAATGGAAACCCTTCTAGTTTATTTGCTCTACAGCTAGGGCTCTTCTCTTTTCACACATGAGATACCCCTGTCACCATTCCAGTTTAAAGGATCATGCAAGCTTCCAGCTATCCACTACAAAAAGATAAAAGTGTTTAAAGCTGCATAAAAATGACAGCAATGGACCTCAGGCGCAGAAAGTTGTGGTAGACCCCCTGGCTTGCGGTACTGTGTTCCATCATTAAATTAGATAAGCCTTATCCCAAATGTTGGCTTGCTTCCACTAGCCTGCACGGCTTGGGAGGCACCGAGATAAGAGGCAGCTCTTTTCTACCTACCTAAAGAAGTTAACCCCCCTCGTAAATCTCTCCTCCTTTCAAGAGTTACTCAAAGCAAGAGGGGCCAGGTTAGAAAAAATGCTTTTCTTATAACTTAAAGATCACCAGTTCAAGATCCACCCTCAAATGTCCGAGATAAATTAATTCCTTTTCTAAGCACTTTTAACAAACACACTTCCCGATCTTACAAGTTTCTACGTCTGCAGAATACGAAGAAAACTCTAGTGGAAAGGGAACACGCGGTCAGGCTGGGATAGCGAGGTTAAACAAAACACCCATTTCTGCAGTACATTGGGGAGATCCAGGAGGCAGCTGCCCCTTCGCAAGTTTAATCACCAGCCCCGTCAGCACAACGCACTCACGATTTGTTGTCAGCGGTCATCAAAATCCTGGAGCTCAAGAGCATTCTCAGATGCACTCCTCTTAAGTACAGGCACATCACAGCCCCGCATCCTGGCTTCGCGAGGCTGCGTCCCCTCGCTGCCCTGGCTCCTGCGTTGCTTCTTCCCAAAATTCCTTCACGGAGCTATGAGTGCTCACCACACGCCCACCAGTTACTCGCTGCAGCTGAGCTCCGTGATCCCAAATCATTGTGTAAATGCCTCCATTTGTGGTCACGGTGAGCCCTTGCTCTAGGTGCATTAGGCATCGTTCTGCAGCCCTTGGGAATCCAGCTGCAGCAACAATTCCTTGTTCTCGCATTGCTGAAAGATAAAGCTATTTAAACAAAAATAAAATTCACACTTACATAGTGAAGTTAATCATGCAAAATGTTTTGCTCACTATTTCCTGCTCCCATGTGTCTGGAGCTGCCTTTTCCTTTTATAAAGCTTCACACCACAGGTACAGAGACACATCCGAGCTGTAAGAACGTCAAATGGCTAAAGACATGCTGAAGATTGAAGTGGATAACACTCATCTCAGATTTCAGATAGCTAATATTCCCCCAACAGTGCTCACACGATTTTTGGAACCATCCACTTTAGCCTTAATATCTAAGAAGGGGAATCTGGGATTGTACATCCCAGATATACATCGTGTATATCATCCCAGATAAACATCGTGTATCCTGATGCTCTCCAAAGCAATGCAAAAATGTCTGAAAAAGCTTTTTAAAAATTTCTATCCTAACCGTTCTTCTGTTTTATTCATTCCCTCTATTTTAAGCTCTCAGGTTGCTGGAAAATTGACTGGCCCAGTCGTCTTGTTCTCCAGCAAGAAGTATCTCAGCGCAGGCATCCCGTCTCTGACCTTGACAGCCCGCTCTGCGATGACAAAGCCGGGCTCATTCAGGCCCTGGCCCCTCTGCGGCAGCTGCCAGGAGGTGCCGATGGCCGGGGTATTCCCGTTCTGCCCAGCGCTGCCAGCTGGGCAGCCCCGCACCAGCACCAGCCAGGGGATTGCTAGGGCCTGGCCCGCGGAAGAGTGTCCGTTTTAGCAGATCCATCCACATTATAAACCAGCAGCTTAAAGTCTAGCTGACTAATTAGGTCCCCAGCTTAGAATATTGATTTTGTTTTTAAACGCTTCTTTTTTTGCCTTCGTTCCAGTCCCATAGACTGTCTCAGTCTAGGCTTAAATCGTGTAGCAATATTCAGCGGACTAAGTGGCTGTAACACCAGCTGCCCCTTGACACCTAGCGTGCTTGAAAAATATTAGAAAGTATTATATTATAAACTCTCTAAAAGGAGATGATCATTTTCAGCATTTCAGCTTCAAACCATCTCAATCCTGGCCCTGATTCTAGGAAGTACAAATAAATATTGGCGAACTCTGTTCCCGACTTTTTACGTTGTATGATGTCCATCAGCATAGCAGCAAAGGAAGAGAACGAACACACATTTGGAACAGATTTAAGACGATCCAAATTGCCTTGAACCTGGTGCCTCGAATTGCAGTGTAACATTGCCACCAGGCGGGCAAACGCTCCCCGTTGGCGTGCCAGCCTCCGGCCTTCGGGGAGGCTTGGCCACGCTGGAGGGGCCCGCGTTTCGCAGCCCCGAACCCCCGAAACAAGCGGGCATTGTTCGACCACCTGCGCATCTCCCCGTCCCGCTGGGAGGGAGCCAGCAGCGCCGCCGGCTGCAGCTCAAACCGGGACCTTCGTAGGCAGGAAGGCGGCGAAGGCTGGGGTTCCACGTCGGAAAGCTGGCGGAGGGAGCAGCGAGAGCACGGGAGGCGGCAGGCCGCCCAAGCCGCCTACCAAGTACACGGAGCTTCGGAAATGCCATCGGTCTCCCTCCCCTGCAGGCTTTTTCCGAAAGCGCTCTGCTGGCGATAACACCCCGCGGCCATCGCGGGTTTGGAAAGAGGCGCGCTCGCTGCGGGAAAGGCTCCAACGCTCAGGCGGCGATCCATCGGGAAGCGGTTTTGGTATTCCAGGCAGCGAGGGGTGATGAGGGCCCGTCGCTTGTGTCGCACCTCCGCGGCAAGCAAACAGCTTACAAAAACCTGCGCGAAACTCCCCAACGCCCTGATGAAACCGAAGGCCACCTAAAGCTTCTTATTCCTTGCTGCAGGAGGGAAAAATTAGGAAAAGCAGTGACTGGGCCGCTCGGCTTCCTCCTTTGCCGAAAGCTGGCCGAGAAACCGCTTTCACAAATCACAGCCTGGTTACAGTACGGGGATATCCCCAGAAGAAATCGAGGGAGCACAGCCATGAAACGTTTCACGGAGTAAAGCAACAACCTTTAGAGTTGCAGCCAAAAGGAAATCTTTTTTTTTAAACAAAAAATAACCCAATAACAAAAAATGTTTGAGGAATTAGGGAAAAAAGTCCCTCTGATTGCCATCTCAAAATGATACGGAGATAGGCCCTAGGAATAAGTGAAGTAGAACAAAGCAGATGATTTTTAAGGCTTCCTGAATAATGGTGACAGGGACAAAAATCAAACACCCCGCACTTAAGCTTTCACGTGAGATCCACAGAGCAGAAGCACAGGCTATGCGAAAACTTTTGCACTGAAATACTCCCAGCAGAAAGAGGATCTGACTTTGCCTTGGCGCTGGTATTTCTCCTGGCTGCCTTGCGGATAACTCGCCACATCTACAGGGACAGCAATCGCTTCTGTGATCATACGTGTGACAACATAAAGTTCCTACAGCAACCAGTTATTAATGCAAGTTTCCTGGGGAGGAATGAAACAGCAAGGGAGAAATCAAGCTGTTGTTTAATGACTTCATACAGGACCAAAATCTTGGCCGAACTCCTTGCATCCAGTACCAGTATTTTAAATAAATTTGCTTTTAAGTACTAGTATATTTCTAGTCAGGAGGAAGATAAAATTTTTCCTTACTCCAAGTTTAAAACCTCAGAGGGCAAAACAGTATTGGGAATATCATCAGCTTTGAGCTTTGTGGCTTCAGTTAATGTCCTGTTAGTACTGTCGTGCTACCAAAAGATGGGCACTGTATTTCATATGGAAAGCCGGTTTTTGTTAAACGGATACATCACTACCTCACGCTCCCACTATTTACTTGTGCAGCGCCCTTTGAGTTGCAACTCTTCTGGAACAGGAAAACCCAGAGGAATGGTTAAGGTTCGGTTATTTTGGCAACCTGCTGTTGAGAGAAGACCTTGGAGCAAATACGATTTGTCTTTATTTGACACCGAGACTCTGAACAGCTCTTTTGAGAGGGATCACTTGCGCAGTCTCGTAGGCAGGTAACGGTATTCTACAAGTGTTAGAACTGTAACCCTATTCAAAGCAGCGAAAGCCAAGCGGTAGCTCCAAAGATGTACTTTATTTCATTATAAAGCAGATTGTTTAGGCATTATTTCTTTTTGTGAACATCCACTGTATGATCAGCAGGTCCTGCTTCGAGGACATAGCTGCTTGATAACAAAGATTTCACCACTAGACAACAAAAATACAGATGCATAGAACAAGTGCTGCTTAGACGCTGAAGAGCTAACGGTCTAAACCGCAACCAGTTCAAACAGATGATATGACCAAAAATACCAGTACAGCTCCAGCCCAGCCAGAGCTGCGTGCCCAAAAGTGGCGTCCTTTTTATTCCAAAACAAAATTTGTATTGGGTTTCCTGGAAAAACAACAACAACTACAAAAAAATCCCCAAAGCAGAACCACCATACCACGCTCCTTCCCTCTCCTTTTAAAGTCGCTTTTTAACTGTCCCTTATTTCACACCAAACTTGCGCTGTGGCACATTAGTACTTTATGAAAGACAGAAATATTGAACGTAGTGTGAAGTAATAGTGAATGGTTGGTAGAGAACAATTCACCGATACTTTATCCCAATACTTTTGTTCCTTTTCCAATTGTGATCCTCACCCCAGGAGTTTCACTTTTATTGTAGGTGCATCTCATTCCAAATTTGCCGATTTCTCACGCGTTTGGTATTTGAGCTCAGTGCATTAACAAGGGCTTCTGGATGTCATCTGTGCTCCTTGGGTAGGTAACAGAGTCCCGTCACTCCAAGCAGGAACAGTAATTCGCATACTGTCAGCCCAGCACGCAAAAAAGCACAGAAGGCATGTTGATGCAGCGCAGAGAAACATTCCAACATTATAGCTCCTCATTCTGGTTTCCACGTTGTCCAATACTGATTGAGGAAAAGTGTATTTACAAGACTCGTACACAAATATTTGCATTTGGTCCTAGGCACCTGATTAGTACTGACAATGTAAATTAAAATGGAAAAATTAAGTGTTATTCTGGTCCATTAAAGCCTTTTACTGCAACTTGTCCAATTTGAAGGTGTGATCTTCAAAAAAAGGAGTCCCAATACCTCCTGAAAAAGTACTTTGCTATGCACCATTCGAGTCAGTGAGATTACAGGATGGAAAAGCCTTCTACATAAGCAACTAAGCGTTATCTGACGAGGGGCTCGCAGCCAGGCCTACAGAAACAGACAAGGAGCATACATTCTTTTCACACGCCTTTGTGGTCGTGAGCCTCAAAATTCACCAGCTATGAGTGGTCAGATAACATCCCGATTGCTACAAGACCGGAATTTATTATCAAGGAGAAAAACTTAGCTTTAGCAAAGAGCACAAGCAGATTTGCATCTAAGCAGCCATAACATCCATTTCTTTCAGCTAGCGTCGGAACTAGAAGTACTACCACTAACGGCAATGAAAACTAACTAGAAGGTTTTACAAAGCTGCCAGCACGACCAAGTTTCAAAGCTGCAACTCTTCGGCACAGACTCTGGCAGAATCTAGATTGACCTGAGTTTTCTGCTTCTGGAGGAAGGGTGGTGGGAAAGAACACGTTCCCATCTTATACAGAAACTTGACAAGTCTCAAGCCAATATTCAACATCTGACAAGGTCTAGCGTAGTCATTACAAGACAAAACATTTGGAATTAGAGATAACGTTTAGTAAAAAGAAACAACTGCCTTCCAAATCTGCCATACTGAAAAAATAACCCAAACACAAAACTGAACATACTAAACACTGTTTGTGCTTACAACCATAATTATGGAACTTGAGCATTAGAGGGAGAGATTTTTCTCACCACTACTGCAAAGCAGCTGCAAAAACAAGTTAAATGGAAAAAAATCCCTTCCAAACATTCATTTAACAAACATTTATTAAAACCTGTAAAGGCTTCAGGTATACTAAATTTGAAAGGGGCTCAAAAAAATTTCAAGAGTCATTGAACTAAATCCAATTCAGAAAGCTGATTCTCCTAACACATAATTAAAAAACAATTCTCTTAAAAAAATTTTTTTTGCACATTTTTCCTCATCAATTTATAAAATGCAAACAGTATGCTAGAAAAGTTTGAACATAAGGGAATGCGCTTTGGAAACATTATTAAAATACGCGTTCCTATAGAATGACATTATCAAGTTTACGTTACTTCTGTTCACCTGACTGGCTATATTTTGAGAGTGTTCCTCCCCTCTTTCCTGGGTCCGTGAGAAGCTTGGTTTAGAAAAGAAGAGCTCCCATACTGCCAACTTCACTCTGTTCCTTTACAAAAATTTCAAAGTACTGATAAATGATAGTGACAGCGAGCAAAATTCCAGTTCCAGACCCAATTGCCCCCAGGAAGTCTGCCAACACCGAGAGGGCGCCAATACAGAGACCGCCAAACGCAGCAGCCGTAGGGATGTACCTGTAAAACACAACATGAGAATAGAAAAGGCGCCATTAGTTTGCTCAGGATATTAACAAATACGCTAGGGTCAGTGGTATGTGGGATCTATGGAAAGTAGTTAAATCAGAGGCAGGTTTTTTTCCTAGGAAACCAATCCCACTGAGAACAGAAATAACACTACAGAAATAATCTAACCAGCTGGTTGAAAAAACAAGAATGAAACTACATGAATGGAAAAAAGTCAATGGCAGAACACTCCCTCCTCTCATGGGTCTACAATCCAAGATAAGGAATGTGCAATAGTGCCAGTATACCAGCTAAGGAAATAAAAAGCTCAACCTGACTGGAGGGAAGAAAATGCTAAGCTAAGAAGAGAAGGTATCACAGTCTACCATGCAATTAAGCACAAAGATTAAGCTTATGGCTACTAGCTCTTCGAGTCATTTGCAGGTGACTGAAATCTGAAGTTATGGGAGCATTTCTGTAACAGGAAGGGTGCACAGGTCCTACCCTGCAATTAGAAAACCTAGAGAGCCCAAGCCCTGCCGACCTCTGCACCTAGTAGATTTAAGTAACTACTTCTTTTAGAAGCAAGGTCTGCGTGAAAACAATAGTCAAGACATAGTAACACATTAAAAATTACAGTAAAAAATACTTGTGCATCAGTTTGAAGTAGTAAAGTACGCTCAAAAGCTCATTATTAGCTACTCTCTAAAAAGTATAAAAATAAAAAAATATAACAGGAAAATACAAGCTCCAGAATGTAAGGCACATTCTCTAATTGTAAGGCAAGAATATGCTGTCCTGTACATGTCTTCCATTAATGAGACAATATTCTGTGTCTCATGCATGTAACATTGAAGCTGAAAGAACATCTGTCTTCTAGGATCTAGAAAATGGAAGTCAAAGCCAAATTTGCCACGTGTTTCCCCACAACGCTTCGCATAAATAGCCCATGAAATGCGTAGCTCACCTGTTTAGTTCATGTACCATTGAAGTTTCTCTGTGGCCTCGCATCACCATTTGTTGTTCTTTCAATTGTTTGGCAACCTGTTTTGAATCAAGGAATGGAGCGAGTAAGTTTAGCGTCATTTGCCAAGGCCAGGGAACTTAGTACTAGGGGAAAACAGAAGCAAGACATTTCAGTAAATGGTGGTGGGTTTGGTTTTTTTTGTATTGTTTGGTTTTTGGGGTTTTGGTTTTTATATTATTCATCCGAGTTTAAAATATCCCGTATTTTAACTTTGGGCAGATTGCAGTCACAGGCACTTTTCCACACTGTCAATTACGCAGAGCTTTTTGGATAATTCTAGTCCTGTTGAGAAAAGGAAAATCTGGAAATTGATAGGCTCTCATACACGTAATTCAATTCCTGTTCTGCCACCTCCCCTTCTCCTGGTTAGGGTTTAGAAGATGTTAGCAAAACCGTCCTCTGAAGTGTCCACTCCGTTTCAGTTTCCCACCACATTCAGTTGAGCTAACTACTTATTTGTGGGGCCATTTTAGAAACTATATGACTTTAAAAAATCCCTTCTTGGACCATTATTCTTAAATTGGATTTCTGCAATTGTACAGGGTTAAAATAAAGCCCTGCAAACATTTTACTAACAACTGAGGGGAACTGAAACTCTAGCAGGGAAGCTTCGGAAGGCGCTTGTCACTGACTCTAATGTACTGAGAAAACACACTTTCAGATGATTAAGCTACCAGTTTTCCACTACATAGTGAACATTTAAGTAACGATTAATCAATTCTTATTTCTGACCTTGCTTACATGAACTTAAAATAATTTTATTCAGTACCAGGAAAGTACATTAAAGTGTTAAAAGCTGTACGTTGGTTTATACTGAAATAAAAATCTGGCTATACATGGCTGCGAATGCCTCCCTGCTTGCCTGACAACAAGCAGCTAGATGCAAGTCCAAAACAAGAGAGTGCTCACGCTGTTACAGTAACTGTGCAACTATTACATATTTGTTAAAGAATGGATTGAACCATTCCATATGGCTGCCAAACTTGATCTCCTACCCAAAACCACACAATACAAACATACCACAATGACAACTATTTTCCGTCTTGTTTTCCAGTTCCAATTTCAGAATGATATAGTTGCTGGATATCAAATATCCTGGAGCAAATGGAAATTTTGAGAAGCTAGGCTCAGGTACACTAATGCACTGCACTATATTCTCTGTTATCAGTGCTCTCAAGTTAAAAATAACAACCTCCTGGTAATCTTCCCCAAAAAGAAGTTCAGAACTCTCTATGTCAGGCATGGGTATTTGAGCTTTACCTGCACATTCTTTACCTGCAAATTCTTTAAGCTTTACCTGCAAACTGCTTTGCACACAGTGCATCTGTCAGTTGGCACTGAGAGAATTTCTACCTTTCCTGTTACCTTGCCTGCCCTCACACTGATCAGATGTTACACAGCAATGTTCAAAGTTTCCTAATGCCAATGAAAACAATTATTTGAGTTTTGTTGTTGATGGTTTTGAAAAAGCAGTAAAGAAAACAGGGAAAAAATTACCCCCATTCTGCCCTTACCGTTCCCTCTTACAAAAAAGACATAGTGGCTGTTTATACAAACGATAAATATTACCAACAAGATTACCAGCGTAATAGCTATTTCAGAAGAAAGTCAGTCTTATTCTGACAACAGCCCATCTGTTTTCACCATGTAAGCTTACATAATTTATCAGTTTCAACTTACATCTTTGGCAGAGGAGCCAGAGACTTCAATCCATGTCTTAGAGAAGAAAGCACAGGAGCCCAACATAAATACAATATAAACAACTGCATGTACAGGGTCTTCTAACACTGACGAAAAGGACTCTGGAGGTGACAGATAATAACAAAGTCCACCAACTGGATAAGCACGAGCAGGGCCTCCAGACGACGTGTCCTAGAAGAAGGAAGCAAGCCGTCACCAACTTTCTCACTATTTCTTAGCCATTAAGCTAAGCCTGTGTTTATATCACCTTCATGTCACTGCGTAGCGTTACCACTACAGCATCACACACAGATTCAACTTCGTTATCGCAAGCAGTTTCTAAAGTGGAAATGGAATACCATAAGGAACAGCAAAAATACCTAGGACAGCAAGAACAGCCCAAGGTAAAAGGTAAATGGAGACGTAACATCAACACTCACCACAGCAGGTCTTGTACTCTACCACTAATTTAAACAAATCACTAGTTCAGGCGTTTCAGTGTACACGACCGCCTGTAGAAGTGTGCCTTAATATTTAGAGAGACCTTCTCTTCAACCACGCATTTTAATGGTGCTCTTATATGCAAGACTAGAAGGAATACTCACAGACCAAGTGCCCAGCAGGCTAACCAGTAAGTTGCCACTGAAGCGAGCAGAGAGCATCTGGGAGATGACATACAAGTTTGACACCAGGGCGGACTGAAGAATAATGGGAATGTTGGAAGTGTAGAACAGCTTGATAGGGTAGGTGTTGTACTGGCCACGGTAGCGAGCAGATTTGATAGGAAGATCCACTCTGAAGCCCTGAAAAGTTTTCAAAAGAAAGTCCCCCATTATATCTGGGCACAAACCCATACCACAGGTCATAAATTTGCAAGTGCAAGGCCTTGGCAGCCACAGAAAAAACCCTGCAATCATTTTGTGCAAGTACATGTACTCTACCCAGAGGGCTGTCCATGCAAACACTTCTGCAAAGGGCCTGGAAGCCTGCGGGGTTGTCTAAACTCACACATATAAGAAGGTATGAAAGACGCAGACATCAGAAGAAATCTGAAGTTTCAAGAAGACTGAACATCGTGTCCAGGAAAAAAAACATTAAAGCTTTCTATATTCTTCAGCAGTTTGCTGCAACAAACAGCAAGAGACATACAGGCTTAAAGACTTCAAAGTATTTTCCCACAAAAAGCAATAGCATTTGGGTTAGGCAGTATTACATGTACACATTCATCTGGCTTTTTTCAGAGACCAAAGTAGGTCTCACATCTTTTGTGTGGCTACAGTAAGCGTGTAAACTGCTTAAGAGAAGCTAGTGTTAAATGAACATCCAGATGTTGCAGGGACAAAAATGAGTCTTCTGAAGGCACTAGAAAGTGAAAATATAGTTTCCTGTAGAAGGAAGCAGATTACAGATCTACTTCCATACAAACAGTTTTACAGACCTCTTTAGTCCAACTGACCTGGAAATAAATTACAATAGCAAAGACAAAGATGGTGGCAATCAGATTCATCAGGTTGGGGAGATTCTGACGGTAAAAGGCCTCACGAAGAGCTCTGACTTTGTCCGTACGAGTAGCCAGAAGATGGAACAGAGCAATGATGGCTCCCTCAAATTCCATGCCTTGGAAAGGAAAAGAAAAACCAAGTTAGGTGTGCTGCTGTGATTATCCCCAAACTGTGGTGCTTTGTCTCATTAGGCATACTTCTGAACTACAGGATTCAGAATCGGATTTATCCGAGTCTTTTTCATCTTGAGCATGCTCTCAGACTTTTACTACTGTCATCCTTTGTATCAGCTATGTTATTTCCAAGATTTTTTTTTTTTAATCCCCCTGTAGTGGCCTAGAAACTAAATCACAACCCAACAATCAAATGGGATAATTTTATTGGTCTCTAGAAACATTGACATTCACCGAGTTCTTTCTAGTATCATTCACGGTGAGACACTAGTTATTGTTTGTATCACAGCAAATGTGATAACCTCACTTAGGTTTTCTACTATACAGCACCAAACAAGATCACCTCCTGTCAGGTTTGGAGAATCAGGTCTTTGGGGCAAAGAGGAGGACATGCAAGGAGCAGAAGGAAACAGATGGCATTTGTCAGTAAGTTGGGCAGCAGCTGTAATTCAGCAGCAATCTACCATTATCGAGTTTTAATGGAAGCACTGTAAGAAATTCAAGTTGAGGAAATATCTTGTGAGATACTACAAAATTAAAGAGAAATGTCTTTGTACTGGCAGCTTGCATAGGAGCACTTGCTGTATTAACAAGATTCACTACATGGCAACTACACATTTAAGATGAGAGTAACAGCATTTGCCAATTAAGTTAACATACTGCAAAAAAAAAGATTTTGCCTTTTTGTACAAAATTAAAACTTTTATACAACTGACATTTTTATATTTGAAATGATCATTGTACTATTCTATATCAGAATGTAAAGAGCTGGAATTTTAAAAGAATACGGGGGAAGCTACTTCGGTTTTTAATGTTTCATTTGATAAATAATTCAATCCTAATGCAAGTAAAGAAAATGGACTATGCCATATTACCTCGCCCTGTGTTCACCGTGGTGGGGCTGAATGCCTTCCACACGATAGTCTCACAGATATTGGTAGCAATGAAGAGAGAGATGCCAGAACCAAGACCATATCCTTTCTGGAGGAGTTCATCCAACAGCAGAACTATCAATCCAGCAACAAAAAGCTACAGTAAAAAAAGAAATACAGCGTTAGTCCCATCCCCTTTTCATTTTTGTTAAAATGTACTAAAAGGTAAGGAAAGACTATATATATGAGGAAGCAGGCACACTGTGATCTTTTTCCCTCTGCATGTGCGGCAGGCAGTCTGTAAGGCTGGTTTTTTGATTCCTTCAGAGGGAGAATAAGTAGAAAGGACTAGAAATTACCTGAATTGTGATAAGCAAGCAGATACCAGCACCCATCTCAGATGGGTCTCCATACATTCCGGTCATTACATAGACAATAGACTGTCCGATGGTAATGATCATTCCAAACACTGTAGAATACAAAAAAAAAAGTAGGCATTTGTTCTGGAGATTTATGTCAGTAGGCAATTAGAGAAATATAAATCATTTCTTTGTAGAGAAAGTTGGGAAAGAACACATAAGTCACGGTTCTTCAAATTCAAGGGCAAGTTAAGTTTGTTGTCTGAAATCTGGCACTGAGAATACAAATACACACAGACATTTCAGAAACAAATACACTTCAGAAGCAAGTGGGTTTGGTTACCAAAGATTGCTTTACCTATTGAAAACTCTGAGGGTGTTAAGATATTACCTTAGTAATTTATGATTCTTTTTTTCCAGTATAAACAGATCAGTAGGTAGCATGGTACAGCACAAAATAGCTGAAGAATACTCAAATTTCTCTAAAAGCCATTTACCACGTGAGCACAGAGATCTCTTATTGCTGAGAAAGAACCATGCTTGAAACTGCAAGGTAAAACCAACTATAACAAACATCTTAATCAACTTTTTTAGGTTAACACTGGCCAACATAGTCCAAAGCTTGGGTGCCCACAGTCTACACACATACTGCTTAGTTTATCCGATGAGATTACAGCAGCAATGCCAATTGCAGATACTTTTCCTGAACAAACCTATCTGAAGCTTAACAGCTAACAAGCCAGAGAGCAGTCAGTAAAAGACTAATGAAATACAGAAATCTGTAGCACAACGTGAACACATAGCATGACAGAAACCCATATGTCTGACTCCAACATTCGTCACATGGTCAGTTTACACCTCCCGTTGTTAGGGTTAGATACTCAAAAACATCAGCTGTTAATATCGGCTGTTACTTACGTTTCTGTGCTCCGTTGAAGAGAGCTCTGTCTTTTGGGGTGTCACCAACTTCAATTATCTTGGCACCCGCCAAGAGCTGCATGATGAGCCCAGAAGTGACAATAGGTGAAATACCCAGCTCCATCAATGTACCTGCCAGGCACAGGAAGAGCAATGAAAGAAAATAACGGGACGTACCATACCCAGGCACCTTCGAAGTTCCAAGTTTGTTTTTTCCACTCATTACATCACAATGGAGAAGATATAAAACTCCAAATCTCCACATACACAAAAGGTTTCAATGATAACAGAAGCTTGTTAAAAGTCAGTCTGGTAAGTAACGCAGTACTTCTCAGCCCCTTAAAAACTATGTTTGCTGAAAAAGACTTTTGCTGTCAGAAACAGATTTACTCTGCACAAAACAAGGTAGGAATTTGCTTTCTGCCTTTGACAATCAGTCAGTTTATTATTAGCAATTTTAAACAGGAAAACCCAAACTTTTTTCAGGAGTGCATCAAGTTGCAGGCATACATATATGCACATCTCATTATGATATAAACTAATAGATATATAATGACAAAGTGAATTCAGGAAACTGTCATCATTCTTAATTCATACCTGCATTAGAAAGCCTCTACAAGAAACTGAAATTTAAACAAACTATCATGAATTGTAATCTTCTGTGAGACAGACTCAAAGATGTCACCCAGAAAAACACAACACATGTATAATATGGCTTGAAACACAAATCAAAAAGCTTAACATATATACAGAAGACCGCAACAGAAGTGATGCAGGTAATTAGGAACTGTCTCTTCCCTAACCCTTTTCCCTCCAAAATGCTCCTTAATTTTTGTATTTAATTGTTTGCACACGGCCAACCACAAACTCATTTTGTCCACAAAGTTGTGCCTTTCCCAATGCCACATTGGTTTATGATTTTACATAATATATAAAATGACTTTTCCTTCTCTACTTCAGTTTTTCTCTTCATTAAAAGAGAATGCAACGTAAGAACAAGCCCAAAACCTTTTTGATCCAAGCTAAAAAAATTCCCTCCTGAAAGACTGACCATACCTCTATTTGATGCCAAAATCACTCTCATCCAGTAGAAAGGATCTGCTGAGTCTGATGACATGATACCAAACAAGGGAATCTGCATTTACAATCAACAGAGGAAAACAGAATTAAATCAGAGACTTCCTAATATCCTTTGAGCTTTTCAGCTCTTCCCTAAAAACAAGGGAAAGAAACATACCTGGCAGCATACTAAAAAGATGAAGAGTGTGATAGCTGTCCATAGTACCTTTTCCTTAAACTGGATCTAAAGGAGAAAAAAAACAAACCACAACAACAACCAAAGATGACAAAGCTGTCAAGACAATAAGATCTAGTCAATCAGGCAAACTTTCACAGTAGCTAAAGTGCACTCTTCTTGTGAAGGGACAAAGTACAGGACATCCTAAATAACTCACTCTTCATCCCTTTTATACTATATAAGGCCAAAGAAAGCGACAAAGCTTTACTGAGACTTTAATCCAAATAAACAAGCTTACGCCAATGGAAGGTAATTCTAGTACTTCCATGGAAATGAGTCTTACATTTTCACAAGAAGGAGTTTCTGCTGCGAAAAAAAAAAAATACTAATACAGAGAAGCTTACCTTAGCAAATAATCTTAGATTAGAACTTGGGAAGCAAAGATTTTTCAAGTTGCTATTTTAAACTCCTCTAGTTTACACTCCAATATGTACCCCTTTCAACTTCTCACCACTCACTGCTATGGCAAAGCCGTATCTGCACAACTGCGTTTACCAGCAAATACACTCTTGTACAACCATAGCCAGAGTACAGGATGTACTAGACAAGCACTCCACTAAAAACAAGTATGCCTAAAACTGCCATTCTCCCAACGAGAAAAAAACCCAAAATCCCACAAACTAAGCTGTAAACATTTTATGCTACACAAATATAGACCTATGAAGAGAATTGAATTAACTTACCTTCCGTTCTGGCTTTTGGATTTCAGGCAAGATAACACAGAAGGGCTTGATTACTTCAAGAAATTTTACTGTAAAGAAATTAGTTAAAACACAAAGTGAACACACAGATATAAAGAACACTGGGAAAAGCTCAAGTAAAATTTAATTTGGACATGTAGTTTATACATTAAAAGTTCCAGTTAAGGACAAGGGTTTGTTAGTTGTTTTTTTTTTTTTAAATTAAATTCTTATCTGTTCTAAATACATCTTACTAGCTGAACCTCTGTATAAGTACAATATGGACTGGAAAGAGAAAAATAAAGGCCAAGAGTTTTCTCCTTTTACCAAGTAGGCTGACAGCACAAAAAAACCTTGCCATTGTTTTGCACAAGTTTATCAATTCACTTGAACTTTATTCCATTGCTTCTCTCCTAGCCTGATACTTGAGAAATACAATACCCAAGGTAGTTTTAACTCAGGGGTTACTTTTGTCCCATACAGCTTAAGAATTCCCACACACTGTTCATAAGCAACAATTCAAGTTACTTTACAGAATGCCTCATGTAATGATCACCTTCTAGTCAAAAGGCCATATCCTTAGATGGGAAAAATCAAGGTTGTCTCAGTCTTAGAAAAAGCATACAAAAAGAAGAGGGCATCTACAAAGTCACAAGCTCTTCTATGAGAAATAATATCCTATCCCTGCTGGCTGGCGGGGGCAGTTCAGTGTTTGTTTTGCCATGCACGTGAGCAGAGAGATCTGATTTTGAACAGTGAATGCTAAACTTCTTAAGACAAATCCAAGCCGGCACACGTATTTCGGACTGATTTGAATTAAAATGTGTACGATAGTGCAGGAGAACTGAAACTACTGGTGGCTTTCCACTTCTTTGTGGAAGGCAACAACTTTAGCGCCAATTTTGTAACACTTTAAGACCAGTCTGTAAAAATTATTTATTTAATTTCAAGCTATTAAAGGCCTGAAAAGTTACGCTGAACTGTGGTTTTGAACTAAAACCAAATCGTGATTTTCTCCTACATCTACAATATACAGATTGACTAAAATGCTTCTCAAGCAGCTTTTCCTCGAGGTAGCAGGCTCTAAAGACTTCCATTCACTCGGATGAATTCAAGACTGCAGATCACTGGTTAGAGAATGTAATTGATTTTTTGGCTTAAAGCGTTATGACCAACGTGACAGCCGGCCTCCCCCTGCCTCGGCCTGAGGTGCCCGGGCTCGGAGTGCCCGCCCGGTCGCAGAGCAGGCTCCTTTATCTGGGAAGATCTGCCATAACCAGGAAACGGGACCTTTAACCGCGAGTGGGGAAAAAATAAATATTCCAGAGGGAGCCTCCAAACCAGAGGACGGGAAACCCGCGCGGGGCTGGCCACGGAGGGAGTGCCGCCGCCGAGGGCCCAGAGCGGGGGCCGGCGAGCGAGGGCAGGGCGGCGGCCCCTCAGAGGGGCTCCCCGCCGCCCTGGCCGCCAGCAGCCCGGAGCCGGCGGGGGGGGGAACGGGCCGCCGCGCCGCCCGTGAGGAGGGCCCGTCCCAAGGTGCTTGTGAAAGGGGAGCCCGGTGGCCGAGCCGCGGCCCCTCGGCCGTCACGCAGCCCGCGGAAACCCCATTCCCCTCCCCTCCCTTCCCTTCCCGCCGCCGGTACTCACTGCCCATGGCGGCCGCCGGACGGGAGCAAGGAGCGGGCGGCGGCGGCGGCTGCCTCGGAGAGACACGTCAGGGCTGCGGCCCGCCGCCCCCTTCCGCTTCCTGCCACGCGCCGCCGCCACTGCGCAGGCGCCGTCCCCCAGCAGCCACCGCCCTCCGCCGCCGCGGCGGCAAAGCGCCTACAACTCCCATCATGCACTGCTGCAGGAGGGGAACTACACCCTCCACGGGCCCCTGAGGCTTATTGGCTCCCCGCGGGTCTAGGCGACCAATCAGATGACGATATGAAGCGCGGCTTGCTGGGAGTTGTAGTCTTGGCCCCCCCAGCCGCCATCTTAATGCGGTGTAGGGGTGGCACCTGGGGCCAGCCTAAATAAATCTCTTTATTTCACTTGGAACACTTACCCCTCTGAGTCCAATTAATTTAAAGAGGTAAAGGGAGGAACTGTTATAGAAGTAAAATATTTTTTTGTCCTTGGGCCACCTTGGGCAGTGGCGAGGTGTTGAGGTCGTAGGTTATTTTGAGGAAGGCGTGTTTTAGCTACCAGAAATCGTAACGTTGGTTTAAGAGATTTCGACAGATAAATACATAAGTAAACACTTAAAATTTATTGTCTGCTTTTGTGTTTTTATAGTGGAATGTTTTAGGCCTTTCTCTGCAGTAAGGAACTGCCTGCACCCCCCCGCCCCCCCCAAAATGGCAGCCTGTGGTGGTCAGTGCGCGCCTGAGGCTGGATTTAACATGCCCAAATTGATCTGGGCTTCTAATAAAATATGAAACATTGGTGAAAATGTGTAACATTGTGCTGTGTGTCGAAGTCATGGTACATCAACCTGTCACTGTATCACGCAGGAGCACCAGCAATGCTCACATTGACTTCTTGCTGAAGGTTTTTCTTTCTGAGAGTCACATAATGTCCTGTGTGCTTTCCAGGCCTTTATCGCCGGTCTGAAAACAAAAGGTAAACAGAAGTTAAAGGAAAGAGACAAGCAGATAAAGGTGTTAGTACAAAGCAATTAGAATCAGCGTATAGGCTCTATGAAACCCATAATAGCTTCCACAGATCTCCCTGTTATTTTCTAGGTACTTAGGTATGCTTTGTTTTATTATATGACCCCTACTTTTCTAAGATTAAAAGACTAGTCCCAATTCCCATTTCCTGTTTTTTTCTTCTCCTTTTTTTTTTTTTTTAGTTGGTGGACAGTATATTTGCCCTTCCCCAGGCTTCTAAAACCATGCATGTCCTCTAGGAGTTATTGAAGACATCTACCAATGGGTCCGAGAATGTTTTAGTCAGTTCTTGTCCAGAGCAGCTTATTTCAAAACATCCAGTTTATCAAAACTGCTTTTAACCCACCCATTTGTAATTAGAGATAAAGCAATTGCTTTCCAGCTGACATGCTGTCTTGCAGAGCTGATTTGATAAGATCGTTTTGACTTACTAACGTGGGCACTGTGCCTGGTTTACCGGAGGAGACAGGTGGAAAAGAAGGAAGGACTAGCAGCGATTTTGTGGAAGTCTGGGCAAGGAAGCAACAGCAGTGATCCAGGGGATCCATGGTAGAAGCATGCAGTGAAATGCCAGAATTTGCTGAATTTGTTAAAATAAGGCAAACTATTGTGAGAGATGCTGATAACATCGCTATGCCAGATCGGTGCTATGTTAGAAAGGGTAACGTGGCTTTATCCTTATCTACATGGCTCATCTGCTTTTAGCCCTTTAGAAGTCAGGTGTTTAGGTAGTTGTGTGGACTCTCTGTGGCCAGTGGAGATACAGGTGGACACCTCTGGAGAAATACTCACTCCACCTATCTTACACATCTGTTTTCAGATTAGATGAACCATCCTCCAGAGGCATCTATCTCTATTGATCCCTCTCCCTCTACAGGGAACTAAGGTGACCACTTCAGACTAGATACCTATATTTTAGACATCTGATGTTAAAAGAGATTAATTCCACCCATGAAGACTAAAGGTGTCTTCTCAAAGGTGTTGTCTCTGAATCAAGCTTGGGCATTTTTGAAAGAGTCTGAGGGGAATCTTGTCAATCTACTGTTCCTCTTGTAATTGCTCTTTTGACAAATAGCTAATATCATTCTTCTAAGGTCTCAGTCTATTTCCCTTCCACAGTGATAAGTCTATCCTTAAAAATTGGCTTTGTGAGATACAGTCACACATGCTTTTTGTGCTGTAGCCTTTATCTGTGCCGTAAGAATAGGTAAAAATATTTAATAGACTCTTATTCTTTGCATGGCCCACCTGTCAGACTTCTTGGGTGCCTGTTGTTTTTTAAAATCATTTTAGACAATAAGATAATTTGGCTTCCTACTGTAAAAAAATGGCCCTTATAATTACACAGAATTGTATTCTTAGGCGTGGAAGCTGAAAACTAATTAGTTTTTGCTTACATCTCTATTTTGTCCATTCTGGGTCTGAAAAACACATTCGGGGCGAAGAGGGTACAGTCCTACGGCTGAAATTTGCCACTGAAGTTCAATTCTAGATAGAAAAAATGGTTGATGAAAGCTAGCTTTCTTAGGACCTTACAGTGAAAAAAAACCTGTTTTGCCAACTGAAGTAAAAAAATAGAGAGAGAGGAGCCAAGTTCAGCTCCTTTGTATAATCAGCTGTCACTCCGCAGAACAGAAGAGCAAAAGAAACTGAAGATACAGTTATTGGGGAATTACTACAGTAAAGCCATGTGAGACACTGGGTCAAATTTTGGCCTGATTTGACTCCCTGACAGTTTATCTTGGGGAACTATTTTGGCAGCCAGTTGCAGACTGAGTGACGAAAAAGGAATTTGACTAGGGCTGATTTTTACACTGTGTTCGGGAAGCACCTACTACTGCGAGAGGACTCAGTTTAGAGTGGTGCCAGTGGGTACAACTGGAGTGATGATGATGATGAGGGCAGCATGTAATTAATAAACTGCTCTTGAGAGAACAGCATCATCTGAGAAGCAGACATAGATTTTAAACAGCTTGTTCTTTTCGTGTTTTGCTGTTCTCCTTTGAACCAAATCAGTCCCACTTATATAACCAAGCTAATCCTGCTTCGGAAATAGTGTCATTTAGCACCATTAAAAACATTAATATTCACTTACTGGCTCTGAAGTTTGTTAGCCAGTGTGTTCCACTGTTTCACACAGCGCAATTCTTCAGCATTTACTGCAAAATTACATATCTCAATATACCTCTATTGCATTAGTACAAAGTTGACATTTAATTACTGCTTTTGAAATGGGGCTTCGCTCTGTGGCGGCTGACTACAGACACTGGACCCAATCGTGCTGGATTGTACCCTGACGCAAATAACAAGGACTGTATGATTGCTGCAATAGCCAGAGGTAAAAAGCAGAAAATAGGGGTGGAGAGTAGAAATGGGGAGAGAAGCACAGAGGAATTTTTCACTGCCTCCACATGGGTCCTTTTAGTTCTGGTGGCATTGCTGGCAGAAACTGGCTACAATCTCTATTTGAAGAGATGACGTTTTCCACGTCTCTGACAGGCTCACGCTCTGTTCCCGCACCAGTACATTTTATCAGTGTGTCAAAGCTTGCCTGTTGCATTGAATAAAGGCCTTTTTTTCCCAAGGAGGATGAAGGAGACACTCTAGCTGTCGTTACACCAGCTCTCAGAGCATCCGTGGGCTGGGATCGCTAGAGGGCATTACAAATCTATTCCTTTGCACACACGTGTATAAGTCTACACACGCACACGAACGCTCCCCTTACAAAACAGGGCTAGGTAATATTTGTAGCGTTGGTCTGCAAGGGGGGCCCTGTGATTGCAGCAGCCCTCTGTGCGCTGGGTCTGTGCAATAGCAGTGTTCGTAGGCAGCCTGTGATTTCTGGTGTACAAGCTCTGCCAGTAGTAGTCTGTCTAACCACAAGGTGGAAGAACTGCTTTACCTATGGTGCCATCTCAGCTTGCATGAAATGCACGCTACCGCGCAGGCAAGTTTTATTACTATCGTTATTTAATTGTTATAGCGCATCAATGCCCAGGGGTCCCATCCAGGACCAGAAGTCCTTGTGCTAAGTGTAATATCGATACAGTCCGCAGCCCTGCAAGGAGCTTTCTGCAGACAGATCCCAGTGCCCCACACAGAGCTCAGGCCTGCCACACTTCAGGAGATCACTATGATCTCTGTCTCTGCATGGTATGGCTATGCTGTTAGAGATCCCTTCGCTTCAGTGAGGCTCCCTGAAGAGATCGGCGCGCGGGGAGCTCCACGCAGTCGTGCTCAGAGGTAGCAGCTCTATCTCCAGTGCTCTGACAGAGCGTTGCAGGGAGCGACCGCAACCATGACATGCTTCACCTCCCCTTTGCCTGCCACCCCCATGCTGTCTCTCAGTTGCTTGTCAGCTGTCCTTACCGATTTATCTACCCAGGTAGATGGGCTCTAGAGGCGGTAGCGTGCGTGAAACAATTCAGGTCACAAGTGGAAGCTCCTGGTCTGAATGGCAGGTGAGCATGGACATGAAGGACATGACATCCCTGAAGGATGACCTTCAGGGAACCTCGAGTAGACAATATTTCTAAAACAAATTGTTTGCTATGTTGCTAACCTAAAAGAGACCCAACTGCTAACTCCTTTAAGGCCAACAGCCAAACTCCATTGATTTCAACAGAGCTAGGGCTTCCCTTGTAGTCTGCGCTCAGGAGATAATCTCCCAGCTTGCCTGAGAAACCTGAAGCAGCTTGCCAAAAGGCAGATAGGAATCTTCTGTAGTGGGGAGGTGTTGAAAGCCACATTTCTAGTTGAAGAATCATGGAATAACATTTTCTTACATAGATTTGAACTTTACTTTATTACAGGGCAATGAGAGGTACAGGGCAATGAGAGATGCTGTGTGAAAAGGTCTTTCTCTTTAATTGAAACAAAAAAAAAAGAGTTATTTTTTCTCTAGCCAATCAAACCCTCTGGTTCCTTAATAGAAAGGGCTTTAAAAAATGTAACTTTTTTTTAAAAAATGTAAATCTAGCCTGGCTGATTTCCAGTTGAAGAAATGCATTCTAAAAGATGAAACCTGCAATTCCTATAAGGCATGAAATTCATCTCTCCCAAGTCCAGATGGGTAAGAAATGCAAAATTTTATCCTATCCTGAAGATCATAGGGTATTTCATAAACGTGGGTATTTGCAAAAAAAATTCCAATTTAGATATCTAAAATGAGATACCCAAACTACCGATTAAATAGAATTGCCGTAGATACATCAAAAGAAGTAAGCTTAGCTTCCCCACCAGGCATAAGTCCAACATTGCAATGCACAAAAGAATTTCCAACATCATTATCAGGACATGAGAGGTTAACTGAATGTCTTTGTACTGCTTTGCATGAAATGTTTTGAATCCTGAACTCCTGTTATGACTCACACCCCTATTTCTCCAATTTGTTCACCCAGGCGCTCCTAGAACATCACTTAATTCCGTGCATTTATGGCAGTACTTAATAAGGTATCTAAAATACTTTATAATACTGTAACTGTAATCAGCCATGCTCTTAGCTGGCAGTATTAGAGCAGTGCTTTCTCCATAACTAGGATGCTGATTTCTGGCTCTGATAAGACAGACCTTCTGTGTAACACGCACTTGTGTAACACAAAGAGCCGGTGGCTAAACCCTGTTCTTGTCAAGAACAACAAAACTTCAATAGGACCAGGACTTCATCCCCTATCTTCAAGTGAAGCCTCAATATTTCAAGTAGAAACAAAACATAACATGTAGTTTTGCAATGATAGCAGTGCTATTGATTCAGAAAAAGCTCTGTAATAAAGCTACCTTCTCTTTGTTAAAATGTGCCACGAGGGGGACGAATGATGGTAGAATTACGCAGATCAGCAAGCAAGGTCAGGCAGACGCTTCCTGCTGTCCGTACACGCAATATGGGCAGTTGAACCATATGCAAGAAGAATGAAGAGGTTTTACCTCCTTCCCCGAGGGATGCAGTGTCGGCTACTGCACTCCAGACTGATCGTGGCTGGGTCTCACCTACAAGTGGTACCAGTTCATGGCGAACCAACAGGTGAATATTTCGGCAAGACTGGAAGGCCCACAGCTAACACAAGGTTAAAGTCTCTTTTTAACATCTAAATGCTTCCCACGTGTTCTCTTCCTGCCTTTTTAAAGGTTTTTGAAGTCTCCAATGTATTTTTAATATAAACCTCCCCCCACAGAATGGTTATTTTTCATGCCCTACTTGTTTTACTGTGGCTCATCTAACTGGATTCCGTAAAACCGTATAATAGAGCTAACCCAAAGATGTTCATTGTTGTAGGGATTAAGAACTAGCTTTTGCTTATATGATCTGGTTTTTAATCAGCAAACTGTTGACCTGCAACCATTGTTTAGAGAAAAAAACCCCAAACAACAACAGTGTTTGGAACATTAAGGAAAAAAGTGCCTGTCTTGGAAATGTCGATGCCAATTTCCCCTAAGTGCCTACAGTCTAGTAACCAGATACATATAGTTCTGATAATGGCTCATTTACATAAAAACCACTGCCAGCTTCAGCGTAACAGTCACCACGTGGAAGCTGGCCAGGACTAGAAATCATCGCTATTAACCTTCTGAGAGAGCCTTTACACCTTTGCGGAGACAGCTTTTGGCACAGAGCGTTAAATTCTTCTAGAATTTTATGAGGCATTAGCAAAAATACCTTTCATGCTAAAAACGCATTGGACCTGTATTTGGGAATGGAAAAGTACCAATAAGAGGAGGTTGTCTGGTTTTCAAGTCATCAGATCTTAAATGATGCTGGATCCCTTTAGTCCAGCTGGAATGTTCTGACAGTAGTCAAAAAAAATAACACCGTGGACATTGGACTTCTGCGTCTGCACGGGCTGTTGGGTTTCAGATCTGTGTTTGGCGGGTGAATTTGAACGACCTCATGCACACAATGGCACAGGGTTACACTGCATCTGTCCATGAATGTGGGCACACAACGTGGGGGCTCAGCTTTGCTCTAACTGCATAACTTTTTCATGCAAACAAAACATGTACTACATTAATATTTTTGCATGCAGTAATTATCATATGCATACTTGAAAAGAAAATGCTGTACATGTGAAATTATGCTTTTGATCCTGAAATAGAACTGGATTCTGTTTATTTTACAGATATCTGCAGCTTGCTGAATAATTCTTTGAGTCTTTCACTTTTGATCTCTTGACAACATCAGCTTTTAAATCCAAACTGTTTGTAAATTACCTTTTGAGCTATTGTCCTTTTCTTTTTTGGAATTCTGAGCAGCAGCAGCAGCAATTTATCAAGTAAATTCTCTTCCTGGCTTTAAAACCGAAGCTGAAACCGGAGCTGTTCTGTTTGGTACACAGTGAATGAGCTTTGATTTGATTTTTATTGTATTTCATTCAAACTTTATTATAAAACATCTCCCAGGGACTCTTGCATGAGAAACACTTTGCAAGTAAAAACAGCATTGTATTTCCAGTCTCCCATTTTTAAAGGTAACATTTTTATCACGCTTGCTTATCTCCCTAATATACCACCGTATGGCAGACAACTGCAGATGTTAGGTAATAGAGCTAGATGTCTCTGTAGGTTTTTCTAATGGATTTTCTTTTCCCGTACTACAAAAGGGTTTCACTGTGTCATTAACCCAGTGACCAGCACTTCTGCAGTCTGACTGGGGGCGGTCCCCAGGCAGCTATATTTCCACTGTTCTTTGACTCCAGTTTTGTCTCAACTCGTTTATTGCCAAGAAATTTGGTGTAGATTTTTTAGCAAATGCCCCTCAAAATCCTACTATAATTTAAATAGAGCAGATGATCTTTGTGGGTGGTTCAACAGTGGGGTTTATGTTATGATTTCTATACTGTTATTCCCAGCAGTTGGTTCCTTCTCTAGAATTGATCCACCCATAGTTTTCAGTGGAACAACAGTGATTTTCAGCAGCTGGATAATTTCAGGTTTGTATTCATGTTGGGCATACAAAGTGTTCTCTTGATAACTTTCCTTCTAAAAATTGCGGTTTAAATCTAAACTAGATACAAATTACTCACAACATATCACTTCTTTTTAATCGACTTTTGGTCACTATTTATCTCTTGATCTCAGAGAAGCCTTTTGTAAGTGCTAACAGGATGACAGGCTTGGTTTGACCCTGCTCCTATTACAATCATTGGCCAAAAATCCTGCTGGGTCACATCTTCCGAGTGGATCGCATCCCTGTGGATCTCCTAATGCACTTTATAAAGTGTATCCAGTAAATCCAATAACAACAGAAATATGATTAAATACACAGTGCACAGAAGGTTCCAAAAAAAGCGAGCTACAGCTTCACTTTGAATTTTTGCTTATAAAGATTTACTTTCCTTATAAAAGTTACCCATATAAGTCTTTATCAATATTTACCTAGCTCAGCTAGGAAAATTAACTACAAGCTGATCTGTGCAATATCATAGTAGTACAAGCACATTAAAGTTTTCCTTAAATGCAAGTGAGCAGGACCCTGGCCAGCTGGAAAGAGCAAGAGAACGGTTAACACGCCTGAGTTTTATAGACGTGCCAAGTGGCTTAGCGGTCTTTACTGAACATTTCTGTTACAGCGGCTTGCCTGAAGTAAGAAACAAAGAAATCAGATTAAGGATTGAGCTGCTTAGGACAGCAGCATTAGTACAGCAAATTTCCCAGCAAGATAACTGTTATTTTGTGCATCAGATGACTGCTCCATGCTGCAGCGCTGAGCAGGGGTGGCTTCTTAATCCATTTTGAAAAGTACTTAACGAAAACCTTTAGGAAGGTTTTATCAGCTATGAATACTGGAAAGAGGGCGAACTTCCTATCTCGTGGTTTTGTTCATATGCTGTTTGGCATCTCTGTATGAGAGCATGAGAAGCCATCAAGCAGTAAGCTATTAATGCATGAGTCATGACGAGGCTTTGCGGCAATTACCAATCTTTGTGTAGTCTTTGACTCTTTGTCCCCTTAGAGCACTCCAGAGAGCAGGCTTTACGGCGGGCTAGCTTCAGAGCTGAGGTGAATGCTGGTGCATTAAGGCACAGTTTGATGAGCGAATTTTCAAGTGGCAGTGCTGGCACAAGCAGCTGCCATACCGCACACCCATTAGCGGGCGCTTGTTCCTGTCTCTATGCCTCTCTTTGTGCTGTGCCAGTATAGGCCATTTTGTAGCTTCATGGCAACATGGGCTACGAAACGATCTGGCTGCAAAAGACTTTTTCAAGTTCTGCAGCTGAACTACAGATTTAGTCTTTTTCATGCTCATTTAGGAGTTCTGACTGCAACGTGAGCGAATACCTTAGTTAGCTTTAGTTGAGACTGATAATTAATGAGAGCAGTGAGCACGTAACAGCTCGGGCTTCAGCAGGGGCTGTCCAAGCCAGCCAGAGATCACACTGAATTGCTAGGGCAGCTGACACCTGGGCTATTGAATCTTCATTGCTAATCATTAGATCTGGCTTGGGAACATCTCTTCAGCTTAAAATCACATCTCACAACTGCAATATGGCTATAGCTTTACTATCAACATACACCTAAGTGCAGGTGTAGCCCAGCTGACAGAAGAGAGGAGCTGGAATCCATCAGACACCTTTAAAGGCCACTTTTCTTCTTACTTTTTTATCTTCTTACCTTTCCCTGTGCACTTTGTGTTGTTGTAGACTGTTTAAGTAGTTAAGTGGGCAACACAACCTTAAAAGGCATCATTACTGAAGGACACTGCAAGGAATAAGCATATTAAGACCCCTTTAACCTTTGTATCTTCTGAATATAAGCTAGAATTTAAGACTTCACTGCCATCTGGAAAGACCTGTCCCATGAATGGCACGCAGCTTAGTACAGTTCTGTGGGACAAGATCCACGTAGAGTCCTTTGCTCTGATCCTTCTTAAAGGCAAAAAGGAAGACAGGGCCCATGCCACCAACTGTCACAGAGCACATTATTCACCATTGCAGTTTTAATCTTGGCTGTTTAAGAGGACTCTGGATTTAGGCATGTCGTTATTTCTGTATGCATTAGAGTAGTCATAGCCATCTCTGCATATAATACTTAGCAAGATCAGTCCTTCCATTGGTTTGCCTTCTAGGAAATGCAAAGGGTATTTGGGTTTTTTCTGGAACATGATTATGTAGATGCTGTCCTACTCTGGGTGACTGTCATTGTAATCAAGAGTAGAATTTAATCACTTTATCTCAGAGAGAGCTTCCAGAGATAGCAGTCTGAGCATCTAGCCTGTCATTCTGCGGGCATGTAGAAAAATATACACAAATGATAGACACTGAAATGTCTGATATGATATTTGGGACTTAGATTATATGCAGGCTTTCTTCCTGAAGGATTTGAACTGACCTTAAATAAAGAACTGCTCCCTTTGTTTTTAATGAGGTATTGCTGCAGTGAATTAATTGAGAGTAGGGGCAGAATGAAGAGTAAATGGAACAGACACATCTGAAATGGTTTTAAAGACAAGGCTGGTTTGGAAGTTCTTCCCCTTCTCTTCACCACTGCCTCGATTTGACTTCCCTTAAATCTTTGTGGTATCGCTCCCTCTTATGGGTATGGACAAAACTGGTGCAAAATTCCTTGGCCTGGTATCTAACACTGCTAACAGGAATCATCCGGAGACTGGAAAGTGAATATTACAGGTTATTTAGACCTTGACCTTGCTGTTCAGGGTCCCAGCAGGGAGGCCAGCCATGATAATGGGTTTTTTTTGTTTGTGTGTTTGGTGAGGGTTTTTTTAGCAGTTTGATCCTGTCCACTAGATATGGGATTGCCATATAGTAACGTGCTTAGCAGTGGTCAGTAGACAGCCGTCTACAGGGAGTAACTTCCAGCAGCTCTTGACCTGCACTGTGTCTGACCTTAGGGCTAGAAAGAAAGGTCTAGGTCTCCATTACCAGTCTCTCACATCTCGTCTTTCACCTCGTTGCCTTTTCATCCTCACCAGAAGGGTGAAATCCTAACACTGTCAGCCTCCCCCTGAGGGGAGAGAGATTTTTAGGTAGGTCTTAGGTCTGAGCATCTTCTCACACCTTTGTTTCATCACTCACCTAAAAAATAGTTATACTTGACTTACACTAGCATGTGTGAGAGAAGGATCTGTCCTATTTTTTATTTTTATTGTGTAACTCTCTCTGACCTCATTTTTTTAAAGGTTGCCAACTAGCTGTTGCACACAGGCTTCCAGTCTAACATATCATAAGGAAACAAAGCAATTAGGCAGCTTTCTGATCAGTGCTGTCCTGCGAAATAACTGCATTTATTTATTTTGTTGTTTTGTTGGAGCTTTTTAACTGCAGGGAAATGCCAGTGTATCTCACTGCCTGCTTAGCAACACACATTCTCTACCCTGTAAAACTTGTCATAACCTAAAAGATTTTTGGAATCTCAGACCTTATGTATTATAAATTAGCTGTCAGTAAGCATTATAAATTATTTGTCAGTTCAACTAAGATTATTTACTCATGCACACTGGTGGGGAAGGCAACACAATCCCTAGTATCAATTCAGTAACTCAGCGAGTAGATGCCACATATTGTCTACACTTTAGCAATATCCTAAAACCCTCTTATGTGTATTCTGTAGGTGATTCCTTGGATGCAACAGTGCCTTTTAGTGGCTAGTTAAATGCATCACAGATTCGTTATGTGAATCCCCAGAGAGCTGAAGCTTTCCTAGCAAAGCTGTGGTAGATCATCTAAATTCAGGTCTCAGCTACCCAGTAAATCTACTGCACTTCTGTAAAGCACCTTCTCTTTTTTTGCTTCATAGCAACTGTGGCTATCTAAGCGGCATAATTTATTAAATCAAATCTGCTTTGAGAAAAATACAGTCCACTCATTCTTCTAATGACTGCTGTTCAAATTTAGCCTCAATTAGTGACCTCTCAGTTTGCTGAGATTAGTTCTGCTGGTGTAGAAGTGTGACTAGCTATGAAGGCACATGCAGTAAGCTTTAAATTTCTTCTTCTACTTAATGTATTACACAATTAGATATCTCTTGTTGCTTTTCTATGAAGGAGTAAACAAAATACCCTTCTTAGCTGCAAAAATCCAGTCTCTCCTTTCCCAGGAAGGCTCAGTTTCTGAATGCTAGGGACAACCGTGTTACCAAAAATCAGGGAGATGACAGCAGGGCAATAACGTTGTTATTCTACCATTGTATAACACTTTTTGATCTCTGGATCTCGACATAACATTACAGACATCTGTGAGCCACCCCCTCTAAAAACACAGAAAGGCAGACCTGCAAAATGAGTAGAGATGTATTATTATAACTATTTTATATGGGTGAATGCAGGCACAGAGAGCAGGTGCCCAGGACTAGTAAACAGAGTAATTGAATGGGAAACAAACCCCAGAGGTTCAAATTTCCAATCTGTGCTCTAGTTACAAGACATCTCCCTCTGATCCTCCTCCTCCTACTGGAAAGCCTGGAAAAGCCTATTGAATGGGTATCATAGCTTTTTATGTCAGGATTCAGCAGTTGTTTCAGCCACGTTTGAAAGGAATGAGTCAGGAATTTGTGTATGTGGGAAGTGGTTTCCTCTCACATTACTGTATGTATGGATGAAATACATTTCCTCTACTATGAAGTTGCTGAATGAGAAAATAAAGTGGCGCAGCTGACTGGCACTTCAGTGGCTGTACTTCGACCCTGATAATGAAAAGCCAGCGGCCTCGGGAGGCCAGTTTGGATAATGCATTTCGTAGAAAAGCTGCTGAAGTCACTTGTATTCTTATAAAGAATGACTGGAAAAGGACAAAGTGGAGAAAAAATACCAATACTAAAACCTGATAAATTAGAGACCAGGTTCTATGGTGAAACCTGGCCTGACAGAAACTGCAGGAGAAAATCTGGCTTTAAGACGCGAACTATAACGCAGTAATGAAGACGCCTCCCTCTGTGCTTCAGACAGTTTTTGTAGCAACTGGTGTTCAGGAATCAGAGATAATGATAACGGCTTGTGCCTGCAATCATTACAGCTGTGGCACGCACAGTATGCAACGCATTTAATGTCAAACTTACCAGCATCACGCAGCGAGACAGCGGCAAGACGAAGTAGAATGCAGGTCACTTGCCTTCCAACCCCGCTCGTAGCCAGAGGACCAGTGACACTGCAGAGCAGGCAGGTTTTATTTGCATAAAAATACTGAAAAAGACTGAACCACAGAATTTGAACTGGGGCTAGAACCTGCTCAAAGGTGAGCGTCCTCAAATCCAGGGAGCTGGTATGGTCTTCCTTCTGTCCTTCAAAGCTGATTTGGGGCTGGAGCGATAGACCTCTGAGAAGGCTGGAGCCTGGTGGACCCCCTGAGTGGGAACTGGGGGGGAAAAGGAGGAGTTTAAGGGCTGGTCAGACAAGTGGGCTGCAGCAGAAATGGGGTTAGGGGAAGAGAAGGAGAACAGGCTGGCACAAAGCTGTCAAGAGGACTCTGAGCTTCTGAGGGGAGCGCTACGGCCAGCAAAAAATTGGAGAAGGAAGGAGACAGGCGAGGATTAAAGATTTCCCCAGTTGTTCCTCAGCAAGGAATTTAAGGTTCTTTTTGACTTGAAGCCTGGAATAGTTCCATATATTTAAAGACCAGCAATTTTTTTGAAGTACTTTGATAAGATATGCAGAAGACAGAGTTGCCAGATATGTGTTAAAAAAAGGATCTTACTGCTGTCAGTAAAGAACTTCTAAAAATAATGTTATACATATGTATATAAAACATATAGGAGTATACATCCTGGAACACTTAAATGCGTTTCTGTTTGAAGGTAATTTCTGACGGCGAGGCAGGCCAGCCCGTCAGGAGCCACAGCTCCGTGCCATGCTGGTTCTCTCCGCTCCGGCAGCACAAAGACGTAGCCCCAGCGTGGCCTTCGCCGTGGCTGCAATCACAGGTTATTAGTGAATCATTCCATCAGACACCCAGGCAGGGCAGTAAACACAGGAGACATTCGCCAAGAAAAGAAGGGAAGCGTACTTCCGCATGCATTCCGTGTATATTTTAGCCATTTTCCAATATTTCCTTTGCTTTCAACCTCTACATGTCAAATAATAGTAAATTGCAAATGTACTAGTTCCAGCTGAGCACAACTGGGGGTGAAATAGCTTTTCTTTGAAGCTGAAGCTAGAGTCCACTTGAAAAGCTGTAGTGAGCGCCACAGAAATTTGCAGAAGAGTAACTGAATTTCTGACCTGGTGTTTCAAAGCATTCGATGAATGCTGGTGATTCATGACACAAATTTTCAGAGGAGCTACATAATCCATTAGGAGAGCAGCCTATGAAAGAGACCGTCACTGTAGCTGAGATAGCAATCGCTAGGTAAACAGCTTATTAAAAGAATGTTATTGTCGTCCAGATCAGCAGAAAACCAATATAGATCTTAATGAATAAATTTTAACATTGAAAAAAATAATAGATTATTCTAGCATTTGTTTTCATTGCTTTTCAGGTGATCAAGGATGTCATTACACATTTCAGGTAGATTAGAGGAAAAATAGAAGATGAAGATCCAGGGCCAAATCCTTTTACAGCTGAACCCTCCCTAGGGAGAGATGGGGAGGATCGTTCCACCCCGCCTTGGCTCCGCTGCGTGCTGGGACATTCTGGGAGCAGCTCTCATCCCTGCTGCCAGTCTCTCGGTTTTGATGCTCCCTCAGCCTCTTACCTGGAGCGTATTTGGGACTTCTGGTAGAGGAGCTGACAGCTCTGTGTGCACCAAGGCAATTTTCCGTTGGCAAATCAAGGCTTCCCGAGTGGCACAATACAGCTGGAACACAATCCAGAAACCGCCCCAGAAATTTCAATCTTGCACATGTGCAAAATGCGTGTGTGTGTGTTTGCCTGGCACGGGCAGGGACTGAGCTGCAGGCAGTCACAGCAGTGGTACGCGAGGGTGGGTAATCAGATGCCTGATGGTTTGCGTATGTGGGCAGTTCCTGTGACCACACGTATGAAAACAGAGATGGGAGATCTACAGGGATCCTTATGAAATCAGTTATACATGGACAATTTCAAAATAAAGCATTAGCTGGTGATAAAAATGGAGAGCTTCAATTAGCTTTTTATAGCATTCCATTTTTTGTTTTACTCCGTGTGCCACGTGACCAGCTACCTCTCCAATATTTTTCTTCATATTTGGCAACTGGCGATGTACTTCAGCGTTGCAAGTGAAGCTGAAGTGTATGCCTTTGCCTAATAATCCCCCCATTCATTTAAATAGTCAGCAGCTTGCCAGCGCTGCTTTGTTTGCATTTTAGAGTTATGGATGATGTCAAGACAGCCTTGATTAAACGCTCAGCTAACTACTGCTCAGACGGAAAGGGGCTGAAGTAAACTATTATTTCAGAGAAACTCGCAAGCTTGGAGAATACATATTCTGTAATCTTTTTTTTTTTTTGCATCAGGATTTGTAATAGAAGAAATTAAGACTCTTAAGGACTTTCCCAGCAATGTGCGACTACCCATGGACGTATCAGACATGCAGCATTCATATACTCTCAGAAGGATTTTGGCTGAGATCTGTGCCTCTCAATAAGCACGCTTTCTGCTTCTTCCTTCCTTCCTCGGTCAAGCTTTCATTTCCAAGTATTGGTGTAGAAATTGTAGTCGCCCCAAGGGCAAACCATGAACTACATGGGGCCCACACAAAATTAAGAAGTTAGTGCCCCCATTCTAGATACTTAATCCAGAAGAATACAATTCCCTGCTTGCTATGTAGTGCTAGGCATTTGGACGTGGGCAGAAACTGAGAGGCACGGGCACACAATAACGGCCCGCTACAGCTCAAGCTAGCTGATTGCAAGGCCAGTATGTAAAACATATGCAATTACTCTCCTCGGTTATCAAGACAGACCCTCTCAGAGTACATGCTTTCCTTCCATCCAGCTCATTAAATATCAGTCTAAAAAGGAAAACATATGAAGTGGGAAAGAAACAGCCAGATCACTACTGGAATAAAAGTTTAATAGGGGAGTCTCAGCTGTGTTCCACATATATGTTCAAATACGACTAATGAAAGCCTGCAGAAGTCTCCCTTCTCCCCTTGAAATATTCCAAGTAGACTGTCTTTCAGAGAGTGAAGTCCAGTAGATTAACTCAGGCTTTAAGCCACAGGAGGATTTGAATTGTCAGGAATAGACCACAGACCAAAAAAACCCTTTAAAACATTATTTCTTAAAACAAAAAAAAGGTGAAAGAAGCAAAATCAGTAGATACAGTTGCAAAATTTGGAGTTTCACAAGGAAACACTTAACTGATGCTCAAGAGCATTGCTTCCAGCTGCCCTGAGAGCTCCGTAGAGAAATTAGAACAAGATTACCCTTACTTTGCAGTAACAACAAAGGTTAAAAAAAGAGTTTCCAATATGGGATGGTTAATTGGAAGAGCTTTCTACTGATTTTGTTTAAAAACACATTAAAGCAGAGCTTGCCTCCTTGATCTCATACCTACAACTGCACTTAGTGGCCGGGGTGGTTAAGACTCTAGGAACCGGTCGCTGCTTTGTACCACTGAAGTTCATGTTTGTCCCAACTCTGTTCTAGACAGATGATGACCTACATATGAACGATGGAAAGAATAAAGAATGACTGGGTGATACAGAAATGGTACAAACACAAGAGTGTGTGTTTAGGCTGTGACACTCATTCTGCTTGGGAAACATAAAGGGAGGCAAGAGATTAGCTGCAAGGCTCACAGATTTACTCCTTTTCTACGTGTTTTCCTTAGTTCCCCCCACCCCCAACTCCCTTAGTGTCTGAGCAGACCTCAGTGTCCTACTGTAGTTATCAGGTAAACCTTTAGTGACCTTCCTGCTAATTGTTAATATGACAGCTTAATATTCCCACTGGATATTTTAGAGAATAGTTTGTGAATCAGAAAAGTCAGAATTGGGAAAGGGCTTTTGGATCATCCTCTCCATCTCTCTCTGCCATAAGCATTGCAGGCAAAAAAAGAAACCCCCAAAACCAAACAGCTGGCATTTTTGCAGCCTGAAACGCAATTGAAAAAGAAAATGGAGATGCTCTGAAGTGCAAATCTTGCAAGTAACTATGGATGAACTACCTGATGGATTCCCTCATTTCTTTGCCAATTATTTCCTTCCAGTTTTGCTGCTGCTTTTGTAGCCATCAAAAGCAACTTCTTGCTGACAATGATCATTCTTGCACTATATCATGGTTTACTCTTAGTGTTTGCCTCTGACATTCACTCTGCATTGCAGCGTACTGTCATTTGCAATTTTGTCCCAAGAGCCCAACTATTTCCAGTTCTCTTGTCCGTACTGCCCAGGCAGTGACAGACAGATACACTATAAGGTAAGCACCAGAGAACTGATGAATAGTTATTGGTAATTCAAATGGGATAGCAGTACTGGTAACAATTTTCTCTCTAACCTACTGTCTTCAAGCCGTATAAAGGCTAACACTGCCTTAAGAAACACTGAATTATTCCTCTTCCCTATGATTATAGCCAATTCTGTTGGTAAAGAATTTACCTTATGCTACTTCATTAAAGCTACTTCTGTCAAAACAGCTACTGTTATACAGACATTTATTGTTTAGCACATCTGTCCTTTCCCTGGAGCCGCAGAGCTGATATGCAGATAATACTGGTCTCATTTACAACTTTTGAGTTTACATCCCCCTCTCCATCTCTCAAAGGAAGAGGGCTTTCTAACTGAGCTTTAAGGTTCTGCTCACACCAGACCTTGTAACAGGTAGGATCTACGTGAAAGTTTAGGATTCTTCTTGTCTTTGGTACAGACTGCCTATAACCCTGCTGGAAGGCTCGCTTGTCACTTGTGGCCAAAAGACGAGTTTTCTACTAGTACATGCCCAGCTCTGTTGGCAAAGACAGGATCTCTTGACTGTCCTGCCTGTGGGTTAGATAATGTTCGCAGTAGCTGGTGTACTTGGCTAATGAACCTTGGCTAATGGTTTTTTGTTTAAAACAAACAAAGGCTCTTCTCTGTTTTCCCTCTGCTCCTGCATCAGTCAAGTCCAGTTGGTACAGCTGGACTGGTTTTCATCAGCTGACTTAATATATTTCTTAGCCTCCTCGGTAGCTTGGTAGAACCAGGTGGGATGAACAGCAAAGGAGGGATTTCCCTGGCTAGAGCTTTCCTTCATATCTCACGCCCTACTGTGAGATGAGCCCTGGGCTGCCACTGTGCCTGTGAGGCAAAGGGTCCCAGAAGCGCAGGCTGCACCCAACACTGGAGATGCACAGCCAGATGGAAGACGAAGAGCCACACACAAAAGCTGAGCAACCTCGGCTTTCAATCACAGAAGTCCAGAGTACCAATACGAGCAAATTAAGCATCATCTGAGAAGCCAACTTCTATTGGTCCACTAAATCTGGGGGAGGAGGGATAAGATCCCGCGGGTTCAGCCTAGCAACAAGGCAAACATCATAGCTGTCGTGCATGAGGACGTCGATGGCCACCACGTTCCACTGGTTCTCCCATGTATCCAGCTCGAGGATCTCTTTGCTGATAACTTCATGACGAGCTGAAAAACAGAAGCAACAACAGCAGGCATCAGGAGTCAAGTCAAACAGGATCAAAGAGGTTTGTGCAGTTATTATTACGACCCTCTGCAAGGCGGCAATGAAAAGGTAATTTTTGTGGTACTAACAGTATGCTGTTCGAGGCGCGTGCGAGTTGTCAACGTATAGCAAATGAAATAGTGCAGATGGAGATCTGCCCGGTGCATTCAGTCCTCACGCTCTGGGCTCCAGGTGCAGCTGCAGGGACAAAAGCATGAAGTGCTCCATCTTGGTACGAGTATGCAGGTGGCATTTCATTGTGCGATCAGTTGTCAGATGCTCATCTTTTAGAGACAGAGCATTGCCTATTGTTAGTGAGCATGCCTACATGCAGCATGTTGTCTTTTCTTTGCCCCGAGTAAAATGCAGCTCTCAGGCTCCTGGAAGCACTCCAATACTGCGGCTTTTCTTGGGTGCAAAGTCTGGGCATCCCGTGATTTGGGGAGAAATAAAGACAGAAAGAAACCTCCAGGGCTTTAAATGTACTTTAGCTGTTCTGAAGTGCTGAGGAATTTGTCATGAACGGTCAGGTTAGAAGAATGCCATTAAATCACAGCCAATCTCAAGACAAGAAGCTTTTTACTGAGACTAACAAAAAATAATGAAAGAATCACCATGCAGCAGAGAACCATAGTTGCCAACAAGCAGTTCTACATTGAACCCCTTACAAGAATGCAAAACCTTTCTTTGCTAACAGAAGTCCTGAACTCTCCAGCAATTGTTACTCAAAGCCACATTCTCTCCTAAAAATAAGCGTCTTTCATTTCTGCTCACTTTTTCTTTTCATCTTAAAGTTGCTTTCTCACAGCAAGTAACTTTAGGCTAAACTTTTCTTACTTTGAGCGGAGGACATGCAGGTGCTTTGCTGTCAGCTTCCTTCTGATGAATTTCTGGATAGATGTTTGAGAAGCCAGGTCTCGGATATTTCCAAGCACAGACACTTCACAGGTACCAGGATAAGAACCGTCATAGCAAGAAACATTGAATACTCAACACTGTTTTATCGAGTCTTAAAAGACTGGTGACGGGTTAAACTTTACAGGGCCCAGACTGAAATTCTGATTCACCTATCCCTTCTAGAAAGCTTTTCTTTAAAAAAAACGCAACCCAAACAACGCTATCCTTCACATCTATTGACTGCATCTCATTCTTTGAACACTGCCCTTCTGCAGAGCCAACACCAAAGGACCGAAGAAGGGGAAAAGAATGAAATATAGAAGAGCATCCAGAGGCGTATATTGTTTCTCATGTTGGAAACACAGACCGCATATTCCTCCCGAGGACAGCAGCCCTGGGGTTTAGTGCCCCCAAGATAGGGCTGTCGTGGTTTAGGTTCCATGCAGAATTGGTGGTGATGTTATGACGACATAGTGCCATGGGATTTAAAATACCCCTAGGGCTCTTCTGCAAGTAGCTTCAGGAGGTGGGGAGGCCAGATGGAAACAGGACTTCTTCCCCTCCCAGGATCGGTTTCCTTGCGGAGCGGATTCGGGACAGTTCTGTTTACTGCAGGTCCTGCACATGCACGGGAGCTGTGGATCTGTCAGCTTTATGGAAATTTCTGCACATTTTTGTCATGTTTATCTAAGGAAACCACTCGCCAACCGTTCACCATCTCCCCTCTCTCACCTGATAAAGGAGCGCAGCACGGTGCTTCCACCCCGCAGCCCGTACTGCTTTTCCCCTCAGTTGTGTCACAATTAATTGTGGCATGATTTTTGCTGCTCCGAACCCAGACCTCTGGGACTTTCGTAGATCTCTAGCAGCTTACTTGAGTAAAATTTGGGTAAGATTTCAGGATTTAGCCTCATCTGGATAGGCCTTGTTCCATTCCTTTCTGCTGTTCACAGAAAGTGAAACAATAGTCATGATGGTTTGCTTATTGAACCTGGGTGTTAAAGGAGAATAATCATAATACACAGGAAAGCTTCACCCATCCAAGAGAGAAGACAGCAAACTGCTAAAAAAACCAGTTACATGTGAAGAGAGAAGGCATGACTGAAACTGGAAACAAATAACACGTGCCAGTACCAGCAAAGAGCTCATTTCTATGTGACCCTGCAAGAGCGAACAGGTCTTTCCTTAGAGGCAAATACGGAGACACAAACAGACCCAAGCTGTGCCATGGGAGGCTCCAGTCCCTGTATTTATTATTAGATCATCTCCTTTATGCAATAAATTTTTATGCCTGGATTTTCTTTGGCATGGATGATGACAAAAACGACACAATCAGAGGGAAAAAAATCCAACACTGGAACTGAGACATTCTATGGGTAATTGCAATACTTCAGAAAAAAAAAATATAATTAAAACATCAAAGGCAGATTCAGCAGCCCTTCCTTACAAGCCTTGCTGTGTTTTTTCCTGACCCGGGTGACTCACAACCTTTAGCGTCCCCTGTTTCCCTTTTCTGTGGGATGCTGTAACGGGGTTTGTTCCACTCTACAAATTCTGCTTTCCAGCACATGGAGTGTTAGTTAACTCTTAACCCTTGGGAGATAAAAACAGTATGTAGTTGGAATAAGTGAAGCAATCATTTCCCTAGTCTTATCTTGTTTAATATGAAAGGAAGCAGCACCCTTTGGATGAGAAAATTCATGTGAGGAAAAGCACTGCTCAAAGTACAGTCATACTTCAGAAAAAAAATTACCTCCCCCCTTGCTTTTTAAAAGAGAAATGAGTTAAACCACCTCAATTCTTAAACCTTTTTTTTTTTTTATTGTTTATTTTTCTTGGTTAAGACAATAGAAAAGAGAATAGCACCTTCGATTCCAGGCTGTAATGCTGGATTTGGGCTTTAATCCCAATAACCACTTTTAAGCCTGAAGGTGCAAATAATTCCAGATTCTGCCTCATTGGTTCACCTTATTTAATTGCAATTTTGTTTTTTAGAGGCAATATCTTAGCAGCCAGTTTTGCTTACAGGAGGATAATGTGACATCTACAAAAAGCAATTGGCCGTATTGCACAGCTTACCTGCTCAGAAAGCCACCCCACCGAACTCCCTGTCGTACATCGCATTATTCCGCATCGCTTACCAGACAACCCCCTTACCTAATGGAAGGATTTCACTCCTCTCCAAATGCTTTCATTTTTCTCTAGAAAATGAGGCCGTATTTTTCTGTGCATTCTTGTTTAACCGTGAGAAGTTTTAAGAAACTTTCTTTACACTATGTTTTTCTGCATAAGAGTTAAACCGCTTTATATTAGAATTATTCAGATAGTACAAACCTAACCCTAATGCAGATCCTTTTCAAGCAGTAAAACAGTGTTTATAGCAGCATGGTTTATTCTTACTCAGGAAAGGAAAAGGCTAAACCAGCATAGGGAACATTAATTTCAGCATAAATTTACCCCCATGAGAAACTGTGGTATGTTAAAAGAAAGTCAGAGCTTTTTTGGCATTCTTTTACGTACAAGTGCAGACTGAAGGCTAACACTGAGCCTACAAACCCATCTTTTCCCAGTGAAAGAACTTGAGTTATACTTGAAAATGTTTAATTTATAAATGCTAAAATCAGATTTCGTATATGCAAATATAGTAGTCTGAAAGCAAAATGAGCCTAATCTTTAAATTCTCTTATATTCTGATCTGTAAACAAAACACTTTCCCACAATTTTTCATATGAAATTTTCCTTTGAATGTGCAGAAAAAACAACAAAAATATTAATTTTCAGTAAGTGATTGCCTGCACTCCATATAGACAGGCATGTTTTCTCTTTAAAAGGTTTATTTTCAAATATGAGTCACTCCCCAAATATGGCCAGACTTCATTTTACGCTGTAAGTTTTCTCATGTCATTTGAATCAGGATTGACCATAAATCAGGATGAACCATTCTTGAAAAGACCCCAGTATGACTGCAGGCAACATAAATATTTGATCTGCTTTTTCTTCATGGTGGGTTTTTTTTTTTTTAACTGCATTCCATTTGTGATTCGGAGGTTGGGGGGAGGAACAACTTTCCGTGTGAATATAGTATTTATTACCACTTTTGGTCTTTTTTGACCTTGCTTTCTCTTTCTTACTTGGAACTGAACATTCAGATACAATTATTAGCTTTTGGGTTGGGAGGGTTAAAGGGAGGCAGATGTAGATGAATTAAGCAACATGCTTAACAGGTAGAAAATCTATAGGTCAGCGAAGACTGTCAACCATGCAGCTATTATGTCTGTAAGCCAATACAAATAAATTTACTCTACTATAGCCTGTTTAGTGTCCAGAGCATTGAACTAAAAAAATATTCTTGCTGAATTTTAGTTCACTGGAGTTACATCTACGGCAAGTTTGCTGAAATGGGGTCAATACTTCATTATTTCTTACTGAAGCCCATAGACATCGGCGGGTATATTTGCCTCCATCTTATCAATGAGGAGCCAGAGTAACGGAGATAGTGAGAGCACGTGCCAAGTCACGAGTCGTGATGCCTCTGCGTCAGAGCAGGGCAGGGGTATCCAAAGCAGTTTTGGACAAGCTCACCTGCCCACCAGCTGCGGCGTAGCTCCACTGACGTACTGGTATATGGCCGGCAACGTTATCCAGAGCAGGGACAGGTATCTCAGCACAGAACCGCCTTGTGTAGTGGGGGGACTCTCAGGGTCACATCTGGCCTTGCCCACGAGCTCTGTGCCCTGGGACATCCTCACACAGGCTGCTCGCCTGAGCTCCGGCTGATGGCGCTTCTCAGGTTGTCACAGCACTTTTTCCTTTCCAGTTTGCAGTTTCCTAATGAAAGGTTGGACCAGATGATCCTTGAGGTCCCTTCCAACCTGGTATTCTATGAACGTGCTCTATCTTCTTTCGCCATAAATCAGTTTATAGAAAAAGACACCAAACCCGTACTGGTTAAACTGTTAACTGTCTGCTCTGCTCTTTCCGTGGAAAAAAGCGCTTGAACATCACAAGGTGCTTGCCAGCTCCCCAACAGTCCCCAAAATGTTGACTCAGGTGTTTCCTTCACTGGCTTCCCCAGTTCTTGTCACCTAACAGCCACCCCAGAGCTGCCCTGAAGCAGTTCAGCCTCCACTGCTGGTTTGTACCTGGTTTCACATCCCATTATCTGTACCAGAGAATGATTTTAAACATATGGGACTAGCCTCTGCTCCTTATCTTCCTCGCCACTAATAGCTGCTTTCATAATTACATGATGTGGAGTTAGGTGACTTGGGAATTCACGTTTGTGTTGCAATGGGATAAAAGTGCATTTAGATCATTACCACCAGATGTCCTGGCTCCTCATTTGCAGGAGGGAAACGAGTAAGTTCATCAAGTCTGTGGCCTTCAATCCCATTTGCGTATGCGAGCTGCCCCCTAACTCTACCGGCCTTGCTAGCGTAACACAGCGAACACCCCTTGTGGGGTCAAGTACATCCATCATCTGTGCCTGTGGGCAGAAGCAGGCAGAGAATACACAGGAGAGGGAACTTGGCCTGGCTGTTTAACATGCTGGCCAGCCTTCGTGATGTTAAGGATCAAGGCAGCGTATCCCACCAGACACAACGAAAGCTGGGAGGCAGGTTGGGGCTTGAATTTACAACTGTGGCAGCTTACTGTTTTCCGAGCACCTGCGTGGAGTAAGGTAAGATACTCACTCTCGTAGACAGGATCTCTATCCTCGCACTCTGCTGTGTAATTCTTCAGGACCATAGTTTCGTGATCCACCCATTCACTCACAAATCAATATATATTAAAATAAAAAAAATATATATAATAAGAATGGGATGGTCTACAGGAAGGAACTTCTAATTCAGTTACTTCAACTGTTTTTCTTGGGATTGATCCAGCTGCTTCAGCTTTTAAAATCTTTCCAGATTTTGCCTGTTGTTCATAGGCAAGGCCTCTTTCAGACATTATCTTACAAGCACTGGTCCTGCTTGCGCTGCGGGCGATAGCAGGTTCCCAGGTCACAGTGGCAGCAGGATCAGTGCTCTTGAAGTCAATGCACCGTTCATATGAGTAAAAACTGCAAGATCAGAATAAGAATTACTGGTCTCAGACCATCCTAAGATACTGTTTCTAAATGCCTTACAATGGGTTAATACATTATTAATAGAGGATATAAAGCATGTTTAGACTGCATGCATGACAGGCGGTTATGAACACAATAGAAGATGTCATACATGGCTACAAGCCATGTTTCTAAACAACCTATTGACCTCTTCAGCAATTAATTAAAATGCATTAAAATATCTATTAATCATTCATTAACCCTTTACGAGCTATAAATGAGCCTTAGTAAGAAGCATGACTGAGTTACTAATCCTGTGCTGGCAGCTATTGGGTCAAATTTAGATCTGAAACGAGCCGGTGCTGCTCCCCAGCGATTCCCCTGACCTGGACTGGCCTTATTTACGGTAGCAAGTTGCTAGCTAATGAGCGGGGGGTAAACGGGCAGCCCTCCCTGGGAAGGCAGCAAGCCGAGGAGGTCTCTCCCGCACGCCGGTTCCCGACAGCAGCCTGGCAGCTCACGCCGGTGCCGGGGAGAATTAGGCAAAAGGTCGAGCAGCATTTTTCGGGGCGGACTCGGCGCGCAGGCTGGAGAGATGTGGCAGCGCCTGCGGAGCCGCAAGCAGATTTCTATGCTGAGCGAAGCACAGGGACCCTGAATCCCTTGCATTGGTGGGAATATTTATTCAAATGGTAACAACTGTGGGCAGGAGAACTTTAATTATTCATTGCTGCCCAGTAAATTCTAACAGAGGGAAACAAGCAGTGCTGCAGATAGGTAGCCCGGGGTTTGCCCCTCTGCTTTATTTAGCTGGGAACATGGGAAGGTGCTGGAGAAACAGGTTTTGTTCCCATCCCTCAACCCCCAAACTTCACAAGTGCAGTATTTACTGTGCCAGACTTCTTAATATGTCTAAATTTAATTTGATTCCAGTAATGTTCCATAACTGCTATAATAAAAAACAAGCACTAGAATGATTCTCCATCTAAATCACATAATGGAGGAGACTAGGGGGAACAGCCTTTATGGGAGATTAGTCAAAATAAATAACTATTAAGCTAGTCCACTGTCAGGAGAGGATGGCGTGGAGATGCAAACTCATTAGCTCAGCTGGAATACAGTAATTACTACACGGTTCTGCACTGCCGCAAGCAGCGCCGCTCCTATTCCAATGTATGGATTGCAGTTTATGTAAATGAGGAAGAAGAGGCCAGAAAATGAATCTGGGGTAAGTACCTATCTTTTTTTTTTTTTTTTGTAGAATTGGAATTACGCAGCTAGTAGGACTCAGTGTCACTATCACCTATCTGGGCTAACAGTTACAAACACAAAATTGAGATTCTTGCATTCCAAGTTCATGGATATTTCTTCCCTTTCCCCTTCTGACTGTAACACCACTTAATGAAAAATTAATTTCTACTTGGTATCAGTAAGTAAATAACAGAACTGGGTTGAGCAGCTCGGGTCCCACACATGATGCTAAACACATTACAGAATTTTTCAACCTATACGGTAGGGAAGCAGTACACATCTTCTCCGCCATAAACTACACAGGAGATGGCAAAACTGCCAGTTCAGAGAAAGACAGCTCCACATCAAGTGTGCTGTTGGCTGATGAAATCATAAGACCTTTTAAGTGATATATGCTGCTAATAGCAGGCCTGTTAAACATTTTATTATTTGCACTGAGGTGGTTGTCCCTTTACTTTGCACATCAGCCGATGTCACATGGGTATACAGTAAAGATGGCATGCAAATTAAAATCATCAAGTTAAAAAAATCAACTCTGGATTTGAATTTATTAATTCAAACCTGTGAGACAGGCAGTTGAACCAACATCCATAATCTGAAACTAAAGCTACAACCCCCAGAAACAGGCTACGAGATCTGTATTTGTGCAGCAGCAATGCAAAGTCAACAAACATGTGCCTCCGCAAGCTGGCGGCAACAGCAGATGACACAGTCCCAGCAAACAGGCACACACCCTTGCCTTCATTATTTTCACCAGAAAAAAATATTTATAATACTCAGAAGCAGTCAAAAAGAAAGGGAACCCAGTCTGGCAGGCATTTTATAAGCGTGTAATACTGCGTACCTGAAGAGCTGCTTACCACCTCCTTCGGCGAGGCACGCTAATGAGGCTGCTCCTGCCATGCACGGGCTAGCGTTAGTAGCTGTCAGCCCGTGCAGGTGGCAGGTTTTAGTTCTACGTGAAGGCGAAGGAAAGAAAACATGTCAACAAGAACATCGTACAGACAGGCTGCAAAGGCTGGTTTAAAGTCCATAGTTACAGCAGTAAATGCGGCAACATATTTTAACGATTAGTAGAAAGCTGGCTGGCTACTGCGCATCGAGTCCTTCGGAGTATTCATACTATGGCTGATGCTTTCACTCTGTGCAAAACTATAAAGTAATGGACAAAACCAACCATTTTAAATATTTCTGAGTATCTTGATGAATGCTATAACGTTGCTGACAAATGACAGGCAACATTCACGACACTAGGCTCCATGAGCTGGAGCTGAGTGTCAGAGACAAGCGGATTAATGGCTCTTATTTGCTGTAATATTTTTAGCAGAAAATGAGCTAATTTGTATAAACTGCTGGCTAACAGATGAAGTTTTGTAAGTCTTGCCAAGGAGGAAACAAATTCAAAACAAGCAGAGGTGATTTTTTGGGGTACTTATGATCATAAGAACATACAATATTTGTCAGCTAGTGATACAACACAGAGGTCTGAGTGGTTTGTACCATCTAACTGTAGACTCCAAGCTCCTGATGTGTTTGCCTTAGGTAAGCCAGGTCAGAATCCCTCATATCCTGATCGAAACATGGAACATTGAGAGATGAGAGAGGTCCTTGGGATTCTGAATTGCCTTCTGGTCTTTCAGAGCAGATTTTAAGGACCTGGATCTCCCTCTGGGAGTGTCTGTGCTTCTCCATATGCTGCGCGGAGCCTGAGGTCACTAAGGTCTCAGTGTAGGCACTCCAGGTAAGCGCATAAGCTTCAACTGAATTAATCCCCTTTCATGGCCAGGCCTTGAGAAAGCTTCTAACTTGAGGAAACCTCAGCAGGGGAAGTCTTACAAGCTGTGTTTGCCAACACAGCTCAACGCGGACACACTTTGGAGTCCAGTCATCCCTTAGAGAGACTGTGATCTGCGTTGTTCAACCTCTACTCTCGGCTGGCCAAGCTGACTTCCCTCTGGAGACTCTAAGTAGCTGTAATTTCTCTTCCTCTGCCCCCAGGGATGCTGTTAGGGCTGCGCGACTTGTCCTTCTTCAAGCCGACAAAGATTTGTCAGAGGCAATATATACGGGATGGGAATCCTGCCATCACAAAACTTTGGGTATCACACGGGACTCAGAAGCTATGATAGCTGGGCAATACTTATCTTTTCTCCAAATTTAAGGCTCTTTGAGCAGTTGACAGCTGTTTTTCAGCTTTGTGTTTGTGTACAGCATCTCTGGTCTCTAATTATCCATTTAGGTCAATACTCGTGCAGAAAGGCATACAGAGCATGGCACATACATGAGTAAAATTAAGATGCAGCAAGGCCAACTTGCTAGATCAAGAGTGGGTTTAAGCAAATGCAAAGACAAGTTGAGGCTGGGGAGTTAGGGACAGATCTATAGTACGTAGGGAGCTGGTTGCAGCCCCTTATATACATTGGCTAAGACTTTCCATTGCAGCAGTGCTTTTGGCTTATTTTCTTTTTTTTGAGAAGCACTCATTCTTGAATGTTGACAGCAGCCCTTTAGCGTTCAGCGGGCGGAAAATCCAGAGACTACAGCTGTGCCTCCAGCTTGTTCCAAAAACTCCACTTGGTTGAAACTAAATTACAATGTTTTGTAAAACTGGAATATCCTCTCTTGGTTGCATCCCTCACAGAAATCAAAGTGGCATGCCAAGAAACCCAAAAGACTAAAACCAAACAAGCACACTCTAAAATAACCCTAGCTGCTACTAAAGCAGCAGCAGCACATGCTGTTCTGTGAATATCTTGAAGCTGCTGAGCAGCTGTAATTGTGGAAGAGCAGAGTCAAGCCACCCTCTCCAAGTTCCCATATGACAGTAATAACCCTCGCTCCCCTCTTCACCCCCAAAGAGCAGATCAGCCAAGAGCTCCTTCCAGCATGCAGAGAAGATGGGGCCAGGGAGAGAGGCGGGCTAGATAACCTCTTCAGGTTCAGCATATGGACTCCACCCATCTTTTTCTTGATGATGTTAGCTGGAAGTTGTTATTGTTATGAAGATTTAGAAAGCTCTTTTCCTTTAATAGCTTGAAAGTCATATTAAGAAGCCCATCTTTAAGGCACAGCTTCCTCTCAACTCCTCAGACATTTGGATACATCTGATTTACAACTGAGAGTGAGAATCTTATTTTGGCTCCCTTGTTAATAGACATCATAGCAACGTCTAACAACACAATCACATATTATTTCTTCGCTGGTATACAAAATGCACATATAGGGGGTCAGAATGCAGGCTGCACAGGTAACTACAAAACCAGCATTTTCTAACTCTGCCTTCTTGTTTTCCAATCTAAATAATGCTTTTAGTGCAGGGGAGTTCTATACATAATTATACAGATTGCAATAGTGCAGTCAGGAATCAGGACCCCATCAAGCTGGCATTATACAAACATACAAAAGATGGCCAGCTTGAAAGCCACAGGGGGACTTGCAACCACTCCCGGTACTACCACTCTTTATATACGACTCAGCGACAGAACGTGGTGGTATCGTACAGAGAATGTTTTTATGGCTCTGAAGCTACCTTATTCAGAAAATCTCATGCTAATCTGTTAGTCATCTTGAATGAAATTGCTTCATTTGGCAGTGCAAACGATCAGCCTTTTGAGATTTGTACCCACTAACTTTAGGCTTTTTCCTAATACTGAGAAAATATGATGGCACGGTGTTTGCTATGGGAACACAGTGATGTATCATAACCGTAATTGCTCTGAGGTCACAGAACTTCCATCAGAGATGACATGAGAACATGCCTGTTAGAGAGCTGCCATACAATGGTTTTCAGGAATCAGCTTCCTCAAGCAGTAGCAGATGAAGGGGAGCTGTGAACTAGCCGATGAAAATCATCATTCTAAAATAACAGCAGCTTTAAGTTCAGAGTTTGTTACACAAGTAAAAGTCGATGCAACTGGAGTCTGTGTAACGTGAAGGACACGTCACCCAGTGATACCACGTGGCCATTCCTGGGCAAGCCAGCCTGACATGACATTTATTTTTTAGCAGTGGATAATGTATTACTGCTTTCTCCTGAAAGGAAATTGGGGTAGCAGCTGCTGTGTAGCAGGAGAGTGTAAGTGTGCATGTTTTGAGAGACTCCTTGCATTTATAATGAAAAAAATAATGGTTAGCAGTACTGGAGATTTAGATAGAGCCAAGCACAGTTGGGAGGATGAAGACTCAAAAGGAGAAAGGTGGCCACGGGGCTAGGATTATTTGAAATCACCAGATCTGGAATTTTAGTCTCTTTGTACCTCATTAAACACACAAGCTTTTTCAACACTGATTATGAAAAAGGTCTAAGTAAATAGGCAGAGCCAGATAGCTTGGCTAAGGACAGATGGATAGTGCCTTAATCTTCATCAAATATGTCCAAGTTCTTTAATGTCCATAGCACATGAAGCTCCTGATCTCAGTAGCTCTGGATGTAGATGTGGACAGGTTTAGCACAGATCAGAAATATCCTTAATTTTTCATGTTTTGTTAAGAAAAAAGGCAAAGGACAAACAGAACACAATTCATATTGACATTGGGAGCTGCCAGTCCAAAGGGCTGAATCAGCTCTGTGGTTCCAGGGCATGCCAGTGCCACCTGATAGGGCTGGTCGGTCATCAGGTCAGCCTGTGTCCACTGAAACCAATTTCAACTGTGTAAAGAATATCGGACTCATTTTAGTACCTGCTCCGCGAAATCCTCCACAGAGGTACAGCTTCCCTTCCACGCAGCCTGCGCTGGTAGAGTTTGTTCGTAAGGAGAGGAGGGGAGAAGGCATAGCAGGTCCATCCCTCCAGAAGTCTCCATCAGGGTTATAAATCTCCACTGCATCAAGACATTTCCGTGTCTGTCCCCTGTCGCGACCAAGGCACCCAATTCCTCCTGCAAAAGATCCGTAGGTGAAATGCAGCAGTCCCAGGTTCTGCTGAAAAATACATTGCTGGCTGCATCATTTTTTGTTTACATGTCCTCATCTCCCTCCCTTTCTTTTCCCTTTCACAGCTCCAGAAAGTTGCTAGATAGTAAACTCAAAGCAGAGGCTACTGCGTTATCTACAGACATCAAAGCGAGATCCTTTCTGAAGTCTTGTATCAAAGGAAGGACAAGCAGCATGTCTTCAAAACGCAAAGGTATTTTGTCTTGTTTTCTGTAGTAGAAATTATCATAATTACTTGTTCTGTGTGCTGGACAAATCGCTTTATAATTAAGTTGCAATGGATCAAAAGTTATTCTCCAGTTACTGTTAGTGGATTTGACCCTCACACTTGTTAATCAGCGATCAGTTGGATTTTTTTTTTTGTGTCATTCCCAATAAAAGAAAAAGATTACACCCATTTCTTAAGGGAAATCAAGTTCCAGAAACAAACCCATCCGATATGCAGGAATGCCAGTTATTCGTGACAAGCCCTGCTGTTGAAGGGTTAATTAAGATGCCTAAAGTTGGTGTGCAGGATTGAAACAGATCCTGGTTTTCATTTGCTGGGACATACCACAACAGGCTGCAGACATACCTGAGGTCTCAGCGTACGCTGCAAACGCTGTACACTGACATCACAGTGTAAACACTGCCTTCCCAAATCCTTTCCAGTGCTCAAATTCAGATTTTTGAATTCACAGCCTTTGGTTCTCGAGAATTAATATGCTGATGTACCCTCGCAGATTTTCCGTACATGCCAACGGATGCAGCACCCTGTAACGAGCACTGATGGCACGCTGAAGCAGTTCTTTTGTGCATGTGTGTGTATGTGACCACTTTTAAATATCAAACGACTGCAATATGCAAGGAGTTTCCAGCTGAAGGCTAGCTTTCCAGATACACATGTAGGACTGCTCAGTTGTGCAAATCCCAAATGCCATTGTATGGCATTTATGCCCTCGCATACGCAAAGGGAAAGGACTGCAAGTATAACGCGTGCAAGGTTGGGGAGGCTGCTTTTAAAATATATTGCCCCTAGTGCTGTTAAGCTGGTCTGTCAGAGAAATGAGCCCCTGGTGCTCAAAGTTTTACTTGTATATGGTTTTCCATCTACCTCTTAATATGGACTGTGTTACTTTTTCAACCTTTTGTGCGTTCTCCAAAGGTATTTGCAAGAGGCAGCGACAGGTAAATGGGGACTGTAATGCTTCAGATTTGCTACCACTGTGTTCCTGATCTGGATTTGAGAGTCAGGTAAAGACAAGACCAGTTATGCCTGTATCAGAGCAGCAAAATTAGAACCAAATTCAGTGTCCATTATCATCGGCAGGAAGTTTTCCTCCAGCTGAACTTAGCAGCATTTGATTCAGTTCAATATTTGAATTTGAAAACCTCACTGGGTTTGGTTTTCAGTTCCTATTCCACGCACAGCAAATCTTTCCTTGCCCTAATACCTTCCAACAAGGTCCTAGCAGTTGGTATTTGGCTCCCCTCAGTGTGTGCTTAAACAAAGCTAGCATCCAAATGCTTTCATTACTAGCTTAACAGCCCCAGCTAAGCAGCATTTGCTCTGATGGGCTCCTCTTCTGAGGCTTGATTCACCTAAGAGAGCTGAGGCAGGGAATAATTGTGGTCATGGCATTTTGCTAATCATTTCCATGCCAAAAGGGGAGTTGTATGCATCGTCATGCTGAGCCTTCCTCACGATGGAGTCTCATGGAGCTATTCCTTAGGACTCTTTGGAAACAAGGATAAGTTTCAGAATTCAAACATTTACTTATTGTATTGTTCTTTACGCCAGGAGCATTACCCTCGTCTATGCAGTATTCTCCGCTATTCCTTAACGGCTTGTAAGAGAGGTGCCACGCTAAGGACAGGACAATATTCCCCTAAATTTATCAGGAAAGTTTTTAAGGGCTAATAAATTTTTTAACTGATAAGGCTATTTAATAGATATAGAATCAGGAAGGCCATGTGATAAACTAGCATCCTTGTGTAGAATCAGAGAGTACAGCATGCAAGACAACTTGCTACCAGGGTACGTACAGTCTACAGAGTGCAGTGCAATGTAGACAGAGATACTTAAGCTGGTTTTAACTGGGGACCAATAACATCAAAGCTCCCCATGGACTAATTTGATCTGTTCAAAAGACAGCTTTGTGCCAAAGACAGGCTGCTGCTGGTTATCAAGCTAGCGTTTTCTAGAATTAGCCCAGGTGTTACTGTACACCACTGAAGAATATGCACTCACCCAAAGGAAAAGAATGAAAGAGCATCTTGTTCAATCAGAGGAATGAGTGGTACCAGTTAGGGAACGCGTGCGGCATGCCAGAGTCAAACAACAACAGCTTTGCTGGTTGCCTCAATATTTCAAGGGGGACAGTGGACAAAATGCCCCAGAACTCTTCTAGAAGTGTAATTGCTGTTTATTTCTTAGCTTATTTTTATTGCCATTTTCTAAATTGAGTAACTGTAGGGCATGGTAACTTCAGAAAGAAGAGAAATAATCAGATACAAAACCGATACAGCACAGTCAGTAACTTTTTGCAAAAAAAATCACAACCATTACCACTTAATGAAGACATTCAGCTGCCAGTCCAGGGGATTTGCCTCCAAACATTTTTCCTGTGTAGTTATTAGAAAAGTAATCTGTCGTGATCTATTGGAGCATCTTCTCAAAAGTTTAAGAGCTACCACATATTTTCAAGCATTTATGAAACCTTCATTGGATAGTTTAAGCCATTTAAATTTAACTCCCTTTAATCCTGTCATTATCAGACACAGTCCTGAAGGTACAAAATATCTCCACAGCCATTTCAGATAAATCCAATTTCATGTTCAATTTACAACAAGGGCAAAGCTAAATTCTCAGCAAATAGAAAGTGAGAAGGAGTAGTCAGAGGGGAGTAAAGTTTAATTTTCAAGCTTAGAAAAATAGTATTCTGAAAAACAAGAAATCAAGAATTTCAATCTCCTCTTCTAAAGCAATGCTAACACTGAAATATTGCTAACAAAGGAATCTGAGGATATTAGACTCTGCCAGCACTGCTTTGCTGTGTTCCCAGACACCGTAGTTGAGAAATACTCCTGTGAGACAATACTCTTTTTCCTCTGCAGAGACTGATGTCTCAGGCCTCTTCCCAAAGAACCGAATACACAAATCAACAAAAAAAGTTCTCAAACTTAAATCAATTCACATCTGCAACCGAGCGGAGGCATCTCACGTTAACCAGGCTATCCATCGTCTACAATACGTATACCAAGCAAGACTTCAAATTGGCAGAAAAAAGAAACTTGCTGTGTCAGGCAACTTGGGCTGCTTTGTGCTCCGTCACTCACGACTCCAGATCATCCTGTCCCACTGCCTTCTTTGCTCAGAGTTATGAAACCATTAGGAGTGCAAGTGGAGACACGTGGAATTACAGTTAAGACCATGAAGATTGCCTTTATTTTGTGTTCTCTGAGCAGAGCAGCTGAACAACTGAGTTCATGCTCTGCCGCTACAGGAGCCTCTACATAAAATGGAGGAGGTAACCTTAAAAAGGCTAAGGGAGAGTGCAGTAAAGAGGGCAGAAGGTTGTAGGTCATCTGGGGGAAGCTCTTGTGCCAAGTGGCCCACCAGCAGCGCGTGGATCTGTACTTGCCATTGTACCTTAAACCACCCAGAACTATAGATGGGGTCTTTAAAACACACATGCTGTGGTCGCAGCCTCCCGGGAGTCCCAACAGGTATGCAGGAGGGCAGCAATTGCTATTTCCATGCCCACGGACTGGAATGGATGCTGGGGAGGGTCCTTCATTAACCCACACTCACCTATCTCATCAGGAACAGAGCGGGTGAACTCAACACCACCTGGCTCAGTCCTCTGCATAAAGCGCAATTGTATGTCCTTTGTGCAGGGGGAGATAGATTTCTCACTGGGAGTTTTGAACATTTCTGTCATTTTCACATTCATCGCACAAGAGGATTTAATCCCAGAACTCAGTCTTTCTCCCACCCCCCTTACAAATACACCCTTTCAACACATTAGGCTTTTTACATTATGTGCTTTCCCTAGGAGATATTTCAGATACCACTGAAGGTCTAAAAAAAGCCAATGAAACCACCTTTGTGTTCCCAAACCCATTAATGCTTGAGAGCTTTCCATATCATGCTTGGATGATTCTGCAATCAAACATACTTTTCAAGGGCACTCTGTAGGCAGTGGTTCTAATGGACTTTAAATTTAACATGAAGCTCCATTAGTAAAATAAATATATAAATAAAATACACGATCTTTATTAAGAAATGAGGATAGAGAAGACAAGCCTTTGATGCACAGAAGGCAAAGGAGGGTAGGTGATGTGATTAGCACGTCTTCAGAATGCCAATGAGGTGGGGTTCTGTGCCTTGCTATGCCCACACGCTGCTCGTAGCCGGCTGAAGGCAAAGCACACTGCTTTGGCTGAGGTCAGCTGCCTCCCTCTTACCCCACGCACGTCTGAGAGGCCTGAATGCAATTTGAGTCACATCAGTTCTAATAATAGGACACCCTTCCAGCACTTGAGGGGGAACGTCTGTAATGGCAGTGAAGTGGCAAAGCGTCACTAGTAATAATTAGTTCAGCATGTGCAAAGGAAACAAGTGCCTTAGATATATCTGCATATTTCTATAGGAGCGAGGATGACATGCAGTTGAGTTTCAAGAGACAGGGAACATTCCTACCTACGTGGACCCAGTGACTTCACCCATATCACTGATACTCGCAAAAGCAGGCACTGGCGCAGAGCAATTGCACTTCCAAGTCTCATCCACACCGAGCTCTTATGCAGCTAAATTCGCCAGGCAGCTGAGTCCAACACGGACAATTTTTTTCCCCCAGGATAGCCACCCAGCTCCAAGTCTAGATTGCTCATTGCACGGACAGGGTGGCTGACCAAAATGACACCTACAAGGTGGTTGGTGGTCCAGATAGGACTGAAAAGAGCTTATGTACTCCATTGAGAGCGGCAGGGTGATGGACACCTCTGAATATCAGGCTTCATACCATTTAATTTGCTTCCCCCACTAACAGGCACCTGAAATTAGATATGAACTACAGTCTCTCAGCCAGAGCAGTATATCAGGGAGCTGCTTCCAAGGGGAACATGACCCAGGTAACGAGCTCACCGTCAGGGCGCAGCTCCGCAGGACCAGAGGCGGGTGACTGCAGAAGGTCCTCCCAGCAGCTGTCAGGCAAAGGCAAGGTGACAAGAAAGAGCTAGCCCCCAGGCCTGTGTTTAAATGACCTATGGGCAGAGGGTGTGGGTGGAGGCCCCAGGTGATGCTGGTCAGGATGATCAAGACCTATTAGTGCCCTCAGGGCACTGACACTGTAATTCTTTATCATATAATTAAGTCCTCAGATCTCAATACGGAGAAATATGTATTCTTACTAGCGCCTCTTCGAATTTTTATGAAAGGAACCTGGGAAATGGGTGAAAAAAAAAGGAGTAATTCTCCAACCAGCGAGTGAAATCTAAGCTTTGCCTCCCGTAAAATAATTCACGATTGCATTGATCTCTGGCATGCACAATGGATTTAATAGCGCTAATCTCTTATGTAACATTTCCCTTCATTACTCTTTAACGGCACTCAAGCTGAGAGTCTCAGCACTTACCTTGCTCGCTCACTCTCTGCGAAGCAGGGCTGCATAGCTGGTTTCTCAGAGAAATGAGGAGCAATAAAGCTAGCCCTGGCAGGCACTTCCAAAGATGAAACCGAGAAGCACTGTCATTCTTTACTAACAGAGAGCAAAACAGATGAGGTAATGCAGCTTGTAGAAGGCATCAGGGCAAAAGATTGATTAGAAGCAGGGCTGAAAGAATAGATGATTTTCTTCCTAAACGTGGTCAACACTTTGGTTCCAGCTCCTTCTTTTCTCCTGTAATGCCTTGTTCTCATTGCCTTTGATAATCCTTAAGTGAGTAGAAAGCATTTCTGACCTCACCTATCAGACCAAATTTTTGCCTTTTTTTGTTCCTCCCTGCACACAGGCACTACGGAGGCTGTTGCACAGGTGTAACAGAGCAGAATCAGGCCCCTAAGCCGCTACTTGTCAGAAGTCCAAAGCGTATTTATAAATAGGCATGTTTATTTTAGAAGAAGGTGTTATTCAAATGCACAGTTAATACTCAAGCATGAAAGCTAAAATGTCTCCTTCCAGCCCCTCCTACACACGCTTTCCTTTCCAGAGAGACCCCAAAGTACATATTCAAATAAGTATTTTATGATCAAGACACTCAATATTTAATTGAACCTCATTTAACTGCTTAAAACTTTTAAAAGAAGCTCTCAGCAAGAACTCAGGGGGAAAAAAACAAGTTGTAAGAGGTGGGATGCCAGGCTAAGGAGGATAAACAAAAATTCTTTCATTCCTAAATCTTTCCTAACAGGATTTCTCATTTAAGTCCTTCTATATGTTCTTATTTCTAAAGCAGGAATTATATAACATAAAAGGAACACATGGTTAAAGCTGTCATGGTGATACAACATTTTTTACCAGTGACCCGTATTTCAGAGACAGTAGTTCTACCGAGTGTGTTTTAACATAAGCTAATGAATATGGCATTCAAATGGATTCATTTGGATAAATTTTCCTAATTTTTCCGTTGGCTGTAATGAGTTTTCAGAGACTTAGCTGGAATTCTTAGCTTATTTTCTTAAGCAAGAGATTAAAATGCATGACCTTAAATAGAGCCCTCCCATCTGGTTTTCTTCCAAAAGTGTCTCAATTGCCTCTGTCATTAAGAACACAATACTGCTCTTTCTTGGGCTTTCCAACGAATATAGTTATGTTCCTGGGAAAATATGGAGAGAAAGAGCTAAGACCAGTCAAATGGGATGAATAGGAGAAAGGATTTTGAGCCTTAGGAAATGCTGTTCATTTACTTATGAGGATTATGTACACTATATAAATAGCATAAGAATCTCTAGGAACAACAAACAGACAATTATATTGCAGGATTGCTGATTAAGAGACATGGTACAGGTTCCTGAACAATGCTATTACTCAGACCGAAAACTCTAATCTGTTTCTCATTTTCCTTCCACCAGTGTGACTCTAGAATAATTCCATTTAAGTCATTAGGGTTTTACACGCTGGAGCTGGCAATTAGGCTGGGAAGTGTTTTTGGACAGTGACTATGTACTCTCTGTTCTGTGCCAACAGGACTTTTCAGAAATTAACACTTCAAAGGCTAAGCATCAGATTCTGATCTGGGTTAGAACAAAATGAGTCTGACATAACACAACTGAGATCAGCAGACTACTTACTACAGATTTACACTGACATGGATGAGAGCAAAAATTAGACTTGTATATCAAACAATCTGCTACTGCATCTTATTCAAAGCTAGTGCTCCAGCTATGCTTTTTGCTTCATATTTGTGATAGAAATTGCATTCACACATCAGAGACATTAGAGAGGATCAACTTTCCGTGCAGTGATTTTTCACTTATGCTCTAGAGTCCCACCTCATCCTGAATGTGCTGACACCTGTATGAACTGCAGAGGAAGGCAGAGATCCTGCCTGAAAGAGCTGACAAACTTACTTCGTTTAAGGCCTTTGTTTTCAAGAGTTGCTTGAAAGAAGTCTCATCTCTCTGCAACACCACTTTATGTATCCAGTTAGAGTTATATATGTCTTTATTTGATGTTTTTATTTCTGGGAAGCGGGGCTTGGTTCTCGTGGCATGCAGAAGATACCTTTCATTTGCCTGCTTCCACCTTGCCTCCCTCCCTCTCCTTCCTCTCCCCCCAGTAGCCCCCAGTGGATCTTCTGAGATGGGCGCAGAGTGCAGGAAGCCCATGGAGACAGTGCACCACACAAGGAACAAGTATGATATGAAAAGCGGGTGATGCTTGTGGGACAAGCATTGACATCAAGCATGCTTCTGAATTGCCCCTTCGCTGAGTGTCCCATGAGCGTCCATGGGAGCCTGTTAGATGGTCAAGTTCTGTGCACACACACTTCACCATGGGGAACCTCCATTTGGAGTGAGAAGGGGTATAAATGGCAATGGTAGAGACTCCACCAAAGTCTCTCTCACCTGTAGCACAAAAGCTTAGTCATTATGCCTGAGCATAGATGTCTCTGAGGTCACTACATGAGGACAACGTACGAGCTGTGATCCTCTTCAGAATGTGTCTTTTTGCACAAATCGCCCTTGACAGCATCCTTCTGGACTCCCACAGTGCCCCCCATTCCCTGTGAAGCAGGGTGATGTCCGAGGGATCCACAGCTTCGAACAGCCTGCAATGGTTTTACCATCCTCATGACAGTTGCTGTTCTTTGGTCTGTCAGCATCAACCTCCGTTCCTTCCACTCCCATTCTCTCCTGAACATCATCTGCATGATCACATCAGCCAGATTAAGAGCGCTTTCACTCTCTTCCTTTCAACACCATGAATTGCCCGTTCACCCTGCCAGGGCTACCATGGCAATAGTTTCCAAAGGAAAACTGTACCCACCTCGCAGCCCACCAGCCTGAGAACCCGCAAGGTAACAAGCACTTGTCACCACAAATAAACCGTGGAATCTAGCTTTTCTGTGTGAGGTTTTAATTACAGTTGGCGAGCGTGAGTTTACAGCTGGAGATGAGGCCATGTGTGATATCAGCAGAATAAGATGCCAATATCAGTGACTGTATCACTGTTTCCAAACAGAATTTGTTTGGAAATTGCTTCATCATTTTGAGAGGTCTTGGAAAATGCTTTAATCTCTTCCACAGATTCTTCAGACTGTGATGGTTAACATTTGCCAACCACATTGTCTTCTCAATTTTAACAGGTAAATCTTTATTTCCACCCATACAATTAAAGGTGGATTAAAACCAGCATATTCAAAGGTAGAATTTGTTGACAAATCATTTTTTGGCTCAGTGTCAGGTTTATCTTTCAATTAAAAAATTAGTTCTAGTATTATTTGATTTCCTAAGGAAGCAAGACTCATGCAGTTACCCTCACTACACGTGTGGTCTGTATCTGCGTTTACATTATTTTGTCTGCCTTTCATAGCTTTTGCGCCTGTTGGCCAGTTTCAACCAAATTTTACAGATTTATGGACGTTAAAGTCTTCACAAGGTTTGTGAAAATAGGCAATCAGGAGTTTGTGGAAACAACTCGGACCTAGGTCAAAATGCCTTCCCTGCGATCGATATTCATGCTACCTGATGGTAACTCATTTGTGTCTACACTTGCTGCAGTTACACCTTGAGTGGACGGAGCATCAGAACGGAGGCAGGCTCAGTGGTAAAAATAGCACAATCCTTCTCTAAAATCCACTCCCTGGCGCAGCGTATGAGCTTATACCTTTGGTATAAATTACAGGCAAGTTGGTTCATTACAGTGAAATTACCCCAGATTTACATTGTCAAAACTGAGGACAAACACCGCCTTTATGTGTATTTAGTTACATTTAGTGGCAAGAGGGAAGGGTTGAGTGCAGCAAATTGTTAATCACAGGATTAAGTGCGTTGGTTCCCTTAGGACTGCTCGAATCAGGACTGCTCATGGGACGGTGCGTGAACCAACAACGTGATGGAGGCAGAGCAAGAGCTTGTTCTGGCCCACACGCTGATCCGATTGTTAACTAAGTTTTTCTCACAAAAAAAATTGTTGGTACTGGCTGACATGTAAGAAAGAATTCAAGTCAATGTTCAGCTCCCTGAATACTGCAGCACTGGCAGCTCTACATAATAAAACGATGCTTTTTATATTTTTACGTTAGCAAAATGCTTGGGAAGGTCTGTGAGACCATGAACTTTCCTCATTGCTATTTAAACAGGCATTTTTCAGATTTAATACTGCGCTTTGTGTTCCAACTGTACATTTCATTACTGTAATCACTCAGATATGCTTCTTTCTTTGTGAGATTTTGAGGGAAGAAAATGGATGCAGCTTTCCTTGTTAGCCACTCCTTTTCCCTGTCTCAGTGTCAGGCTTGCTGTGAAGAAGACTGTCAATTTGGTTTACCACATGCATCCCAAGGTGGCTCCTTTTTTTTTCTCCCTGACTCCCTTGTCTCATCACAGCATTCGTGGTCTTGATCTCGGAATGCTTCTTACTGAAACGCATGAATACAGCCTTTCTCTTCCCAACTATTACGGCTGCTTCTGCTGCCCCATTACAGCATCAGTGTCAGTATAATTAATTATATATATTTAACCTTTCACAAAGGATGGAGTTTCCACATTTTCAAAGCACCTTTGAACCTGGGCAGCCAACACTCTCATTATTTAACAGCATACTGACGTTCTCTATCACTAACCTTTGACAATAATGAAATGATTTTCTGTTTGCAAAACTCTCTTTTCCACACGGGCTTCTTTCACCCTTTCTCCTGGTTGTGACTATGGGCCTCTCTCAAGCCACTTAAGAGAAAGAAGTTTCTCTAAAAGAAGACAAATGCAGCATTAAAGCCATTTTCCTCTTCTACTTCAAAAACGCCTTTCTTAAATACACCTCCTGCAAAACGCTTTCTCTATTACGTGCCAGGAACAAACTTTCCTTTATCCATGGTATATAACAACCCAGACAAAACCAGAACACACCTTATACAGAGGTGTATTAACTTGATAAGACCGTATTTATTGTGTCCACTTTGATAAGCTTGTAAGCAGTAGTTTGAAGCAGAAGGGATTGAAAGGTCCTGAGGTACTGATGTGATTGCTACCTTCCTCATGTCTGATGCTGCCCACAGGACCCTGGGAGCACAGAAGGGCATGAATAACCCACCCACCTGTGGATTAATTGACTGTATGAAATTTTTTCACCATTTCTTCAAGTACTTTCCAGTTATACACCTATCTATAATCCTTCTCTGCTTCATTTGGTCACCTTTCTGGCTCCTTTTCTCCTTTCAAGATGCCCCTTCAACTTTTCCCCCATATCATTCCCAATGCTCGCAATGCCTTTCTTCTCCATCTGCCTTTCCCTGCCTTACATCATCATTTTCTCTTCAGAAAAATCCCTTGCTCGTTGCCTTCTAAGGTGTTTGGTAGTGTTCAGAAACAGGCGATGTTCTTTCTGTTGGCTTGGACAGAGGTTGGGATGGGGCCACGAAGGATGGTGTATGGGAAAAGAGTCATGGTATGGATGAACTGTAGAACTGGGGATATGGATGGGGATCATTTTGGGACAAGACATTTTGGGGTAGGAGATTACTGAACTCTTTCACACAAGTCTTAAAACTTTTGGTCAAAATACTGTTTTGAAACAAAAAATTGAAAGATTCAATTAAAAAATGACAAAATGAAAGATTTTGATTTTCCAAAACATGCACTGCGCTGAGGTGGGTGGAAGAGGATGATTCACTGAATCTTATCAGAACCCACAAATAATGTTGGTTTTGACTGGGAGATCCAAATTCTCTTTTTCCCTATGGCATTCCTTCATGGCGCTGGGGATGTTCCTTAGCTTTTCACTGCTCGCCTGTGAAATGGTGCTAACAAAGCTTCTCTGCCCACCTTTTAAAATTCTTTATTATTTAGAGCACACACTGATACTCCAAAGAAAAGTAGTTTAAAAAGCAAAGTATCTTTGTTACATTAATCCAGAACACTAAACATTCACTTAATTTAATCCCCATAAATTAAGGAAGGAAGAAATGATGTGGGGAAAAAATAACTCTAGAAAAATACTGTCCATTTAGTCCAACATACTTTGTCCTACATACGTAACAAAGGGTGAGATATTTCACTTTGCAGAGGCAAATTGCTGGAAAGAAGAAAAAGTCATGGTACTATGTTAAAAATCTGTTTCCTCTTACCCAAGACATAAATCTCGCTGTTGACTACGGCTGTGCTGAAGCGGTATTTGGAGTACTTCATTGGCGCGCCTTCTGTCCATTTGTCTTGGCCCGGGTCGTACCGAAACGTTCTGTTACTTAATCGATCCGGCTCATCGTCAGGCAGATCCATCTGTATGAAATATGACAGCCATATAATAATACAACATTTGGAGCCCTCTGCACATGCCTGCATGCAATTAATCACAGCAGACAGCTGAGCAGATAAATAACATAAATACATCAATTATAGCTGCGAAGTGATTCATACTCACTAGGGTTTAACAGCACCCATGACTTGGGGCTGGGAGTACGCTGTAGAAGGCAAATGCATAAGAAGGCATCTATATTCCGCAGCAATAAAGCTGAGGATTTGGGTAATAACAATACATTCATGGGCCCGGCTCTGGCAGAACGTACCTCTTTCACAAGGCTGCTGTGAAGTCCTAATGATAATAGAGGGAAAACCGGTCTATGTGATATTTTTATTTCCTGCTAAAGGTTGAAATCTATTCCCACTGTTACTCAGACTGTACTGTGAGTCTCAGGGAGGTACTTAGCTGGCCTTTCTCAGGCCTGTGTATATACATCACTTATTCTCAAGTCATTTGCGTGTTTATTTAGTCAGCCTAACCAGAGTAGTGTTGTTCAACTGCTGTAACTTCTCCTTCAATAGTTTTCATAATAAGCTCCTAACCCCCCGCTATATCTTTGCTGCCATAATACTCTTTTTATATACTCACTCCTACTCCCCTTGTTCTTTCTAATCTTCTTCCCCTTTCTCTGCCTGTCTAGTGTGATGCAGGGAACTCAGATTATGTTTTCTGAGTACGACAGCCTTGAATATAAGCAGTAGGCTGTGGGGGGAGGATCCTGAAATATTTCGGGATGAAAGGTTTCACGTAGAGAGAGTGAGAAGGAGAGAACTACTTTGCTTACTTGTGATGTTGTTATATGTGTTCTTGTTTTGCTTGTTATTTTTCTTTCCCAAAAGACTTTCCAACACTGATGTAACGGACAAGACAGTAGGAGGCAAACTAGAAAGTAAATATATAGCCCCTTGCTTACCGCCTGTAAGTGCCCAAGGGATGCTCTTTCTTTGTCATAAGTGTGAAACACTGATTTCTTCACTGAAAGAGGGGCAAGATGTGTATTTTCAACACAGAGTAAGCACATACTTAGGAGCAGGCACCGTTTGGCATACTGTAAATTCACATCTTACCTATTTTTTTGATAATGTTCACCTCAGAGCGCACAGTGTGCTCTTTATTTACAGAAAGCATAGCATCCAGCAGCCTTTCTCTCTGTCTCAAGGGTCTGAAACCTTCCTCTCAGCCTCACCAAACGCCTTCTTCCATTTTAAGATCCCCCAGTTACCAAGGCTGGAGTCGCTTGGGTTTTTAACTCTGCTAGCATGAGTGAGCTAGACCAGTGCTGAGCCAGAGCAATGCTGCTGTCAGTCGAGCCCTTGCCCTCCTAAGCTGTCATTTTATGTCCTGGCTTGACTTTGTCTTGTCTTGTTTCAATTGCAAAGCCCGAGTGGGAAGGGAACATGTATTTATCCCCGTCCTGTAATGGCCACATGCATTTACAGCACTCTATCAAGGCTGCGTCGTTAGTATTTGTTCGGGATTGACGGAACATTCAGTGCTGCTTGAGCATAGGGACAACTCCTGGCTTGACGAACTAATTTGCTTTCACAGTGCAGCTGCAGTAGCCCCACATATACAATCACCGCATCTGACAGGTGAGCGCGGGAGATACGTGGTACCAGAAGGACTCAGCACTCCGCAGTGCTGGTCTTCAAGAAGTTTTTTGAGAGCTAATCTGTTTTGATCTGTTCAGGTATGCCCTGATCTTACAAAGCTATCGTTTTTAATCAATTACTGTTAATCTGCTCATCTCAAGCCTATTTATATATAAACTCGGACTCCTTTGTGTTGTTACTGATAGTACTGCTCGGCAGGTATCCCCCTCAGGTGTTTGCAAGGTGCCTGTATTTACTTTAAAACCATTCTTGGCTCAATATTCCTGGCTTGTGCTTCTAAGCCACTTCCCCCCCTTACAATCTGTTCTGGAGAACTATTAAGAAAGACAAAGCTGGTTGTCTGACTTCAACATCTAGCTTTGTGATATAATATATCTTTCAGTTCAAGGTTTTTTTATGGACAGATCGTTTCTACATTAAGTATGTTTTCATATTTTATTTCTTTAAATAGCGAGGTATCCTTGCTCAGTTGTTGCAGTATCAGAAATACTCTCTGATCTTTCTATTGTCTCCTTTGGGGACTCCTGCACTCAAAATATCCAAAGAGGTGGAAATCTTGTTTGCTGAATTCATCTCACTTTTAATTATTTTAAACAGTAATTTATTTCAAGAGAACACAAACCAATGAGATGTGGTGACAGTCCGAACATATTGCTGTCAGCAGTAAGGATTACCGATGCTCTACTTCATTGTCAAGTAAATGTGGGGCTTTATCTTGAATGCTCAAATTCAAACTGCACCCAGCAGTAAATAAGAATGGGCTACACTCTTAAAAAAGATCTTTCGCACTGGGAGCGACTGGAGAGAGCAAGCATGGTTCCTGCCATCCATCCTCCTTGTAGCACAGTTCTGTACGTTCCCTGGGCTACTGAATATGGTATCTGTGGCCCTGCTGAAAATTCCCCTTAAAACTTTACATGGCCGAGCAATGCCACTGAAATAAATAAGTGGATTGATTAAAGGAATCTGTTTTCCAGAGAATGCTTTGAATTTAATTTAAAATATAATTTAATGAAAATCAAATAAATGAACTTTGGTTAACTAAGAAGGTTTCCTGAGAAATTGAGGTGAACTTTACATTTCAGATATAAATCTGGCCCTGAAAGTTACCTGGGTACATGCTTTTTGAAGACAGGGCTCAGTTAAGGGCCTCTGTATGATTTAAATACCATTATTTACTGATACCTAGAAAAATTAAGTGGACAGTATATAAGGAAAGGAAAGGCTGAAGTTAATCCATTTTTCACAGCCTGTGATGACAAAAAAAGTGCCAAATAAGTACTAAATATCATCCTAGTTATTTCAATTCAAGGGTGTTTTTTTGGAAAAAAACCAAGGTGGTTAACACAGTAGCTATTTAAAATGGACCCATGTTGACACAGGAGATGTACTTTAAACTCTTGCTCACTGTGCACATCTCTATGAAAGAACTGCCCTTCCTAAAGTTGGTATTTACAGTGAGGATGGCATAAGATGGATATTATTCTTCTTCGTCTTGTTTGATTTTCCTACCAAAGACGTTTAATCAGAGGAATGTGAGCAATTTATTCTTCTGTTATCACTGATGGACTTTTCCTATGCAAGCAGCACCATGAAATTACACATCATATAAACCAAGCATAGCTCTGCTTCTTAGTAAGCAAACAAAACAAAATAACCGGCACATTTCTTAACCTGTGGTGTCCAGCCGCCCAGCACGTAGAGCTTATTCTTCACCGTCACCACCATATGGCAGGCTAATGGTACTGGAAGAGGTGCCGTGCTTCTCCAGGTGCCTTGCTCCATGGAATACTTCTCCACACAGTTTGTGACCAGATACTGGTTTTTCACTTTCATTTGCCCTCCTATTACATAGAGATCATTATGGATGGTGCCCAATGCATAGAGTTCACGGAGCTGAGTGGTGCACAGGCTGTGCCAAAACTGGTTTCCTCGCTGGTGGTATCTGTAGGAAAATCCAAAGTTGTAAATGCCCTCCTTCACTGAGGTCCCATCAGCTTATCTTGAAACATCACCCCCTTCATCATCAATGTTTATTCAGACAGTGGTAGGATGCCAAGAGCAGCTTTCTCCTTCACTGAAAAGTTATAAAATTGAGCCCAATGTTTGCAAGATCAAGCATTTTTAGTAGGAGGAATCCTAGGCAACCTTTCAAAGATATTTGACCCTACTTAAGGTAAGAAGTCCCTTATTTCTGCATGTGCTGCTCAATCGCAGCTTCCACTGAAGTTAGTGGGAAGAGTAAGAGCTCAACATTACTGAAAATAAGGCTGCTTCATCTGCCTCAGTATGGATTTACTTCCTTAGATTTAGGCACCTGTATTTGAAAATGCTGTCACCTTTTTTTTAATTTTGTCTTTAATCCAGAAGATGTCTGGTTTTCTTTAAAATGGGTGCATCTGAAAAAGACATGAGCAAAAACAGAATGAGGGCTTAAAGCTATCAATCATTATCCTCTAATCTCTGAAGTACTCTCATTAACAGAGAAGTCTGTTATCTCGGTCTTACTGGACTCCTCGGTTCATTTGCTTGACTCATTTCCCCCTGCTAATGACCTAGAAAAGAGCATCCTAGGAAAATGTTGAGATTTGAGTAAGGAGAATACAAAATCTACATACATTGATGTAGGATCTAATCAAGCTCATTTATACAGAGATGCCACTACAGTAAATCCTCCTTCTTTCAGGAGAAAAGGCATCGGGATTTCATTGCGTGTATATAATTCATTGTGCCATAAAGATCAATTGTGACAAATTGATTAGAGTAATCAAAATCTCTGGGAAAACTTTCAAGTAAAGAACGCTTCGTCTAATGGTCTTTTTTTGTCCCCAGAAACATTATTTGGATTTAAAATTTTTAAATAATTAGGGATTTTCTGACAGAGGGTACACACCTATAAATTTCGATGTTCCTGGTCTTTTGTCTAGACATTTTGGCGGCACTTGCCTCTCCTGCCACAATAATATCATTATTCTCAGTGACAACACCAGTGCAAACACATCCCAAGCCCTCTCCATACTTTGGAGAGGAAATGAAGTAAGTCTTTTGTGTCGCCGGAGCGTAACAAAAACTGGCATCTGCATAGCTACCATGTCTTGACCTAATGCCGAGAGAATTGTTGCCGATGCAGAGTAGGAGATCAGTAGTCTCCATGCCGTACCGCAGGCTGAGAGAAGGTTGGCTGGATCGCTTGATGGTTTTCAGTGCTTCCTCAAACATATCGTTGCATTCTGAATTGCACAGGATCATTGTGTTCCTTTTCTGGGCTTCCACGAGAAAGGAAGGGCTGACAAGTACCAGTCTCACTTGCTTCAGGAGCTCAATAAGGTGCTCTACACGTGACTTTCTGCTGTGCTTGACCCATCTAATGACGAGGTCCAGAATGGTCTCCTCTCTGGAAATATTCAGATCATCTGATTTTATGAGAGTCAACAGCTGCTGGAATTCAATCTCTAATATTTCTTCCTGTAAGCTCACCTCAGCAAAATGCTGATACAAGTACTTCCTCGCTTGATCAGCTAAATCTTCTGCCCCAATGTGGTTTGCAAAGTAGTAGATGCCCACACAGTTGGAAGCATCCATATGGTCCATCATGTACTTCTGACACATACTGAAAACATCTTCCATCTGCATGAAATAGGCAGCAAGCGCAACAGTCTGCACATTCTGGTTAGTGAGGTGCAAATCTGCACTGTACATGTAACCGAGTATTACGGACACGCTCTCCGCAGAGATCTCATACAGTACCACTTCTCTTTGCGTGCACTCAACCAAGCCACAGGTAAACATGGCCTTGAAATAGGGACTGAAGGCAGCCAGCACCACCTTATGGCAGGGGAATTTCTCACCTTCTGCAACTAGCACAACATCGATTATCTCTGTTGATTCTTTCATCCTCTTTACTTGTTCCAATAAAGTCAAGCTATGGCGCTGCCTTCTTTTCTCCTCAGCCTTGTGATCCATGGTTGATCTTCCAGCTTCTTGTTTTTAAATCTCCTCAGAATTCAAGGTCTTCATCAGGAATGTTTCTAGAGGTAGAAGCATAACTTTGTCCAATAAGAATAAATTATTGGGCAAATGAATATCGCTGTTAATATCCAAAGCTAGTCATTCTACAGGGTGTGATATAATGCATAAAAGGTAAAATTATGGTAAGGTCTCAGGCTCAAGGTCTCCAAGACACAAAAAAATAAAATCAACACTTCAAGAGATCTTCAATATTCAATAACCCCCCCGCAAGTTTTGTGATTATTTAAAGAAAATTACAGACTTCCCTTCAAAACAGTCTTTTCCAGCTGCCTTTTCCCTCCTTTCCCTGATCCTGATCCAGAGCCTATTAAAATCAAGGGAAAGATTTCCACTGACTTTAATAAACTCTAGGTCAGGCCCTTAGTCCCTCAGCTATTCAAGTTTTGTCTCTTACATGCACCTGAAGGACATTCATCCTTGCTTAGATGCTGAAAGTACCTTGTATTTTCAACAGCCCCTTAGGTTAGACAGCAAAAATGGAGCAGTGCCTTTCCAGTGCTCACAGCTCCTCTCAAACTAGGAGTTATGCCTAAGCAGAGAGTTCAGAAAAGGGTTTTACACGACTAAAAAAAATGGAAAAACATTCGACTTGCTTCTCTCGTTAGTTTTTACAGTGATCTACACCTCTGCAAAGCGGGTGGGAAGTAAAGCCGCTAGTACAGCCCAGTTCACTGGCATTTTACGGAGGCATAAGTGTACCTGGGGATGTTGAATACTCCGCCTTACCACCAGACTGGGCTACCAGTTTGCAGAACGGTTTTGATTCAGAAGCCCTGTGCTTACACCCTTGCCAAGCAGTTAGGAAGCTGCCGCCTCGTTCCTCTACCAATGGATTGGTCTCTGCCCCATCGCATCCCGCTTTACCAGTAGCTCTCTGCCCAGGCTTCAAGCTGCGAGAGGCAAGCCAATGTTGGGGGCAGAGACAGCTTAGAATCATAGAATCATAGAATTGTTAAGGTTGGAAAAGACCCTTAGGATCATCAGGTCCAACCGTTAACGTACCACCGCCAAGTCCGCCACTAACCCGTGTCCTCAAGCACTGCATCTACCCATCTTTTAAATACCTCCAGGGATGGGGACTCAGCCCCTTCCCTGGGCAGCCTGTGCCAGGGCCTGACCACTCTTTCAGTAAAGAAGTTTTTCCTAATATCTAACCTAAACTTACCCTGGGGCAGCTTGAGGCTTCCACCCCTGAGGTATGGTGGAGGAACTGGCAGGAAGCAACTTGGCCTAATTGACCAGATTCTTTACTCTTTCACACCAAAGTGTAGGTCACTGGTTTTTACAGAGTTGCTACTGGTTTGCTTTGGGATAAATAAAGGATTAGTAAATAGGGGCCAGCTCTCGAGCTGTCCTCCCGCGTCTCCGCAGGATGCTTAAGTGCTGCAGATTTACAGAGTTTTGGTTCCACTTACTGTAACCTCAAATGAGATTTTTAATTAAATCGTAATTATTCACATACTCCCGCTAGTTTTATTTACGGGGAAAACAGAAGGAACTTCATGGTCCCATTTCTGGGCTTTTTTTGGGGGGTCCTTTACTGAACCTCTCAGGCTTTCAGATCAGCGAGCCGCAGAACGTGAGGTGCAGTGGTAGGGCTGTCAATGGGCGGGTGGTGCTTACCCATCACTCGGGGGATACCAGTCCTTAAGACAGTTTTTGTCTCTAATGCGGTACTGAGACAGTTCTGTTGTGGAAATGCATTCAGGCCTCACGTCATGAATCACCAACACACAGCCAAGTCCTAAAGCTGTGGTATAACCATGTTTGAAACACATTGTAAACATGCTATGAATTGCTTAATGGGACTATTCAAATGAGTAAAATTCCTCACCAGCTTAAATATTTGCAGGATCAGGGTCCTGTACGACAGATTGAACTGGTTTTCTCAAATCCTGGAAGCACAAAGAATAGTCTTAGTTTATTAAAGAAATATGTATCAACATAAAAAAATGAGTATATGGAATTCTTTCAAATCCACCTAAAGGTATTTTCACAAACAATCCAGATTTCTCTACAGATCTAGATAGGTGGATTTTTAAAAAATATTATAGTTATTTCCCAGGTGAAAAGGAAATCTACAGCTATATAATCAATCTCAGACCTACTCTTTTAGCTCTTCAGTTGTTTTTGGAAGTAGTCATCATTCTGTTTTAGCAAATTACATAGATTCCTCACTTTGAGTGCTAAATTAAAAGCCAGGCATGCTTGAAGACTAGCATTTCCTTGATTTTATCAATTCTTTCCATATTCCAAATCTGGAACTAGAAGCAACACATCTGAGAAATGAATCTGGGCTATTACCAGATTTTAAAAATGGATTTGGAAGACAAAACATTAACTTCATAGTCTGAATGTGGGCCAAGCTCTAAGCAATTCTTATGATACTTCTAAAAATCAATCAAAGGCAGTAAGTTTAGTATAAAAAAATAAAGCAATGGTATTTCCAAAATCTATAACTTTTTTTTTTTTTTGCTAGCTACATTGAAATGCAATACTGCATTTGAGAAAATGTAGGTCTTAATTCGGCATCGACTGCCTCTGGAGCAGTCTTTACAGTCAGTAGAAGCCTTTTATGAGGTAGAAAATGTTCTTTTTTAAAATCCTACTTGATAACTAGATGATGGCCAGTTTATTGTTTTCCCCTCGTGCTATTTTATCACCTTGTAATATTTGATCTTCACTGCATTTTGAGAAAGCAACCACACCATACCTCAAAGATCATGTATTATAAGCACACAGGCCTTAACGCAGATGAGCTGTAGTGCCTTTAACCAGGTTGTTCCCTCTCCAACTGGATGAAAGTGTTAATAACTACCAACAAGACCCCAATCCCGTTTAGCAATCTGACTAACCAGGGTATTTCCTCCAAAATTATCAACTTCTCCGCTTTCTCTTTTGTGATGTTAGAGCTTCACACATCCTCCAGCTTTTCCATAATGGACAAAATGTGCATTTTTAATGTGAAGAACAAGTGAGATGATTAATCATCATCATCTTTCCCAGACATTTCTACAGATCAGGAAGAAGCAATGTGTAGAACTGAGTTATGATTTCACTTCCTTCGCTGGTCACCTTTAAGTTTTCTTTCACTGTTAATTTAGCTTGCTTAAGAGCAACACTTTGTCTTTGATTACACCGTTCATCAGATTTCTGAATTGTAATCGTTCATTTACCAGTGATTAGGATCTCTGGCACAACATGCTCACAGCCGTTTTCTCCTCTCTTTCATCATTAAGACGTTAGCAATAGGAATCTTTCAAGAGCAAAAGATAATTATGTTCTTTTATCACTTATCCTATTGTAGGAAAACAGGAACAAAATGGGGGAAGAAAAACAAAACTTTAACCCTGTCAAAACCCATCTAGGTCCCTTTCCCACTTTTCCCTTCAGAAATGAATGGTTCTGGAGCAGCGTTTGTGCCCAGATCTCCAGGATGCATCAGGACCTGATGGCTTACCAAAACCAAAACGGGGGGAAGGCCCACTGATTTCTATGTGCAATGCACATTTCTACACACAGTGTAGCTCCTGCCGTTTATGTACTACTTTAGGCACAAATGATCTGATGGGTAAGTCCTACACCCACTACCCAGATGACGAAGGGCACTGCCAGTGCGGGGTGGTCTCCTCTGCCGCCCGCAAAGCTGGTGGGTCGGCTCTGGCATCCTCCCCAGGAGCAGCAGCAGAGCTACGGACAGCCTGGGGGTGGTAGATGGGGCGGCCTCCCTTCTCCTGGAGCTGGTCCATACCCGATCAGCACCTCCTCCTTGGGTGCAAGGAGTCCCCACCTTGCAGTCAGCATCGCCTGCAACCTTCCAGCTCCTCTTCCCCCACCTCACTGAGCTCTGCGGAGCAGCGCTGCTTCCCCAGCCAGAGCTATAGGCAGAACTTGGTTACCGAGCACTTTCAAGAAGACAGCATTTGCCTTTCCTCGTAAGAACGCACCTTCTTCACCTCCTTGCTTTGATAGCACGCCAGGCTGCCGGCTGAACTGTACTCAATAAAATCGTGCTGTCAACGTGTATGTAACTTTCTCCACCCTACAGCTGAGGAAATGGAAGCTAAAAGATTAAAAAGAAAACAGGATTAAAACCCAGGGGTGAAATCCCTTCATTAATTTCAGAAATCCATCCCTGTGCATTAGCTACAAACTTGTCACTCCCTTCCCGGCTTTTAGCAGTGTTTAGGTGAGGTCATTGGAAGGATATTAATATTCTCCTTTATATCACTGGAAAGACTATTAAAGGGTAATAATGAAACGGTGCTGCTTTGCTTTCCCCTCTGGGTTACAGAGGAAAAAGATGGTACATTGATATTAAAAGAAAGGATAAATGTGATACAAATATAATTTGCAGTGAGACACTGTACTGAGATTGTGCCAGAGGCTGGGTTGTCATTATAAAACCTCCAGTGCAAGGCTCAAATCCTTTGTAATGTCACCAGGAGCTGAAATCAGAGTTGTTGCCTTATTCAGAGTTTTTGGATATTTTTTTCTTCTATTGTGAAAAATGGATTCAGGTGCAAACCTTCATTTGATGTTACTTTATTTCAGAGTCGTGCTGTTAATTTTCCTCCATTTGTGGCTGCTACTTTTATTTTTATATCAGCTGTTTTGTTAGTCTAATTTCACTTTTTTTTTTTTTTTGCCTTTGTGTCATGAACCTTATGAAGAGTCATATATAATTTTATGCAGGAGCTACAGCATACGTTTTGCAAGGCAGTAGGGTGCTGCATGAGCAGTTCAAAACATAAATAAGCGCACTGCTGCGAGCTCAGCTCTACAGCTTTTATGAGGCTATCAAACTATAAATAAATGCTGTCCTCAATTCTCAGTTACACTGCAGCCTCTTTGAACTGCCCCAGCACCGAGGGACTGTAAACCAGATGGAAGGAGCTCATCAGGAATTTCCCTTAACCTCTGGGAAAAAACCAGCTACCTTGTAATGAGAGACATTATTTTGTCTGTATTTTTGTCTGGGACATAGATTTTTCTTGTCTTCTCCCCCAGTCCCAAGGAATCTCCTCTTTCCCGCGCTGTGGTGGGAGGGTGGGAGCTGTGGGACCCGGCCCAGGAGAGGTCACAGCACCCAGCATGGGGCTGCGGCGCGGGAGCACCTCCCGCATCCTCCTCTTCCTCCTCTGCTTTTTTTTTAATTTTTTCTCCTCTGCCTTAATGAGGCTGCCCTGTCTTCAGCCTGCCTCCCTTCAGGTGCTGAAAGGCTCAGAGTTCAGGCACATCAAAGAACCGGTGCCTCTGCCTATGAATTATTTGTGCTTCCTTTGTTATCAGTAAGCTGAGAAGCAAATCTGTTAATTGTATGCATTATGACATTTGGCTGACAGCCACAGCGAGGCAGAAATCAGTACCCAGATGATAATAATGTTATAATCTCGGGGTTTAATTATGAAGACTGTGCTGGCATTTAAGATCAAGATTTTAAACCGTGCAAAAAGATCCCGCAGTGCTCGAGAAGGGCAAATAATAATGCTAATCTTGATATAAGGAAAAGATATAATAAGAATAAGATATAGAAAGGAAGCTTCCAGGGAATTACAGATGCTCCTATATCTATAGCTAATATCTACAGATATTATATCTATATCTAATTCTGATACCTGGAAAGATGCCGGAAGAAATTATTACGTGATTGAATTATAAGAATTTAGAGGGCAATAAGGTGATAATAGCAGCTATAGCACCTCTTTATCAAGAACAAATTGTGTCAATCCAATCTAATTTTCTCCATTTTTTTCGGGGATAATAGGGGATAAATTAGATACTTTGTCTCGAGTGAAGTTACTGATGTGGTCCTACGTTATATCATTAGAAACAAATTGTGATGAAATTACTGACTAAATCAACATAAGTCAGATGCCCAACTAGCTGAAAAAGCAGATTGAAAGAATAGTTATCGGCGGTCAGCCTGGGAAGCATTTCTAGTCTGTGCCTAGAGATCTGTGCTGAAAAGGTCACTCACAGTTTCAGGGAACACTTACCTTCTTGCTTTGACTTAGATATGATTTCTTGAATGAATTTCATCCATTCTGTCCAGATAAAATACGCAAACTTGTGGCAGAGCCTTAAGTGGGAGAACATCCAATTCTTTTTAGGAAATTTATGCCTATATGGCTTGAGAGGGCGTACAGGTAAGTGTCTCTAATAAATGGTGCTCTACTGCAATTAGACATCTAGCGCTTGGATGTGTCTCAAGTGTCCCCATAACTACTGGCAGCCAGGGTACCTTTTCTGAAGTTTTCCGTATTCCGTCAGTTACTAGTTATCTGGAGACTTAGGATTTTCAGGTTTTCAAAGGCATCTAATTAAGTTAAAAGTCCAAGTCCTACTTAAGCTCACTGTGCAATTTAGGAACTGCCTGCGTGACTTTTAAAGGCAAAACTTCAGCCTTCAGTTGCGTAGGCAGTTTGGAAAGATTTGCCAGATGACGTGCCCTCCTTCCCATTAAAGCCCGAGGAAGAGCTCTCCTTGCCGGCCCCATCGCTCTCCCAGGCTCAGCCCACAGCAGGCACGTTTCAGGTGGTCTGAACGCATTTGTTGCTGGCAGGGAAGAAGGGATTGTAAGGTTTTGAAATTGTGAACACTACAAACCAAATTGCGTCATTGGCCTATGTAAGATAAAGTATGACAGTGCTTCTGAGAGAGATGTTAGCTGGTTTTCTCCCTCAGTCCCTGTGGCACCTTGTTTATTTTCGCATGCCATCGGATGCTGAGGAGCCCGAGTCAAGGCAGCCGGAGGTCTCACGCTATCCAGGCGTGGGCCAGCTGCTGCTGGCCATGCTCCTGGGAGCTTTCTTAGCCTGTTACAGTCTGCAAGTGGTGTAAAAAGCAGCTCTCCGTGCAGAAAGACAGGCTGCTGACCTGCGAAGTGTAGATGTAGGCGGTTGTGGCAGCGTTGTGCTCCCCCGTGTGCGTCCCGGCCCCTGCTGCCGTAAGCATCCTGCTGCCAGCAGACTGGAATCCTCTCCACTCAGGCTGCTACATAAGACACATCCCATCCTTTCTACAGTAGCTTATTGGGTTTTTTAATTTAAAATAAAAATAAAATGGGACTTAACAAGGCTCTTTGGGCTAGGAGAAGTTTGACACCTAGCAGTGAGATTTTAAGCAGCCTGCAAAGCTTCAGAAACTGAGTTTGGGAGCACGTTTGACCATCGGAGACCTGCGGGGGCTTTGATCAGTTTTCAAAGCCTTTGGGTAGTTTATGATTCTGGAAAGATTTGACAGTTTGAGCTCCGTTTACTGCCAAGACAGAGGCCTAGATGTGGGATTGGATTAATATTGATCCTATCTCAGCAAATACCAGGCATGGTTTTTTTTTTCTTTAAACTGTTATAGATTCATGAAAAAATCAAAGCAGCTGAAAATGAAAGACCCTGTGGGCCATCTTTTCAAATATGCCTTCACCTGACCTTAATCTCACTCTGATTCAAAGCTCAGTGAAGTCAGTCAAAAGAATCCCACGATTTAAGTAGAAAATGGATGTGGCTCTGTTCACAAACAAATGCCTATAAACAAACCCCAGTCTGAGCCAATTATGTGCATTAATTGCATGAGAAGAATAGAAGCTAAATATATACCTACAGAGCCCGTTTCTTTTACAGTTCACATGTGCAGATCATTTTTCTTACATATCAAAACTAATTGAAATGGCGAAGTGCTCATTCACAGAAGGAGGATGCACAAGTTTGTTACATATCCAATGACAGATGCCAGCAGAAGGAAAATGTATTTCTAAAATGTATTTCAGTAGCTCTTGGAGCAGCCTGGCAGAGGTCTCAGAGGTTTCTCTTTCTGCATTTATCTAAACATACTGGCGAGTATAGGAAAGGCTTACATTCTGGAACAATTATATCATACAGTGTAAATTGGACTGTATCGCAATTGAAAGAAACGTAATTTAATAAGGGTGCAAACTAGGCTCTATTTGCATTTTTACAACAGAAAAGATTGTGAACTCTAATTGCTAATATTTACATAAAACTCTGAAGTATGTATCCTTTTGGTGAGCCAATGCTAGTATGTAAAAGCTGTAATATCCCTGTCACTCAGCAGTGAAATTAAAATAAATTGCAAGTTGTAAACCCTTATAACTTGACGTCAGCATTCCATTAGTTACTGTTCGAATCCAGCCTTCCCCATAAATTTCTCTAGTTTCAATTTCAATCACTACCAAGCAAATACCTGGGTATGTCCATACCCACAGAAACGAAAATTCATGGCAACAACACAGCACCACCTCCAAAATGGCCCCCGCACTAACACATGGATTCGATACCTGCTAAATCTGCAATCCCCACTGAATCCTCCTATTAAAAATGTTCAGCCTCTCGGGGGCAAGGATCAGTCCCAAGCACATATAGATACCTTGATGGGAGGAGCAGGAGTTTCTCTGAGCTTTCTTGCTGGAAGCAAGCCCAGATGTTTGCAGGCTTGCGGAGGGCGCAGAGCCCCCCATGCACAGAGCTCAGGCACTGAAATTGCTGCATCCGCAGGCTGACCCTATTTCCACACTGCTGGCAAACCCCATCGAGCTGCAAACAGACCCCAGGCTCGGTATTGCTTGGGAGTTCCCATCTGAACTTTGTTTGCAATTCATCTCTTACATTTCCTTTAGGAACCGGGCAGTAGGCACTGTAAAAACTGAGAGGGCGTCAATTTTGGCACTGACAGATATTAAAGAAGGGTCCTACAGCCTCCCTGCCGTGTAGCTGCCCTGCAGCAGACCCTGCATCGCTATGTACAGGCCCCCTCTGCAGCATCTTTAAGGGTTCCCCAAGACACACATTCAAGTACCCCTGCCCACGAATTTCCCACGCACCCAGCAACCCAAAGCAGCCTGGCCCTGGTGTTCCCACGTTGCCCATCCGTCTCAGCGCCAAGCTCCCTTCTCTTTCCTGCTCTGAGTGGGGAAAGGGTTTAAAAGTACCTTTCCGACGGCGGGAGCGGCAGGTGTCTGCGAGAGCGCGTGGGAGAGGCAAACAGAGATCTCGCACAGCAGCACAGAGCTTCTGGTGAGCAGCGAGGTGCCAGGGCTATAAATAGCCCGCGCTGGGCTCCTGGCTGGGACGAGGAGCGGCTTTAATGTCATGCACAGGGGCACATTAGGATGCAGGCGGCCGGCAGCGGTGCTGCTCTCCTTCCCCGCTGCCCGTACGCTGCCTGGCCCGCCGCCTGCCAGACTCAGTGCTGAGGAGCAGCAGGCTCCTCTGCGGGATGGCACAGCCACCGCTTGCGTCGGTGGCCCACCTAAAGCATTACGTCCCGCCCCAGACCCTGCCACGGGCACAGGACCGGCACATGGCTGTGTCGCGGGTGGTTCTGGGCGGCTGGAGCAGCTCCCGCGTAGGCGATGATTGGCCTGACTCCCCCCCACCACTGAGGTCTGGGTACCAAAGCAGAGGAGATGCTGCTGCTTGTTGACCTTATCCAAGTCACTCTCAAAACCAAGGCCACTCTCTCTACAGCTGAGAGGAGCCTCCCCAAACTGTTTCACCTGCCCTTGCTAGAGCACAAGGAGCTCAAGTTGTGCATAAAATAAGGATTCCTGACCGAATGTGTTATCCGCACATTTTTAATCAGACGTAAGGCCTGACTATCTTCTTGTTTGTGTTGGTGTAAATCAGAAACAGATCCACTAAATTGGTCCAGAACAATGGAGCCACGCTGATTTACATCAGCTGCAGATCTTGTACTCCGTAAATTAAAGGGGAATAGAGAGGGCCATAATACACTATTTATATCTCCATATGTTAAGCAAAGATGGAAAAAAGATTAAGCAAAAATTAGGGTTATAAAACTGATTAATGTTGAGCCTATACTTTTAGTTGAGAAAGACATTAAAGGGTTTTTGGAAAGTTCTTTTTTAAATGCCATTAATTTATTTATTCACTGTACTAATTGGTTGATTGGTCATAATAGCTTCTGAGAAAATTGAAAATGAAATGTATTTCCTTATCTAGATTTTTAGTCTGACGGTTTTATTACAGAGTTTTTCTAAAAGCCTTGGAGGGATTGTTCAGGAATGTTCAACTGTTAATAGCGGTTTGTTGTTTTTTAGGGGAAAAATTAAGATGTACATCATTTTAAAAAGCATATTTCATATCATTTGTGAACAAAACTAGGAAAAAAAATCAAAGCGATTAAAGTTTATTCATGTCAGAAAATTCGATAGGTCAGATTACAAAGATATATATTGTCTAAACTCCCAGATTGTTCTTATTAAAAGTTCAGCTTTATCTTAGAAATAAAAATATCCAATCTGATACTACAGCTTTCACAGAAGCCAAGATGGAACAGTGAACTGATGAAATGCCACAGCTGTGATAAAAATGGACCATATCCCCTAAATTGCCTTGTTCTCCTGGTACGTGGAACAATTTATAACATCGTGATGGTTAACGTGGAGTGTTTATGTAATACATATTTATACGAAACCACTTCACTACCATCATAATAATCATGTTTTATGGGTGCGTTTCTTCAGCTAATTTCTGTAATGAGCCTCTTTCACAAAACCACTAAACTAATGCTTTTAAGACAAGTTCCTTTTTATCACCTATGAAATTGGGAATATTTCTCTTGCACGTCACTGAATTAACCGGGCCACCCCATCCTGCAGCGGGGCGACCGCTGGGCAGCTCTCAGCAGCGCTTTATCATGGCACAAGCGGAGTAACGCCGCGGTGAATCAGCCCCCCGATATTTCTGCTAGAATTAAAAGCTTGCTCTGCTGTAAGCCAACCCTGTTTTCACCTTCTTCATGTAATTAAGTCGTAATCCTTTCGTTCTGATATCATTAGCTGTTGTCATGGTGATTTTAATTATAAAAATGAATGGCTGAGAAGTGGGCGAAGACAAAAGTTTTTGCTGAACTTCGTTAAGTTAATGGCAAGCGGAAAAATATCTGTGGTAATACAACAAACGCCTGATCTTTTAACACAGTGTATTTTAAAACAATGGTAAGTAGGTGTCAGAGACAGAAGAGAGACATTTGATGTGAATATTTCGGTGTTTAGGAAGTATGTGTTGAATTTAACGTTTTAGAACAATTTTTGGATGGCACCGGTCATACAGTCCCTTCTGGCGCTGCATGGACAAAGAAATTCCCTTCTAAATCCCAACTGCTAGTGGTTAACCTCATGGCAAAACACCCCCTTTTTAGGCAAAAGTCTGCCCAGCTCCCGAGAGCACTTTTTTCAGAGTAAAGGCTTGGGGAACAGATATGCAACATTTACAGTTGAAGAAGAAAACAGAAGAAAACCTGTTTTGCCGGGCGGGCGCAGGCAAATTGTCCATAGGTGAAGCTGCACCATGGCTCGCAACGAGCGGACCCGCGAGGCGCAGTCAGTTATAGCTGAGCTTTAGGAGAGCCCTGCATCAGCTCAGTTAAACTCTGGGTGGTGTCAGGATGTGGTTTTGCTTTGCTGCCACGGAAGCATTGCAACCCATGTGCTGAACGAAGCTCACCTCCTCTGGGCCTGCAGTTTTGCTCTGGCACATTCTCCACCGACGAATACATAGTTTTATACAGAGGCGTCATTAAACAGTGGCACACCGTTGTAGCTCGGAAGGGGAGAGCCTCATGCTTGGCTTCGTACCAGCGTGGCCACTGCTCTTCGCTCCTCCTGGCTCAGAAATTCCCAGGGGCTCCTCAGCCTCTTTTCCTGGATAGTGAGGCAGCCTCTGATTTGGGGACTAGTTTCTCATATCTGCTTTACCTCCCGCGTGTTGAGTAATTCCGTGATGTCCGTTCATCCTCTTGGCACCAGCCGTGTGTGGAAGGGCCTCCAGGCTGGCTGCGGCGGCGATGGCACCGGCACCGCGCGCTGCCGCAGCGGCTGCCTCCTGCCGGCGCGTCCCACGCGGGCCGCTGTGGCACCCTCCTGCGTGGGCAGAGCTGCGGTGCCTTCAGGCCCTGACGGTGGGTTCGGACCGCAGTACCCTAGGTGCTCTACAAACGGCGATTATTCTTTTTGTTTTATGTTAGGACCAGTAATGATATTTTGGTTATCATCCCCATATATATAATTTGGATACATAGAGAGAGAAAAAACAGAAACAAAGATATTTCCAGTTTAATCCTATTATCTATTCTCTTATATCAGTCCAAATACAATATTGATTATTTTTTTTCTTAGGGTAAGTTTTGACCTTTAGAGCAGACCAAGGGCAACCTTGAGCTCGCTTGTGACCACCGGTCCGGGGGGCAGCACCCCTGCAGTCCCTCTGAATTGAAATCTCTTTCTGCCTCTGTCAACCTGATTCCCAGGTTGCCTGACAGATAATGTGGCATGCCAGCCACCCGCTGCTTTTTCATTTAAATAAATGAGAAAGTTGTGGCTAAATTAACACTCCAGCAGAGGCAATAAGGACCGACTCAGCAGCTGCCATGATGTATGCAAATTGCAGTTTCACACATTAGGAGCTAGATGTTGCTTAATTTGTAGGCCTTTCTGTCTTTTAAATGAAAGAGCCTCCATCAAATTCAGACGAGCTTAAAAAAAAAAAAGGCAAAAGAAAGCCCCCAAAGTCAACTACTCAGCAGTGCTTCCAACTGCACCTACAGTCTGTCTTCTGGGGTTTCCCCTGACCCCCCGATAAGCAGTTATTATGGAGTTACATTGCACTGCCAGATGCTTTTAGGCAAAATATCTGCTGATTTGCAATGAACACCCAGCCTGATGAAGGAGGTACTGCCAGCCCTTGGTATAAACAGAAACCTGATTTTTTTTTTTTTGCAGTGGTGCCACAATCCAGGAGCTCAACATCCATCAGTTTTTTTTTTTTTTCTCTGGAAATGAAACTGTAATGGCGTGAAGGAAGACCTGTGATAGCTGCCAGTTAATCAGACAGAAGGAACGGGCTGATAGGAGAGCATTTTTTCTCCTTTTAGATCACTAGAGATGGGAACGGAGATGCAAAGAAGCATGTAACTGGACGGGGCTTGTGGAAATGCTGTTCTGTACATTAGTTTTAGTGCTTTTTAATCTCTCTAAGAAAATTATGGATATAACTGTGTTAGGGTCAAAAAGATTTCTAAATGAACACCAAAACTGAAACTCAGGAAGGGAAGTGCATATTCAAATAGCAGAACTTGGGGCTGTTATGGCCACAGAAAGTAGAAATAACTATAGTGTTTCTCAGGGTATGTATTGCAAGAGGAAGCAAAATATTAAAAACATTCTAAATCAGATTTTAGCTGGCTCAGAAATGCTGCAGCCACAGGATATAAGGCTAAAAAATGCTCCAGACTCACCCAGTCTTTCCCAGGTTTTATTCAGAAAGGCAGAGGTTTCATTCTAAAATAAATCCCATTCCAATGATTTGGGGCTTGCCTATCTTTTTTGCTTTCCTGACCTGCATGGTCAGTCCTCAAGAGCTATTGCCACAGGCCTTTGAATTCCTTTGGAGGAGATGCTCTTTCCTCTACTCTGGTCCCCAATTCCTCCATGCTCAATTCCTGTTCCTGGATGTCACCTCCTTAGTCCTCACTCACCCCTCTCATAACCTAGAGATGCCGTAGTCACCCCCAGCGTGCCGTTAGCACAGAAATAACAGGAACTTGCCCTGCCTAGTCATTCTTTGGCTGCATGTGTTGAAACAAACTGTCACATGAAAACGCAAGTAAAAAAGCCACCGTGAATTTGCGGGCAAGAAATAGACCGTAACCAAAACGCAGGGTCTGAGAGTGCTTCCCAGTTCCCAGAAGTGAATGCACACCCAGGCTGGCTTCCAGTTCCCCGCTGAAGGCAGAGCTGGCACACACCTCCTCCCCATCGCTCGTACTCCTCCAGGATGGGAAACCTGAGCGCTGGGGTGGGACGAGAGCTGCAGCCTGCCCTGAACTGAGCTATCGGGGACAGGGATTGAGGGAAAAGCCCCAAAGTGCCTCCATCCTGCTGTTCAGATGTAATCTTGGCAAACCTGGGTGATTTACTACTCAGGACACCAAAGACGACCGTAATTCTGGCTGCTGTGACTTTGTCTGTCACTCAGTACAAGCCCCTGCAATTCTCTTTGGTCTTTGTCCCTCATCGCTCAACCAGGATGATGATGCTTTCCTACCAGTCAGAGAGATTAATTAGCATTCACTAAGCTGCAGGGCCTGTGTGCCAACTGTGCAAATTAAGAAGGGTATCCAGGTTTGGGTATTCCAATGAATTCTGCATTTGCTGCAGCCCCCCAACCTGGCGCACAACTGTGCCACAAAAAAAGGCATTAAAAAACCCTTTCGTACGCAGCGGTTATTCTGAATGAATTACCAAATATGAAGCGAACTATGCATCGCTTTTCTGACAGAGGCAATAGCTCTGAGAGACACGGACTTCTCCCATCATGGGCATGAGGCATCTGCCCCTAACGCGGTATGAAGACGATGCTGGCTCGTATGTGTCCAGTCCTGAGCACTGAGCTGGAGGCGGCTCCTCTCTCCCATTCCCCTGCTGCCCCAGCTGCGGCTGGCATTTGTAGCGCAGCGCTGGAGCTCCAACCCACATGATGAAACTATGTCCCAGAGGCAGACAGACAGCCTGAACTGTCCATCTATCCATGGGTGTCAAGGTGCTGGTCGCAGGGAGCAAGGATGGATCACCTCGCAGGGCCTTCTCCTCAACAGCCTCGGTAAACGGCACACATCCTGACTCAGGCCAGCACCAGCTATCCTCTTTCACCCCATGACCTGTGTCACCAGACTGTAGCTTTGTCGGTTCACCTGCGAGGGATGTCATGAATGAGGAGGTAACCACTTGGAAAGACCTGCAATACTGTCACCCTTTTAATTGCCCATCTACAGTTGCCCATAAACATGCAGCTGATTTTGCTCAAACCTCGCAACTGAGCACAGTGGTTTATTCTAGAGCAGCAGTACATCATAGAAAATGAACAGGAATTAGGATCCTTCAAAAAAATAAAATTTCTTCTACTTCTGTCCACAAAAAAAAGGATGAAGAAATGTAGCATCTTCCAAGTTACACCCCATGTGGCAGTCTTCCAAACCTCCTTCCATATGTTCCTAAGTGTCAAAAGCCCAAATGTTCCGTATCTTCCTGCCAAATTCTCTGGCTCAAGCCCAACAGCTCTTACAATACAGTTGGGTATTGTCTAGTGAAAAAAAAATAAATCACCTCAGATTGATAATTAAAAATATATTTGATCATCAGATAGATATGAATGGCCAAGGGGTGCTGTGCTGAATGAATCATTCACGCTCATGGATTTCAAAGCAGCAGAAGGATAGCTTTCTGATCTGACTGAAGTTGAAATCCTCGTTTGTTGCAGAACGTATTGCTGAAGAGATTTGAAACTGGGGGCAGAGGTGGAGGCAGACGAGCCATGGCAGAGAGCTCTCTGTACTGCCGGGGTGCAGTCTGGGGTACGCGTCTGAACTGGGCTGCAGAGGCGGGGTTGGACTCAGGCAGCCATTGCTGGATTGGTTTCACCCCTGTCTCATTTCGGACTGAGCCCCACAAAATCAAAGGCTAGGAGCTTATCCTTGTTTCAAAGCAAAGCGTAGATGCTGCTGTAATCCCGTCCCTGGGGGTGCTGAGGCGCTGGGCGCAGGTCTCGGGATGGGGCTGAGGACCCATGCGTTGCTCGGCGTCTCATACACATTTCACAGCACAGGAGGGGAAGAGATCCTTGGTGCTCTCTGGCTCAGGTGCTGAATGTTGCAGCCTTCCCTCTGCTGTCCTCCTCCTCAAAACCTCCCAAGGTCTGGGAATGATGGAGTTCCACGCAGGTATCTACATCCAGGAGCTGAGTGTTTCCTCTTCTGCCTGAAAGGGTAGCATCTCCAAACCTTAGATTTCCATTTAAAAAGTTACTGTAACTCCAGAGAAGATCCAGTAATGTACTAGGAAAAGTTAACAAGTAAAAATAATCAACACATGCTGGTATCAAAGCATAGTACTGTGAACTGGAAGGTTCCTATGTGCAGGAGTTCAGGAAGCCCCACCGACAGGTCCCTAACGGGAATCTGAACTGACATTACCAGCCCACAGCAACCGCAGATGCTCGTGGCCCCAAAGCACAAACAAAACCACAGATACCTTTGCTACATGAGAATCGGCGACTGTAGCCAAGATACAATAGATATCTTGTGTTGGAGGAAACAGGATGAGGGCTGGGGGGTGAACTCTCAGATACCGTAACTTTTGATGTTATTAACAGCACATGCTGCTAATTTACAATAAGATCAAATATGAAGGGTGTTAAAGGCTTTGAGGATTGAAGATGTCCATCTCTAAAGCACATGAGGCTCTGGTAACAATCCTTTGTTGTCCTGAGATATAGCGTTGTCATCTCATATAGGAAATAGTTTGCCTGTGGATGCTTTGTCCCCTTTTTCACTGCAATGCTCTTCATCTGACATCCCCTTTCTCAAAGTGTACTTCTGGGTTAATTATTACATGCATTAATTCCGTCTAGGAGGAAAACCAGTTTTCCTGCACTAGAAGGCATAAAGTAAATTGTAGCAGATACTGTAAAAATTAAATAACTGAGAGGGAACAATTATGAACCAGATGCAAACAGTAATGAATGTGGTGCTTGGTACAGAATAAGTCATGTGTGAATTCATGGTATTAGGGTGCAACACTGAGCACAACTGGGCCTTAATTTTGTTGGCCACTTGGTGCTACCACAGTATGTGTCCAGGAGAACGCTCCCAGGAGGGAGCAGTGCATTTGGTACAAGGTTTCATAGAATCATAGAATCATAGAATTGTTAAGGTTGGAAAAGACCCTTAAGATCATTGAGTCCAACCGTTAACCTACCACCGCCAAGTCCACCACTAAACCATGTCCTCAAGCACCGCATCTCCCCGTCTTTTAAATCCCTCCAGGGATGGGGACTCAGCCCCTGCCCTGGGCAGCCTGTGCCAGGGCCTGACCACTCTTTCAGTGAAGAAGATTTTCCTAATATCCAACCTAACCCTGCCCTGGCGCAGCTTGAGGCCATTCCCTCTCATCCCATCGCTTGTTCCTGGGGTGAAGAGACCGACCCCCACCTCACTACAGCCTCCTTTCAGGCAGTTGTAGAGAGCAATAAGGTCTCCCCTCAGCCTCCTCTTCTCCAAACTAAACAACCCCAGCTCCCTCAGCCGCTCCTCATAAGACTTGTGCTCTAGACCCTTCACCAACCTCGTTGCCCTGCTCTGGACACGCTCCAGCACCTCCATGTCCTTCTTGAAGTGAGGGGCCCAAAACTGGACACAGGATTCGAGGTGCGGCCTCACCAGTGCCCAGCACAGGGGCACCATCACCTCCCTGCTCCTGCTGGCCACACCATTCCTGATACAAGCCAGGATGCCATTGGCCCTCTTGGCCACCTGGGCACACTGCTGGCTCACGTTTAGGTGGCTGTCAACCATCACCTCCAGGTCCTTTCCCGCCGGGCAGCTCCCAGCCGCTCCTCCCCACGCCTGCAGCGTTGCCTGGGGTTGTTGTGCCCCAAGGGCAGGACCCGGCACTTGGCCTTGTTGAACCTCACACAGTTGGCCCCGGCCCAACAATCCAGCCTGTAAAGACTGTAAGACACGAAGATACTGCCCAACACCTAGACCAGGATGGCAGAGTAGCTGCTAAAATTCTCTTGTTGTTCCGTAACATAACGCTTGCTTTTTCTCCAACATGCATTTCACACTAGGGATATTTTTTATTTTCTCTAGAGCTACTCCTGATTTACATCAGCGTGAGCAGGAGCAGAATCAGGCCTCCGGTTAAATAACTAATGCAGCTGTTTTGCTGAACCAGCTTCCTGGCTGGGAATGAATCCAGTCAGCTGTGGATAACAAACCCCAGTAATAGAGATTTCAAAGATTTCATACATTAATTTTTTTTCTTAATATTTGCAGAGTTACTTTTCTTACAAAATCTGTTAGGCAGATGTTAGGAAGTAATTACTGTACGTGAATCAGAAAGAAAATGCATATCTTACACTGAACATGTGTGAGTGGACTGAGTAAAGAAACCGAAGATAAATGAGAAAAAAAGCTTAAATATATCTAAGCAGAATTTGCTAGAATTTGCCATAGGGTTATAAGTAAGAAACAGCACAAGGCAAGCTCTTCTCGTGAGCTATAGGTTCATTGTATATCCAAAACAAGAAGCCTGCTACCTGTTGTAGCAACAGCAGAATTACACTCGCCGTTCCTGGGGAGAAGATGAAGTTAGCCCTGGCTGGGCAGGCACAGTTTCCATCAACATCTAAGAGCCTTCCAGGCAATTACAGCAGTAACCAAGGTGGCGGACAGAACTAAGAGGTTGCTACGTACACTCTCGTGCTCAAATATCCCCAAGTATCCTTAGATCACGGCGCACGCAGATGTAAATATGACTGATCATAGGAGTTAAAACTCTTGCCTCCGTGTACAGAATGATTGTAATTTTTATATATAAATACAACAGTCTTCAAATGATGGTGGCAGCAGTAATAACATGCAGGAGATTAACATAGAAAGCAAAACTGGAAGGAAAATTTTGCCCTGAAGGATGTGGCTATCCCGGCTGCGGGTTTGTCCAGGGCACAATATTCCCTCTACTTGCAAATCTGGGTAATCTTTAACAACGGAAAAAGTTACTGCTTCGGTTGTTCACAGTGCTCTGATGGCTAGATTTCGAGATGAGATGGGAGTTATTAATGGTATAACTGGAGCATTAAGAACGGATTCTGCCCTCAGCTTGCCTCCAGCACTGAGCCCTACTTTGCTCTGCTCTGATTTCTCCCTTGTAAAATAAAAACTTTATCCTTCCTTTCTGAAGTACTTTGAAATCTCAGGTTCAAAGTACTAAATTAGAGTTAAATAAAATATCTCAGTAAGTAATAATAAAAATACTGCGTGTCTTTTACAGCATTTTCCATCACTAGCAGTTACTGCATTTCATAGACCAGGTTGGTATAATTACCTTTATGTTGCAGTGTGCCTGGACCATGGAGGCCAAGTAATGAAAAGATTCACCTGTACCGCGAAAGCTCCCTTAAGATGCCTTTCAGGGGCATAAAGCAGACCTCCAGATTGTGCTGATTTTCACACATAAAATCAATTTAGTTCAAAAAATAAATTGCACATCAGTAACTACGGCCCTCTAAAATCCCACCTCGGTGTTTATGAACCTATAAACACTATAAAAAGAAATGTTACAAAAGAAGCCTTTAAAATTACAAACCAGCCAGGATGTTTAATATTTCAAGTTTAAATTACAACGTAAAACCTCATTTTGAGAAATGCTATGAAAGCATCAGGGTTGGGTGCATTTTAGAACAGCATTTGTCATAAAATCGCGCTTGAACATTTGGGTTGCCAAGGCAGAAACAAGCATCACAGACACATTTTACCCTTATGGGGATTCATCAAGGTTGTGCAGTGCAGCTGTTGTCTTAGTAAAAGAAAGTATCGGCCCCTGGCTGGAAGAAACAGAAACATAATTATGTTATGATGAGCTGGAAAACATGCAAAGAAAAATTGGAATGCAAAGCATGATAAATGATGCTTTGTCGATTGCAAAGCAGCGAGAAAACCAGGCGGCACAATAATAACGCTTCTCCAGTCAATGCTTCCAGTTTGGCTACCAAAATAAAGCACCGCTCTAACCACGACAGGATAGCTGCATCTTTCGGCTGTATCCTTTAGTCCTGATACAGTGATGCTGGGTTTGAAAAGTGGATTATGCAGTCATCCTGAGTAATCGAAATGAGAAAAGGAATGGTCAGGTACTTGTCAAAATTGAGACCATAATTCCATCCGGAGCAAATTTATAATGTTGCCTTATTCTGATTTTTATGCATATTAAAATTCAAATCTTAGAACCTTTTCCTTTAAGATGCCTTTTAATTACGTTTTCTGCCATAAAAGCCCTGTTTCTACCGAGGTGACCACCATTTTATCAAGAGTAATATAGAATCATAGAATCACTAAGGTTGGAAAGGACCTCTGAGATCATCGAGCAGTCATATCGCAGTAAAATAGGAAACGCCATCCCGTAACAGCCTCATTAATCTGTCTGTCCTCACGGGGACAAGGACAGGATTTCCCTTCAAGTGCTGCAGCAACGTGCTTGTCCAGGGTACAAACCGCTGAAGTTCATTCTCGTGATGTGAGTGAATCCAGACGGAAAATTGGACTAATTATATACCAGCACAGGAAACTTTGATTTAGAAACCGATACCAAGCTGCAGAGATAAAAAGAGACAAATGTTTAAAGAAAACCTTCTCATCATAAAGAGGAAAATTATTAAAAAAAAAAAATAGTTGTGTGGGAAGGGGGATTTGGGCCCAGAGAAGCTGTGGCTGTGCCCTCTAGTGCCGGGCCCTGCGAGGCTGCACCGCAAGCTCTGCAACCCAGGGCTTGTGCGCCGGGGCGCAGCCGCCTTCTGCGGCACCCACCGTGGTGGGACACTGCTGAGCTTACACAGTTCCACACTTCTGTAAAAACCATATTTATTCCCAAGGCAGAGTTATTCTCAAGCAAGAGGGCTGCTGGAATAACTCTTATCCACCTCCCCTCTCCAGACAAAACGTCAGGGCAGAATTTCCACCTTTCATGTTGAATTTCCACCTTTTATTTTGAATTTCCACCTTTCATGTTGAATTTCCACCTTTCATTTTGAATTTCCACCTTTCATTTTGAATTTCTGACCTTGGAGGATGCCTTTTATATATTTCATACTAAGAATGCCTCAGAATCTCGTATTAACATTCTTGTGGGTTTTTTAATTAAAAAAAAACCCAAATGAACTCCCAAACAAAACGTGTACCGCCTCTGTAATTAAAAACAACCAGCTCTCAAATTAGCATCTATGTAGGATGGGTCATCTTCTGTACATCAGTTTAAAGGACTGAAACCTATATTCAAAGAGTGTATTTTTAAGTGTGTATTTTTGGTCCTGTCAAATAAGGAGCACAGGCAAGGTATAATCACTTCACTCATACAGCTACTGTTTGCAGCCACAGCTTTGTAAGCGACTTCTAATGACAGCATGATTTCCAGATTTTTTATTACCTACAAAAAAAATGAGGACTATTTTTATCACTTATTATTTTCATTTACATGGTAAAAATACTTTATTACTTGACTGTAGTTTGCATCTAGGGGTATTAAACCATTTGTAGCTTAATCTAATAATTCTATTCCCACTGATGAGGGGAAGTGAAATGACTGATGGGCAACGAATCAGTGCAGGCCTGCAAACAATTTCTGTCAGATCTCTCTGCCCAGATGTCCCTGCGCTAACCCTTCAACCCTTCTCCATTGCACTTGGCACTCCTTGGTGAAGGGGTGGATGAGACTGCAGAATCGCAGACCAGTGCCAGGCTGGTTATAATTTCTCCTGATATAGTTAAGCTTAACCTCATCAATAAAATATTGTCCTTTAACATTTTCTTCCGCAATCTGCTTTGCCTGACACCAAGTTTCTTTTTTGGCTGCAAGGCATTAAAATAGATATTTTACGGGAAAATGAAAGCAGTTTATCCCAGCCTCCATTCCTGTCTCATCCCTGTACACGTCTTATTCAGGAATACCAACAGGCAAGCAAAGGCAGAAGACACAAGTACGTAAAGCTGAATGCCCGGACTCTGGCTAGGGGTAAATAAAAAAATAGCCAAAGAGAAGGGCAAATCCAAAATAATGACTCCGAACTGCCAGCCGCGGTGGCACTGGCTTCTTTGCTTTTCACTTGATTTTTCCTCTTCATGCTTCATCCCCCATGGTCTCCGTGGGCTCTATGCTTGCGCTGGCTGTTGCTCTCTCCAGCTGCTCCCTGACCACTGCAACTTCAAGCATTTTTCTGTGGGAGCAGATTCTTCCATAACCACACACCTCTTAGATATTTTATTATTGCATCCTCCTCCTCTATTACTTTTCCCTCCTCCTGGTCAGCAAAAGTTCTCTTTGTGTCCCGGCGAGCAGAACCCCAAATGCTTTAGCACCCACACTCCATCCATTCCACTTCTCAAACGCAAATGCTCCTTTGCGATTTCAGGACGTGGTATCGCCAACCAGAGCAGAAGGATCTCATAAAGTCTATTTGCTTTGCGCGCCAACGGGATATGATCCATTCAAAATCCATTTTGTGAATGAGAGCCTAACGACAAAGAAAATCCTGACTCATTGCCTTCCCCCCCCCGAATTACCCGCCAGCCTGCCGTGCCGTCTCCCATCCAGCCTCCTCTCCCCCTTCTCTTCTCTCTGGCCCAGCCTCTCTCTCCCCTTGCTGTGATAACAAGTTTTCATTATGTATCTTCTCTGTCATTCCAGCAACTGATTCTTTTCCTAAAATTTACCTTATTTGAGGGCGTAATCCTTTTTTCTACACTCCTGTGGGTGCCTTGGGAGTCAATGGAGATGCTTAAACTAAGCAGGGCTCAGCCTTTAATAAACCAAACACCTTTCCCTACAAGGCTTAAGCAATTACTGAGTTAGCATAACGATTTCACCAAGTGCATTTCTATTTTTTTATTAAGAAGTTGATTTAGCTTAAACTGTGTTTCCAAACCGTATCTCGCTCCACAGAGACAAGAGAAGATGTTACAGTCTCATAAATACTGCATGCTCAGACATCCCTTTGATTTCTCACAGGGAGCTGGCACGCAGTAATTGCTCTGCCAAAGCCCCGTATATTGTTTGGATATCAGCTAGGTGAATTCTTCAGACCCAATCCAGTGTCTCAGGTGGCTTTTCATTCACAGCTTCATACAATAATAAGGTAACTAGTCAGCAGTTGCTTCTCATTCATTTTTCCGACGTTATCACGAGATGGGGGAGGGCGTGCTACCTCCGAGAAAAAACGTCCTCAAATTCCCGGGGGCTCAGGGAAGCTGGGAGAAGGGAAGGGGGGGTCGGCTGATCCTCCGCTCCTGTGCAATGGTGGGAACCTGGGCCTGGCAGGGAGCGCAGCCTGGACCGCGGTCCTGCTGCCTCCAACATCAGCTGCTCCGAGGTTAACGGGGTATCGAGGGAATCAAATATCTGGACTGACCAGGGCAGGCTCTCAAAGCCAGGATCTCGGCCTCGTGTCCCAACAAAGGTCATTTTCTTTGAGATGCTATTTTTATCCTGAATTTTAGAAAGGGATTTTTTTCCTTGTCTCCCCCCACCTCTGTGGCCCTGGGAACTGGGATATTCCCAGCAGCACAGCGGGAGAGGAGCCTGTTCCTGGCATCAGGTTTCATGGATGGCTGCAGGGAAGCAGTGAAGTGGTCCTGGCAGATAAACCCTGTGAGCAGGGGGAGAGGCTTCTTTCCTTCTTTCTTCCCTTCTTAATCCAGTTATTATCTGATCTGTATCCTTTAAATAAATATATATGCCCTTGCTGCTTCCAACTCTGGAGCTGGCTGGAGAGAGCTCTTTCGTTCCACCCACCCGTGCTTAGACAGTAGCTGGCCTCGCAAATTGTACGCCTCCACGTACAGCTCCCAGGGCTCCGGTTAAGACCCCATCTGACCTAAATCTTGCTCATTATAAACAACCATAAATGTTGGCTTTGGGGTGGTTTTTTTTTCAAACAATACCAGTTACAGGAATATGTAATTTTGCTTTTGCCATTTATAATTACACACCCCCCCCAGGGCATTTAATATAAATGACACTGAAAGAGGAAAAAGATCTGGTTTGGATTTCCTTTTTATTTTAATATGGGTCATCTCTGAGGTTTTGCATTTATTGTTATTATTGTTAGCATATATTTCTTTCCTCAGCCTTTGCTCCCTGGTTTGGACTCAGTGAGCGCATTGCCTAGCTTTGAAAAATACCATTAATACCTGCTTCTTCTGAAAAAGGCCTGAGACCTCTAAGTATATGTAGGCATGTAAAAATTAAAGTTTATAATATTATCCTGATGAAACGTAGAAGGCCTAAACCTGTGCCCTTAATATAAACAAGTTAAAAGTGCTCAATTACTGCTAAGCACTTAACAGTATTAAATGACAAAACTCAGTGTCGGGATGCCTTAAGGCTGGGAAGCTATTTTAACTTCGGGGAACCGTGCTGTGACAATTTTTATAGGCAAGTATCATATACCATCAAATAGATCTCAAATTAGACAGTTGCAACAGAGGTATTGCATTCAGTCTATGGTGGTTAGGTGCACTGTTAGCTTACGTATGTATAAATTATATACTGTATTTATAAATTGCCTTTACCATGGTGCACAGCGAGGGGCTTGGGTGCTCCTCCGGACTAGTACCTGAAGGACCCGACCTTCCCGGCGTGGCTTCAAGGTCCGAAGAGCCGCACGTCTAAACGCAAACAGCGAAGTTTGGCTGCGGGGCTGGGCGGAGCAGCGCGGGGAAGCCCAGAAGGCAGCGGCTGCAGGGGCTCCCCTCTCTGAATTCGGGCTGTAAAAGCCGGCCCCGCTCCCGGGGTGCCACTGGTGGCCACCCACGCCCGCTGGTAGCCAGCTGGGCGCCCGCTCCCGCGGGAAGAACCCGCTATTTCGGCTTCGCCAGCCGCTCCCCGCCGCCCTGCGGAGGCAGCGGGAGGCTGAGCCGTGCGGGGCCGCGGCGGGCGGGGCAGCCCCGCACCACCCCCGCCCCGGGCAGCCCCGCACCACCCCCGCCCCGGGCAGCCCCGCACCACCACTGCCCCGGGCAGCCCCGCACCACCCCGCCCCGGGCAGGGGGGCGGCGGCTCCTTCCCCGCCTCCTCCGCGGCCGAGCGGTGCGGGGGGGCAGCGGGGGGCTCCTCCGCTCCGCTCCGCTCCCCGCCGCTCCAGCCGCCCGCCGGGCACCGCTGCGGACTCGGCGCCCAGCCCAGCCCAGGCGGGGGGCAGCAGCCACCGCGTCCCGGCCGCCTCCCCGCCCGCCCCCGCACCCACCGCTGCCTGCGGGAGCGGCCGGGGCGCAGCCCGCGGTGGAGCCGCCCGGCTTCGGGGGAAGCGGGGAGGATGCGTGTGCGGGGCTGGCGACCTGCGATCGCGTCGGTGCTTGGATCCCTCCTCCTCCTCCTCCTCCTCCTCCCCTCCCTCCCGCTCCCCGCCTGGCAGCGAGGGGCTGGGGAAGTTGCGCTTCCACGCGAGATGGCTTCGCAGCGGGGATCGCTTTGAGAACACGGTCTCCCCCTCCCTCGCCTCCCCCCGGCGCCGTGGCCTCCGAACAGTAAGTGGCAGGAAGGGAGGAAAGTTGCAAACAACCTGCGGCGGCAGGAACTTTCCGAGCTGCTCCGGCTCCATGTGTTCAAGGTGCCTTTGATGTGCGGGCAGCAGCTTCTGGAAAGTGGAGTGCAGCTTTCCCCACTCGTCAGCCCTCCCTCTCCCCCACCCTTCCCAACCTCCCCTCCCACCGCCGCCACTTCAGCCCACACACGCGATTTGTCTGAGAAGGCAAAAAAAGAAAAAAAAAACCAAACAAACCAGCCAACCAAACCAAAAAAAAACCCAACCAAAAAGTGATGAAATGAAGTGGTGAATTACCCAAGCGACTTTCCTCCAAGAGCGAGCGAGGCGGGGAGAGGAGCCGCGCCGCGCTGCCGGCGGGGACCCGGCGGGGACCGCGGGGGCTGCGGGCTCGGCGGAGCGTGAACGCAGCGCGGCGGCGAGATGCAAGGAGCCTTCGCTGCCTGCATTTGACTTGCGATGCCGGCTCCTCACTAGAATGCAAAGCCTCGCACAGGATGAAAACAGGTTTGTTGCAAATTCTCCTGGAAATGTTTCGTTCCCCGCCGCCGCCACCTTCCTGTTGGAGATGTCAGAGGAGATCCTGGTGATGGCACGGTGGCCGATGCCTCTGCTGCGTACCCTCCGCTGTTCTTCGGAGATGTTCAGGCAGAGATAAATCTTTCATGCAGCTGTCTTTTCATATCTGTGGCGGTTGCTGCACAATCTGCACTTGATTGCAGCTAAAATATTCTTTTTAGGATCCGTTTCACAAAATGATGCAAAATAAACACAGATGGGAGAAGTGGGGGAGAGAAAGCTGGAGTGAGGTAGTGATGGTGGATTGCTCTTCCCTCCTTCCCCCCCTCCCGTGCCCTCCCCCAAAATGTGAGCCTTTTCTGACCACAAAATGCTACATTTCTGTTTTAAAGCAGTAAAGATTTTGGGGGCTCTTTGGGGTTTTGGAAGGAGACTTCCATCAGGGGTGCTTGCCTGCCTGACTTTCTTGAATGTCTGTGGCTACCAAGCCCATCAGCCTCTATCTTGCCTTCACCTGTTTTAAAGTATGTCTTGTTTCTTCCAACGCCTTGCAGGTCATTCTTCCAGAATGCCAGAGGAAAGTTCGCCAAAGCGGAGTCCTCAAAACATCCCGTACAAGGACCTGCCGCATATCATCAATGCTGATGGGCAGCATCTCTTCTGCAGGTATTGGAAGCCAGCAGCAACTCCCAGGTGAGCCCTTGCAAGCAAATGTCCTTTTTTACTATCAGTAAATAAGACTCTATTCGTGTAATTGGTATTTATAGCTTGACAGGCGTTGCAAAGCTGTGTGCACGGAGCTTTACAGAGCCACTAAGAGAGATTTCTCTCAGCTGAGAGAGCCCCCACTGTAAAGGCTGGATCCTCCAAACCTTTACTCACTCGAGGCGGCCTTACCGGTGTAAAACACGGAGTTACTGCCGTTTCGTGCGCAGCTGGCTTGGCTGGCAGTTCGCTGTGCTACCCCGTGGCACATGCGGGTGGCCGATGCCTACCAGCAAGAAACACCTATCTTCAAACCACCGGCACAGGCGGTCAGGGAGGGCTGGGATACAGGCTTAGCGACGGCTGCTCTTTCTGGTTTTCTCACTGTCAACAAATTCAACATCAGCATCTGACTTCGGTTTCAACAGTAGTAGCTGAAATCTCAGGGCAACAGGCAGAATATGGGTTGACTCCATTGCTTTTTGACTGTTGTTTGGGGTTTTTTAATTGTTTATAGTTAGTAAATGATTTAGGGAGCTCTTTCACTGGCAACTGCGATTTCAAAACTGACCTCGGTGATAAACATGGACAAGGAACCAGACAGAGAAATTTCTCTAATGTTTTGGTCATATTTTAAATAATCCCTTTACAGTAATAGCTTTCTATGCTGCTTGTGTGCTGATTATGATCTGCTATAGGAAGCTATTTCTGTTCCTCCCATAGTTATGATCTTTCTTCTTCCTCCCAGTATCTGCTGGCTTGGCATGTGTTTATGCCACCACTAGTTACATAGGTAGCTACTTCATAAAAATCTGGATATTGTTTTCTTTTTCTGCAAGCCAACAGGAAAAGCTATGTTGATTTTATACAGCTAGAAAACAGTCACAGGAAAGAGTTGTTCAAGCTGTAGTAGGGAGTTAAACTTTTTCCTTGACCACCCAAGAGGTCAGACATCACCCTGTGTCCAAGTCAGCCTGCAGCTGCGCTGAGAGATGGATACGGGTCCGAGTTAGCCGGCCTTGGGTTTTATGCCTGCCAAAGTAAGGGGCAATGGGGATAACAGAGCTGGGAGGGGGGCTGGCACCGAAGTCCGCTGTCCCGAGGGGAGGACAGTGCAGCCGCCCCCGTGTAGCCCCATTGCGCTGGTTGGGCTGTAGGACGTGGGTCTTGGTTTAAGATCACCTGGTCCACAAAGCATTTTATAGTTGCTTCTACTCACTGCCTTTCAGAGAGGAGGAGGAAAGTTTTTGTCACTGATGCTTTACATAGTCTTTGCACCAACCTATTTCCTCTACAGAAAAAAAAATGCTGTCAAAACAAGCTTCTGCTGTGAAACCCGGCTGTCTTGTATTATAATGCTAATTAATCATTAACTGCCCGCAAGTTCTTCACCCAGTTGTGGAATTGCTTTCTTTTTTCATGTTTAATTTCTTAGCGAATCAGTAGTGAGTGGATGGGTCTTTGATCCAGAAATGAAAGGATGATAAAGAGCCGAGAGTGAAAACTTGGTGTCTAAGTCCTCTGGGTAGTTAATTTTTCTTAGGGCTCTGTGCACCGAGCAGTTAATGGAGAGCGAGCTTGCCCTAGTTTTGGGACAACAAAAGTGGATGGGATCAGTGTTGCTCATTTACAAGTGGTTCCTAGGTGCGTGCATGTGTGTTTGCATTTGCGTGTTTGTGTATAAGGAGGGGGCGTGCTGTTTATTATTGGCTCTTTTTGCATTGTTAGGTACGAGAGAGATGGTAGGTGACTGAATAACAAGTTAGTGCCCGGATCCTACAGTCAAGAATGCTCTTGAAGTGCTTTGATAGGCAGACCAAAAATACATTTTTCCCCCCCCCTCACTCTTCATAAGTAGCTCAGCTTTTTCTGCTTCATATGTAGAAGCTCAGCAACTTTCATCTAATTTTAAATGTTCAGCAAAAGTGATCTATATATATGTGTATAGGGAGAGAAAGAGAGACACCTCAGGGGACTTGTACAGGCCTGTTACAATTTATTCTATTTCAAATACTGAAGGCGATTCTTTCAATCTTCTAACTCAATTGTTGATTCAGGTTCAAACCTTAACGCTAATGAATGACGCTATAACCATCAAACGGTGGGATCTTTCATTGATCCATTATGCATCTAATCCCAGCTAGGGCTATAGAAATACCTCCTCACTGCAGATGCCCAACGGTTATCATTGACTTGTCTTCTATTAGAATAGAACTTACCATCCTCAATCCCTCCCCCAGGGAGGGGAGAAAACGGGATATCTGCCAAAGGAAAAATTAAAAAGTAGCCCTAGCCTGGGGTTGAAGAGCGAACAATGGCGAGGCAGGCTCTGAGAGCGGGGCCGACCGACAGACATCGCCCCTCGGAGCTGGTGCTTCTCTTTTACCTCTTCAAACAGCCCCGCAAAGGTGGATAAAGGCTGTGGCAGGCTACTGTGCTGTAGCATATTTTTTTTTAGAAAACAATTTGTCAGGAAGATGGGGAAATTTTGTAAGGCTCTTTGGCTTCACAGATATCCAGGCTCTGATCCTGTGTGGTGTTGATCTGACTGATCAGCCCATACTGGTGCACATATGGAAGCTTTGTTATACGTGCCACCGAGGCCAAGGTTGTCCTGCGCGTGAAAGGCACCTATTGTGCGTTCCTCAGCAGGGTCCGCTTTGTTTCCAGGGGGGATTTAGGTGATTACTTCACAGGAAGCTGACACACAAAGGCACTCAGATGTCATAATGATTAGATGGGGTAGCTCAAGTAGGTAGTAATGGGACTAAGGAAGGAGGGCGACAGTGTTTTCCACTTGTTTTTCGGGTGGGAAGTCACTCCCAACAGCAGAGCTGGGGACTGGGTGTCTTCTTCCATTGCTGTCTGCTGGCAGCAGTGCAGGTGCGGCTTACCCGGCCAGCAGCCCTGCAGGCTGCCCAACTTGTTCAGCCAGTTTCCTCTTAAGATGTAATTAAGTGGTCTTGTTGAATGCAGCGGGGAAGAAAAAGCAGTATGTTCTGGTGTTGTTTTCATGTGTTGTGCCAACTGCAGGATTTGTGGAGCGTGAACGCAGGTAGCTCTTACTGAGCGCTCACTAGTGAGTGCAAAGCTTAAGATCTGGACAAGGCAGGGCATTTTCAGGACCATGTAATGTTGGTTGGAGTAACTAAATCGTTGGTACCAAACCAGATTGGTCTTGTGCCTATAGCATGTCCCAGTAGCTGAGGTAATCCTGCTTAATGGGAAAGCAGTCTTTGTGTAAACAAAAACAGCGGCTCCATGCAAAGCCAAAGCCTCTGCTACCACCCTGAGCGGTCTGAGTCAAAATATGAGGTAATAGGAGGTGAGGAATTAGGAAACCATGCTCTGTTCCCAGCTCTCAGACAAAGCTGCTAAGAATAGAGGTGGGATGAGGAAGGGGAAGGAAAGTTGGGAGGAGAAGTCAAGACATTTCCTTTGGGGCCCCTAAAGGGCCTGGAGAAGTTCAGAGATGACCACCTTTTCCTTTTTCCCCGGAGCCTTTTCTGGATGCTTCAGCTGTTCCTGTCACTGCCTAGATAAGCACAAACAGTTTGTTCTGGGGCACTTTCAGCCCCTCTGCTTGACCTCAGATAAACCCGGTGAGATTTATTGACCCAGAGTAGTTTTTTTAAAGGTGCTAATAGCCTGTGGCCACCATTGACTTCAGATAGAGAAAGTGATGCTCAACTCTCTCCCTGTGGACCAGCTGCTCTAGGTTGGACACTTGAAGCTTGAGACACTTGTAATTAGAGGATGCTTTTGAAAATGTGGGTTCCTGACATCCTTGTATCCGAGCTTCCTCATCTATCAAACAGAAATCAGTATCTGGCTAGTTAGCATGATGCTTGTGTCTCTCTCCACGTGGCGGTCTCTAGGTGCACTTAGATGATTGCCAGCAGCTGAAGTGGTCGCCTGAGGAGGCCGCCTGAAGCTGAGACACGTGTGGGTCACAGATGTGTTCCTGGTCGATTGTTAATGTACACTAAAATGGGTTGGCTCACCTTCAGACATCGCGACCGTGGTTTAAGTGAACAGAGTTGCAATTGTCTGAGTAAACAGTGTCTTTGTAGGAGTTCTGTCAGTTCTACACCTGACAAGTGTGATTAAAAATACAAAATCAAACAAATAAAAAGCACCTGCTTTTCTATTTACTTTTTTTATTTGGTTTTACTCTTTGAAAAATGCCTGTCATTCATTCTGACTTGTTAGCCATGAAAGGCCAAGCCAATAAGGAGAAAACACATTTCTCTCTTCCCCAAGGACTTTGCAGAAGTGCCTGTGGTGCAGAAATACAAGCTGCCTTTATATTCGAACTGGCCCTTAAATTGTGAATATTGCTTGCTGATTTTGGCACCTCATTACCAGCATTTTCATGGCTTTTCCAGAAGAACAGCACAGCTCCCAGCATGAGCAGATGACAAAGTTGAATTTGACTTTGAGACCCTTCCAAAATGAATAAATAAATAAATAAACCAAAGTGAAGTCAAAGCAAAGGGACTCAAGTCACTAATTACAATGTCTTTAATTATACTGTGTGGTGTTAGTCTCTAGAAATACTTAAAGGATTTCTAATTCAGTGTCACTCTTGAACACTTTTGTTTGTACTAACGAGGTCAACGTCGAACTAACGCACAAGGGCCAAATTTGTGTGGTGCAAAGTGACTTCTGGCAGCACGGTTTGTTGGCGGATGAATTCAGCTCCCTCTGTGTGTTTGATCACACCGTAGGCAGCGCAAAGGGGAAATAACAATTATCAGCGGTGAATCAACATTCCAGGCTTTGCTTGCTGTATTGCTGTTGCCCGAGTTTCTAAAGCCTCCCTTCTATTCATCAGCCATGTATGCGTTCCTTTAATGCCTATGTTCTCTTTGCTCCATGTGACTGTCTTATTCGCTGTGAATGGGGGCATCCTTTTATCATTTCTTATCCATTTCCAGAGGATGGGCAAATTAGCAAACCAGCTTCACGTAAGAGGGACTCTGACAGACAGGAGAGCAGCTTGGTTCTTGCTGTAGATATTTCCAACAGGCTTTTTTAGTAGGATAATTTTTTTTTGGTCCCCGCAGGAACGTTCAACAGAAGCAAATCTGCCTTTTATTCCACAGAACCTAAGGAAAAAGGCAAATAACAAAAGGAATAACAGTTGTGATTAAACTGTCAGATTTGCTCATTGCACTGTTAGGATCAGCTTCTGAGCAGAAGTGTGCAAATTTGTGACATCGGTGCGTGGGAACAAGGTGACTTTAGGAGTTCCCTGTTAGGAGTCTCAAAGCAGTAAAATTTCATCCTGGTCCTTAGACAGCAGCAAAGGAAGCAAAATCAATGTTGGCTCTCAATGTGCCACCCGATGAACTCTTGGAAACGCTGCTGTCCAACACAGTGAATATCAGAGGCAGAGGTAGAAATAGGAGAAAAGAAGAAAAATGGTCTTGAGATGCTGTTGTAAAACTCAGTTTCTGCTCATGATTCTGCCAGAGACTGAAGGCTAAGCTTGCTTCTCCCATGCAAATAGTTCATTTGTTTTTAATGGGATTACAAGTGTGATGATCAGTACTGGCTTTGTGCCACGACCCTGATGGATCCCCTTGCTGGTCACTCAGCAGTTAGAGCCCTGCCTGTCCCTCCAGGTCCCTTTATCCTGAGCAGACCCTGCACTGGCTCTCCGCTCAGACTCTGGTGCATAAGTTTTCTTCGGCTCATCAAACTGGGAGCACTCTAAACCAGTTGTTTGTTGACAGCAACGCAATAGCTGAAGCAGACAAACTTATCAACTTTATCAGGGTTCCAGATGCAAGAGCACTTTACTTCACTAGCACAAGAAATGTGTGGGTTTAGACAAAATAATAAAACCAGCTGCACACAGTTCCTTGCCTCAGTTTCTTCACCACTGTTGAACATCCCTTGGGAACACGCAGCAGCTCTTTTAGGTCACCATGAATACATCTACAACAAGAGTTGGCTGGTATAGTTGTACTGGCTAGAAGAAGGTATTTTTTCTAGATGCCTGTTGCAGAGGAGTTGGCCTGTGTTTCCTTGCAAGTTCCCTTCAAGCTGCTGTGGCTTTGTGCTTTTCAGAGCCAGGGTGAACATCTGATCTCTTTGTTCTTCTAGGGAAATTGCATTGTTCCAAGAGCTGTCCCTGCAGACGCATTTGGCTGAGCGGCCTTCCCTAGGTTCGGGCGTGCCATTGTCCTAATGTGCTTCCACTTGAATGGAAGCCATCCGTGTTTAACGACCTTCTATTGTCCCTTATCCAAGAGATGTGACACGACCCTGATAGGGAATGGCTGACTCTCCTAAGTGTCAAGGAGATGGTATTGCATCCTGCTCATGAGATTCCTTAAGATATGCTTAGGCAGGTCTCTTTCTTACCTCATCACGCCCCAGTTGTATCCTTAACTATACCCATACATCCCTGCCCTGACTCTACCCGTACAGACATTCTGACACTGTATCAGTATGGCTTATTATCCTCTAGGAAGGGAATTAGCAGCACCAGGGTAAAGCTTTTCCGACATCATTAAAACTATCTCTCTCCTAGGGTTTCTTCTTGAAGACCAATAAAATCTCACTGATGTTAACTGGAAGAGAAATACTGGTACAACAATCCCAAATACCAACCTTGGGCTAGTCCTGACCACAAACATCTTCTGAAGCAACCAGACCTGGAGCAGTTACTGGGTGGTGGTGTCAGGAAAGTGTCTCAAAGCTGACCAGACTCGCTGACCAGACAGTGGTACCAAGGTGTGGCCTTGGGGACAGGCGGGGAGCGGCCAGTGGAAGCAGTCCTGGTGGCCAGAGCACTCCAGTCAGATTTGCCTGCCTCCGAGCATGCTCCTGCAGGCTGTCCACAAACAGCCAGGAGCAGGAGAGGGATGGGTCTTGGAGCATGCTCTACTTGGGGATGTGTTTGTTTCTCCTAGACAGATGCAGTATGTTTATGACCAAAGGGATTCATTATTTTTGCAGTAGCAGCCATGTAGTCGTTTTCAATGTCCCAAGACCTTGAGTAACACCAAACTTCATGAGTACTTCCACTGGAAGGAAAGAGACAGCCACTTGCTCTCCAGCCAGGAGCTATCTTCATTTCTGCTTGGCAGGCGCTCACTTGATGATGGGAGCCTCTGAATCCTCCCTTACTAAGTGATGGCAAAGGCAGCTTGCTAGACCTAGAACGTTTAGTGTCAGAAAACAGAATAAAGAAGTCAACGAGGAGCAGAGAACAGGCAAAACACATGGTCAGGACAGTCATTAGACAGTGACACCATGATCAGTGATTTACAGAATTGGACCCTTAATTTCTCTGGGCTTTTGTTTCCTCATCTAAAATTGGGTGTAATCATCCAGGAAAGTGATATAAATTGGGTCCTAGATGAAAGCTGCCAGAGAAAGTAAGTTATTCCTTGAGGTTTTGGTGGTTGAAGAGTGCTTGATGTTTGAAGAGAGATTTAAAAAAAATCTACTAAAAGTGATGCATTAGTTGTTCTCTGCTGTTCAGCTACAAGTAAATTGTCTCAGCAGCAATCCATTAAAAGAAAGAAAAGAGAGAGAGAAAAAAAAAAGGAAACAAAATATTGACAACCAGGCTAAAGCCAAACATTCAGCGGTAATAGCGTAGTAATCGTTTGCTCCGCTATTGTGTATAGGTGGGTAAGGAGAAAATGTACAAACTCCTCTAGATTTGGTAGGCAGGAAAGATTACTGATCTTTTTCAGCCATCTATCTGACCTATGACAAAAAGGGCTTGCTCTGTATGTTTTCTTTCTTCCTTGATCAAGCTTGCATCTTGCAGAGTGAGGGAATAAAACTTAAATCTTTGGCCTTTTTTTAGAACAGAAAGTTGGTTTAATTTGCTGTAGGTGTCAGCAGGTTAGCTAGTTCACCAGCTGGCAAGATGAGCTTATTTTTATAATTTTTCAATGTATTTTTTACTTTTATTTTTCAAACCTGTCTCGGTGAGGTTTCAAATTCAACTGTCAAATTCCAGAAATCTGCAGTGGCTTAATTTGCTGGGCTAAAGGCATGAGGAGTGATGAGGAAGCAGTAAGTAATTAAATTGCTGTGGAGATAATATCTAGCTGACTTAATGGTTAAGCTTTTTCTTCATTTTTTTTCAATTTTGTGTGAGAGCTAGTCTACAACGCTTGGAGTATTAAAAATTGTATTCTGAGCGGCATTCATAATCTCATTTTATTACAAGGATATTCAAGAGATCAGCACTCAGTCATCCTCTGGCCCTCCGCAAATGATTTTAGCAAGGAGCACCAAGCCTCTCAACCCAGGTTGGCCTGAAAATGCACAGATCGTCTCTCTGACATGATTAGCTGCCCACAAGTTCATTAGGACAGAAAGCTTTTTAAAAATTGACTTTTTCTTTCCAGGTTCCCCGTGGCCCTGTGCGTGTAGCACAGGGCTGGAGCTCAGGGAACCCCCGGTGACATTTTGACTTGCTGTTAAACTCCCGCTGATTGCTGTCGGGTCAGGTTTTGCCTCACGCTGTGTGTCCGTCCTTGCCTCTGGCATGCTGTCTGGCCTTGGGCAAGGCTTTCTACCTTCTTCAGTTTAGGTGGCGGTGGGAGGAAGCGTTGATCCTTGCTTGGGACAGGGTAATGGATCAGAGGACCTCTTGAGGTCCCATTCATCTCTGCGTGGCGTGACTCCACAACAAGCCTAGCTGCACCCTTTGTAAAGCATTTTGGGGTTTGTGAATGAGGAGTGTTGTGCAAAAGCCAGCTGCTGTTATTATTTATGCTGTTTATTTACTGGTCACATTTCTCAGAGCTGGGGAATGGAAAAAAAAAATCAATCAGCAGATTCACTTTGTTTATATTTAATTTCACTTTGTTTATATTTAATTTTACTTTCAGTGATTGGGGAATGTTAGTTTGTTAAAACACTACTCCTTCCCCTAAAACCTCAAGTTCTACACAGTCAGTGGAAACCTTGTGTCACTCTTACACATAAGTATACATTTCTCTTCTGAAGCATCCTTTAGGGTTTGACCATCAGCGGTTTGCTTCCTGCTGTGCCCGTTGTCCTCTTGCTTTAGGAGAGATGGTCAGGTCCCTCAGCACAGCTAAATGTAGCATCAAGGCTTGTTCCCCTTTTGCTAAGCCCAGAACATTGTCAGACATGGCCTTGCTCAAGCCACCCCGTAGCTCTGCAGGCAGCCAGCAAACCTCTCCTGCCCCGTACGCCCACGCCGGCTCTCGGGCACCACGCGAGGCACGGCCATGGGTGCTGCCATGCTCCCGAGCCCCGTCCCCATCTCACAGCAACACAACTGCGGTCTCCCTTCGTCCCCACGCAGCACGGGCGATGGTTCAACCCCCATCTGAGACCTCGGCGTCCCCGATGCCGTGGGCAGCCCTGGTGCTGCACTGTAGCGATGTAGCTGATGCAGATCTTCCCATTCCCGTTCCCGTTGCAGGCTGTGACAGATGCACCCCTCACATGTGATCCGGCAAATGGTGTCTTGTAAGTTGGCAGAAGAGAAACTCAGGAGGAAAGACAAAACGTCGTCCCTGCTGCTAGCTCACACGGCAGCTCCGACTCTTTCTTTGCCGGCAATCGGAGGAGTCGGAGCTGGCCTGGCAGTGGCGGGGTTAATAATTGTGGTATTGAAAGTCTTTGTTCTTGATATTGCTGAGGCTTTTTAAAAATGGTCAGAAATCTGTGGTACTTCTCAGTTGCTGGTGAAGCGCTCCACATAAAACACAGCGTTCCTGCAGCAGAATAACAGCTTGTGGTTTAAATAAATGTTGTTATTTCTGCTCTGCTGTAGGTGTACATGTATGTTTTGGTTCAGTGGCTGCCAGATACTGTAAATGAGTATTGATTTCCTTTTCTATTTTAAGCTTTTCTGCAGAAAAGGCATCCCACATGCCTTTAGCTTTCTTTGCCTGTACCTAAGTGATTGCAGCCAAGGATTTATCTAACTAAATATTCTTTTATTTTATTGTTACCACTCATCCTTATTTTAGTCGTTGCACCCCAAGTCGGTCAGGTCCCCATTGACCTTTTGGAGTGCAAAGCTTTTACACCTAGCCCTTTTTGAGAGCAAATCGAGGCAGTGTTTAAAACTCGTGGCAAGTAGTTTCTTATTTACGTTAGCGTGGCAGCCTCCCCTGCCACAGGTGAAGCTGCCTTGGTGCTAGAAATGAAAGGACATTTTAGGAAGCAAGCCTGCCGTAGCTAAAGGCTTTGGACAGCCGGATTAGCTCAGTGCGACCAAGAAATAACACAGACCTGGATTTGGCAACCGTAGGCAGAAGCCTCTATCCAATTTTTAACTATTAAATCATCTGTAGGTAAACCATTGCACCTCAGCTGCGGTTCAAATTTCCTTTGGTTCAGAACGGGAATAAACATTTCAGCCTTTAAAGGGCATGTTGCAGCGATCACTGTCTTAGCAGGATTCCTGTGTCTCACATTTAACTGCTCCCATTCAACTTTCTCTCCTACCTCAGGTCTACAGCAAACGTGGAATAGTAAATTAATTGGAACATGCTCAAAGCCTTGGCAAATGCTTTGCCTGTGACATTACTGATTTCCCAGAGGAATAGCTGCTGATATTGATTTTGACAGAGCCTCTCGCTGCAAAGATTCCTCTCATAGCTGGGCAGGGCTGAAGTGCAGCTCTGGGATGTGCCGAGATAGGCTTATTCATTGGAAATTAATGTGCTTCATCTCAAAGTATGTTAAAATATACCTAAGTGCTTTATGATTAAGAAATCAATCCTTGAGTTTCCATCTCTGAGTTTATGGGATAATTCCACCCTGGCTTTTGGAAAATCACGCAGAAAAAGATTGGCTATTTGGAGACTCGTCTTATCTGTGACATCTGAACTTCTTATGAGTTCGTCAGTTTGTTAAAGATATAACCAATTAAGATCTCTGCCAACAAAGAGGACTGCAGATAAAATTGGATCAGAGAGGTAAAAGTGAGGACGGGTAATTGACTCAGTGCGGGAAGTAATCAAGAGTTCCACAATAGTGGTGGAACTGCCCGGTTACAAACCACGCTATCAGGTCTAAGTATTTCAGGGAATTGAAGTTTTATGTCTTGCTTTAAACCATTGCCATACAATTGGGAATGGCACAGTCAGTGCTTTATTAAAAAGTAATAATATCCTACTATCTCGAGTTCACAGAACAGGTAAAGTGTCATCCCCTTTCTTGCTCCTTACTTATTCACAGCTCTCTTCCAGGCTAGTGAAGACTTGCCCACGTAAGCCCAAAATGCCTGATCAAAGTACTTCAGTTGTGCAGTTTTTATTGCAAGGAATGGCTTGGAAATGCTCTGACCCCCCTCATGCCAGGTGTGCGCTTCTCAGCTTCTTCCCCGCACAGGTGCTAGGGTGAGGAGCTGAATTCCTCCTTTAATAACTTTTTCAATATTGCTTGTCATGAGTTGTCTGTACCATCCACTCCCTGAAATAGCAGCTTGAGCCTGAGGGTGATTTGAGCCATGGCTGGAGTCTAAAATGTGGACAATCCCGTGTTTAAGAACCATTGATTTTGTGGGGAGACTGACCATGAAGAACCCCTGGTGGGCCCAGGTTCAGGCCACTAGTGATGTCCGGCTCCTGCATGAGAAATACCTTGTGAAAAAAAGTGAGGTGACAAAAAGTCTGCAGACTTGTCTTAGAGGACTTTAGGAGACACTGCTTAACATTTAGATGTAGCGTCCTCTACACCACTTCATGATTTATCCCAAACTATAAGCACTTCTTAGCAAACACTTGAAAATAAGCGAGCGAGCAAGCGTGTTACTAAGGACTTAAAAGTCCCCAGGTACTTGTGTGGACCTAACCAGAGGGATGGCTTTACTAAGTAAAGTCATTTCCATCATTTGAAACCTACGGAGGCTCAACTAGAACTCCTCATCTCGATACAGGGATACTGCTGTCTAATTCCATCTTCTGTGCTATGCAGAAAGGTGAGATTGAATGGTCAAAATGGGGCTAGGATGCCATGCAGGGAGCATTCTTGCGTGGCTTGAGCTGACCCCTTAATTGAGCACACCTTGTTCTTTTCTAGGAAGCCCTCTTGGTCTTTTAGGGTTGAGTTGGGTTTGTCAAGCTATGAACTTATAGCAGCAATAAGTAGTGACTTGTCACTGGAACGGGGACCAGTGCTCTGAATATGCTGAGACTGCAAGTGAACTCAGTAAGAAGGAACCGTTTTTGCACAGCTACTTTGAAGCAGAGACACGCTTTTATATTAAAAAAACCCTTCTTTGTTCAGTGAACACATTTAGTCCTGAACTAGTGAGTAGTGCTGAGTTTAAGCAACAGTGACTGTGCAGAAGAAAGCTTCTGGCCCTTTAATTGCAGCTTTCTCATGCTTTGAAAGGACAGTCCGTCTAATTACACAAGCCTTTCTTTTTCCAAGGCTTTGGCTCACCAGGCAGTGCCTGCATTTTGATTTCAAGAAGAAACTGCTACACAACTGGCCAAACGGTAATTTTTCTCCCTTTGGAAATCATTAGAGGTTCAGTGCCAGTCCGGGAAAGAGGAGGGGAAGGTCTGCAAAAACTGTTCTTGCTCTCACTCCCTATTTGCTGGTTCTCCATTGAGAATCGTGGTCCTGCAGCCATCTTCCATCTGCAGTGGCTTTGCTTCCAAGTGAAAATTAATTTTTAATAAAATTAATAAGAAGTATCTTATTTTTCCAGATTTCCAAGGGGATCTATGCCAGAAACTCTTTTGCTTCTTTGAATATTCTTCCTCCACACCTTAAAGCTAATCTAAAAATTTTGGCTGTGATTTCAGATCAACTTGAATTTTGCAGCTGATGTCTTCTATTTAAATAATGCTTTGCACAGTTTTCTTAGAAGGACTGTTTTGTGCATTCATCCTTGTAGCTCCCCTTGGGAGATGTGACCTCCATTTTATCTCTTATAGCCCTTGTACCAAGGCAGGGCTGAAGCAGAGCAAAGTACAGAACCGGGATGTCCGATTCCAGCCTTATCCCCCACCCGGGCTGCCCCCACGTCATCCTCCCTCAGTCCTGTGTGCGTGAGCAATGCCTACACCTTGCCTCTTTGGAAACACAAGTCCTAATTCTTCTTTCAAGGATTCCTGTGCTCTGTAGAAGGGCAGCGGCAAGAGGAAAGGGCAGCGGCAAGAGGAAAGCGCAGCTCCAAACCCTGAGCTGCCCATGCCTCCAGAGTGCTCGTCTGCCTCGCAGATTGAGAGCAGCGGGTCTGGCAGTCAGTTCTGCCGAGGAAAATCCCATCTCTGATATCAAAGTGAAGGAGTGTCTCCCCGAGGCAGTCCGTGGAACCCTAGAATCCCTTCTCTTCAGTTTTATCCAAGAAAGGGGTGGGAAGATCTGGCCCATGAATTTTAAGCTACACACTGCACCTTTCACCTCTGATCTCAGCCTCGTGTCCCCTAAAATACTACTTCAAAGCTTCCTTGAAACAAAATGCAGCTGGCCTCAAATGTTAACTTTGCAGAGATTTGTCTAGAGCTATGCAGTGGCCAGGTTCCAATAATTCCTTCCCTCCACCCCCACCTGAAGTTTCCTTCCTCTCTTTTCCCTACGTTAGACCACGCATGAGTTATTCTCGGTGAGGGCTTGCTTTGCGAAGAGCTACAATAAATCAGCATAAGCTGTTTCTCCACATTGTTTTGTGCTGGCTCTAGCTAGATCCTGTTGAACCTTTTGTTTTGAAATATATCTATACTACCCAGTTCTGTCTCTGCCCCATTGATTTACGGTGTCTACGCTTTCTGGTGTCGTTGAATGACCTACCCATGTTACTGCTCCTGGAGGTCATGGCAGTTCTCAAATGTCCTCCGAACTCTGTGCTGATGAGGGGTTGTTGTGATTTCGAGATGTATGATGAGACCAGGCTTGCAGACATGTTGCAAAGTGTTGCTCATAGAAGCAATCGCCGATTTTAAGACTGAGCCCTAAGTCTCTATCGTGTTAGGCAGCAGGTTGCTGCCCAGACTAACAGCAGCCCCTTTGGACAGGCTTGAATGGGAACTTCCAAGCCTGAGTAAATGGGGGAAGAGAAGAGGAAGCAGAGTTTGCTGGAGGGGTTTATCTTTTAATTGCCAGTTTAGGAGCTGGGCAGGAATGAAGCTATTGATTCTACTAGACGAGACCAAACCACATCAAACACAAATGTGCAGAATTCTGAATTCCTACAAGCCCTATAAAATCAAGCAGAAATTCTGTAGTATGAGCATAGTGCATGGCCCTTTGGCATATTCTCTGGTTGCTCAAATGTTTTTCACAGGCTAAACTACTGCAGTCTTAAACTACTACTTATCTCAGTCTATCTGGAAGAGGTGAATTCCTCCAGACTGGGAGCTCTGTGAGATATCCATGCTGATGCTACATGGTCTGTGATATTGAGAGAAGGTTGATAGAGACTTGACTCCAGGTTATTGCTGCTCTGACTTGCTTTTTCTCCTGAGTTGGGAAAAGTAGCTGTAGAACTACTAGTTTAACATAACATTATTCAATGATAGCTGAAAAAAGAGGTGGCTACGCAGACTATGGACCTGCATGGCAAAGGTGGGCATATATGGGCCAGCAGAGCAGAGGCTAAGAATGCATTTCTCAAAAAAACTGAGCAGGAGAGCAAGCAAAGCTCCTTGAAACATGGTTTGGAATTGGGAGCAAAGTCATTGCCTCTTGTGCCTTGAGAGGGACATAACTCTGCATGTTTCCTAGAGACGGAAGGACGGCATGAAGGGACACACCTGACTCCACCATAAATTTTCCTGTCTAACCGGTCACCAGGCTGAACTCTTGGCTAACTGCGTAGGTCACGAGCACGCACAACATGAGAGAAATTGCTGTAACTATTTGTAATCCCTGCCCATGGCCCAGGTTCTGTCAGGGTTGCTTTGGGACACAAATCACCTCAGGGAAAAAAAACAAATTGCAAAAGCTGATTCAAAAAGCAGATACAGAGACATCCCTCTTCCAAACTTCAAGTCTTACAGCCAAAGCAAGAGGCTCAAGAGCCCTCCAGAGAACAGGTCACCAACGGCTGTTACAGTGAACAAAACAATTCATTCTTCATTACATGTTCTTGGAAATGAGTAGCTGGAAATTTTTTTTAAAAAAGGTAATCTTTAACCAAATACCAAGGGTAGAAAATTGGAATGACAGTCAAAGCTTGACAAAGTTATGAGCGGCTTAATGCATAATCTTATTATGTGAAAGATAACTAATCTTCATAATCAGCGAGGACCACTAACCCAGCTAACACAAGACTACATACCTTTAATTGATTTTCCCTTACAATATACCTTGGAAGCAAAATATACATACATGACATTGCATTCTTAACAAGTTAAAAAGGTTTGTGACCAAGTATCCAGTTGCTTGTCCAAAAATGAAATAGTTTTGATAAATAAGGGTTAATTGTTCACTGTGGTTGTGAGAGTCAGGCTAATGCCAGCTACAAAGGAACTGATAAATCAGCTCAAACAACACAACAAAATGTAATACTTAATTTCAGCAAGCCAGTCAGTTTTCTGGCAGCCTAGCTAACTCAGAGCTTTCCTGTCAGTTCTTAAAAATTACTTTAGGAATTTAGTGTCAAGTGTTCAAAACTGCACAAGTCAGATGTTCTTTGTTAGATTTTATCTGGTTCTGGTAACAACACACATAATATCAACTGAAAAGCATAGTTGCCTCACATAGAATAACACGGTAGTAGCCTAAGTTGCAAGATTCAGGAAATCACTTTCATGTGCGATTAAATCAGTCCTTATTCAGGACAGCATTTATAACTCTTTTTTTAACTTTTATCTTGTACTTCGTAAGTCCTATTGACTTTCACGAGTTGAAGAAAGTTTCCTGAGGTTAAGCAAGTACTTAAGTATTGTTCTGAAGAGGGATGCTTTGGAACGGGGCGGAAAAGATTGCATTTTTCATATGTGCAGTCATAGGAAGCTTGTCTTCAGCTCTTTAGTCTAGTCCCAGTGTTTTGGGTTATTTTCTGGCAATAAAAGAGCATGCACGGGGTCCCACAGAAGGACCTCTGTCCCCAGAGGACACAAGATGTTAAAATCATACCATCATGCTCACAACCTTCCTCGTCTAGTTCAGTTTCACCGTGATTTTTGTTGAAAATAAAGCAAGAACATGGGTCCTGTGCCCAGCGGGACCCAAGTCCTGAGCTGTGTTTCTGGCCTGCCAGATTTCATTGCACAGCAGCTTTCTGAGTGTTGTTTCAAGCTATGTTTCTTCGAATGGCAGAGCCCTGGTTTAGGAGGGCTCTTGCTCATTTGCGTAAGCCCGCTGCTGCAGTTTATTTTCCCTGAAATCCTTCTCCTGCAATTGATTGTGGAATTGCATCTCTAAGCAGTTGTACTGGCACGGCAGAGGGGGCAACATGTGTCCAGCAATAAAGAAGGTGGGAACCTCTAAAACTGGTTCTGCTCTCGCACCTAAAGCTGAGTTCCTGCCCTGCAAAGCTGCTCCCCGCACAAGAAGTGACCTATTAGAGGATGTGAAGTTACAGTGAGAAATATGGAAGGGCTGCAAACAGCTAAAGCTTAGATCAGCTCAGATCAGAGGTCTCCGAGAGGCAGGATGGAAAGACAATGTGTTCATAGGGGTTTGTGCACACCGACTTTGCGTTGCAGCCTGGCCTCTACCACTCCCAACCTCCCTGATTCAGGAAAGGATGTTTGCTCGTGCCTTGTACCAACCGCACCCACGGCATCGCAGTGTAGTGCTTGCTTAGCAAGCTGCAACTGCAACGCAGCGGGGTATGACACCCATACCAGTCATGGGTGACCAGCGCAGTGGAGATGTGGGAGCAGGGACTGGTCACTGGTATATAACATCACCTCCTAATGGAAGAGAAGTAAGCACACCCGGTAGTTGATTTGAACAATAAAGACAAATATTGTCCTGCCGTCTTGTTGTAATAAGTAACTGCATCTGTTTGCCAAGCTGTGCGGTACCAGGAGGCAGAAACCTGCAGTGGGGAGGGAGGAGGAGGAGGTGAAGGCTATGGGAAGGGGAGGGATCTGTGAAAACCATCTGTTGCTTTTGCAAACAGCAGTCAATACACTGGTTTCCTTTAATAGCCGTGGTTGTTGTTGCACTAGTTAGGTGAGAGCAAGCACACGGATGCTTACTCACGCTCAGCTCACACCTTGGCTTTGTGTGCAGACACGCCTGCCGCGTGGGGGGAAATCGTGCTGTTGTGTGCTTAGGTGCTTTCTTGAGCAGATGCCAAAGCAATGCTATTTTGAGATGTTCAGCAATTACAGTTCCACCAGCCAAAGCCAGCTGAAGCATCCAAAGATACATCAGGTTTCCCAGCCTGCGGTTAGAGAGACCGGAGCTAGCGGGGGTTCAGGCACAGGTCAGTCTCCGCCAGAAAGCTGTGCAGGCTGGGCACAATGTTTTCTACCTGAGACGTGCATATCTCCAAGGATTTCACCAGTGGAATTGCAAGAGCTGGAGGTGAAGAAATTTCTCCCCAGGATCGATTTGATACATGGCCAACACGCAAACCTTGTTTAAACAAAACTTCCGTTGAGGTTGCGCACAGAGACACCGCAGCCCTACAAAATCTTAAAGCCTGCAAGGGTTTCTGTATTAATTTTAAGCGACTCTGTTGAAAGCAGTCTCTGTTATTCCAGCCATTGCGGTAGGAAAGAGCAGGCTGCGATTCGAGAGCAGGGGTGTCTGCAAAAATGTTTACATACAGTAAAGAACTGCTGTCAGTCAATCTAATCACTCGCTGTATTTTCATGCCAGCTTGCTAGTGAAAATATGTTGCACCATGTATTTGTTATACTGCCTTCAGGTACGATTTGCCAAGTCTAAACTTGTTTTGTAAGGGAAAACGGGAGATCCGGTGAAAGAACCAAATCCTTCAATCCTTGCTCAGATGATACTCGTACTAATTTCAATTTTTCAAGCGGTTGTGTTTAATGTATGGCCCCTGTGCTTAGACCCAAAAGCTGGAGCTGAAGAGTTGTGTAGAAGTGACCTAGTTTTTAGTCAGTAAACCCACTCTCACTTTTTATTGAGCAACAAATAAGCTACTTCTGTTTCGACATAGCAACTTGGAAATTTTACTCCTTGTTTATGACTATCGATAGGACAAAACTTTCAAAAGTATCTAAATCTGCTCGACAGCTACTGCCATTAGGGCTCTTAAGGCACAAACAGAGGGTTCTTAGGGCACAAACAGTCTCAGGAATTTTATTTTGCAGACAAATAATGACCAGGTCTCTTCCCCGTGGTGTCCCAAGGCTCAGTTCTGCAAGGCCTGGCAGTTGTTGCGCTAGATGAGAGGAGAGGTTGCAGGAACACCTTGCCTCTCTGAAGCATTGAGTTTTTTTCATTTCTCACTGGTTTCACAGAAGATGAGGGGGCTGAGCATCTAGCAGGATGCTGTCAGGCAAAGTCGTGGTGCTGCATCAGTGTGAATGAAAGCAAAATTAGGGCTTTGCTGTCAGGGGGATGAAATAACAGCAATAATTTCCTAGCAGAGATCTCTTTGCCAGCTTCCCATTAGGTTTCATTCACTTGATGCATTTCAGTGCATGCGTTCAAATAATATTTCTCTGAGAAATGAAGGGCTGTATTCAGTCAGCAAAGTTGCACCTCAATCTCTGTGCCTAGTCAGCAGAAAAAAAGGTAGGTCCTCTGAAGAGTAACCGAGGGCTTAGGTGAGACACTGAGCAGGGATGCTGTCAAGAGCCAGGTAATAGGAGGTGTATGGCAGGGAGACTTAGCCTGGCTGTCTGTTGGATATCAAGGTGATGGATACACAGGAATTTTCTTTCACATTTCTTTAGTTTCTGTATTGGAGTGCTGTGCACGCAGTGCCACTGCTCACCGTACCGCAGAGTCCAGAGCGTGCAGGTTAACAGCCTGGCTTTGCTTCACCCCAGCCCCAATGCTGCATTTCTGGCAGATCTGCCAGCCCCAGCCCTGGGGACTCTGATGTGTGGTCTCTTTAGGTGACCCAGGACCGGGGCTGAGATACCAGACCATTACGCGTAGATGGAGGCAGAAGCATTTGGATGGTGCCTCCAGTTTTCAGGGGCACGTATAGAATAACGACTCGCTGTTCCAGCGCTGGCCGCAGAGTCTCTGCTGGGCTGCCTGTGTCTGGGAGAGGGGGGACATGTAAAGCCATGATGCCTCTGCTGCATAAAGTTAATGTTCTCCGCTGTGGAATGAGCAGTCTCTCAATTTCTGCAGTATTTGGAGCTATAATAATAGACCCCGCACTCTGAAAATCAGACTGTCTGGCAAGTGCATTGGTAACTTGACAAATCTATTGACTGGGGAAGATGACAAAGGAAGAAATGATTGCCCCACACTAATCATTTTGAATCCTTCAGTGATACTAAAGAACATTTGTAAGGCACAGCAAGTTAAATATGCTACGTGACTTAACCTTACCCGTGCTAACTTGTATTAGACAAATACCAGAGCATCTTTGCATTGCTGCTTTTGTGTTTGCTGTGTGCTCCGTAAAATCCTTCTGGTTTCGATGGATGCTCTTTCAAGTTGTCTAGCATGAGCAAATACTTTGAAGCAGGTGCTAATCAAAGAGCTAGAGCAGGAGCTTCTACATCATCCAACATCTTTTTTAAGTTTAAATATATTAGGATGAAAGCAGCTTATTGCAGTGAATACACTGTCTAAAAATGTATTCGAAACCTCAATCAAAATAAAGTTGAGGAATTCACTAGCTGTGACCTGTTGTCATTATTTTATGTTGTCAGTTCATTTAATATTTCACTGTTAATGTACTGAAAATGTCTAACTTGTAGCCTTCAAACTGTTTTGTGGTTGCTGATGTTGCAGTGACAGATGGTTCTTTTAAACAAACAAGTTATGTTTGTGTTGCTAAAGCTGGATTTTAAATAGTCACCTGTCAAATTCAGCAAAACTTCTGCAATTTCATTGCTGCTTCTGCTGTAGTTCTAGGCCAATTCTGTACAAACTTTGCCCAGGAAAAACGCTGGGAAGATTCATTCAACTTCAGTCACTCTCACTTGATGCCATTCCGGTAAAATTAAAGCATCATTGGTAAAGCTGGAATCTTTGAAAATAAGTATTTGCATGCCTTTCAAAAAGAATTGTCTATTAGACTGGGTTTTTTTTATGATCCCTGTCTGTAGTCATATTGTGGCTATGTAAGAGTCACTTTAATCACCAAAGTGAAGCAACTGTTTTGGAGCAGAAACTGGAATGGTAAAACTACCAGAATTGGGGTCAAAAGATAAAATTCCAAACTCCAACCAAAGTTCTGGACTTTGCTTGAGACCTGTTCTTTAGCTGAAATTTCATCTTGAAGAGTGCTCTGTAGCATCAGACAGTGTTGCAAGGTATAAAGTTAAGGACAATATTTGTATTTGAAACCACGGAGAAATACCAATCCCCAAAGAAATCAATGGCAACACTTCTGCTGTAAGAGCAGCGTGGGCGCCTCAAGCCCAAGGCGTAGTTACCCAGCTGAAGGATTGATGCTGATGCCCATCTGCATCTTCAACCTGCAGCAGCCCATGGTGGCAGAGAAATGGGAAAGAGCAGTGTCCATCCCATGAGCAGCTGACATCCATGTGGTCTGTCCTGCCAACACCTGGTGAAGACCAGGCCGATGGCGGGTCAGGGTGGCAATCGTTTCTCCTCTGTTAAAACCCACCTCAGCCATTATACACTCGCCTTGTATTTGCTGATGTTTGAAATGCTGTTGCTGAATTGAATATACTGTTTTTGCTTGCAGCTCTGAAGCCTTTGTGGGTTGATTGCCAAGTTAATGATTTATACCTTAATGCTCCATTTAGGGCCCTCGTGTTTATCGCTCATGGCGCTGGGGAACACTGCGGCCGCTATGATGACTTGGCCCAGAGGCTGACAGGACTTAACTTGTTTGTTTTTGCCCATGACCATGGTGAGTAGCCTAAAACAGTACTTGATTTACAGCAGCTCAGGACTTTACTGAAGCAAATGCCATTAAAGCTACTCAGCAGTGAGAGAAGAGTGAATAAAATATTTACACCTCAACATAAATGAGAAAGGGATCATCTGTTGCTTTGTAAAGATCTGCATATTGATTCTGTCAAAAAGCCGTCCCTGTTCCTTGAGTTTTCCTCAGCTTTGTCATTGATATTAGTGCTGGTGCTATTTTAACCTCTGTCTAAGGGATTATTTCTCTTTTGCCTGTCTCTTGTGGGGTGAGGAGTTATTATCCACTGTGGAAGTGGGACTAGGAGCTGTTTCTGTTGGATCCATGCTCGTTGTCCTGAATGATCCCAGGGGGGAGGCTGCAATGACAGCACAGCTTTCCTACACCAACACAACGAGACAGCTGCACCCTTGGGACATGGACAGGCTTGGACACATCTCCACAGTCCAGCAGAGACATGGGAGCTGGCTGCACACACCTCAGCTCTGATGAGAAAGCAGCTTGAGGCACAGCAACACCACTTCAGCCCTCAGCCAGTAGGTCTGGGCAATGCTGTGTCATGCAGACTTATTGTCCCAGCCTCTTCTGGCTTGAAGAGCTCTGCTCTGCACTCCGTTCTGTGACACAGATATGCTGGTATCACCAGATCTCCTGCAGCACATGAACTGGGACATCCCAATAACATTTGAACCATCTATCCTGGTTCTTTGGTAGCCTCCCGTCACGCCTGACTCTTGCAACTTCATGACTTCCTTGTGCTTGGAAGTCTTTGCTTTGTTTTTATCATTGCAGATCGCTGCCTCCCCGCAAGAGTCACGGTAGATATTAGCAAAATGAATCAATGGGATTAATGATGGCAGTGGGCAAAAGGCAAGGCCAAATTCTGAGCTGACAGGTTGAAATGGGATGTAAATCTGTTCTCCTTCTGGCAGATCTGCCCCTGACATTGAAAATTATACTGCAATACTTTGGAAATTATACTGCAATTTACTGGGCTGAAGCTGAGACTCAAACCTGCCCCTAGACCTCCTCAAAGACAGGACTGCTTAATTTGAGCTTGAGGATCCTGAATGCAGTAGAAGTTAGAGCATGTGAGACATTGCACCATTTAGTCTGCGAGAGGAAAGGTAAAACCTCACGGAATCCAGGTGACCAAGGCTTCCCCTCGCACACGCTCTCATGACTCCCTTTCAATCGCAGCACTGCACTTATGTGCAAAGATTAACCCTATATTTTCCCTGAAAAAGAGAACACCTCATCCTCAGGACAGCTTGCAAGGAAAATAAATAAAACCCATGTGATTTTTGTGGCCAATCGATCACATGCCATATTCAGGGCTGGCTTTACAAAGACAGTTGACCCATGGAGAAGTATCATTGCTGACCACATGGGTCTCTTTCTCCCTATATAGACACAGTATTTCTGAGTGTTGATTCGTTCATTTCGATATATTTCCTTCTGCGTTGGACGTAGGCTAGCAGGAGTCTGCAGTAATCCCAGTAGAAAGTGTGTCTGTTCCTCTCTGTTTATCTGTATGGCATAAAGTTCATGAGAAAGGCGATGGAAGAGGCCACGTGCTGTCCACTCTGCAGCTGCTGTGAGTAGACCACAGACAATATGTGCAAAAAGTTACTGAACTCCAGGACACCCAAGCAATTTGTTCAGAGCCACTGTGGGCCTACAAGAGACTGTGGTTTCTCACTGGGCATGCTTGATGTCATGCATTAGTTCCTCATTCCCTTAAAACTTGATAAAGGGTTTAAGAAGTAGAGTTAAAATAACAATATATGAAGTAACAAGCCTAGAAGAAATGAGAAAACATTGCATTTGTCGCATGGATTTGATACAGAGAATGCCTCTTCTGCTGATGGAGAAGGGCCTTTGGGGTGAAGGTTCCTGTCAGGCATTTTTGTGCTGTCTAAAGAGACAGTTATCTTCTCTCATTTTCCTTGAATATCTTTTTGACTAGAGAAGCGTAAATATTTCATGTTTTTTTTTCTATAGACTGATGTTGCTGGATTAATTAGTTCACTTCAATTAATACAAATCTGGTTGCTCAGGCCAGTTAACAACTTCATTCTCCCTGTCAAACCTGCAGTTTTCTTGTAAATTCAGTTTGGTTTTTCTTCATCAGTAATGGGGAGAGGGTAAGAGGAACCTGAAAGCAGAACAATGAAAACACAGCTGTGCTACACAAAGAGCTGATTTAACTGAGCCTAGATTCACTGTAAGTTAGAAAGACAATTGACGTATTTTAGGCTCTGTAAAATAAACTTTGCACCTAAAGAGGTAAGCGGTGAGGATAAACTTTGTTTGATGGAATACAGGTTACAGCCTGAGCTGGATGCCAGCGAGAGCTGAAGGACATAAACACCTCCATTGCCAAATTTGCTCAGATCAGACTGGGAAGTTTATAGCTTTCCTCCACCATAGTACCTATTCCAAATCACTTCACCAGTGTGTTCCCCCTTTGCGTCCTGTCCTTTGGATATCTTTGAGTAATATTAAATATTCAATTGTGTTAGCAAAATAATTGCTTTCTGTTCCCCATCTCTTACAGTGGCTCTTAGTCTTATGAGCTTGGTGTAGATTTCCTGACCTGGACATTTATTCTAGTTCTGGTATTCTCATGGATAAAATTCCCAATATAGACGCATTATCTGTGAGATTATTAATGCAGTTCCACAGTGTGGCTAGCATGATTTCCCAAATGAGTTGGGAAGTTACTAGGGCTGTAGCATGCGTGACTTGACTGATTTATGTTGTGTCTATCCTTCAGTCAAAAGAAGGAAAAATAATTTCCATTTATATTGCTGAGTCTGTAGGAGCTTACACGCTGGCTCTAAATCTTGCCGGCGGCTGCTCTGCACCATGGTTTCCTGTTATGCAAGGCTTCAGCAAAAAGGTTGACACTTCACAGAGTAACAGTATTCACCCAAATTTGTGTCTTAGTATTGCCCTGTATAAGGTATCGCTGGCTCAGTTCGCTCAGTATGGCAGGATTCGTGCATTTACTCTTTTGGGTATTTGATAGTAATCCCAAGACCGCTGGACCTCATAGGTATGTATTAGAAATTTTCCACAGCAGTGGTGAAAATTTAATTCCAGAAGACCTCTTAACCCTACCTTCCATCTAATGTTGTTAAATTGCTTTGTTTTATATCAATCCCATGAAAGCGGAAAATGGTATTTCTTTGTAATACAGCATTTTTTTCTGTGGTCTCTTATATGGTGTTTTTAATAAGCAGGCAATGGTTTCCCATGATTTCTGGGTTTACTTGGCGTGCAGCTTCATGAAGACAGAGTTAAGGCTCTGGCATGACCTCGCTATACATTTCTGCAAGCTTTAGGTATTTTGAAATGACATCTCCCTTTTTTTATTTCCTTTTTATATTACTATTATTTTATTATGGCAACATTCTGATGACAGAAAAAAGAGACAGACAGACATATTAGGTTATTGGCAATCAATTTAGGAAAGCCCTCTCAGAAGGAATACCCGTGGGAGATTCATCAAACTGGAGTGATACTGTTATTCTTCAGTCGCAGGCAGATTGCAGCTCCTTTAGTTATAATGCAGTGTTTTTAGGGATCTGAAAAGCTGAGAGCCAAGGAAAATGAGAATAAAGGACAGAGAATGTGGCTTTGTTTTCTCATACCAAGCATTTTCAGTTGGTAAAGCACATGATGTTCCAGCTATCCTCATCTCTCATCCTATAACATCTCATTTGCTGAGATCGTATTCTCTATGGTTGCATTACATGGCCGGAGCCCAGAACAACCGCAATTTCACCTTCAAAAGTACATGTCAGCTACAAAAGCATTTCCAAGAGGCAAGGGCCACAAAAATGTATTTACTTCTCTCTTAGACTTTTTAACAGCAGTGGCACTGGCCCTCTTTTTCACTTGGACTTGCTGGTGCTTCTTACGGGTAATGTGGCTGTCTTAGGTGAAGATGAGGGAGGTGAAATACTTAGCCCTATCCTGGCAGCAGCTCCTAGCCCTTAGATTTGCTTGAGGACAGCCCCTCCGACCTCCCCTCTACCTGTCCTGGTACGTGGAGACCTCCGACTCTTTGATCCTCTTTGAAGCTGTTGAATTTCCCCCTCTCAAGTTATGTGTAACACCGGATCAAAGCAAAGGGAAAGGTTGCAGCTCTAACACCTTATTCATATTCCTTAGATGTTTCTAACTGAAGTTCAGCTTGCTTTTTCATCCCCGCTGCTATTTTGTGTGGAGCATTTCTGATGGGTTAGCAGGTCCCTCTCGGACACCTACTGCTGCTTGTGCTCCCCATTAATTTTCTTACTGTTTTCTCTATTTAACACAGCACTCGTTTCTAAAAAGTAGAAAATAGCTGGAGCGGAGATGTTTAAATGCATCAAATATTAGCTGGTTTTGCTTTGTTTTTTTTCCAAGTGATTGCTATGTTGTTCTTGCAACTGTTAAAAGACCACTTTGTTGATGAGAACAGAAGGCTTTTATTTATTCATAGCACTGGGAAGGATTGATCTACACAGAAAGGTTAAAAAGGACTAAACATGGTCAAACTGGGAGGGGGGGAAATGACTAAGTGTGTCAGCATTAATAAGAGCAAGAATTAGGGTAGCACTGCGAGTGAGAAGTAACAGCTCATGCACACCAGCGCGAGGGAATGTTCCTGGAGAGCAGCGCTCCCGGATGATGTGATCAGGCAGGCTTCAGGGCGATCTCCAGGGATGGAGTCGGGAAAGCCTTGGCAAGCGCTATTCAGAGCTGGTTTGCTCGCAGAGCAGCACAACTGTTCCTTGGTGGCTGTTAGCGAGGCTGGGTGTGGGCCCGCTTACCGTAGCAATCTGTTCTCTTGCTGCTTCCTCGCATTCAGTCTACCTCACTAGAGCAGGAAAAGTTTAAACTGCTTTTCTGCAGAGGCATAGGAAGGAATGGCACTCACTGTTTGCATTTCCTTTGACAGGAGGCTTACAATGGGTTGTGGGCATTTTTATTTTATTTTTTTTCCAGAGAAGGGCTCCTGGCCTTCAGCATAATGCATGACCATTGCTAGGAAATAAAATCTTCCATATGCACTACTGGAAATAATCATGGGTATGGACACATTAACATTTGCAGCAGTGCAAAATGACTGTTCTCCCCATGAATCCTGTTCTCGTTCATGCCCTCGCAGCAGGAAGAACCTCAAACAGGACTGGGATTTGCTTGCATGCGAAGTTGCCCTACGTGAACCATACCAGCAGCCATGCTCTGAGCACTTGGGCTGCTACTGATGTGCTCATCCTTAGACAGATGCTCTCCTTGGCCAGGGAAGAGAATATAGCACTAGCTGTGTACCTGTATTAGTGCATCCTCTTTTGGGCTTTTCCTGAAGTGATGAAAATTGTTCTCCCAGGAGAAATTCATAGTGCTGCCCAGCCCCACGCATAAATACAGGTCCTGAACCTACCGCATGCAGTAGGCAGAGCTCCCGTGGTAGGGTAGCGTGCCTGGCAGGCGGTGAGACCTGCAGTCGTGCAAAACCAGAGTGTTTCCTACACACAAGTGTTGGGGGGGGGCGTGGAAAACGCTGTTACAGTTCGCCAACTGGAGTGGTGACCGCAAGGGCAGGAGGAGATACAGAGCCCAGCTGCCAGGTTGAGTTCCCCCCTCTCTCTGTATTTCCTCTGCATACAACTCCGCTCTTCAAGAGTCAGGAAAGTGCTTTCTTTTAATATTGTTACTAACAGTTCCAGTCTGAAGACTCCAAGCCCGTTCATGTTTGTCAGTTAAGTACTGCTGCGGGGGCATTTGCCACTGATAGTTCATTAGGATTGTCAAGCAAAGAAGAAGGAAGTTCTTCAGAGCTTCGGATTCAACTTTGCAAGTACATTCCCTATGGGGAAATTAGCCCTTTTGTTCTTCAAATTATCTCAACTTGTCTGTCTTTCAGTCTTTTATGATAATTCATTTGGAGTGGAGAGAGAGCTGCTAAGGGGTGATTAATCTGTCCCACCATGATACAAGTGTATGGACATAAATCTTTGTGCATATAGCCCTGAAAACTGCTAGATTGAAAGCTCATGACAGAGCAAAACCAACAGGAATATAAGGGGACACTTAAATGATTCTTTGACCCTTGGTCCATGTTAAGTGTCATAGGGACCCATGAGCCCTGTCTGGAATTCATCCATTCTCCCCTTTTAACCCAGGGGAAGATTGAGTCGTAAACACGGCTGCGACATCAAAAGCAGGCAGTGATGTCTGCTGCATGGCGTGCGGGCAGGGACAGAAACTGAGGGGATACACCAGAGGAGAGTCATCCTGGTCTGCCCCACCTCTCATGCTCTCTCTTTGAAGCATCCTCTATAGGTTTCTCTTAGCAGGAGGATCCCAGAGGAGATGGCTCTTTGGCCTGGCTGGCAGAGCACTGCCAGTGCCGTTTTATCCCTATTTTGACTCCGTATTCGGTACGGTCCCAAGCCAGCCTAGCTCTCCCTGGTCCTTCCTTCTCCAGATGTTGGAACGAAAGTAGCAGTCAGGCTTATCTGCCTTCCAGGGCAGCGGTGAGGAATGCTTAGCATGTGTGGGGCATGCAGGAGGTGAAACCACAGAGCGTAATTACAGGGTGAGAGTTCAGATGCTGCAGTACACCATGTAATTCCTTAGGCAGTGAGAAAACTCTAAGAACCTGGAGCAAAGTCCTCCTATAAAACAAATAGCTACGGAGTAAACTTACTTTTGCCACCCTTTTCTAGCTCTGTTTCGGTTGTGGAGATTCTCATGTAAAGTGGGGCTACTGTGTGCGCTTCTGCCAACACCGACGTGAATTCTGAACTTGAAGACCAAAAAGCAAGATTAACTCGAGATGAAGTGGGAGACCAGCCTGCCCACCACCACAGCCAAAGTGAAACCAGTTGCTTCTCACCTCCAGCTCTTCTGGAGTGACGACTGGTCTTGTAGCACTGGATCTCAGAGCAACAGTGACAACTTGCTAAGGAAAACAGGTCATTCAGTTTGAGCCTCTTTGAAATTATAGGCAGAATAATTTGTACTGCTAAAAGATGCAACTTTCCCCAAGCATTGGACACGCTCTTGAACACACTCTTTCAACTGGATAGTGTATTTTCGCTTGCTTTCTCCCAGACTGCTGCATGGAGTCGGGCTCTGTTGGTGGTCATGAGATAGTACCTCCCAGAGGGGCCACACACCTTGTGTAGGAACAAGTGATCTGGATACACCTCCTACAATACAATGATGCTGAAATGTGCCTATAAGTGTGTCAGAATACAGTGTAGCCCAACCTCAGGGGAGCATCCTGTGGCACCACAGGCAGTTGTAAGTACTTTGGTTTTATTAACCAGAGGTGTGCACACTGTTATTGTGATTTTTGAGAAGCTCATTACAGACTTCTGCAGCCCAGTCTTGCTCTGGTGAAGTCATCTCAGCAGTGATTCTGTCACTTTAGCCCTTCATTCACACTGGGATCTTACAGTCCTGAATCTGCCTGCACCACATGGCATCTTTCAGGGTAGGAAGCAGTGTTTCCATTTGAGGAGAGCAACTACACAACAGCAAGAAAACACTAGGTGAATCATGAGAGCAAATAACCTACAGTGTCTCATGCTCTAGAGTAAGCCACGAGCAGGGACTGGGAAATGCAAGTGCAGCTTTTGTTTTGCTTGTCTTGTGAAGGCAGATGAAACAACGCCGTCGAGCCAGGAAGCAGCTAGACCACAGCAAACTAAAAATAAAGCGACAGTAAGGCTGCACGCAGCTGATGTATCTGACAGTGCACACACAAGCTGCAGCGGAGTGTTTTGCTTAAAGCGTTTGGGCTAGGAAAGGGGCAGGGGACACTTAGAGGTGTTTCCCCTCCACTCCACTCAGGGGATGAGACTTTCTTTGTTTCGTGGACTTCCCAAAAGTAATACTGGAGCCATGCTGATGTAAAAGTGGGGAAAACATGGCCCTGCACCTACCTTTTAGGCAAGGGAGTTTGGAAATTGTGAGGACTGGATACACCTTTAGCGCTGGCCCATAGAAGCAAGAGCACCTGCAATCAGACGTGTAGTGTCGTCTGATGTGTGCTATGAAAACATCAAACCAAACCTGGGCTGCTCAAAGCAATCTATTTGTTTATCTGACCAATTTTTTTTTTAAAGTCAGATTTAATTGTGGTATAATCAGTGATACGAGACCGGCAGAGTTCTGTGCTATAACCCAGAGCTGGATGCAGGTGTTGTTTGGATGGGGGGCAGTGCAGATGCTCCATCGTCACTGCCCCTATATGTGGACATCACTAGATGATCATGTTGGACTGCAGTAAAGACTGCAAAGGAATGGTTATGGTCTCCTCCGTTCCCCTAGTTACTCTGCCCCTTCCAACCGCTCAACCATTTCCTCACTGCTGTAGATCTACCTTATAACAATAGATTATTGAATAAACCACAACATATCATCCAGCTGAACAAGATCTTTGGCTCAGGTCCTGGCTGAGCTGAGCTTGCTCTTGATGCAGCAGGGGTGTGGGGTCGAGCTCCAGGTGAAGTGGCGCTGGGACACCCTTTCCTCCAGCCTTGCCCCATCCACCTGGCATGAGCTGTTCTCTTTCCTCGCTCCATCAGGTGATGAGAAGAAGGTGCTACAGAGCCAGCTCCCCTGGCTTTGCTGCAAGCCCACTTTATGGGGGAATCCCTTTTGGGGCACACTGGGATCTGAGGAGCTGGCTTTTTACTCTGAAAGCAGTGGGCCGTGCAATCTGCCCTATTTCTCCTAATTATTCACTGCTTGCTAATGAGCAGAGGGAGAAATGTCAGTGGGTCATTCCATGAGATAGTACATCTTCTCAGCAGCTGCTTCTTGAACAAAGCCTCGCTGTTGGCCTTCACACAAGGAGGCGTGAGGCTGTAACAACGGGCCCCAGTGAGAGGGGACGCAGCGACAGAAGGAACAGAGTGCTCCCTTTGGAGCACAACGACTTTGAGCATGGAGCTGTCGGCACTGGCCACCTTCCAGACCGTGCTTCTCAACCTGTCACTGTTAACTGTTAACAGACAGACGGCAGGACAGAGGAAAGACATGTCATTCATTCGGGAAACTTAAAAGGCTTCCTTCTTCCCATGAGGGTTGAGTCCTTCCAGCATCCCTTCCGTGACTGCCTCTCAGATGAGAGATACCCTCCATGATAAAGAGGAGTGGGCCACTAAATTTGTGTGGGGTGCCGAGAATGCTGGGACTAAGGGATAGGAATTTTGGACGAGTGGTCCTGATAATCAGGAATAAAACATCCTTTATTTGGACAAAGGGTTCACTTTGGTGAATAAGGGAAACTAAAGAGGAAATAGCCTTGGCTGAACTGAGCTCATTTCGTTTTACAACCCGTTGTTTTGTTGTCTCAGATCTGTGCAATTGTCATCTGTACTCAGTCTTTACATATATAAATCAGTCCCCACATCAAGGGTCAAATTCTGCTTTCACAGCTGCTCAGGTAAATCCAGGGTAACTCTGTCACCATGTCAGAAAGCAGGTTCACGCGTGTAACTTGTAACTGCATTTCCTATTAGTGAAGGAGGGCTGGCAACCTCGTGTAATGTTTTCAACAGCTTACTTGCTCGCCCATAACCAGCTTTGCTAGCTGTAGGAGTACGTCTGCATGCAGAATGGTTGAGGGTGGAAGGACAAGAACCAGATGCTTATTAAAGAACAAAGGCTGAGAGAATGGATCATTTCATGTTGCTAGCTATGTCTATTATCAGGGGTCATTTCCTTTACTGACATCCATGGCAGGACATTAGTTCATATCAGCGAGGACTTTGGCCTCAAGAAGCATCAGAGTAATCTGTGTTCTTTAATGGAAAAAATAATAAGTAGATGTTGCATATACCATCAGTGGACCTTTTTCATTAATGGTGTGGATGATGGGATGGAGATCACTTTCAGCAAGTTTACAAGGGTACCAAATTGTGGAAAGCGAGCGTACGCTGGAAGGCTGTTATTCACAGGGACCTTGACAGGCTGAAGAAGTGGACTGGCAGGGACCTTATGAAGTTTTAACAAAGGCGCTTGTGAAGCTCTGCATCTGGGGTGGAGTAACCCCATTCAGCATTAAAGGTTGGGCACTGAATGAATAGAAAGCAGCTTTGCAGAAAAGGACCTGGGGATCCTTGCAGAGAAGTTGAACGTGGGTCAACAGTGTGACCTTGTGGTGAAGAAGGCCACCACATGCTGAGCTGTATTGGAAAGATTACAGTCAGCAACTCAAGAGAAGTGATTATTCTCTTCCATTCAGCATTTGTGAGACCACATCTGAAGCGCCGGGTCCAATTTGCTCCCCAGTAAAAGGAAAACATTGACATACTGGAGCAAGGCCAGAGGAGGGCTGTCAAAACAATTAGAGTACTGGAGAACAAGATGTACGAGGAGAGGCTGATAAAACTGGGTTTATTTAGCCCTATAAGAGAAGGCTAAGAGGAGATCTTATTGCTGTCTACAAGTCTCCAGTGGGAGGGTGTGGAGACAGCAGAGCCAGACTCTTCTTGAAGGTTCACGGTGATGGGATGAGAGGGAACTGACACAAGTCACAGCGTGAGAAATCCCAATTAGATGCAAGGAAAAATGTTTTCACCGTGAGGGCAGTCAAGTGCTGGAGCAGGACCCAGAGAGGTGGGGAAATCTCCAGCCTTGGAGATATTTAAAGCTCAGCTCAGCTCAACTCAACAGGGCCCTGAACAACCTGATTGAATGGGAAAGACTTTGAGTTGGGGCTTGAACTAGATCATCTCCATACATCCCTTCCAGCCTCAATTATTCTTTATGAACTAAAGAGCATCCTAGCTGCTAGCATTTGGGATGTTGCTTCCAAAGTTAAAGCAGAGGAGGTTTTGAACCGGGTGAAGAAATGACCCTCTTAAAAGCAGCCTTTAATGGTATCTACGGTTAGGAACAGCTTCATCTTCAGGGAGATACTTTTTGATGTCTTTGCACGATGAGAAAAAGGAAGCGTGTTTATTTTCACCTTTGCAGGGACAATTTTTCCATAGCAACAGCATTTCATTAATGTGACTAGCTTTCCTATTGTTTATTTGTCAGATATGTCTAATTCGGAGGAGGTTGTTTCAGAAGCTAATTACTGATGATTCCTCACCTATAAATGTGCCTTCACACAGATGTGGAGTTTGTCATCCTGTTGAGTTACAAATGACTGTTCCAAGTTACTGAACACCACTTGAAAAGTACAGGAGAAAATATATTTTGTGTATGTAACTCCTTTTGGATTAAAACATCATAGTCTGGTTTCCTTCAATCCCTTTTTAGATAGATAACAGGAGTCAAAGGAGCACAGTCCATCTCAGGTTGTGGCTGGTTCAGCACCAACCTGGAGGACCAGCCTTATTAAGGAGTGCGGTATTCAAGGAGCGCTTTTCTTTGCACCAAACAAAGGCAAAGGACAGGCAGCTTTACAAAGAGAAGTAAAACATGTAACCAGTCAATAAATGACCTAAAACTGCCATTTCATCTTCATTTTTCATGCACTTTGTGCCCTACCTGCATTGGAAGCCACTGAATAAAATTTTTCTTGCTGAACTGAACAGCTACGGTATCAGGGGAAATTTTTCACTAAAGCAAGCAAAACTTCTCAAAACTTCGAATGAGAGAATTGATTTTCCTTACAACATAAGTAGCGGTCTGAAGTCATGGGAGGGCTCGCTTAAGCTCCATGCATTTGTGTGCTTTGATCAAAACTGGCAGTCTCATTCTATTTTTCACCAAATGTTGCTATTAACAGATTCCCTGGGCCTGCCCCGGCCAAACCTACTGCACTGTGTTTGTTAGTGCACTGTAAAACGCCAGGAGCTGTTATAGGGTCTAAACCAACACCGGGCTCCTTGCAAGTGAGGCATCAGCCCCCCAGCTTCACAGTCTCCGGTGGGTGTCCCCTAATGGCCCAGCCTCAGAGCAGGCTGAGGGCTGGGGCCGGAGTTACGCTTGCCAAAATAAAGACGCAGAAGCAGCCTGTATACTGCTTTTATACTTTGTAGTTCTAAGGTTCGTTGGTTGATTGTTTATTTGCTCATTCATAAGTGCGGCATGTTGTTACGGAGCTGGTATGCCTGATTCGAATTGGTGGATTTCCTCCGTAAATAACTAGCCCTGTTGATGTTCCTGGGAGTAACTCTATTTGTTACAGACTGCCAGCCCTTTTAAGGGACTATCTCACAAGTCCTAAAACTAATAGACATCTTTCTTATTACAAAAGATACAGAGACTTTTTTAAAAACCAAAATATTCTCTAGCAGTGACTGCAAACAAGACATTGAGTATTGCAGCAACAAGCCCCAGAAGCAAACTAGACAATGAACAAAGGGAAAATGCATCTTTTTGCGATTCACATACTCAGATTCTTCCCTCTTTAATCAGTCTGAGTGTTGCAGAGAAATATTTGGTTACAGTGTCTGTTTTTTTCAGTTAATCGTGTTCCTCCTATTGCACATGCATTTTGAATGTGAAACAGGACATTTCTTTGTTTATTAAAACATTCTCTTATTAGGAGCAGAGCCAGGAAGGCACTCCCTGGGTTATCTAGGCTTTTCTTCCTGCAAACAGCTTCCCTGTGGCTTTGTCACAAATGTCAAAACTCAGTTTTTAACCAAGTTTGGTTGCTAGCAAACACTGTCCCAGCCGAGCAGGCTGTTCCAGGCTCCTGCTCCTCTCACTCTTAGAAACATCTCACTTTTTGTCCCAGTGTATTTTTGCCCACTTTAGAGCTATATATTTCAGTGCCAATGTTTTTCTCCTCTCCATCTATTAGTTACCCACAACATGTTAGCCAAGAGCATTGCTTTCTTGGTCTCACACCTTGTCTGGAGAGCCTGGCAGAGCGTTAACATTAACTGACGCCTCTCACTTATGTACCAAGTAACCCTCGGACCTTCCCTGGTTCTGCCTCCCCTTCCCCTGTGAGGCATCGGGCCGATCTCGTATGTGCTGGACCCCCTCAGCTTCGCCTCTTGCTCCATCAACGGTGGTGCCAATGTGTGCGCTCCCAGCTCAGCGCTGCAGCTTCTCTTGAATTTCAGAACGCCTTTAATTTAAAACCATGTTTATAATGTGATTCTTACATGGTTTGGGGGTTTATTTCTTAATCGCTTGAGCTCGCCGTCTCTACACACAGAATACACGCTCGCACCCTCTGAAGGCAGTAGCTAAATGTCACTAACTTCAGTGGGGCCAGGATTTGACTCATGGGTTTTAAGGTTGTTCTTCCTATTTTAATAAGAAGCTAACATGTCTTGGACTCTTATTTTAGAGAAGAAAAGATCATTTTAGCTGATAAAGGGGTGTACAGGGACCTATGAGAATCATGGTTGGTGATTTGGGAAAATGGTTTTAGAATTTTAAAAAATTAATCTCCATAATTGCAAGCCTCTGGCAGCGTGATCCTCTTCATTTCCAAGTCCGTTAGTAAAGTAAAGCAGAACATCTGGCTAGCCTCTGGTTCGGTCTTCAACTCAGATGAGATTTTCAAGCATTCCTTTCAGCCTTGAGCATCTTCCTTCTTTATAATAACAACATGAGGATTGCAAAAAGATCGCACAAAACTTAAGGCCAGCTGGAAGGAGTCTTACCTGGAGGTGCATCCGGAGCCCACTGTGCAGCTTCTGTGCAGTCTGGCGGTCAGGGAGCCGGTTGTGCGGTGGAGGTGTTTCGGTTTTGTAATGAGAATGAGAACTCATCAACCCATTCCTGTAAGCAACAGCCAGGCCTCGGATGATAGCGTATCTTGGTCTGTACCAGCTGTGGCCAAATTTTAGTGACCTGAACTAGAAAAGCTCTTTTTCTTGGTATTCCGAAGACTTCCCTGGATTTCACATAGCTTTAGGTCTGGCCTACAGTCTGTTATTTTTCAATAGAGCAGCAGTTTTAGTAGCCACGGATATATCTCTTGCAGGTAGTCCTTCCCGTTAATCATACGATCGACCCTGTGTGGTTCAGATCAGGATGCGGCTCATTCCGTATTGCAGTAGTAGACTATGCAAGAAGGTGTTTGGAAATCCCCACTCAGCTCTGCCAGATTCGTTGTGGATCTCAGGAAAAACACTTCACCTCGCTATATCTCAGGTTACTGCTGGCAAAATCCGAACATCATACCAACCCGCTTCCAGAGGGCTTGCAGACGAAAAGCCCTGAGCTCCAAGAATGCAAAACTGTTAGTGTGAATGGCTCTTCCCAGGCTGAGAGGAAGATTCAGCAAGTGAGGAGAGCACCTTAGAATAAAATATCTCACCAATATGTAAAGGGATGAGGCAGAAAAATATCAACGGTTAAATTGCAACTGTATAGCGTTTTCTTATGTCCAAATGCTAAGCATTTGCTTTCAGAACTGCAAAGGAATGGGGCTGTGGGTGGAAAACAAACAATCATATGTCAGATAATCACATGCTGGTTGACTAGTTTGGTAGTTACACGTCCTTTGACTGAATTGGTATTGAGGATAGCACCTGGAAACTTGACCGCTTCACAAGCACTGCAGAAGAGTTATTCTGTACCAGCTAAGCCTGTGCTTTACTCCTCCCTCTGTCAGTGTTGCCCCATGAGTGGGAATAACCTGTTTTACCCACAAGGTGAGATTTCCTAGGGCATTAAAACTGATGCCACAGAGCCTATCCTGTGGCACTCGGGGGTTAATGTCTCTGAAGATACTGTCTGCAGATTCAGTTCATGGGGAAAGCTGTTATACCCACAGCATCTCTAATGCTGGGATTTATTCAGGGCTTGGCAGTACTCTCCAATTTGAGAATCCTTGTTTAGCTTCAAAAATAAAATTTAAAAAAAAGTGCTGAATTGTAGATGGTACAAAGACTAATGCTCTCAACCCCAATCCCTTAAAATTGACGTTCTCCACACTGCATTTATTTTCTGCTTCTGAATTTATCAAAGACAAAGCGTGCTGGGACACCCTGGCAGTTTGGCTAATGCTAAGGAGCGGCAGCCTGCTCCGCAGTGGTGCCAAGTTCATGCTCAGTTCAGTGGAGGGCTGGGGGACGGGAGAGGAGGCTGGGGGCTGTTCTGAACTGACACTGCCTGACACGACCTGTTATTTTGACTACAGTCCCATGCCTTTTCATGAACGTTGGACCTATCCTGAAGGATATGGGTCCTGCACTTCGGTCACAACAACCCCAGGCAACGCTACAGGCTTGGGGAGGAGTGGCTGGAAAGCAGCCTGGCTGAAAAGGACCTGGGGATGTTGGTTGACAGCTGCCTGAACATGAGCCAGCAGTGTGCCCAGGTGGCCAAGAGGGCCAATGGCATCCTGGCTTGTATCAGGAATAGTGTGGCCAGCAGGAGCAGGGAGGTGATGGTGCCCCTGTATTCGGCACTGGTGAGGCCGCACCTCGAATCCTGTGTCCAGTTTTGGGCCCCTCACTTCAAGAAGGACATCGAGGTGCTGGAGCGTGGCCAGAGAAGGGCAACGAGGTTGGTGAAGGGTCTAGAGCACAAGTCTTACGAGGAGCGGCTGAGGGAGCTGGGGTTGTTTAGTTTGGAGAAGAGGAGGCTGAGGGGAGACCTTATTGCTCTCTACAATTGCCTGAAAGGAGGCTGTAGTGAGGTGGGGGTCGGTCTCTTCTCCCCAGTAACAAGTGATAGAACGAGAGGAAATGGCCTCAAGCTGCGCCAGGGAAAGTTTAGGTTGGATATTGGGAAAAACTTCTTCACTGAAAGAGTAGTCAGGCACTGGCACAGGCTGCCCAGGGCAGGGGTTGAGTCCCCATCCCTGGAGGTATTTAAAAGATGGGGAGATGCGGTGCTTGAGGACATGGTTTAGTGGCGAACTTGGTGGTGGTAGGTTAATGGTTGGACCTGATGATCTTAAGGGTCTTTTCCAACCTTAACAATTCTATGATTCTATGATTTGAAGAGAACTTTCTCTGAGCTGCAAATATGCCCTCATTGAGTAGCTTGCACAGCCCAAAAGCAACCTACAGGTCCGTAACCTTCAACAGCTCAACACTTGTACCTGTGTGTTGTTTACTGAAGTGCAGACCTGCCAGCTAGTATTCATTGCCTACTGTCAACCAGCCACGGTTTGAAATGTGTAATAGAGTACAGAAAGCAACAACCTGTCTGTTGGATCCTGGCTTGTTTGGTAAATATATATGTAGTGAGGATTGTAGAGTTGCAGGGAGAAGAGTTACAGAGAAAAGGGTATCAAGTGCTAAAAAACAGCTGAAACAATAACACTGAAATCAATTTCTACCACAAAAGGACAAGAGCTTTGCTGCAAGACGAACTTAGTAGAGCTATTTTCTGCCGTGCTGCTTTCCCCGTGACTTTCCCCGGGCACCATCTGAAGACCACCCAGCCACGAGCCAACTGGCAGCCGTGGGACTCTGCCCTGGCACGCTGGGCAGGGTTGTCCCACCCAGGAGTGCTCCCTGCCAGACCTGCTTAATCAGAAGGTTTTTTTCTTAATTTTGTTGCTGGGAAAAGCGGGTCCCAGTCAGGTCTGGTAGGGTTTGAGTGGGCTATAGCTCTGTGCGGATGTACCCTGTTAAAAAACAAACAAAAAAAGCCTACCCTTATTTCAAATAATCCACCTGCTGCTCACCCATTGAGCTTGTGCAAAGTGGGTATAAAAAGCTGTCAGCTCTGGCAGAGTGGTATTTCCTTCATGCCTTGTCAGGAACGGGGACAAATCCACGCTAATGAGGGTGGCACTGCCATGTGGCAATGCAAAGGAGCGAAGCAAAAATCTCTTTAACTCCGTGGGAAAGCTCCCTTCGGACAGGTCGGTTGAGAACTGGAAGTGCAACCCGTGGGGAGAACTGACCCGGAATGCAGGAGTTTGCTAATGATCTTCTGGCAGATGAATTGGTAAAACACCTTGCTGGTGTCTTAGAATATGATTCCCACTTTTTAGAAGCATTATTATTATTCATTTGCCGGTTGCTGAAAAAATTATATAACCAAAAGATCAGTGCCAAGATTGCTTTGGAATAGAGAAATGCTGTACTCCAGCGCCAAGAATCTCACAGACTAAACAGAACCCACCGGGAGCCCTTGCTCTATATGGGAACTCGGGTTTATTTTAACATGTAAATAAATTGGGTGAAAAATGGCTCTTTTAAATTCTTTTCTTTTTTTTTTTTTGTTATTGATGTGGGTTCCCAATGGGTGGTCTGCATGGAGGGGAACCTTTTGAAGACAGCTTGAAAGGAAGTTGTGCCTGTCCCCCAAGACATTCGTCAACAGCATGCAGGGAGTTGCTACATGATCCAGCTTTCATCTTTTTCTTCTTGATGCCTAATCTACTGTTAGCAGGGAAGAATTAGGACTGTCTTTCCCGAGATGAATTGATTCGATTGTTTTCTCAAGCATAAAAATATTCAAGGCGCACGTATGGATTTTGCAGTGTAACTAGCTCGCTTGAGCATGCTGCAGTGTGCTGGGCAAGGCTCCCTGCTCCGAGATCAAGAGGTGGGTCATTAACTTGCAGCGCTATTTGGAGGGGAACAATCAGGCGGGTTGTGCAAACTCTCAGGCAGGGCAAATGAAACCGTCTTTAAGCAAATAGAAGAGCAAGAAATGAATGGCCTTTGTTAAGGAAAAAATGGAAATGTTTTCTAGTTAAACAAGCTGTCATTTAGGACTTAATAGCATGTGCGTGTTGGAGAGCCAACCCACATGCCAGCCGTGCTTTGGAATAAATGGGCAGGGAAGGGGAAGGGGAGTGTGCGGTTCCACTCCAGCGCTGGCTTTTTCATTGAAAACCCTGACATTTTGAATTGGTGCCCCAGCTGTTTTAACGCTGGAACTTGGATCGGAAAGTTAATGCAAGTGGACTTTCATCCTTGTTTTCATCAGGGAAAAAATAAAGTTTGCACCTTTTTTTTTATTTTATGGTACCAAAACAAGAGAAGGAAATTATATATATGTTTTTAAAGCTAAATTAAGATAGCAGGGAGATCGTCCTTGGCTGCCCTCCTCTTCCAGTGAGTGTGAAACTCTAGCTACCATTAGTGGTATCTTAAGTCATATGTGGAGAGCAGAAAAGAGGCCCTTCTCTGTTCTTAAAAGATCAACAGCATGTAGGTCAAGTGAACTAGTGAGACCCTGGATTAACTCCAGCAAAGTCCATGCAATTTTTTCTGCAGTGTCTGAGCATTGATACTGGTTCTATGTCACGCCAGAATAAGTCTTTGAAGACCAACTCTGATGCTAAATAAAGTCACCTCAACTATACTTCAGGAAATTATCTGCTCCTCATGAAAGAGGGCAAAATCTCAGTGCAACACTGCAAGAATAACACTTAAAAATTATTGTAGGGCCTTTAAATGAAATCACTTAGTGCCAGATTATAAGACTCCTTAGAGGCACCATAAGTTGTGCCTCACTGATTATATATCTTACATCTATATTGCGATTTTCATCCCATGGGAAAAAAGATGAGATAGGAATCGCTTCACCCATCACCAAAAGAAACTCTTTTGCAGAGGAACTCAATGGCTGCTCAACCATCTATGACAGCTTTATGCGGCATTTTCAAACCATTGATCCCAGTAGCCTGCTAGAGAAGGGCATTCCCTTCAGCTGTCTTTTGCTTTAGTGTTCTTGAGGGCTGGCTTGGAAGGTGGCATTGCAGAAGGGGCTGAGGAAGAAAGTGGAATACTGTTGTGTATGAGCTTTGTGGAGAAGGAACCGGGCTCCGTATTCCTCTTTCATGGGCCTTACCTTCCGTGAGCTGCTCAGCAGCAGCACGCTGATTTTGTGATGGGAATGACAAAGCGACCCTAATCCTGGCAGCTTGGGAAGTGACTACAGTTTGTGCAGGTTTTCATACTGCCTTGCCCCCTTTCATTGCATGGCGTTCCAGGAGACACTTATATTTCTAGTCTGGCCACAGTGACTGCTGTTTGTAAATGCAGCCTATGAAGAGTTCATTATTTTGCAACACAAACACTCAGATGGGGTTTTTCAGCATGTTTTCATGAGCAACATGGTGTTCCAGGAAGACTTTTAAGGAACTGTAATTCAGAGCCAAATTCAGCAACACCATAAGAAATGGGCAAGTCTTCTAAAGCCAAAAGAACCGTGCTTGTATCCATTAGGGATGAATTGGCTCTTAACATTGACAGAAACTGTTTGCCTTGTCGGACAGAATTAACGACTGCTCTGGTATGTACCAGGTCATTTTGTTTGTCATCTCTGGAGCACAGAAATTTTAAATGGCTTCAGCAAGATGACTAGTTCTCTGCTCCCCAGCAATAAGGCACAAATAATTTTAGTATAGAAAATCGCCTGTTTCTTTTTTTTTTTCCCCCTAACCAAGACAACAAACAATATAACTCTGTGTGTGCACTATTCTAAAAATATCTCAGCTCTGCAAATGTGTCTCTGATGTGGGAGGAGAAGGCTTTCAGTTTGCTGCACTCTGTGTGTGAGGCAAGTGAATAAAAACTATCCGGCAAATACTGAAAGAAAAATGATTTTCCTAACATTGAGAAGGAATAAGGAAGCTGACAGACTTGTGTGTTCAGGAAAAGACTCCCTTTTGGTAAGAGAGAGGCGGAATCCAGCTGTAATTCTTAGGTACATGCTCCATACATAAAACACCAAGGGTGGAGAGATACTTCTGTTGGGTACGAGAGTTTTATAATGTGCCTATCGTCATGGGAAACCCACTGTACTCACTGTATCTATACAGGCGGTGTGAAAGAAGGGATGCTGAGGACTACCCAGACAGAGAAGAGTGGACAAAAGTTACTAAGGATAAGCACGTGTTGAGCTATATTTCAGACCCTCGAGGAACATAAAGATGGAAGCAGTGGTGAGGGGGAACCCTCTCCTTTTAGTTCCTAATGCTTCCCATCTGCCATGGAAGTAGTCCTCCTGGAAAAGCCTTAGGCAGTAGGCTTGTAGCAAATATTCAAAGTGTAAGGTTTGCCAACAGGTTTACTCTGCACTGTGCCCTGCGGTCCTGTCGGCTGGTGGTCCAGATCACAGGCTTAGCTGGAGCGCTCCACAGCTCCCTTCCAGCCTAAGCACTGCTTTTTCTTCTTGTGGAAACCAGAGCTGTGGGAGAGGATGAGAGAGATGTTGCACAGCTAAGGCTCGGTCAGACGGACATTGAGTAGCTCACCTCCAAGGCTGAGCTGCAAAATACACTGCAGCACAGCAGCCAACTGAGGTGGCAACTTGATCGGAGTCAAGGCAGCGTGGCAAATCCTAGGAGAGCTTACCCTGCCTCTCGGCTAGCTCAGGTGTCTCCGTCCTGCCTGTGCTCTCCACCTGCGTGCAAAATGAAGAGTACGTAGATATGGAGCGCAGACGCTAATGCTTGCCTTCCGTGCATCAGACTTGGTTTGGTTGGGGAATGGAAAAAGATAAGGGAAATAAAACCAGAACAGGCTCCCTTGCTGTGATAAGTCTGTTCTCAGGGCAAGGAAGCCGCTTTGTTGAGTAGGAATCTGCAGGATGAACTCGGAGGTGTTTCCTCTGTGTATTTGTTCTGCCAGGGGAACATTTGCTTTACGTGTTACTGACAATAGGGGCACAGTCTGTTGACTTTTCCAGATGTTGATTGTCCTGCTTTGAAGCTTCTTCCTGTTGTTTTAGTTGTTTGTGTGTCTGAATGGTGGATTAGATGCACTGCTTGTTAAACAAATAATTAAACACTGAGAGCTTTGAAATCCAGTATGTTTAATTAATGAGCTTTGCTCACTTGATGAAAAGGATGTGTACTTGATTCATTACAAAACAAGTATCGGTTTTTTCCGTAGTGAACTGTTATGACAATTTGAAGTGTTTACTAGTTCATTAGTATTTTTTTTTCATTAAACCTTAAAAAAACACCCAAGCAGAAAATCAAGGCTTCACACAACATTTGCTATGTAAACCCATTATTAGTGTCGTCTTGTGTATTGTCTCACCCACATTCTCCATCTATGTGCTTTCTCCCATCTCCTCCTCTGCAAAACTGTGCTGCCTTACAGTCTGGGATTAGAGTTAATTATTACTTTTAGATCTTGCAGTGCCTTGGACCAAGGTCTGTGATGACGCCCTGCGATGCTGGGTGCTGTACAAGTGCAAAAAAAGCAGTCCTTGCTCAGACGAGTTTCAATAGATCTCATAAATACAGGCATCAGCCGTAATGCCTTGTGACACCGCTTAATTAACTGCTGCACTGACTTCCAGAACTGAAACGCTCCTGAAAACTGTATCTGCTTCATCTTGTGCTTCAGGTGTAAGTTTTACCTCCATTCTGAATGCATTTTGTATGGGGCAGAGAGGAAAGCAGAGGCAGCCACGGGTCATAGACCCCCTGTCTTCCAGTCTATGGGGGTTGGGTATTAAAATGAGGCACTGACGTGGTCCCTTCCCATAGCAGCGGGATTGCAGGGCAGGTTGTGGACCACCACAGTGAGGTCCCCACCTGAGCAAGCTGCCACAAGCTCAGGAAGATTGCGGGAGAGGGATTAGGTTGGCACATTTGCACCTTGCGTGCCAGAAGAGCCATCCAAATTTCTGTCACTGGCATCTTCCTCCTGCGGGCTCGAGACCCAGCATTGCTCCTCCGTGTGGGCCACCTGCAGAGTGAAAGCATCTATGACAGCTTTTAATTATGCTTTTTTTCCTAACCCAGACAGTTTAGGAGTAGGGAGGATGTATTATTTTAATGTCTCTCATCGCCTGGTGGGGAGTGAGAGCAAAAAAGGGTGGGGGGTAGCTGGGCTCACCTTCCCGCATGCTGCAGTGTCCAGCACCAGTGAGGAGCCCATCCTGTCTCCAGTTTTGGGCAGAAAACAGAGGCAGAGACCTTCAGAAATAAAACAAATCTTTCAGAAAGCTAATAAACAGATAATACTCATGTAAATACCTCCTTTTCCAAAAGGCATTTAGGCATTTGCTTCAAATGGACTTGTTGGACTCCAATAAGGTTATTGATGAAGGGGGCAGTGAAAGAAGAGGGTCTTCAGCCTGAGTTTGGCATAGGCTTTAACAAAAATCCTTCCTTTGCACACCACTGCCTACTCTGTAACGTGCTGCTGCCTGCTGCTACTGCGGAGCCAGCGCTGAAGCAGTAAAATCACCTTTTCTGGCCTCCGATGGCTCCTTTGGGAATTGAATCGCACCCATGCTCCAGCTTATTAAATCAGACACTGCAGTACCGAGCCTTGCCATCGGCCCCCTCTGACATAATTAAGAAGTGTCCTTTCGATGCAGGACTCTGGGGTACAGGAGCGGCTCCTCGGCTGTGGCTGGTCAATCATTGACTTCGCAGTGGTGGCAGTTCTCACCTTTCACTACTTCTGAAAACTCCTGGTGCTCCTGCGTTAGTGCCGTTGCAATTCCGAATGTATTTATGCTCAGGGAGTGGTAAGCCTGGAGTGCCTGACCATCTCCTAATTCTCCCTCTTCTTGGTTCTCCCACTTCAAAATCTTGGAGTTACGTATCTAGCGAGGAGAACAAACACACAGTGTGGTGGATCCCGAGGCAGGAGTCAAGCCCTGCATTCCTCCTGATTGTTTCTACTGTCATTTGGTTAGAGAGAGCATTTCACTCCACAGATGCCTGTTGATGGTGGTCTCACTACACTAAAAATGGATCCAAACCATCCCCTTTTCCCCAAAGTTGGAAACCTCAAAATATGTGAAAAGTCGAGATCCAGATTCTGCCTGGAGAATTACTGCTCCCCAGCCAGATTTCTCATGTCCTCCCTCTCTGTTTTATGGCTTTTCCATAATAAAAAGGGAGCAAAGGCTGAAAAAACAACATAGCCCATAATTTCTGCTCTCCCATGACTGTAAGCTTTAAGGAACACCACTGAAATCGGTAAATTTACAGCAGCATAGCTGAAGTCAACATCTGACCCTGCATTCCCCTGTCACCTCATCTTCCGTAGCAAAACGTTCCTGCTGAAGCTCTGAAGAGCGATTCGGTCCACACCTGGGCGTGCAGGGTCGGGCTGTGCCTTTGTCAGGAGGGCTTGGCACTAGGAAAGAGAAAGAAATATGTACAGTGTGTGGCTTATATAAAAGTTGGTGTTTAGAACAAAAATTGTGCAAATATCTGCAGGTGGACAAGGTGTGCTGCTGCGCTCACCCATCCCCGCAGTGCCTCGGAGGGCTGGGTGCTAACGCACCCTAGGGTGTGCGGAGGCAGGCACTGCCAGGCTCTCCTCTTTGCCTGATGTTCTGTTGGTCTTATTTAGTGTATTTAAGGATGGATTGCCACAGCCCCAGCAAACATGCGTCAAACATCCCCGGCAAGCCACGGCAGAGCGGCAGGTGGAGCACCCATCACGGCTCCCATCGGAATGAATCTGCCCAGCAAGCCCAGAGCTGGGGTGCTCCTTTCTCCAGGCAGTTCCCACTTGGCCGTTACTGAAGGGAAGGGAGTGTCGAGTTGCACTGTGCTTTTTATTTACATTTTTTTCAGCATATCTCCAATCTGACCAGGATGTCACTTTTTTTGAGGCGTGTGATCCAATGCCAGCTGAAGATTCTGGCTGCTTTGGAGTGGTTTTCAAAAGCAAGCCCCACAGCACAAGAGGATATGGGATCTGAGGAATGTAGGGACTTGTAGAAGTACGCATTTGCAGGGCCACAGAATCTGTTACTCAGGCACAGTGATACCTACATGACGATAGCGCACTCCCCAGAGCCCTCACACCCTCAAATATTTCATTGCTGAACCCTCAGCTTTGTCTTCGTGCGCAGCCAGTCGGTATTCTTCCGTCCAGAGAGGTGCATAGCTTCGGAGGATCTATGATCTTAGGTGAAACCATGCTCTGAAGTCATGCTTTCTGACAGGATTGACTGATCATGAGTTACTGTTCTTGTCTCTACGGTGGTAGAGCTGCAGTCTGAGCAAGCTCATGCAGAAAATACAGAGGGCAGAACTTAATAGCTATTACATATTGGGCCAGATCATGGCAGCTTTTATTCAGACTTTGTTTGAGCAAAGTATGTTATTTTGCAGTGGTATGTTTGGTTGGAAATGGAGGCTTAGACCCCCTAATTCTAGATTTGCAATTTGAAAAGATGTGGTTTGGATTCTTGTTTTTAAAGGCTCGCATCTAGGAAAGGGTGCCCACAATTATCTCAGTACACGCAGCCCAAAATGGCCAATCACTGAGCCACTGCACATACACAATACTAGCAGTGAACCACGCAAGCTGGATGTGAAGCCAGATAGATAGGAAACCTATTCGACAGGTTTTGAAAACCAAGTGTGTCACATGGATGTGCACTGGCAGTCACAGCTCTACAGATGAGCATCTCATGGTTATAACCCTGTTGAACCCAGTAGCCCCTGTTGAAACGAGGAGCCCCAGAGGGAGCATTGTGATCAGGACCTTGTGGAGCTGTGATTCTCGTGACACTTCTCTGTTGACAGCCTCTGGTTAGTTCCAGTTCCCAGGCACCAGCAGTTCCCCTCCTCCTGCACCCAGTGTCTTGCCACTGGCACTGTGGAACCATGACGTCAGATTCATTCCCAGCAAAACCCAAAGCAAATAGCTTTACATCAAGGATGAACCTGACCTTCATTCTTAATCGCTCTAAAGGCAAAAGATCAGAGAAAAACATGTCAATATTCTTGACTGTATTGATGTTTGGTTGTGCACGTCTTCCATCTAATAGAAGAGGTCTTAGTTCCTCACCCTGAAGCTTTCTCAACTGGGAGTGTCAAACTTGCAATAAACTCATTCTCTGGTGGAGTAAGTTCGGTTTCTTGGAGGGGAAGAGAGAAAAATAGTAAAATAAAAGAACACAACCTAGCAACGCCATCTGGCTAACCTTGCACAAGGGACAGGGATAGTATCAAAGCAAAGACTTGCATGGCCTTCCTTTACCATACACGCAGACAAACTGCTCCTCAAGCATTGCTCTGTGCCATCTGAGTGGGGAGCAGTAGTTTAGTAGTTAAAAGCAGGGTCAAAAGGTGGGTTCATTAAATTATTAATAAAAAAACCCAAACTGTGCAGAAATCCAGTGAGATGCTTGTCACAGCTATTGCACAGCTATTTCTTGGCTTCCACACTCATAACTCTGGCTGTTATGAGCAATGTCATTGTTACGTGGTAGGACCAGGGGATTTTCTCCATGCTGAGGACCTAGGAGGCTCTCCAGACCTGCCTCTGTCTCATCAAAAAATAGAGCAAAGCCTCACAGCCCCACAACAGGGAGTCATGGCGGATATACGGACCTGGGCCACGGGGGCTTGCTATTTCTGCTTGCTCAGCTGTCTTACACGGGCACTTTACAGAAAGAGATCCTAGAAGCAAGTGCAAGCAGCACCAGAGTAAAAAAGTGGAAGTGCAGAGCCCTGCTAAGACAAAATTTTTCTCTCTCTGGACTATTCAACTCATATTAACCTGCTAAATTTGAAGGTTAAATATTAGGCAGATAATGCGTTTGAGGTCCATGAAGTGAGTGGACTGGACACATACAAAAGTTGGGAGAAGCTCCCTTTCCATCTGTAATAAAAATCAGTTTCAAGTTAATAGAACCACTAGCCACACACGTGGCTTCACTTCTGTAAATTATTGCAACTTGTATTTGAATTGGCTCTTCGATTTGTTTCTGGTCACTGATCCACGGAGAATGCTCGCTATATCATATTTTGGCAGGAATCGGAGTGTGTGCATGGAAAGCAGAACCGGTAATATGTTCTTTATGATTGACCAGCATGACATCTATGGGTTTATCTGGCAGACAGCACGGCCGATTGCAGTGTTCACTGCCAAGAGACCCAGCTCTGGCGAGCGCCTGGCAGGACAAAAGAAGAGCAAGTTTGGGGTTCAGTTTTTCTTAGATGGAGTATATTTAGTCCAGCTTTGTATTAGGAGTTCTGCCTGATTTGGAAGGTGATTTTTTGGATGGCTTGCAAGAAAATTAAGTTTAGACACACTGGTTTCTTCTGGTATGACTATTGCCAGCAGATCTAACTGGAAAGCCTTTACCTTTCGGGCTGGGTAGGCAATGCTTTTCTTTGCCGATCACTGGAGGGGGGTGCCATCCAGCATGCAAACAATTACCAGGCACTTCACATCCTTTGACACGGCATTGCCCCTCTGTGCCTTTAAGTCTGCCTAAGTGCCCACTGGAGAAGGCCCAGGGAGACACACAGCAGGAGGGAGATGTTGTTTGAGACTCCCTATACCCTATCCCATATGGATGGGATGTGTTTTCCCCTTCCTAGTTTTCCTTAACAACCTGCCTGGAACAGAAACAAGCAAGGAGACTATTTTTAAGGAAGAATCCTATTTGTGATGGATAATAACATGTATGTGTGGTCAGGTAAACATGCGAACTGCTTCCCCAAGGTGGTATTAATTTCAAGCCTTCGCAAGCTCAAAATTGCCTGGGGCTGCGTTTGTGGTGATGCTGGCTCACCTCTGCCAGGGATGCCGCTGTTCCCATGGCAACTCACCATCTCCCGTTTTAGTCTTTCCCTTCCCGTTGATCAGACGAGATAATTCCCAGATACGGAATGAGCTAACGGCGTCCAGGTGCAGTACAGTTTGCATTAACACTTGTTTAGGAGGCCCGTGCCACTGGATACTTCCCCACTGCAGGCTCTTGCAACCACCATCACTTGGCCTCCTCTGCTGAGAGCGCTTCACCTCATAGCAGGGAAGGTTTCCAGCCCACCCAGTGCTCAGGGGAGTGGTGAGAAAAGGCAGGACTCTGCAAAGCGCATGCACACCCAGGCACTGGAAAAGGCTGTGTCCATGGCCCATTAAGTTTATAGCAACCATATCTAGTCTTCGGAATTTTTCTGTTCCTTGCCAAGACTCTACACAGCAGTTGGCTCAGTACAGTCAGCCACCAGGCCCCAGCAGCTATGATCCCTGGGGCAAAAACTGATTTCCCAGGGTGCAGTGACCTCCCATCCCTACAGCAAGGCAAGGCAGCCCTTCTGCCCTGCTCACCCTGGTGTTGAAGGCTGCAAGAGATTAGATCAGTACTCTCAGTTTTGAAGACCAGGTAGAAACACAGGGGAATACAATTTTTTTTTAACCAGATCATGAATAGTGTGGCACTTTTTAAATTGTTCTGTGCAGCTTCCTATTCCTGTAGTGCTCTTTCTGTTGAGAGATGACTGCAGGAGAAGGTCAGGTTAGGACAGTAACAGTCTAACAGGCACGTTTCTGCTAAAGCCTTTCTCGATTGCAACCACTGCTTCAAATGACTTACATGCATGCTCTCCTTTTCCCCTGCAGTTGGCCACGGACAGAGCGAGGGTGATCGTATGGTTGTCTCAGATTTCCACGTCTTCATCAGGGACAGCTTGCAGCACATTGATCTCATGAAGAAAGAGCACCCCGAGCTGCCCATTCTCATTCTGGGGCACTCCATGGTAAGCACCAGCCCCTACCTCTCCCGGCAGCACCCAGGACACGTGCCACAGCATGGTGGTACTCTTGTGGATCGTGGGAAATAACTCAGCCCACAGCAGGAAAAACAAAACTACAAGCAGCCTTCCCTTCCGCTTCATTCACTGACTGAGTTGCCACCATGCCTTACCCCACGAGATCTGTCTTGAGTATAGTCAGTCCTTAACTTCTCCACCCGGATCATGGCCCTGATTAGTGCCATTTGCAACAACGGGCCTATTTTTTAATAGGACCATTCATTCACACCGAGTACATGATAACTCCCACCACCTCCCTGCACCATTGGGCTTCCCCTTTCATTTTAACCGGTAACCAGGAGGTTAAGCTCTCCAAAGCTTTGTGAGCGGCTAGGGGATGAAGCACAAAAATACCCTGTAGCCTCATTCTGTTAAACAACCTAACAGGAAAATGTACCAGGGATTAGGGCTTCAAAAACAAAGGCACTGATTTGGTGAACAGATCTGAAGTCTGATTCTGACAGCACGGGCCAAATCCCTTTATTCAAGCTAGCAATATTCCCACTGATGTCATTGATCTGCTCTGCCTGCCTTCCCAGAGGAGATGAAAATGAATAAGTACTTTGGGATTCAGGCCATGCTCAGATAAACAAGTGTCCTTGCATAAGAAGGCACGGCATGCTCTGAAGTGCTCGCTGCGCTCCAAAGCCACTGTAACAAGGAGCTAATTTCCCAGTGAGGTCTTTGAGATGCTTCTCACTGCCGCTCCATTTAACAAGCCCCTGGTTCTCCGGCAGCATGGAAGTTCACCAAATATTTCCCTTGGCAACTAATCCTCTGCAAACTTTCCCGAGCAAGCCAGCCAGGTCCCTTCTGTCCCCCACCCCTCACGCCATCCGCCACCGTCCTCACGCAGGAGGGCTCAGCCTGGCTGGCGTTCAGCTCTAAACCACGGGCTGGGTGTTCGCTGTCAGGCCCTGGGCACAGAGCTGCGGGGCTGGAGGGGCTGGGGACACTGAGGAGGAGAATATTTAACTTCCAGTAATTAGGGAAGGTTTTCGCATGCCGGATGGCAGCATTGCGTTGCCCGGCTTCACGGCATCTTCCCGAGGCAGCACCAGTCTGTCACACTGATAGAGCCTCAACTTATTTTTCAAGTCCCACCTGAACTACCACTTTAGACATTTTCTTCTTAGTCCTTTCAACTGAGGAGGACACAAGGCACCGTAGGGAGCTGAGGGACGTTGCACGGAGAGTTGAGTTCAGTGTGACCTGAGGGTTTACAGCATGAGAGCAGAAACCAGGTCTCTTCTCCCCCACATAAACCAGACACTTCCAGTGCCCCTGCTCCCCCAGCCTTCCCCCTGACCACACTGCACTCTCACTGGGGCAGAAATAACTGGCTTGTTTGGACTAAAACCCTTCCAGTAACAGGATTGCTATACAAACGAGATGTCGACACCTGTATTAAGCTGTGGGCTGTTATTTTGCATTGCAGGGGGGAGCCATCTCCATTCTGACAGCTAGTGAGAGACCCAGTGAGTTTTCAGGCATGCTGTTAATCTCTCCTTTAGTGGTAGCCAGCCCAGAAGTCGCCACTCCCATCAAGGTAAGAGCAAACCCCCGTTGCACCTAGTCATCTCGCTCGTCCGCTGAAGGAAACGCGTTAAGACCTCTAGCCTTAAAATGCAAAACCCCGCTGAGATCTGTGCCACCTGGATGCCAGTCAATGCTTCTCTTCTAAGTGCCTCCCCCACAGTCCCTCCTACTTTTCAGCGGGGAAGTGAATCCTGAACTCGTCCAGAAGAACTTATTTAAATGAGAGTCGGAGCACGATGCTACCTCGGGGGGTGGTAGCAGACTGTGCTTTCTTCACCTCACCCTGCGGCAGCCCACACAGTGCCATCCTTTCCCGTCCTCTCCTACAGTTTTCTTCCTGACTCGTACAGAGTCTGGTATAGTTGCAACACAGGCTGCTGGCTAAGTCAGGCCAGGGTTATTTTTGGCGTTTGGGGGATGACCAGTTTTGAAACAAAACTAGAGCTCTTGAGTCCCAGGAATCCTTCATGAGCCTCAAAGAAGGCTTCCAGCTAAAGCTGCCCAAACAGCATCCCATTTGGCTTGGTACCGAGGCTGGTTCTTGTCCAGACCATCTCCTTCAGTTTGCATTTAGGCTTTACCCCCCCTTCCATTCCCATCTCCCTTCCAGAGCTATTTCTGATCCAAATTGGCACTGCCCGCCCTGCCCTTCCCCAGGGAGGCTCTGCAAGGCAGCTGATCCTCAGCTCTCCCCTCCTGTCTGAATTTTTACAAGAATAAACAACAACCCTAAAAGAAGCTGGAAGCAACAGGAAGGACCAGCAAAGCCAGCAGGAACGACAGACCATCTCATTCCCCCAGGACTCGTTCCTTTATCCTTTCTCCCTAGACTCTTCTCCTAGGGCTAGCTGCTTCTTTTAATCTACTTCTAAGCTATTTCTCCTGGCTTTTTTTCTTCTAAGAGAAAGGAAACAGATTGCCTCAGCTTTCAGTATAATCCTGTTCCACCTTCTGCCGTAGCGAAAGCCATCTACTGACCCCACAAATCATTACAAGCACCAAAGGGTGCTTTTTAATCGCCTCACTCTGCCACTGAAGGGAACGCATTAAGACCTCTAGCCTTAAAATGCAAAACCTGCTGAGATCTGCACCACCTGGATGCCAGTCGATATTTTCCTTCTAAGTGCCTCCCCCACAGTCCCACCTACTTTTCAGAGGGGAAGTGAATCCTGAAGTCATCCAGTCTGGGAAAACTTATTTAAATAGGAGTCAGAGCACCAAAGGGTGCTTCCAGGCGGCCAGTAGCTGGTTCTTCACTGGTGAGGCTATACCGACTCAGCGTAAGGGTCCCATGAGCACCAGTGCCCCTGTTTTTTCTTACTTTGGAAAGGGAGAAAGAATAAATACTAAGGAAAAAAAATAGTATAGAGTCTGAATCTGAGAGACAGCCTTCTATTTCCAGATAAGTCAAGGAAAATATGGAAAGATTTTCCTTCTCCTAGAGCTAGACCTTTTGCTAGATGCTAAACCCTTTCTGAAATAAGGACTCACCAGTTCTGTGGGAACTAGTATTACTGTAGCCTGGTTGCTCACAGCTCTGTACCAGATTGTTGCTTTATTTCAGTGTAGGAAAGCCTAAGCTCTAACTGAAGTATTTTGGAGGTGTTTATACAGTCTCTTTCCTAGAGTCTCTCACATGCAGTAATACAAGTGCACAGTGAGTTTCTTTCTCTTTCAAATCTATTGTTGAGTCTCAAAACTGATAAAAATTTAATTATTCCTGAAATATCTCTGCTCTGTCAAATTTAGTTGAAAACAATCCTGGAGTTGAAAAGGTATTTTCAAGAGGAAGGAGTGAGAACAGGCAGCATGTTGCTGCGTAAGCCACGTTTTCCCACAAAGCTGAGCTGAAGAACACTTGTGTGCTTTTTTTTCCTCTGAGAGCCAAAAAACATTTCATTGGTGTTTGTGCCTCTGAGGCATAAAGGCTTTGGTTTTCCCTTGGAACTGCTACGACTTCTCGGCCCTGGGCCCTTTCCCAAGGACCATTGCATTCATCCCTTTGCTGGGGAAGTTTCCAGCTGAGCAAGAATTTACCTTGGCCTAAACAAATGAGGGCTCAAGGCAACAATAACAGTGGGCCAGCTTACACACTGGGTCCTTCAGTCTGCGTTAGAAATACCTTCTCTTGCTGCTGAACCAGCCCTTGGCAGCGGCAGAAACGCAGCGCGTTTGCGGACTGCGTACAGGAAAATCAAATTCTGCTCTTCGCAGAAACACCATTTCATCAATGCCCTATAAATCCTGTGTCCTGATAGAAGCATCGACCTACTTGTTGCAAATCCAGTGAAGAGGGAGGCATCTTGCTGCCTTCCCCCTTTTCTTCTCAACTAATCTGGACAAAATTTGGCTCTGAATCTTCAACATTTCGAAGGATGCAGAGACGGGAGTAACGTATGCTGGTAAAGAGCAGAGTAAGGGTAAAAGAGTATCTCCCACTACATTTCTTCTACTGAATGCTTTGAAATCGCGTGGGCAGGACAACCCCTTAGGAAATATTCCCTAATGATTAATCCTCAGCCTCTGACTTAAAGACTAACTACACGATATTCTCTCTTTGCTTTTTGTGTTTTCCATTTGGCCTCCTGCTGATCTATTGCTTTCCAACCCAACTGGACATCATGTTGTTCCAGTACCTGAGGGTCTCCCAGTCATTCAGGCTGAATCTGCACCTGGTAACAGTGCACAGGACTGTTTTTAAAGATATAGTCAAACTAGAAGAAAGTATTATATTAAAAACTCTTATTTTGGCTTTGCTCTGGTCTGTCCAGTGTAGCAGAGATGTTTGTTAGTCATCAGGTTCAGACAAATATATATAAGGCGGCTTGGTATCCAGGTATGGAGACACCATATCTGATATCTCCTTGATCATATCATATCAAACAATATCGCTGATATAATATCTCCCTGATAACACTGTTCAGTTGCTCTCAGCCCGGTCTCTTCTGCGATGACCTCCCAGAGACTTTTCAGCTCAGTCAAATGAGCCTGGCTAGCTTAACCAGTTCAAACACAACATTTTTGTTAATCCAGCTCATTGGTAGCTGAAGTGAACTAAAGGGCATTCACACAAGCAGTTTGTCAAGCAGAGATCATGGGAGAGAGAAATAAGCACATCGAGGTGTGCAGGGAAGAGGGATTGCTCCATTCAGAAGAAAAGTGTCTACACCGCGAAGCACCCATATAGTTAAACTAATGCAAAAAACATGAAATCAGCTTTAAGTTACACTTCCAGTCAAGAGGCAATGTTCAGCCATCTATTTCAATCTTATTCTGAGATCTTTCTCATAGAGAGGGAAGGGCTGGATTTGAACACCGTTAGTATTTCACACACCTGCGGTGGCCTTGAGCAGCTCTAATAACCACTGCTCTGTAGTGTCATCCTCAGCCCCACCAGTAATATCCCCATCATTCCATCATCCGTTCTTGATCATTTGGGAGCTATTCTCTCAAGAACCAACATTGCCACTTTGAACCAACAGGGAGATAAAATTTCACGTATAAAATACAGCCAGCACTTCAGCAACATGGCTTTTAATTAAAGTCGGGCATGTCACAAACTATCACAGTGCTCGCAAAATCGGTCAAGGCCCAGGGGAACCTTCTGAATGTTTTATTATAACATAACACTTGATTTTTCTGTCTGTGACCTTTCCTCCAAGAACCATCAAAATCACATCTGGATTTTGAGGGTGTACTACACGTTGGAGGGAATGGAGCATTTCCTGCAGCTCTGAAGACCCTTTGAAGGATGGTGGCAGAGTCCTTTCACAATCAGTCCTATAGACCAAGGTTACTTCTGTCTGTGCGTAAATAAGAGATTTTATGCACACAGGGAGTATATGTATGTGTGTGTAAGTACATCTGACATGTCTATGTACAGGGCCTGGTGCTTCTCTTGGACAGCTGAACACCAGAAATTACTTTACTGATATCACCAGCCCAGGACGGTACGTGCTGCTGTGCTCGTGGTCAGAAGCCAGCCCTATCTCTGTGGCAGTTTCGCAGTCAGCTTGTGACTCAGTTTGGCGAAACTCCAGATACGAGCAAAAAATTCAAGAACATTTCCAAAGCATGTCACGGAGACGAGGTCATCAGTAGGCAGTGGGGTTGGGATGAGAAGCATATATCATTCGAACAGAAAAATGGCCATACTGAATCTGACAAAAGCCTGTCTAGCCTGTCTCCCAACAGGGAAGAGCCTGAGAAAGAGCATATATGTAGTTCTCCTTTCCTTGTCACACCTTCCCCGCCTTCAGCATAGCGTTAGGCTGGTGTATTATTGCTCATATGGGAGGAAGATTCAAATTTATGCTCCTTCAGGAAAATCCCTATTGCAGAGCCTTGGGAATATAAACATTCACACATGTACCGAGCAGACACGGAGCGGAATCCCCATCAGACTCACGTCTTCTTCTGGAATTTGAGAGTATGTCAACTAACTTCCTTCTTCAGCCTAATTTAAAAGTAAGCAAAGCCCCCGTCTTCCAAAAACCCTGCCATCTTTTACTCTTTTATGTGTCATCTTGGACCTAAATATCTGTGGCCTTAATACCGACATATTGATCTTGTGGCCAATACTCTAAATAGATATCAAGAGAGCATCAGCTAACCTCTCATGCCAAGGTGTTTTCACTTGAATAAGCAATCTTTAGGCATAAGAGCTTACCCTAGCTCTTAACTCAGGTTCCAATTTTAGGGCAGCCTAATTGCCTTAGTTGTCATGATAATCTTTGGAGACCGGCACCTCCAGACCGTTATTCGGATCTTAGAGGTGTTCTGGGAGGAGTTTCTCTCACTCCCCATACTCTCTAAAGAATACCTTGGACAATTACACTTGTTCTAAGTTAAACACCTCAGCTAGGTACCTGAAGTTACTTGGCATACGTCTGGGTCATCAGAAGTGGTTTCAGAGAAGCAAAACTGTTCCAGCGCTGTCAGCACACAGAGTCCATAACCTCGCCAAGGATTCATGAAGATGCGTTCCTCAAATCATCACTGCTTGGAGTTAACACAAAACACAGAAAACCCCATTCCTGATTGTTTGCATCATAAGCTCATACCTGCATCAGTGTGATAATTCATTAATTAATTGATTAATTTTGCTGGCAGAATGTCATAACCAGTGAGGGGCTCAATATACTGGTAGGCAGTGACAGCGGTTCCCAGTCATACCCACCCCAAGGTACACACGTGTTTTTCAAATCTGCCATGAGTCTTTACTGCCTTTCACTCCTGGATGACTTTGACTTCACCCTTGTGTTATTCCTCTAATATCATAATTACTCTGTCATGTATCATCTGAGATGTGAAATGTCAGGGACTGCTTCAGAGCGATGACATATCGGCAGGAACGGAGAACATCATAGGTGACAGCCTACCTGCAAGTGTTAGCAGTGAGCAAGAAAGAGCCATAAAACAGACCAACGAACACTAATTGCATGTTTTCTGACTTAAGTGGTGATCACTTAATTAAAAAGACAGCTATCAAAGGTCAGAGCAGAACCCTGGTATCAACGTGCTTGTAGTGCTATTGAAATGAAAGATGTTACCCTTGCCTCTGCCAGTGGTTTCGAGCTGGGGCTGCTGAATGCTTTTGTCTTTCGTTCCCAGGAGACAAGTGAGCAATGGATTTCCTTAGCCACTGCATGCACATTTTGCTGTTGTTTATTTACAGGTTCCCTGGAGAATATGCTTATCAAAAAGAGTGCAGCCTAGGCAACTACTGCAAATTGCACCGAACGGCACTTAGGCACACTGCAGCCTGAAATCAAAGCTGTGGCAGCAAGGAAAGGGCAGTAAAACAACAAAACCCAGCCCTTTCGAGGGCTGGAAATGGCTTTTTCCTATCAAAGGACTTAACTGAGGCCTTTTTAGAAATTAACTTGAGAATGAGAAACAGGCAAAGTACAATGAAGTTGTGATGTTGCATGTGGACGGACAGCTGACGGCATTTCAGACTAGCACACCCACTCCCCGATCCTGGGAGCAGTTTAAACACTTAATGTTTTAAATATAGGACAGATCTTTCTCCAGTGTCAGTTGATATTTCCCAACTAACTTCCGTGCTGATTCCCATCAGCTCAGGATTTGGCCCTCTATGTTCTCTCTCTTGCTCTAACTAGCTCTAACTGCTTGCTTTCCTCTCCCACAGGTTTTTGCAGCAAAAGTGCTCAACTTTGTTCTCCCAAACCTGTCACTGGGATCGATAGATCCAAATGCAATTTCCCGGAACAAGAAGGAGGTGAGAACCTTAATGCGATTTAAAGTCACTGCACAGTCGGTATCTCGTCCCAGTCCCGCCATTTCTCTTTAAAAAAAACCCCACAAGTGTTTTGCTAGATCACGAGGGCAAGATCTATGCTGGTGTAAAAAGGTGAAACATCTCTGAAATCAGTGGAACTGACTGCACATAGCAGAAAACTGGGGGAAATCAGCTGTTCATCCCTTTGGTGCGTCTTGCACTCGCAGCCACTCTGGGTACAAAACATAGAATCACAGAATCATAGGATCATTTAGGTTGGAAAAGACCCTTAAGATCATCAGGTCCAACCGTTAGCCCAGCACTGCCAAGCCCACCACTAACCCATGTCCTCAAGCACCACGTCTACCCATCTTTTAAATCCCCCCAGGGATGGGGACTCAGCCCCTGCCCTGGGCAGCCTGTGCCAGGCCCTGACAGCCCTTTCGGGGAAGAAATTTTTCCTAATATCCAACCTAACCCTGCCCTGGCGCAGCTTGAGGCTGTTCCCTCTTGTCCTAACATAACATAACAGAAACCTGTGCTACGGTTGCAGTGGAACGCACATGGGAACCATGTTTGTCTCTGCTGCACCACTACCACTCGTTACAGTAGTACAAACAACTTATACAGGTTGCAAACACACTGCTAAAGTCAACTTTTCCACCCCTGCTCTTTGCAGTGAAACCATGCAAAACCTAACAGTCCTGGAGATGTGTTTTCCTGCTTCAAACCAGCATCATGTTGTGCTGAATGCATTCAAATGGAGGAAAAGAGCATGCTTGCCCCAAAGACTTTGCTGCAAGGTCTCCTGGATTACACGCTGGCTCTGCTACAGCCTTTCCGAACAAATGATGTATTCTTGCTGTGCCCAAGAATAATACTTAAATGAGCTGCAATTGAAGCAGCCGTTGAAACAACCCAATTCCAGCTCCACCGCTGCAACTGTGCGTGGAGCTGTTCCAGGGTGACATTTTTTGTAGTGTCACCATCGCTTGGGACTCTTCTCCCACTCATTCCCACTCCTAGTAATAACTGTTGCAGCCTGTTCGTGCCATCACTGGCAAAACCAGACACCATTGCAACTGCAACAACACGTAACAAGGATTTTCCTTCTCGCTGTTGTGGGAGGAGTGAGAGGAGGAGACACGAACTGTAGGTGAACGAAGGTGCTTTGGCTGGACCCAGAACTTGGTGCATTTCAGAAATCAACTTGAATGATAGAAAATGGCACGCGAGGGTGTCTCAAAAGCAGGAGAGCTTCGCTGGTGTCGTGGTCAGTTGTTCCTGTGCTCAGCTCACATCTCACTGACAGATGCTGTCGTTTTTCCTGCTGTTCATGCAATGGTTCGTATCTTAAGTAGAAATTAATAAATTGCCTTCCTCTGGGGAGGCAGCTCAACCGGCACTGGAACTGAAGCTGAAAGGATCAGGAGCAAAGACAACGTCAGCAGCTGTGTGAGTGCAATGCATTCAGCCTCGGCACAAGGACATGGTTTAGTGGCGGACTTGGCGGTGGTAGGTTAACGGTTGGACCTGATGATCTTAAGGGTCTTTTCCAACCTTAACAATTCTGTGATTCTACATCCCACCTCTTTGACTCACCATTACAGTAAACTGGAGAGCAAAGGGTCTCCCAGAATAGCCACAAGGTGTTCAGGGTTGTTTCTTGGCTCTGCCAAGGACTTTTTTGGTCAAATGACTTCCAGTGTACTTATCCGTGAACGGAGCGTAACATTTCACTGGGCGGAAGGTGGAAAGATTCAAGGAGCTGAGAAAAGGAGGACAAAGTAGGTCCTAGGAACCTGTCAGGATGAGCATGGAGTGAGTTCATCTGCATCCACCGATGCACCGTATGACATATGTTCTTAACTACCATATGAGGCTGCACTAAATATCTACTTGGGAGAGGGCTGATTCCAGTCAAGCCGTAGAAACCTGTTCTTAATTACATTCAGCTGCCATAACTTGTTGCATATAATTCAGAGAAAAGGTTTAAATTTGAGAACTAATTCACTAAAATCATACGGAGGAAAGTTTCCACTTCTGCATTTGTATTTAGAGGATAAAAGCAATCAGTGCTCCGGAGGAGGAGAGGAATTTGCGAGTGTTACCCCCTGCCTGAAGAGCGAGCGTGGCTGGGACGCGTGGGTCTTTGCCTGCTTCTGCACTGATTTGTTGGGCGGCACTCGAACTCTGTGCCGCAGCTGGTCCTTAAGGGAGGCAGCTTTAAATACACCTGCCTCCAACAGCTGGATCCTCTGCGGGAAGATGCTAGTGCTGCACTAAATAGCTTTACAGGAGAAAAGTGCTGATGTGGGGACATCCCGAATAATAATGCATTTAGAAAAGCGTCAGTGAGCTCCCTTAATTCAGTGCACAATATTGACTGAGCATTTTGATGTTGGGGTGATGTTAGGAATCACCACAGCAACCACTGGACATAGTTTATAATAAATGCTATTGTGTTGTCTTTCTACCCAAGCATTTGCTGCTGCTCCCACTGCTCTGTGATGCTCCAAGTCTCAAGAGCTTCCTTTGAGCGGTGTTGGTTTTCCTCTGCCCTTTCCCTTTCCGTGGAGCAAGGGGAAGCCTTTTGCAGCGGATAAAAACGTAGGTCTGCTTCCTTAGCGTCTGCTTAAAACGGAGTAGTCTTCAAAATGAGCCAAGAAGCCCTCCTTGCTGTGCTGCCTGCACACCTGCAAGCGAACACACAGCTGACATAGCAGCTGCGGATTGCGATGTAAAGCGCTTTCCCAGCCATCTTCAAACACCAGGATTCGAGGCTGCAGGCACTTACTGAAGACAACACCGCATCTCGGTCCTCTGGCTGCCTCTAACGCACCCTCCACCCTCCTTTTGGACTCAAGACACGCAGCTTCAAAGCACACAATGTGCTGGAAACATCCATTATTTATGTGTTAAACATATTCTCCTGCCAGGCCAACTTTCTGTTCTCTAGAAATATTTTTGGGACATCATCCAAGAATTTCCTGATGAGTTTTTGTATTCCCAGCAGGCTGTCCTCAGGGTGTAGGGACTGAAACACAGGATGGTATGGAGATGTTTGTTTGATCTGCTTGCTGTATCAAATGCAAGAGACACAAAAGAGAGCAAGAAGCAACCTTAAAAACCCAGTCTCGTTATACCAAGGAGGAATAACATCACAGGGGCAGGCACCTCTTTACCCCATTAATCTTTGTTAGCTGTCATTTAATTCAGTGGAACAGTCCCACTGACTTTAGTCTTGTTCCTGCAGAGTCCGCATAGGATGAGGCTGTAATTACCTTATAATGAATTTATTGCTCCGCACAACGCAAAGGGAAGATACAGACGTCTAAGCAGGGGAACGTAATGCAGCAGGAGTCCTGATGGTGGCTTCTGTCTTAGCATTACAGAAAGAGAAAAAAGAGCTGTTGTGGCGGACTGTGCAGAGCCTTCGCTGGCCCGTGGCTGGAGGCATCGCGGGCTCTCCTGGGGACACCCTCGCTCGCTTGTCCCCGCCGTCCCAGAGCTCGGCGCGCCAACAGGAGCTCTGGGCTTGCAAGGATTGCAGCTTCTAGCTTGCAGAATATACAGCCCGTTGCCTATCTTTCCCTCTTTGCCCAGCAAGCTGCCGCTTTGTACTCGCCCCATGCACTGAAGTTTAACTCTGCCAAGGATTCCTGTTCATTGACTGGGAACAGGGTCCTCCCCCTGCAGTCCTGATCGATCTGGTTTAAGATTGGGTTATTATTTTTTCCCCTCCTGTCATCTACACAAAAATATTTGTTGGCTGCTTAGTAGCTAAAAAATCCCTGTTCTTTCAGAAAAGAACAAGAGAAAGAAAGAAACTCATTAGGTCATTCTCTTAGCATTTATGGGGCTGGGGAGGGGGCCAGCTCACGTGAATTCGTCAACATTGTTTTACTCCATGGGAAGGGAACTTCTGTCAATCCATCCGCCCACCCCTCCTGCTTCTCCCCCCTGCAAAGTCCCTCATTTGTTGCCTTCAATTAAAAAAAAAAAACCTAAAAAATAAAAAGAAACCTATCTCAAAGCTGTGTTGCTTTAGCGCAGCGCTGTGACATAGATCCAGACAAGTAACTCCCAGATTAGGCTGAAGCCAGTTGCTAAGTAGCCAGTGCAACACGGTGGTTTTGCTCAAAACGCTGATGAAAAGTCAACACGTTTGGCTGAAAATACCAGGATACACCCAGCTGTCAAGGGGAGAGCTAGCAACCAACACCACCCCGGGCGGCTGGTGATCTGGAAGTCAAAGCTGAACTTTTTCCATGAGCACGTTGACGAGAGGATGCTTCTTTCTAAACACAGGCAGCTTCTTGCCCTTCTGAAGCACTTTGCAGAGCGGGGAAGGTACGGCAGGCAGACGGGCTGGGCGGCGTAGGGGATGGAGGCCGCGGTGGAGGTTTCTGCACCAACAAGCGGTCGGGCACTGGGAGGGTCCATGCAGAGCCAAGAGAGGACCACGCGCTGTTCAGCCTCTCTGCTTCCTAGGGCCTTTAGCAGGAATGGAGGATGCTCAGCGTGTCTTAAGAGTGGATCGTTTTACCTTAACCGCAATCTCATCTCTGCAGTGGCCTCTCGCAAACAGTGTTTTCCAAACCCTCAGCATGCATGGGCACTTGCTTCTTTGAAAGGGAGATACCACACGCAAGATCCTACTATTAGGAGCTGTGATGAGAGACCTCTATCTTTGTCTCCCTGCAGAAAACTACCCCTCATCCCAGAGTAGCCGTGACCTTGCACAGAGGCCAAAACACAACAATGGCTTTAATCAAATACTGGAAACATCTGCTGAATCCAAGGGTCCCTAAATGAGCGCTACAACAAGTTGAATTTCTTTGGTCCAACTCCAGCACAAGTGGCTCTACGGCTCTCAGCCCCTTGACCATCTTCAGCACTGTGGGCTGGGACCGAAGGGTGCCAGCCACTAATAGTCCCAAATTCCCACCCACTCCTTCCCTTTGCTGCACGCAGGAACAGGAACCATGGGTTCAAGCAGCAGGAGGCAGTGAGGACTGGAAGCAAGAAGGTGATGGGGAAAGACTTGCGAGCACCAGCATGCCTCGCTGCCAGCTCCGTTTCCAGTGCTTTGTGCCCCGACACGTTTGAGACAATGAGGAAGGAAACTGGCTTTATACCAGTAAAGCAAATTAATCCCCCCAGCTGGGAAACCCCACCATGTAGTGTCCTTCTGCCACCCAGATCATCTCATCTCACAGGGAGATGAAGGCAGAATCCACCCCAAAACCTTTCTGGCTTCTTGGTGGGGACCAGGCAGGCCACGCTGTCCTGCTACAGTGCATGTCTGTGCCTATGCCTATGCCGAGCTGCATGTCCCTGGGGTGGCCTTGGGGGTCACCTCCACCCGTGGTCCCCCCAGGGCAGGCACGTGCGGCAGGATGAGGGCCTCACATTTCTGCCAAGCGAGGGAGAATTTGAACAGACCCCACTGCCTGTGAGGAGAGGAGGAGACTGGTTTTGGCTAACCTATAAATAACCATCATTTCTATAAACTTCTGCCAGGGTTGGGAGAAATTGGAGGCTGTGCCAGAGACCAACCCATAATCAAAGCATTCTGGCAAATATTGAGATGGCAGTGGCTGTGTGGGCCGTCTCCATGTACAGTATACAAATATTTACTGTAGATTTGCCTGCTGCGGTAACTACTCGTTCCTAGCAACTTTCTGCACCAACTCTTGTACATTTTTATCCTCTCACAGTCTGGCTGAGCAAGTTGTTGACTTTTTTTTTTTGCCTACCGCCAAATACCATTATTTGCTGCCTTGTCTGTGCACGCTTTGCACCCGGAGAGGACCCCTCGGCGTAAGGGGGCTTTGCAGTCAGGTGTGTCAGTTGTCCGTAGATGCAGGTCATGGTCTTCATCCCTGGAGAGAGAAGATGAAAGAGAAGAACATCTGAGCCCTCAGCAGAGAGGATAAGGACCTGGACAAAGTCAGCTTTCAAGTAACGCTGTCTGAAGAACCTTCTGCAGAAGAGATATTGTCACCTGTGAGTGACAGAAGGACATGAAAGAGCAGAAAAATGCAGGCAGGTGCCCCCACGGGAACAGTCTGTGTCCAACACTGGTTGTTTGCCTGCAGAAAGAGCTTTGGCTTGAATATTTTCCAGTGACATAAGAGAGAAACACACAGCATGGGGTTAGCCAGGTTGCGTGAGCAGTTCTGGGTAGCCACAGTAAAGATCTTGACCTTGACTCTAATGGCAGGATGTCCTGACAGAGGAGGAAATGACCGTGCAAGCCAACGGGAGAGACTCCTCACCGCCAGGCTGATCTGCTTTGTCTTTTCTGCATGAAATATTGCTAACCTTAAATTACCTCTTCCTCCCTGCCAGATGGAGTCTTATACATCCGATCCCTTGGTCTACCACGGTGGCATGAAGGTCTCCTTCGTCATCCAGCTGATGAATGCCATTGCCAGAATTGAGCGAGCTCTGCCCAAGCTGACTTTGCCCATCCTGGTGCTACACGGCTCTTCTGACAAGCTTTGCGATATCAAAGGGTCCTACTTACTGATGGACACAGTGCAGAGTCAGGACAAAACACTCAAGGTCATCTTACTTTCTTGATTTTTAGGGTATTTTCCTGTCAGCGTTGGCCTGAGCATGAGGGACCATGATGGGTAGGGAGCCTGCTGAGCTCCGGACAGCTGGAGGCAAAGTGGGGCTGATGTGTTGGTGAGACGGAGCAGGTTACGGCCCCTTTCACCAGGAGGTAGCCCGAGTGTAGCCCTCCCCTGCAGTGTGGTGGCCTTTCACCAGCGACAGCCGGGCTGCGGGGTGGTGGGTGATCTCAAGACCTGACCCAGGGGTGGCTGTGTTCCTAGAGGGTCTCTTGGACATAAACAACTTGGTGTAGAAGTAGAGTGAGGTTCATAAGCAGGTAAAGTGCTGACCCCAAAAGCTCTTCCAAACAACGCCAACTGTGTGAGCACCAACCTTACCTCCTGCCCCAGCGCGTAAAGGTACAGGGGGCCCTTTCCAAAGCGCAGCACAACAAAAGCCACTTCACATCTGCTCATTTTGAGAGAGCGACAGCTGATTAACCAATTGTTAGCACATGAATGAGCCTGAAAGAGAGACAGGGAGACCACGGGAAAGCTTTTGTCATTGGAAAAATAACTGGATAGTCTGGGCATAAAAGGAGTAAAATTGCACAAGGCATGATGGGAACATCCCCCATTGTCCTTTAAACTCCAAGGGCACGGTAAGTATTTCCTCCTTCTTAGTGGGATAGGAAGCCAGAAATGCATGGGGTTGGGACCTGCATTATCTTCCTAAAGGGCAGCGGGGTGCTCGGGCGACGTGCAGACGTCAAGCTGCAATGCCAAGGCCTTCCTGCTCGCGGAGGGCCAGCGCCGCCAATGGCATCGCTTTGCTTTCATAACCTGCCACGTCTAGGAAAAAAACCTGGCGAGGTGTGGGCAGGACGTGTCGGACCCTGTGGGTGCTGACGAGAGGGGCTGAAGGCTGTGTTGTTGATGCGGGTTTCGTTTTTCGGTGCTAATCTCCGCTCTCTCCCTGGTTGCAGGTGTATGAGGAAGCCTATCACGCCCTCCACAAAGAGCTGCCTGAGGTCTCTACCTCCGTCTTCACAGAAATACTGACATGGATTGGCCAGAAGGTCTCAGCAGCTGAGGAAACCAGCCATACTTAAGAGCAGTTGTTTTTGCAGTTCTTACTGGGGTTTTCTGGGAATAGATGCTTTTCTTAATAGAAGTCTCTCTGAAAAAGATCTGACGTGGAGGGACTCTTGGGATATTCTGTCATGCATAGCGTAAGGGAGGGTGGGGGGAGAGGCACAGGGTGGGGCATTATTTGCTGATGTAAATGGCCGTACCCTCATCTGGGGAGGAATTGAGAGCTGTGGGAGCAGCTGTCAAAGCTTCCCAGGTCGGGTGGCTTTACTGAAACGCCCCTCACCCACCAAACTTCCCCCATCGCTTCCCCTTCTCTGCTTTCGCTGGGGTGGCAGGGGTGTATTTATACTGCAATAATTTTTGGTATGTTAAAGAAGTCAGTATCTTCCACTTCATCGTTTTGATTCCAGGTGTGTACAGTCCCTTCCCTGTCCCCACCATCCAGTACCTTAAAAGCCCTGAGAGGAGAGCAGTAACGAAGGTGCTGGGTAACGAGGAGAGGCTAAAGATGGAGCTGACAGCTCCCTGGAAGCGAAAGGCTGGTTTTCAAGATCAGCCCCCTTTGGATACTGCCTTTATAAGGCCAGGGGAGAGCATTATGCGCTGGGGGAAAGCATGGTGAACGGCTCTTTAATTTTCATCATCAGAGCGGGATCCCAGAGGGGAGAGGAGGAATGTGGAATCAAACCCACTTAGCACATTCAAAAACCATGCTTTTCCCAATGCCAAAGCCCATCTCTCCTCTGCAAGATGAACTATTCTGTAAATATTCCTAGGGGCTGCTTTTTTGCCTTCCTTCCTTTTTTTTTTTTTTCTTTTTTTCTTTTGGAATTAATCACTTGCGCTACTGAAACTGAAAAAGCAAAGTCAAAGTTATAAGAGAATATAGTAATATAATATATGATGTATATAGGGGTGGCTGCGAGCTGGGGAAGAAATGGGAGGAGAGTCTAAAGAAGGGGTTAATTGTTCCGTCTGTTGGCAAGGAGTAATGTTGTCCTACCAGGATCCAGTCCTCTCACCATAACTTTACAGTCATAATCTGTTGTTTTCCTTCATCAGTTGGAAAATGGCCTGAAAATAGCGCTAGAGAGAAGCGCAGAGCATCTGGTGGGTGGGGATTAGCAGTGGGTGTCCTCATGGTCCACCGGTTTAGCAGGAGACCCACGGCGTGAACACAGATCCCGTCCAAGCTCAGCCCAACCTCCCCCTAATCAGCGCAGCCACCTCTGGGGCAGATCGCAGAGCAGAGGGGCTGAGCTCGCCCCGTTCGGCAACGTGGGGAGCTGAAGGCAGAGCATAGGGTGCAGTCATCCATCCAACGCCTGCCGTGCTGCACCGGGGTGTCCGGGGGCACTGGTGCACAGGCTGCCGTGGAGGAGCTCGTGGACTGGTCCCGTGGTGCGGACAAGCCAAACCCTAGAGCTGCCTGGGTCTCCGGTAGCAGCGGGGCTAAAGGAAAGACTTTACACCCGCTTATGGAGCAGAGGCATTGTATCGGTACAGCAAAAGCTGCGTAGCGATCACGGCGTGGCTGTGCGGGTCAGTTTGTCCAGGGGGATGGCCCCAATTAGGAGTACACTTCTTGGCACTAGCCAAGGGGAAGGGGTTTAACCTGCGCCTCTCCCTCCAATTTTGCAAGAAGAAAATGCCTGCAAATGTTGCACGACGGGAGAGCGGGGCATCTCCCCCAGTGACAAACCAGCCCCCTTATTGCCTTCCCTGGCAGCAGTGGGACCCACCGCCGCGTCCCGTGCCGCTGCCCCCGGGGCTGGATCCCACCCGCGACAGTTGCAGGGGGTCGCCCGCCTCTCCTCCCCTCGAAGCCAGATCTGGCACGATTCAGGAAAGGGACCTCTGTGCAATAACAGTCAGAATCGGGGCTCGGTCCCATTCAGTCCCAGCAGCGTGGATGGATGAAGGATGCGTGGATGCAGGCTACGTCCTTCTACTTGCCCTAAGGGGCCCAAGTCAGGAAAGCTCTTTGATACAGGTTGCTCCAGGCACTTTCACACTTGTACTTTCCTGCCTCTAAAGAGAGGAACGAGCTGTAGTTCTCCCAGCAACGCCAGCTTTTGATTCAGATATTATTCCAGCGCAATCAGCTGTTCCCACCGACCCCTGCCAAACCTCTGGTGACACTGTGGGAAGGAGGCGACGCACAGGTCGCCTGCGCTGCATCTTCCAGCAGCCTGGCTTGTTGCAACGTCTTTTCCCCCAGCAAGATCCCTCCTTGCCAGATGCTGCTGGGGAAAGACAGCAAGGAGAGAAACCCTACGGCGAGGATAAACCTCACCTGCTTCTTCAGCTGGGAGGGGAATCAAGTCGGCGTGATCCAGGGGTGACAGACAGCGCGGGGGTGGTAGCAAGATGATGATTTAAGGATGGGATTTTTGAAAGCACTTTTGCCGAGGAAGTCAGGAGGAGCAAATCAATGCCCACATTCTTTACATCTCTTCCCAAATTGAGAAGCACTTTGCCGGGGGGGGGGGAGGTGACCCTGCAGCTGGAAGGTCAGAGCCCCTCTGCTCCCTCCAACCTGGCTTCGGGCAGAGGAAGGTCCGTGGTCAGTGCCTTTGACAGAATGTGTCCTTTCAGCCAAGAAACATCTGCAGCTCAGCAGAAATAAAAGGAAAGCAATTACGTTGATCTGGGGAAGGCTTGTCCCTCTGTCAGCTAAGCTCAGCAATGGCATGTGGCCTGGGGAGGCTGTGTTTGAAAATCAGGTTAACAAACAAAAAGTTGAAAGAACAACGACCAAAAAAAAGCCAAATAAGCCCCAAGCCCCTGGCACAGCAGGGGTTGCTGCCACCCTCGGCCAGTTTTCTGAAGCATCATCTCCTGAGGATATCAACACAAGGAAACCTGCCCCAAAGAAGCGCCGAGCGGGGAGGGAGCAGCCCCTTGGCGGCTGGGGAGGCGAGCGCGGAGGGAAGGAGCCAGGAGCAGATGGGCCTGGGGCGGCTGGGGCGCGGGTTTGCACCCGCCGCAGCTCAGCCCGCGCGTTTCAGCTCTCACCGCCACAGCCCATCCCTTACCCTGCCTGTAAGCTGCTTTACATTGACCCCGTTCGGTTTCACCGTGCCCCGGAGGAATTCTTCCCTCGCTGACCAGGTTAGTAATGAGCAGAGCTGCTGCCAAGGGAGATGCAATTAAACCCTATTTTCAATGGCAGGTACCATTTGCAGGGAGCACAGCCGGCCTTACGAATGTTGCTGTGCGGAGCCGCACCAGAGACCGGTCTGCCTTTGAGAATCGGTGGCACTGGTGACTGAGCAATAGCAATGTGTAACTACTGTACATATCACCACCTGTAGCACTGAGAGACCATTCCCCACTGCCTAACCCATCACATTTTCTATTTAGCCTGTTCTTTTTATACCACTCACCTTAGCACACTGCCAGCACAAACCCATTGAGATCACGCTTACTTTTCCAAGTAATTTCTGAGCTTGTCTCTCTTGTTCCGTTGTGTTCCAGTTCAATAAAATACATTTATATATATATATACATATATAAAAACATATATACATACACATGTATTTTCAGTGGGAAAAACCATATACAAGTTGAGGATTCTTAAAGGAATACAGTGTATATTGCAACTAATAATAAAAGTTATGTTTTCTGAACTGAGCGTGTTCGAGAGCATCATTGGTGACTGCCGTCCCTTCGGAGGGTGAGAAGGGAAAGGCAGAGAGAGATTAAATTGCCGTTCAGCTCGTGGAGGAGGAGGCTGCAGCCCCGGGTGCTGCCGAGTCGCCAGCGTGGCCGGCGCCGGCTCCCCAGCCCCTGCGGACGGGGGGCCTGGGGGCAGCCCACTCTCATGGAGGGTCCCTTTCTGCTTCCAGATCAGCTTTTCAAAGAGCCCTGAAACCCACGGCCTCACACCAGTATTTGCTGCAAGCCCAGAGCAGCACAATAAAAAATCAGCTTGGGGCACTGCAGGTGTCTTTACATCTAATTTTGACCTAACAGGGCTGGCTGGCTGGGTGATCTCAGGGAAAACTAGCTCTGCTCTCCTCAGAGTCAAAGCTTGCTTTGTTCTTAACTGTAGCTGAGGTGCTAACTTTATAACAACAAAAGAAAAATCCCCTGGCCCAAGTGCTTCCCCACCACAGACGAACGAGCGGTCCGGCGCTGGTGGAGGAGCCTGGAGTAGCAGGCAAGCTCAGCCTGCTTCGACACCCGGTTCCCACGCTTCTCCAAGCCCGTTAAAATATCGCGTGGGTCCTGACCCGTACCCAGTTCAAACAGGAAACATCTGCACCGCGGCCAGGAGCGGCAGCTGCTCAAATCCTACCTTTTCCCCCAACCGTGACCCCAGCGAGGGCTGGGGAGCGGGGCTTGCGGCTCCCTCCGCTCCCAGGCAGTGCCCAGGTGCTGTCAGAGCCCCCGGTGCGTCCAGGCCCGGGGCCGGTGCCGTCAGGGTGCCCCGTGCTGGGGAAATGCCCCCCTGCCCAGGCAGCGGGGCTGGGGCACAGCACAGACTTTGGGACGCGCTGCTGCGTTCGCGAGGGCTCCCCAGCCACCCGCGGGCACCCCAAAACGGGTGATGACTGCCGCGGCCACAGCAGGGGACAGGCGGGACTGCGCGGCCACGTGCCCACCCTCCGGCTGGGGGCATTAGCAGCTCCAGAGCCAACCTGCAACCTCCGGCAACTCATTTCATCCTCCTCACGCCACTGCTCGCTAAATCAAGGGAATAATATTCTCCTTCCGCAGGCTGTACATCTGATCGCGCCCCGGCTCGGAGGCTCCGGCTGATGACTTTGATGCGCGCGTCGGCACAGAGAGCAGAGCCGGGGCTTTCTGCCAAGCCAGCGGGCACGCTGTGGCAGTAAGAAATATCAATAGTAACAAGATTTGCTTTAATACTGGCAAGTCCCCGGCTCTTTTACCTGGTATTTTAGTGGCTCATTAAGCTCCTCGCAGATTTGAGGGCTGACAGAGGGTGCATGCCGTGGTGCCCCCAGTTTTCCCGGTGTCACCGCCCGGTGCCCGGCGAGCTGTCACGGCCATAGGTGGCCTCTCTATTTTTAGCATGTGCTTCCAGTCTGACCCTGCCAGTCTGCGGGAAGCCTGAAGCTTTTTGCCTGTTTCTCTTCCCCCAGCCTGTGCTCGGTCTTGCGTTACGCAGAGCCGGCGGTTTCTCTCGGGGCTGGCGCAAGGTGGGGATCAGCCGATGGTAAAGCAGGAGCCAGAGCAGTGCTGGGATGGGAGCGAATCCCTAAGGAGTTCTCTCCGGCTGCCCCGGCAGGGCTGGGCAGCCTGCCCCGCCGTCAGGGCAGAGGTGCCACACTCGGTCACGTTGCTGCAGGGACCGTGGCTCCGTCGGGGCTCCGGGACCACACAGCCCATCACCCGGGCCAGGCTCGGGCACTGGAGAAGAGCCAAATGCTGCAGCTTCAGTGAGCAGTGAGGAATTTGAATTCAGAAGATCTGCTCAGCATATAAACCATCAGTGCTTGGGTTGCATTTTCTGCTGGCAAATGATTAAGCGTGGGATTTATAGGCCAGCAGAGGAGGAGGGAGAAGCAGGGCTGTAATTCACTCCAGCGCTGCCGGTGGAGGCGAGCGGGGACTCGCACCTCTCCGGCTGCCGCCGTCCCTGCCCGGCCTGGGGCAGATCTCCATCGCAGAAAGGGGGATGGAGCTGCCGGGGCCGCGCAGGTGCCACCGTACCATCAGCGACCACCGCTACCGCACACCGTGCTGGCAGCCTGACTCCTGCCGCCGCTGCTCCTGTTCGCTCCAGGCTCTCGTAAGTGGGGTTTTTCGGGCAGCCGGTTGCTCTTCTCTCCACGCACGACCACAACAAGTCCCCTTTGGGCACAGAAATGGGGCAATGCTCTCCCAGCTTATCAGTCCGGGATGCTCTCTTTCTCCATCCGATGGGGAAGCTGCTGATGTGTAGCTACCCCTCACCTTCCTGCTGCTCTCCTAACAACTCCGTTATTACACCAAACACCTCCACGAGCAAACACCGCAGGGCCCGCACCTCCCAACGGGGGCAAGCCAAACAACCGGCCTTCCCGTGGCCACCGCTCCTCGGGAAGGAGGGACATGGGATTAATTTCCCATCCCTCCGGAGGAAGCTCTTCAGAGTCTGGAAACATTCCAGGAATTCAGATGAAAAACAATTCCTAAGAGATCGATTCAGAGTTTGGATGGATCGCATGATATGCGTTGATGTCTAAACAGAGGAAACTTGGCAAAGAATCTGCTTGGCCTGGAGGGGGAGCAGAGGGGAGGGCAAGATGCCCATCATGGACAACACTTGTAAGAAAACACACAGAGATGAGAACGGCAGAGACGAAGCAATGGCAGCTCGGGTGCAAAGGACGAGCGGTACCTTCCCTGCGTCAGTTTAGGAAGGGTCCACCACCAAAGGGAAGCAAGCCCCTGCCAGACCATGGTAAACCCTGCTGCAAGGCAGAGCCCCAGGAAAAGCAGGGCTTTGCAGCCTTCCCCAGGTCAGCAGCCTTCGTGTCAGAGCCGTGCCTTCATTTAGATGAAAAATGATGCAATGGCAACACCAGCAAAGCTCTCCTCAGGCCAACAGAGTGAACCCTGGAGCAGGAGGGACCCACATGCTAGAAACAAACGACTCTGGGTCCCCATCCAGAGAAAATAAATCCGTTTTTCCCCTCACGCTGGACTGCAGGGTCAGCTTCATGCTGCAGCGATGGCAACAGGCTGCCTGCCCACAGCACAGGGCAGCCCTTGTGTTATCCCTATCAAAAGCCCCGACGGCGCGGAGCTCCCAGGGCTCACCCCATGCGCTTTGAACACCAAGCCCTCTCTTCCCGTGCCAAGCGTGTGCACAGCCCACGCTGCGGCCGCTCTGCTCCAAAACCCAGCCCGGGGGCACTGGCGTGACCGGCAAGTCCTGGATGCCCAGCAGACGCTGAACTTCGCACGCAAGACCAATCTGCCCTCTTATCGCAGCCAGCGCCGCAGTCGGCAGAGCAAGAGAAGTACTTTCCCCTCATGTGCTGTCAGACCTGGAAGATTGTCGTTTAATTGCATGCGGGATTGGAAAAGATCACATAAAACCAGGAGAGAAGAAGCACCATCTCCCCCGGCCACGGGAAGGGAAGGAGCAGTCACCCCAGGAGCGGCACGGCCAGAGCCAGTGCCTCGGACGGCTTTGGAGACGCCGTGCCCGACAGGCGCTCAGACCGGAGAAGCAGCATGGCAGAAAAAGCTTTCCGGACAATTCGCCTGAAGCGTTTTCAGCTTCTCAATGAAAGCCTTTGGGAAAGGGAAAGAGATTGAACTTGCCGCCAACAAACTTGTTTTAAAACTCCTGGATAAAAGCTCAGTTTCAGATCCGGGGAGGAGGGGGGTGGAAGGAGTTCTAGAGAGCAGATTGCTGGCTCCCGTTGTGGAAGCAAGCTTAATAAAATTCATAGAAATATTGGTGGTTCTGCTATGCTGTGCCAAGAATGTGTTAGAATAAAACCTTCCGAGCAGAAGGGAGAGATATAATGTCATCTTAGCCTTGATATGAAAGATCAGCCTTCATCTCCTGAAGCGTATCTGGAGGAGCAGTAACTCACACGTTCACTCGCCTTCCCTCCAGGGCAGGTCCCTGCACAGCCTCGCTCGCACGGTTCATCGCCGCTGCAGCCTTGTACGGATGGTACTGGCACGACCCTGGCTCGCGAAGAAGCGATATGATAAAAGAATAAAGAGGGAGGCATTTTTTCTTACTGGGTTTTAATGACATCCCAGCGCAACACAGACCGGCTCAGATTCCTCCATGGGAAAGCCACATCCAGTTACTTTGGATTTCTTTAAAAAGACCCACGAGCCGACGCATCTGGCCACCCCGCAGCACTCCCCTCGCCTCCCTCTTCCCTAACACGCCGTGCCAAAGCAACGGCCTCGGGTTTTGCCGTACCAGCCAAGGGAGCAGGGCGCAAAGCAGACCCGCTGGCAGAGAGCTGATGGTAACAGGAGGAGGGAGAGGAAAGCTCTCACACTCATTTCTCAGAGCTTATTTTGGGAACCGAGCAGCCAGACCCTCGGGACCAGAGCTAGCTCTTTGCATGGGTACTGATCCTCTTCCAAGGCTTTCTTTAGTCTCCTGAAACGCCCTTCAAACCTCGTCCCGAACTTGGAGGCTTACAAAGTTAACCACAACGAGGACAAGGGAAAGGCACGTGCGTGCCTGCCCCCTTCCCTAGATGCTGATCGCATGTAGCTTGAAGCTCGTAGCTTGGCTTTGGCCTTAAGGGTCTGCATGTCCACAGCTGCACCCAAATCTGGCTGCTGTCCCCTAATTAATACTCTGCCTCTCTGCAGCCCTTGCCTCGGTTATTGCCAATAACCCACCTCCAATTTCCAAGCTAAACCCACAGAAACCATTTGCAACCCTAGAAAAGGGGTTCTCCACCCTTCTCCCTCAGCATTCTGTCAAGGCAGGCAGCCCCCAGCAGAGCCAGCACCTTTATTCAAAACAGGCCCCAGCTCTGACAAATGGTTTGCCAGTGTGGCCTCTCTTATCTTAATAAATTGCTTATGTCAAATCTGTTTTAGCTTAGAAGGTAAAACAAAAACCTGCCCTGCCAGCACTCCCACCCCCTGTGAGCAGAGAACCGAGCCTTGGTTTCGCCTCGCCAGCCCCAGCTCGGTTTGTGCATCCCCGGGAGCCGAGCGCAGGCAGGCGCAGCCCAGCTCCCCGGGCTGGGCCAGGCTTCGCCAGGCTGCCCGCAGCGAGAGAGAACAACTCAGCGTCACCCGGAGCAGACGTCTGTCAGCGCACACCGCCTGCGAGCTGTTACGTGGGAAGGTGCTGTCTCCGCAGTTTGACCATGACTACCACCATGAACAGCTCAAACCTCTTACAGAACCTCGTCGCTTACTCCAGGCTCTCACAGCACAACGATACTCCTTGTAAGCACTGTTTGTTGAGTCCCAAAAGCCTGATTAGTGCTTGAACTTTTCCAAGCCCAGTCCCTCCCTTCAACAGCATTAGTCATTCAGATGCTATTAGTATCCCCCCCCGAAAATTGCACATTCCTACACGGAGCCACGGGGACGGGCTTGGATCCTCGTTGCCTGAACGCCAGTCACGCTCGGAAGGCAGCAGGGGCTGCACAGAGGCAGCTCAGTTATTGCCACCGGGACTACTGCAGCCACCCAGGCATGGAGAAGGCAAAAGCGAAAACAAGCATCTGTGTCCTCAGGGAAGAGGGGAAGGAGCGCCCGGGCAGTTCAGCAGAGTTGGGTTTTGGAGAAAACACGTTTCAGAGCGTCCATGGGTGCACTGAACCAGCCAGAGTAGTTAAGGAGAGAGGCTGAGAAATCTCCACCCTTGGATTTAATGGACAGTGAGCAATGACAGAGGCACAGGGTGACAAGAAGAGAGGGAGGGACAACTTACCTGTCCGGGGCTGCCCGGAGAAACGCTCCGAGATGAACACCTCCTCCCTGGCCGCCACCACCACGCTGACCGAGCCTGTGCCACGGTGCTGCTCGTGAAACGGAATAATCCTGGGAGAAAGGGGCCAGTAAAAACAAGTCAGTGCTTTATGCCCGTGTTCTGGCAGGACTGTAGGAACGGGTCACCAAGGGAGGAGAGCAGAGGCACGCTCTCCTCGCTGCCTGGAAGCCAGGCGGTGCAGAGCCAGCCCTTGGCCCGGGTGCGGGGAAATAAGCTGAAGGAGCTCACCAAGTCCTTTCGGAAATAAAGCCACGCTGCTCTCGTCAGTCGGTAACAAAGAGGCCAGGGCAGGAGCAGATATAGTGAAATATACTATTTTATTGCTGCACACATGCTTACACATTTCTTCTTAAATATATTGTTGCTCTGATAAATTTTACAATCTCCTTAATTCAACAAGTGGCTAGTAGTAACTGAAAAGGACAGAGGCAACAGAACACAATAAGGACACCGGCAACAGAAGAAAAATCAAAAGGTTTTTATTTTGTGGTAAAATCATTTGCAGCAAGAATAAAGTGAATTCAAATCTAAGGTTTGACCTGGCTCATCTTAATTAGAGAGCTTGCCTGCATGCTGACCATCTGCTTACGCACGCTTTCTGATAGCCCTATTTCGCCAAAAGCGATGGGGGGGTGGTAAAGGACCCCGAGTAACTGGACAATCTGACAGGGCCCGCAGATGTGACCACTAAGCGCACGCAGACGGATGAGGCGCTTGCTCGGCAGCCCACGTGGAACCGCGCTACGGGGCGGCAGATCAAAAGGCCACGCTGCCCTTTCCTCCCACGTATACGACTGCAGCCTCGCTTGCTCCGCGGTTAAGGACGCGGGAATGGAGTTATTCCAGAGCAGCCGTATGGAAAACGCTTCCCAGCCCCGCTGCCCCTCCTCTGCCTCCCTCCTGCTTTGCCCACTACCAGTGTCCATTTTGCTTTAGCAGCTGAGGCATCTGCAGAGAAAAGCATTAGCACATTCCTCGGTAATCCTGTTTCTGCCTCTCGTTCAGTACAAGCAGAAGGCAAAGGCCACGTCCTGTTCTCTGGTGGCTCCGTGCAAGCCTTGGGCAGGGCTGTCACAACCACTGCTGTGGAAAGCTGGCTGCTAAGATGTCAGATGGGGAATTTGTGCAGGAGGAGCAGAGGGGATGTGATAAACTAAACATCCTGCTTAGATGTTCGGTATCATCTTCAACCATATAGGGAAGAGAAACGCAGGGGAACTGAACCAGCTGGCTTAAGCTGTCGGTTGTTTCTGTAGCAGGCTTTCATGAGCCTGACACTCCACTGAGCAAGAGAACAGGCAGCTCTGCTTTCCCCCTTCTTTCTCCAAAATATATGGGACTTCACATTAAAGCTTTCTCAGTGGCTCTTCCCCTCCTCAAGTCCACTGAGATGCCTTTATCAGTTCAACTTGTGCTGGGCTCTTTGGTGGTCCTGTCAAAGCCACACCAAGCTCAGAGATGGGCACGGAGGTACACTCCACACGAGAAACACGCAGCTCCTCTCCGTGTCACCACCCCACACAGAAGCACACTCCTGCTGCTCCCTGCTTCCATACAGCAACACACCCCTGCAGGGACGCATCCTCTTCTCTCACCCTAATGTGGCTGCAGAAAACCAACCACAAGAATTCCTTGCGCCTCCTCACAAGCATTTTGAAACAAAATTTGAAGAATTGAAGCACGCCCTGCTTGAATAGCCCTGCAGCCACCGTCCCCTGCCCCAAAGAGCCTTGTTCTGCAAGAGAAACCAGGTAAAGACAGCTGACAAAGTGCACAAGCACCCAGGGTCCAGTTAAGTCCATGCACCTCATTCCTGCCCCACCACCTCTGTCCCCAGCTTCTGTTAGTGCAACTCAATCCCGACACATGATTTTGGCAAAGTGCAGCTTCTCTCGAGTACCAAACCCCAGTGCCCCCTCCTCCTGCAACCGAGCCCAGCCTGCCTGGCGCAAGCGGTGCCCAAAGCCTGCCCACGTACAGGCAAACAGCTTCAACGCGTGCCAGATACAGGCAGATGCTCTGAGCAGGGCCAGTGAGGCTGCGGTTCTCCCACGGCGTGGGAGCATCAGTCTCTTACCTGGTGAGATTAGCAAAGAAGAGAAACCCATCCTCCCGGCGCATCCACACCTGAATCAAGTCCCTGCCAAACGCTGAATCTCCAAACCCTTTCTTTATCCACGTGAAGCACCACTACCATTACAGAAAACAACACCCTGAAGCTGCGGGGGATCCGTGCCCAGTTCCCACCTCAAACACTAAAAGCACACCTGGATTATTTCAAGCTCCTGCCTCACAAAGTGACCAAAATGACGATACGCATTAGTAATGGCAGCCCACTGGCTGTGCAAGATTCTCTGTGTGCTTCACACAACGCCTCTTCTCCCTCCCAACTCACAGCAAGGCAAAGTATGCCTGGCCCGCGCCTCGGAGACCCAAGCCTCTCATAACATGCCGTTCCGGAGACGAACGGCTCGGAGGGCAGCCTATCTGGCAAGGCAAGCTTTACGCAGGGGTATCGCCTGCTGGTTGGTGCCAAGGAGAAAGAATATCATTACCCTCATTAGGAGTCTAAGGAGACAACACGAGATAACACGACCTACTGCAGAACACAGATTCAAAAACATTCATTAGTACAAACAGTGAATTTCCTGGAGAACAATGAAGCTACAAGGCTCAAGGCTGAGCAAAGCCAGAAGGTCGACAAATGGGACAGCTGCCCTGCGAGAGACCCAAAAGGCCCTTTTTCCTTTTAAAAAAAGATTTTCGGTGACCCTTCTTCCCTGACCCACCAAGCAAGTCAGTTTTGCTCTACCACAACGGACAAAAAGAAAGGGAAAAGTGCTGTTTCCAAGAAGAAGGTGTTTCCTTCCCCTGTTAGGAAGAAAAGGGGTGCTCTCCCTTTTTAATGCATTGAAAGCTACTGTTTTCTAAGAACGGAAGGACTCTGGCCTCTACTGTATTCCCAAAGCTGTTTGTCCAGAAAGCAAGGCTTTTCAATTCTGAGCACTTCAAAGCAATGAAAGCCTAGGGAAGACCTGGAAATCACTTTGGTTTTTTTCATCCAAGAACTAGAATAGCAGGTGAAGACACCTTCCACAGAGCCAAGTACTCCCGTGTCACTGTTAGGGTAGCACTGCCCATCGCCGCCAATCTTATAATGCTGAAGTGAAAGAAAGGCCACCTCCTTTCCAATAGACTTATTTGGAAAGTTTAATCCAGTTTTCTTCCTCTGTGGTGGCAATTCAACAAACATCCTGGCACGAACCAGTTTCAGAGGCGTGTTGTTGGGCAACAGAACAGGATGGGTCCCAACACCAGGCAGTAGCGAGTCCCCCAGAGCAGCTCCCTTGCCACCCCCAACAGCATGCAGTCTCTTTGTGTTGTACAAAGCAGCAGCTACTGATTTGGGCTGAGCTTTGGGAGCTATTTCTGAAGGAGAAACAAAAAACAAAATAAAACCAAACACAAACCAGACATGCACATGTCCAGACATAAATAATTTAAAAAGAAACCATGCCTGAAAGTGGATGGGAAGGAGGACAAAGGAGGGGAAAAGAGACATTCAGAGACTCAGATGTTCGAGCCAACCCACTGGGGGCTACGCAGGCTGCATATGACAGGCAGGGTTTGCACACATCAGCACTCAAGCCCTATACTGGCCAGGAGGTTTTCCAGAGCTTCAAGTTTCTGGTTGGCTTCCTCGATGGCACTGTAAGTCTGCACGTTGCTGGTGATGTGGAAGCGGATGTCATCAACCAGAGGAATGGAGTCAGTCTCCTGCCGTTCCTCCACAGCCTCTGCATTCTCCTTCACAGCGGCCACAAACTCCTCCAACTCCACCAGCTGGACAGGGTGAAAGAAGAGAACCATTAGGAAGACAAGAAGACAGGCAAAGGGATGGAAAGGGTTGGGATAATGGGCTCAGCCACTGTTGAGGGATCCCAGAGAAGAAAAAGGGAATGCTAAGGGTACATGGAGACCCAAATCTTCCTGCGTCTCCCACAGACACCACCTGGAGATCCTGCCGTTCATCCTAAGGAGGCAGTAATACTCCAACAATAAATGGTCACAACTGCAAGCAATCTGCACCTCAAACAGCTCACTGTAATACCCACTAAGCACCCATAGTTCTGGTATTGGGGCACATGAATATACACAATACTCCTTCCAGAAAGGCTCCTCAGCAGGAACCAGGAGATGCTGCCAGACAGTTTTGGGAAATGTCTTGCAACAGGCAAGACAGGGGGTGCTCGTGCCCAGTTCAGAACCAGGAGCCACAGATGACTCTGTCCCCACCGTGGCTCTCAGCCCCACCACCAACAGCCGACCAGCAGATCACAGCAAGGGAGCTGCTCTGTTCTGCACCCAGCCTGACGGAATCAGGTCACCCATGAATGATTTTTGCATCAAGTTCCCCAGGAACATGTGGTGTGCTGAAGGGTGAGAGGCAGCTTCCGTCTGTCTACAGTACCAAACTGTGCCTGGGCACGGCAGGTTGCTGAGCCCTGCTCTATCCTACACACGCTGCCAAATTCTCTCCCGGTTGCCATCATCAGTGCATCTCTACAAGCTGCTGGCAGCTGCTGCTGTTTGAACAGCTGGGGTGCCTCCATTTGTGCCAACACCCTTAGGAAGGCACACTGCCAATGCCGGGTCCAAGGACTCCCACTCAGGCTAGAGAAGGGGAATGCAAGGTGAACACACACACGTAAAGCCCTACCTTGCCCGATTACTACTTGGGATATTCACTCAGCTTTCAAACCAAATCCCTTTTTCAGAAGCCAGAATCCGGGTGCATGCTGATGTGTCTATCATCCCCAAGCTATACACTGAACAAAATAACAGCCCCAGAATCATTTCCTTCGCTGTTTTCACATGCCAAAAACAATTTCACACCTTTCAAGCTGCAAGTGAAAAGGTTACATTCCCATGTGAACCATACAAGCCATCTATAAAGGTCTCTCTTGGGATAAGAACACCCCATAGATTCTAGTTTATACTTCTGTATGGCAGCTTTCTCCATGTGTCCTGAAACTTCAAGCTATAATCACTCAGGATTGCACTTAAATGGAGCCCCATAAAGAAAACTTCAGTGTTAGATTCATTACTTCTGGCTGTTGAATGGCCAAATTTCCCCTGTGGAAACCCCTACTGTTAGATTTGCCATCCTGGAGGAGAGCAGAGATCGCCTTGATTACTCCTTTCTATAGCATTACGCCAGGAAGAACTCCCTCCAGCAAATGCCAAAAAACATTTGCTGCACAGAGCTCCCCCGCACGCCCCACTGGGTTCTCCAGGCTGCAGCTGGGTATTCAGGCAGCGCCGTTATTGCTCTGGGCATGGTGGCTGAAAGCTCGGTGAAAGTCACCTGCCCATGGCACTTGCAGAACTTTTTGGGCAGGTTTTTCACCCCAGAGCCCACAGGGATGTGCTAGGCAGCCACCAGCATCTGGCTTACTGCAGCGACATCAGGTACTGACACACTCCTTACCCTCTGTCCTAACTCACCATGTGCTTTGCTACTTAATCGCTGCTCATTTTCAGGAAGCACATTAAAGCAAAGAGAGCAACCATTTATTACAGACCAAACTGCAACCATTAAATCTGTTGTCTCTATGGCTCACTGTTCAGTTAGATTTACGGGCACATGCGGGAAGTGCAGTGGGGAGTGTTTCTGCTACCTTCTCGATGATCTTTGCCATGTACTCCGTGCACTGGTCCTCCAGCCGGGTCAGCTGGAACAGCTTTGCAATCCTCCAGATGCTGACAATGTTGTCTTCATCGAGGATCTGAGCCAAGGTCCTGCCACAAAGGCGCTTGAGCCCAGGCAGCAGGTACATGTCTGCCACACACAGCACGTCGTAGGCGTTTTCCGGGGACAGCTGGCAATGGAAAGAGGGGAATTACTGTCCAGTCCTACCCACTTCACTTGTCTCTGGCAAACTGCCTTCTCTTCTGTCTTAGCAGAGATTCCCTAAAGTGTTGTTTGGTCCATTACCGGACAAGTGTTAACAGTACTATGGAGAGACAGGAACTCAATCTTTCAGGGCAAGGTCTTCCACTCAGTTACCCCAGAGGAGTTTAAAATGCTGCAGAGGCAGCTTGCTCAGCACAAAGCAAGAAGTTTGCCGTGCTGCAGCTGACCCCTCTAGCTAAGCACAAAGCAACACTGAAACACCGAAGTGCAGCCCAAAGCTGGCTGATAAGAAACGTTCAAGGTGGCAGCGGAAGGAGGTAGCTTTTAGCAGAGGTACTGAAAGCCCTTCAGACAGACAAACAGAACAGGCTGGCAGAACAGAGCACCTTGTTCCCACTAGGACTTTTCCTCCCATTTTGTACTGCTGGACTCGCATTTAGTGAAAAACGTGCGAAATTCTCTTAAGTTCCTTCCTCAAACCGGCTCTGCTAACTCAGCCAGCACAACCTCCCTGGCACAGGGATACACCCAAGGACAGAAAATTGCACCCCAAATAAACTATAGGTGAGGCCCAACAAGGTAAGGAACAGACTCTGCACATCGAATACTACTGGAGCTTTAACAGGCATTCAAGCTGAACTAAATTCATGCACCGGATGCTGAAGCTTACACTGTGAATGGCCTTCAACAATTTCAGTTTCTTGAGCTAGAGACCTGCCCTCCCACTTCCCTCTTAGGTACTTTCGCTCTTTGCTAGTGATCTGAGGATAAAAAATGCTGTAGGTAATGCTGGAGACACCACCTCCAGCTTCACTCAGTCTCTTCCCCCTGGCTGGGCAAATCCTATTTTAGTCAGCCATCTGCGTCACTAACCTGGAACTAGAGCCTCTCTCCGCACAGATCTGTTCCTGCTAATGTGAAGTGCCATTACCCACATCCATTTTCACAGCAAATCTGCAGGATGCAGCATACCCTGGCTGTGGAGGAGTTGAGATCACTTGCAGCTAGAGACCAAGCCACACTGGTTTAGACTGAGGAATGGTTAACTCTGGTGCAGCGTGGTCCACTGCCCTGATAACTGGTCAGCAGCAAAACCACTGCAGTGCACATCTACACATGTGGTTGCTCACTCTGACAACTGCGAAAGGCTGATTATTTCTTCCCCTACAGCTGTCCACACCGGTGTTTGGAGAGAATACCCACAGCAAATGTCTCAGCTGTATAACACCCTGCAACAGCTGTGCAGAAGGATGCAAGATGGGTTAGAGGCATGCCATGAATGCCATAGTGCCACAGTGGTGTAACAAAGCTCTTGGGGTTATTAATGAAGTGCTGCTTTGTCCTTTCATAAGCTCCAGGAACCTCACAAGCTGGAGGCGTTTGAGTCAGTACTATTGACGGCAGCAGCTCCCAACTGCTTGACCAAGGACAAACCTGGCAAACGTTCCTCCAAAAGCTCCCCTTGAGCCCACACAAGTGTTCTGATCAGCAACTTCTCTTTCTCCCTGGAACCCTTTCTGTCCTCTGCTCATGCTCTTCCCTTCAACTGCAAGCATTGTCACTACTACATAGCAGAGAGACATATAAATCCTTCGGAAAAAGAAACATGGAATTGGGAGTGCTGACATTTGGTTGGAGAAACCCAGGGCAGGGAGAACACTCCACATAGGTGTGGAGCTTGAGCTACGTTCCTGTTTTCCTGACCATTTTTCCTGGTAGTTTTTCATGACATGAGCTCTCTGCAGGAGCTCCTATCTTGGCTGCTCAGTTTGAAAGCCAAGCTAGTTTCTGTGACAGCACCATTCTGCATAGAAAACACATGAGCAAGACCTTTTCAACTCCTACACATTGTTATTGGTCTGTCCTCCTGCTCCAAGTCCAAGCAGCGCAGCTGGGACACCCCTTGGAAAGCAATGGCTGCTTGGGAAACCCTTCCTGTGAGCCATCACGAGGAGGGCAGGCAGGCTGGAGAGGTGCAAGGGAACAGGATCACGCTGCAGCGCAGTCCCAAGGTCAGGAGGGTCTTCACAGCCCCAACGTGCTTCTTTCCCGCTCTGCCTGCCCTTTCAGCACATGGCTGAGGGAAGAGTGCAGACAAGCGAAGCGCGTGCTCTGCGGCATACCAGTGGCAATCCTGCCCTTGCTGCCTGCTAAATACATCTCTCCCTACCGCACATTCCCTGCTGCTACCCGGAGGTGAGCGGATCAGCAGAAGCAAGGTCACAGCTGCGTGCACTCTCTGTATGTGGCACCTAACCCAGAGCACAAATACTGCTTGGGAAGTGACACTGGCAGGTGCAGCAGCGGCTCCGATCACTGCCTTAATGCCAAAAAGTCTTCTGGCATCTTGTAGCTAGACCTGCTGAAAGCATTTGCCACAAAACCAAAGCAGAAAGCTGCTTAAATGCTGAGATTTGCTGCACCTTCCATTAGGCTGAAAACTAGGTGAGGTTACTGCTTGCGATACTGAGCACAGCAAGGCGTTGGTCTCCCAGTGGAACCTTTGCCCACCCCAGCAATAAATAACAGTGGAAATAATGACTTGCTACAAATGGAAACGTGGGCTATGATGCCAAGAGTAAATAAGTAGAATCTCTCAACCTTTCCACATCTCCAAATGTGTTCAATCTGCCATCTACTGGCAGTTGCTCACCTTATCCTTCCACAGAGCCCAAGAGGGAAATCTGCAAAGCCCTGCATTTATCACGCCAACATACAACGTGCAACCTAATTTCCAAATTTTTGTTATTGGATGAAAGACTAGGGATTTGCTTCCCGAATGTCATGCACATAAACTAGATCCCTGCCTGGCTAACCCAGTATGTGGGTTCCTGAGACAGAAGTGAGGGAGCAGAGTAGGGCAGTGGGATTTAAGAAACCACACACACATCCCCCCTCCAGACGCTATAGGAAAACACAGCGGTGAACACCTCCAGAATTAACCAGCGCAGGAGGAAAGGCTCCACGGCTGGCCTCACCTCTGTATCATCACTGTAGATGTAGTAGAGGACCCGGATGAAGATGTCTTCTGAGATGTTGTGGAGAGTCACCACAGGGATGCTGGGCTGTGTCTGCAGCTCCTCACTCTCACTGAAATGGTCTTCAAGAAGGGCTTTGAAATAATCACTGCGACCACAGAAAAATGCCTGGAGAGGGAAGAAAGACCAAAACACTAGCATCTTTCTCATTGCACCAAGTCAAACAGCACTACCAACCAGCTGTCAGAGCAGCTCAAAGATATTTTGGAAGTTCAGATTCTGATTCTCCCTATACTTTGAAGCTGCATCTCCAACATTTTTCCTTATTTCTATCCATGCCTACCCTCAGAACCAAAAAAACAACTTGTAAACTTAAGAGATTCAAAAGCAGCGTGGCATTAGGGCAGGAGTTTGAGTTGAGGTTGCATCTCAAAATCCATTCTTACTGCTGTTTACTTGCAGATCAAACATTCCCCTCTCCAGAGACTGAACTCACAAGCCAGCAGTAGGAGATTTTGCAGCTGTGAATGTTGTAGCCGAATCCATAAATTTATCTCCTCACCTCTGCAAGAAAGGCGAGGTTTGCTGTTTTGTTAAATGCTTTAAATGTAGTTTCCAGCTGCAATAAGACTTGGTTTTCCAGCTGATGAGGCAATGCTGCTTTTGCAGAGCGTATCCAGCACTGGATGAGTGGGGGAGGCAGGTAGAGTAGACTCACGGCAAAAAGGGAGAAGAATGACCTATAGCACAAGCACATACCTTATGGCACAAAAAGTTGTAATCTGCCACGCGGAAACACACGTCGGGACAACTGTTAAAGTTGTCGGTGCTGTCAAATGGCAACTCCCCAAAACCAACCTAGGAAGAGAAACCAGAAAACCCTACCTTTAACATCCGTGCTTTAAACACGCTCAGGGTCACACGTTTGGACTTCTTGGTCTTCCCAGAAGCCACCATCCATCCGTTCCCTCACCACAGCGCAGAGCACCAGAGATGCTCTGAAGACAGATTTCAATGTGAGGAACTGGAGTCCTTGCACTCCTGATAGAGATATTCCTGGTACAAGTTACAGCTGCTTCCCTTTATCCATGGAAACTCCCTGACGCTCCATACACCTCTGGAAAGCATTTCTGTGCCCACTAACAAGGCAGATAACCAAGTGGAGGTGACGTTTACTTCACGTAGTGGGTATCATAAGCATACCAGAGCTTAGGACTAGCCCTTTACTGTGTAGATGTACAGGTAGATGTAGTAACGTATAGATTACATAGATGTATACACCAGTCTGAAATGGTTTGGCTACAATTACTGCCTCACTTGAATAATCCAACATTTCTAAAGCACGTTTTAAATTTCTCATTTGATTTGCAGCCAAAGATAGTGTTGTTGCAGTATTAATACTCTAGTGAATTATTTTAACACCAACACACCTCCTCCCAGTCCCACCTGCCAACAAAGGCAGCACACACACACACAAAAAAGATCTGTTGGCCTTATGTTATTTTAAAGTGACACTTCCAAATATTTTCACTTTCACCTTGTCCTATATACAGGGTGATTCAATTGTAGAAAAAAGTTTACATTCACAGTCACGTAACCAAGACAATTAATCTCTAGGAACAAAAGTTTCCCCTGGTTCTTGCTTTCCAAGCACATGCCCCTGAGCTGCCTGGGCCAAGGAGTTTATTACCGCGCTCTCTCATCCAGGAAAGTTACATTCCAAGTTTGCACCTGGGAAAACCCTGGGCTGACCGGGAAGATCAGTCTCCCAATCGCAGACTACCTAAGCACCATTTCCAACACGCCTGCCTCCATCCTAACTAAAAGCAACTGACTTTCAGCTTTACTGGGAGCCAGAAGACTCCTCCCTCCCAAACCAAACAAAGACACAGCCTGCAAGACGCGGGGTGGGTGCTCAGCCACGCTCAGTTCGCATCAGTGGGGTTTCTCTCACAAAACAGGTTCTAGGATGTGGCAAGGCACCAAGCTGGCAAAAGCTCACACCACCACTGAACGTGGCAATCTGGACCCATCTGCCAGGCTCTTTGCCTGTCCACAGCATTTGGCAGCTTCTGGTTCCTAACCACAGGAGCGTAAGCCCAGTGACATTCAAATTGTGCACGTGGCTGTCGCAGTAATGCTGCCTCGCCGTAGCACCTCTCCCCCGCGAGTCCTTCCTCATCGGGGAACTCCTCTCCCAGAGGAGATGCAGCAATTCAAGGAACGCTCCCCACCTGCTCTATTACCTGCTTTATATACAGCTGTAACACCACGAGCACCTCCAGCATCAAAGATGAGATCAAACCATCCCAGTTGTAGATTCCCCAGGCTGCTATTTTGCTGTTATCTGTGTCTCATGTTTCAAGGCAACGAACAAACGGTGGTCTGGGATCTGCAGCCGTGCTCTCTGTTGCATCCCATCACAAATGCTAGTCGTCATGATCCAACTGCCCGCTGTTTCCCCGCCCTATGCCCACAGCTTCCGCGTCCTCTCCTAGAAATTCTGACGTGACTTTCAAGGCTACACGGTTGCAGGCACATTACAGGTAAAACAAACCTAGAAACAGGCTTTGATAAGATGCCACTCTTTGTAGCACAAGAATTTTAATTGAGACATAAACTCCACATCTCCTACATGCATCTCTTCTTTGCTCCCCTTTCATTGTCCAAAGGCAACTCTTTAAAAGGAATCCATCCCTCTGGAATGGGCATGGGAGTTTTATTTGTCTCAGAGTTTGTCTCCTGAATTACAAACTCCTCGGGGCTCAATTTCCTCCTCCTAGCCCTGCCTGGTCCCCACTCTGATGCTCAGGTTTACAAGGTCATTTCCAATTCCTACTACAAAAGCAGGTTCATGTCTTTGTCTCTCCTATTCAGCATGAAGTGGCTTTGCAGAATTTTCCCTTTTACTCCCCTTTTAAGTCTCTACTACTTCTACTCTCCTCCCTTGTCACGCTTGAGGAATTTCATCTCCCTTTCAGGGTCTCCTTGCAGAAAACTGGCTTAGTCCTCCCACCTCCCCATTCAGGCAACCTCCTTAGCACACCCCTGTGCAGACAAAGCGCAGCTGCCGAAGTGAAGTCTGCTGCTCTGGAAGCACAAAGCAGCCCAGCCTGCGAGGTGCAAACACACTCACAATAACACGTTCACCATACAGAAACATTCTCGACACCTCTAGAGCATAAGACTGCTTGAACATTCACAGGATCTTCCAGCCGCCACATGTGGAGGACCACGCCTTTGCTGCTACCCATTTGCTATTAGCACTTAAATAGAAATGTTGCTGGAGGCAAAAACATGCAAAATAAATCAGTGGCAGCAATTTGTGCCTTGGCCAGGTTATCTCAGCAAGAAAACTGTAAATAAATTACAACACAAAATACAGGGGTTAGTGATGCAAGAGAAGATTACCAGCCCATAACCAGATGCAAGTGGATTGGATTAAAAAAAAAAAAATTGGAAGCATGTTGTACATAGTTCAGTTAATCTGCCTCTGCCAAATGGGCAAAGCAAAGCACAGGAATAACCGCCATGGACAACCACACTACACAGGTGCGGAGACGGACAAGATGGAACCCATCGACTTGTTTCCAACTGTTCGTTCTACGCATTACAAGATTTAGCTTTACCCCAAAAGTGACAAATGGTCACATTTTTTTGCAGCCACACCAAATGTCGATACAGATGGAGAGAACAGTATTTATTTCACAGCAAACTCTGATCCTTTTAAGTCTGATTTCACCTTGGTTTGGAAAATAAGATTTCGGTTAAAAGGTAATGAAAAACCAGCTACCAGAAAATGATGTGCTTCTGGTCTCATACACTGGAAACCCTGGAGCCTCTAACTCAGAGGTCACCTGGCAAACACGAGATGAAGAGCTGGGCAGACAGACACTGGAAAGCCACATGGTTTTTTGACAGTTGCCTGGCTTTTGATGGTATTTTACTTAAATCTGTCACCGCCAAACTGTATTGCGACAAACCAAAGAAGCAGCTATTGTGGTCAGAAAAATTCTGGCCATTACTAGTTTAAAGCAAAATAGAGACAACAACCACACTTTTAAAAACAAACACTGGGAGAGAAAAGGCTTTCACGTATAAACAGGAATAAGAAACAAGACACCAGGATTATAAACGTGTTTAAGAGTTCAAAGAATAGATTGTTCTCATTCTAAAAACTAATAATGAACAGTGATTGGATAGCAAATGTTAATTATTGGTTTAGTCCTTAACATATTACTGAACTATGAAATTGGGATGCACAGAGTTTTCTGCATCATTCAATTATCAAAGACATTACAGGCAAATTATTTGTTTATAGTGAAACAGAAAGTTGTATACCTCCCCATTTCACGTAACATGGCATTACATGACATGCAGCAGCTCAGAACGTCTCTTGCCAAATTCTGGAAATGCTGCCTTTTATCCAGAAGCCAAATACCTATTTTGTTCTGCATAGGCTGGAAAAAACGTGTGTTTCTCTCGGGAACACGGATGTTTGTACGTGACTATTCAGTCGTCCCTGACATTTTAGGTTACATAGTTTGTATGTTATTCCTTGTATGGCATCAAACCCTGTAAGAATGAGGATGTGCAATTCCTCTGTCCCAGAACAAAGATGCCCAATTCACAGAATTTAACAATTTGCAAACGTTAGGATGAGATATAAATGGCAACAGGATGAAGAGCTGTGTTCATATATTCTTTGTAAGTCAACCAAAAAGACCTAAAGAGAGAAAACCAGGAATCTTTTAGAATTTATCAGGCTTAAACAAAGCACGATGTCTGTGCATGGCATCCAAATTCTCTAGTGAACAGGCGTGTGCCCATGCCCTCTTCACCTTTACAGCCATAACAAGTCTAATGCTGCTGCAATCGCCGTCGTTCTGATCTATGAACATAGCAAGAAAACCACAGCTCACAGAGGCATTCACAGTGCTGTCAGATGATCATATTATTCCAAGTTTCATATTTTCCTTCCAGCTCCTATTCTGCATGAAAGAATTATAAGGGAAGTGTTTCTAACCCTTGAGAAGAAAAGCTTAACCTGACAGGAGCATGTCATCAAGGTCTGGGAACAAGCAAGCAAACAGAAAGCACTCTTTTTTTTTATCTGTGAAGTGACTTAACGTTTATGTAAATCTCACTGGTTTTGGGCCCACGATCCTTTTTTTAATTCTCAGGGAGGTAAATCTGAGCCTTACTTATAGTATCACCTCTCTTTAAAGCCTGCAAACATACCGAAAAGCATACTGAAAGCCACAAATAAACGCACAGTTATTTGGGGGAAGCAGGTTACGTAGGAAAGATTTCTGCATTGGTAGATGGAAACTTGATGGAGAAAAACTCCCTGTATAAAGTGCTCAGTACTCAAGAGAAATACGTCTGCCAGAAGCCAGCACAAAACACACTGGCTTATTACAGGTGAGAACCCTTATCCATGCACATACACAGGCACACACACACACATGCTCTCTGCACCAGGCAGGTCTATTCGGCAGGGGACAAAAAGAAAAAAGGCAATAAACTTCTCTACATCACTCAGTCATACAACCTCCAGGCACAGCAGCCACCTAAAATGAGTTCATGTTATTAAATTCAGTGGTTGGTATGAGAGAGAAGGGAAAAAAAAAGGACAGACATAAGAGCAAAGTGAATCTGCTGATGTTACAGAAATCAACAGATGCAGGGAGAATGAAGACCGCTAATATTTATCCTGTTCTTCTGCAACTGGGAGCAAAGATCCACATATATGAGCCTAACTAATAATACTGATGGTATTTTAACATAGTCATCATCAACCTGTGGTCTGTGGATTATTTCTAAGGGTCAACAAGACACAGTTATGAAAAGCAAATCTATTGCCAGTCAAGTTAAATTTGCTTCAGAGGGACTCACATTTCTGCTGGAAATATTTTCAGGGTTTGAAAGCACCTCTCCACTGCAGGGTGTCAGTTCCTAGCAAGCAAGCCTTCTTCCATCTATATGTCCCTTCGGGTACCAATGCCTGCTGATAAAACATTTCTGATACTCAAGAAGGACGGCAGAGAGAAGGAAAAAGAGCTGGGGGCCAACTCTTGTCCCATTGTCATCAATGGGGAAATCCCCACCAACCGCAGGGCGAGGGGATTGTTTACAGAGATCCCTGCTGGCGGAAAAATCCAAGGGAAAGGACCAGCACTGACAGCCTCATTAAACAATTTTCCACCATTTCCAAGCAATAAAAGGCTTTCAGCATTTGGAGCACCAGCAAACAAGCAAGCACTAAACTCAAATGGCGAAAATGCAACTGGACACATGTGAACCCGTATCACAGCCCCACAGAGACCAGAAGTAGTATAAATGGTCCCTACCCGCAGTTCGGCTGGCAGGGCGCAGTCTGCTAGGAGAGCCAGATCTTCCTGCAGCCGGCAGTTACCTGTGGGCTCAATCGTCAGCACTTTCACACAGGTCCCTGGCTTGGAAGAAACTGGAAGAAGCAAAAAAAACAAAAGAGCAGAGATGCCTGAATTCCTCTACAAACATTCTCTCCCATTTAGAGAAAAGAAGGACACTGCAGGAAAAATCAGTATTATTGCTGTTTAGCTTTTACTGCAAAACACATGGGGTTCCTCTATGTAACCAGGCATACAGCACCCCTCAGTACAGCTGGTGAGCGGGGCTGGAAGGGGATGCATGTATTGCTGTCTCTCCTCAAGCCTCCACTTAATTCCTTGTGCTGGAATATCAGCCGTGGCAAATACAAAGTTGCCACAGGCATATTTCAAGCCTGACTTGCTCTCTGCAGTCCTTGTCATCAATTATAGTTGAGCGCCGTTGATCAGACTGTCCCTGATCCCTGCAGGAACCATTCATACAATGCCTTCCCCTGCCGACCACCCCTACGACTGACAGTGTCACCTAAGGTGAAGCCTACACCAGGGAGTATTTAGTTGAAGCAAAGCTGCTTCCACGCCTCTCTGCTTGGCCACGTGCTCTCACAGGTCCCGTTTCAGCTGTGCCATCCTAACTTCACTCCAGGGAACAAAGGGATTTATTCTTGTTTCGGTAATAAGTTCTGTGCACCCAACTCTGTCCTCTACTCTCTACCTGTAGACCCCCAAAGTACAAAGACCCCCCAAACACCTGGACTCCTCCTGAGTGTGCCTGTGTTGTTTGCAAACATTAAATAAGCATTGCTACCACCACCAAAGAGATCAAAGAAACCATACAGAGATGGCAACTTCATTTGCCTTTTTCAGACCTAGTGCACCAGCCTACACAGTTAAACAGCCTGATAAAGGGGAAGCAAAATACACCGTCATACTTCTGCAGTCTTGCTATCACCAAAGTTGCTCGTTGAAGCCAACCCCCCTAACTTCAGACGAGCGGCAGCCCAAAGTACACCCAGCTATTGTGTTACAGTACCGCTGCCATCGCAGCTTGTCCCCTTTCTGGCCACCTCCCTCCTGCCGTTCACTACCCCAGGTTTGTTTTCAGCTCAGCATGCTTTGGGGTGGGGACTGGAGCATGTAAGACATTCAAGAGCCCCTTCCCCTATAGGGAAGCATATGAAAAAACAGGGAGCACCACTGAAAAATGCCAAGTTGTGGTGAGGAGGGCTTGAGATGCTGTTGGGAGCCAGAGAGACACAGAGTTAGCTCTCAAGACAAAAGAGTTAAGCGGCCCCACGCTGAAGCGTTCAGAAGAATTTCTGACAGGCATGATTCACCGCATTAAAACCCCTCGCAGGTGAATCACGCCACCTTGAGACCTCATTTTTCCTGACATTTTGCACAGCATTACGTGAGCTCCATCAGATGACTCCATTGGGCCGTGGGCGCAACAAGACGACGATGTGCCACAAAACAAGTTCTCCACCCCCTCCAGTACCGTGGTACTGCTGCACTCTTCAGATATGCCACCACTGTACCTCAAATAGGCTGAATATCCCGGAAAGATACTGGAAAGGGAAGGATAATTTACCAATACAAGACAGCCAGGTACCATCATTGCTACACACGGAGCTACACCAGCAAGGAGACAGGCTGCTCTATTAGCACTAAACGGTACCTTCAGATAGATGACTTCCAGGGTAAATAAGCCAAGAGGAGACCTGGCACCAACACAAACAAGACTGAGTGCATTTTCTCAAAGAGAGAATCATTTATATTTGTGTAGTGCCTATTACAACAGTCGCCAAATCAATCAGGCTCTGTAAGCACTAATGGACCCAGCAAGTTTTAAGCAGTAGTCAAGAGAAAGAGTTCTTCTCTTGGGATCTACAAAGCATCTGTGCACTTTCATAGTGACGTGAAAGAACAGTGATTTGTCTGAGAAGCACATCTGTCATGAGACATTTCAGAGACAGCATCTCTCAAATCCAAGAGCACAGCATTTGGTATCACAAGCAACTCTCTCCTAACAGAAACAATAAAAATCAAAGTGACAGAACAGGAATAAGCTGTTGGCCACAAGCAAGCAGCAGGGACCATCACCTTCTTGCAAGAAGTAGGAATTAAGGGTTTTCTGAAAAGAGCAACATGAACAATGTGAGGAGCTGGAGGGAAAAACCCAACTAGGGCTGAGAATGGAGGATTTTGTCTTTCTTCCTGGTCTAGCCCAGCTGTATAGCACTGAACGTCACCTACCAATTCATCAGCTGCCTTTGTTTCCACTGCTCAATACTTCTTTGTAGTCTTTTGTTTCAATTGAGCCCATGCACCACAAAAAAGCCCACCAAACTCCCAAACCTTTCCAAAATGATGCCACACTCAGATACCTGCCTTATACATCCTCCTCCCAATGCCACGACCAGCTATAACCATGGATTCTGTACATCCAGGGCCTCCACTATGAAGGCAAGCATCCCAAACCTTGCTCTCAACCTTTTTGCCCTAAAACTTGTAGAAATAACTGCAGAGCATTTATTTTCAAATGCCTCCACTTCTAAAGGAAGGATTATGGCTTAATCTGGACAAACCCTGTCTGAGCAGTTCCAAACACTGCAACAGTTTTTTCTTGTTACAGCCACAATATACATGTGGGGGGAAACATGCAAGCATGCACACTGAAGTCTGTCTCAGGTGCAGCAGAAGGCACTGGGTCATCCTCTCCAGGGTTTTCCTAAACTACTGTCTGTGCATGCCAAGATACTAAGTGCTTTTGAAATGCTGGTTAACTCTAGATAATGAGATTGCAGAGACTGCAATTATCCACTGGAGCTGCACATGCTTGAGTTCACGTTGTTTTATTAGGCACATTTCAACTTAATAATACAGATGCAAGACATGACCCTGCTCTGCAGACCTGAATCAGCTGTCTATTCCACAGAAAGCACTTTGAACAAGCAGAGATACCTAATGCACTACAGGGAACAGCAATGCTTTGTCAAGTGCCAGATATGATGTGAACGAAGATCTTGCCCAATTTTTAACTTCTGTAATTCTTATATGTATTATTTTCTGGAGAATCAAGTTTTCCTGGCTTCCACATGAGACTTGATATGAGATACAAACATTTAATGGATCTATCAGCAGTTCCGTCTATTCACTTGAATCCAACCTGCCATAAAATCAAGCCTAGTACTTCCATCAGTGCTTTACACCACCCATGGATTATGTCTTCTGTCAGGCCTTAGAAATGAAGAACAACTGTTCCCTCCCAAAGAAGACAGAAATTACACGATTTGTCTGGTGCCATCCAGGAAGTTTTTATCATCACGTTTGCAAGTGGAGCTTGTATCTGAAACTCCCAACCAACCTGAAACGTTGCTTCACCATTTTCCATTTTTGAACCCCACCAAGAAGTCAGCGTTTTTGCAGTTCGTGTATTTAACCACTGGACTTCAGGATCCTTAGGTTGCAATGGCTTCAGCCAGCTAGCAAATTATCCACCTTCTTTTCCTCCCGCAACCCGAGATTTTAACTTGATGTATTAAGGTGGAATGGTCACCTCCAGGGTCTCAGCTAGACCCTCGGAGAAAAAAGAAAAAGAGGAAAAAAGGGGGTGGGGGAGAGGAAAGATCTCCAGCATCTCACTGGATTACTCTGATATCAAAAGATGCCACAAGATAATTCTGCTACCTGATTGTCTGAGTAGTTTTTATTTTCTAGTCATTGTATTCACCACCACTCCCCTTTGCCACCACTTATTTAATACACAAACTGATATCTTACACTACTTGTAGCAAGAAACCAAGAAATGCATTTCTCATCTCTTCAGATGCATGCTTACATTTGTACTTACATGGCTAAGGTAAAACTTATGATACAGTTTCCATGATGTAAGGACTTCTACCCTGATCTACATGGGAACAACTGTACTGTGGTAGCCTAGTACCCTACCACCAACAAACAATTGCATGTGCCTAAGGGGAGACATACATACGGTAATATCTTCCATGCGATCTGCAGATAAGGAATTTCTTGAGCCAGAAGTATTGCCTCTATCTGTTAAGCCCTGCAACTTCAGGAGGCTGAATAATCAGAACTCATGATTCAAGAGGGAAAGGTGGAATAGCTGCACCCTTACCTCTCAGATCAAGAAAGAAGATGGTATTGACCTAAAAGCTACAGACTAGATTCTCTTCTCAAAGCAAAATTGACTTGACTGAAGTAAAGGAGTTAACTCAGAGCATGAAATGAGAATCAGATGTTTTCAGCCTGAAGGTTTTGTTACCAGATAATTTTTTTTTGCTTAATGACTAACACCGCTTTGCCCTACTTGTGCTGTTTTGATTCTTCTTCACGTGTCCTTCTGCTTGAACTAAGGAGATGAATGATAAACTCCAACTGTTGGTTTTCGTGCAGTAAGCTGATGTCATGATTAGATCACAAGCTCTTTGGATAACAAAAAGCCCTTAAATAGAGGATTGCATCATTTAAGGTTTGGCACATACATGTGTTAAAAATACACACGCGCTTTCAGAAATACTTCTCTGCTCTTAAAAAAATGTTATATCTCTGCATTCGTTTTGAGCCAATTATCAAATGTTTTACTTTGGTTAGGGGTCAGATAAATGCAGAAAAGGACTTTTAATTGTACATATTATATCTCCCCAGGGATTTAAACAAGCTCTCTGTTGAAAGACACTTCCCAATATACCCCACAGTGCTCCACTGGATGTCTGGCAACCACAGCAAAGTCCTGCTGCCATGGCTGCTCTACTATAATGAAAACATTCAATATAAATGATAAACATGCATGTGTCAGAAACCACTACAGCTGCCCTACAGAGAGCCCACGACTGAAAACTATCATGCAAAGATGGGAATTCCACAACAGAATCATTTTCTGGAAGCCCCAAGAGCACCATGAAACATCCACCATCACGCTTTCCTCTTTCTCCCTGAAAGGACACACAGGCACAGCAGAGACAACAGCAAGTAAAATGCTTACCGAATTCATAGACTTTTTTACATTTGGTCTCCAAATCGTCTATGAGGTCCTGCAGCCGACACTGCTTGGCCAACCTCTTGCAATCATTCACATATTCTACGTCGATATCAAGACGACCTGCCAAGGAGAAATGCAGCCAGCTCTTTTAACCCATACCACTTAGGTGTAAAAATGGCAAAATTGGGGATTGAAGACTTGATGGCACAGAAATTCAGTAATTAGAGACATCGCTTCACTTCTCAGCATCCAGTTACAACTCAGTCCAAGAAGCTAAGACTCGGTACCCCGCTGCCCACCACTTCGATGAATCTCAGTCTGGCATCCGATTCACATTCCCACCTTCCAGTGTCTACCCTCACAGCTTCATTCAAGAGGCCAAAGAGCGCACAGGCTTATACAAAAGATGTCTAATTCCCTCAGAAAAGAAGAAAAGAACAGCACAACAGCAGCATGCATGACTGCCACCACTGGCTATCTGGCTTAGGGTGAGAAAAGACTTTAGGCTCATGAGCTGGCATCCCAGAATCTTTTATCACCACTGAAAACGTGGTGAGAAATGTTTCTGAAAACACTGGACTGGGGAAGGAAAGCCTTGAAGATAAAGTTATTTTCTGGCACCACCTCCTGGCCTGAAATAGTTCAGCAGTTAGCATGCCTACAATACAACATTTGGCATTTTCATAGAAGGTTTAGGATCAACTTCTGTTCAGAAAAAAAATATTAGAAAGTAGTCAAATCATTCAGCACACACTGCTCAGGTCTGCCAGACTGGAAATGTCCTACGTGGGAACCTGGCTTTTCACCAGCTCAGGGGACTGTTATCCCAGATGACAGATTTACCTTCCTCAAGTTAAAAATACATTCTCCACATCCATCCAACCAATCAAGCCAAGCTGATATTTTTTTTAACTGACTGTATAGTTATTGGCAGGACAACAACTGACAAAAGGTACAAACAACTTGGAAGAGAGGGGGATTGCTCACATTCTCCCGTTCTGCCAGCAGAGAGGATGTGTTGGCGACTCATGCACCCAAACACGGCTGTCTGCAAGCCTGTGTCACCAAAGCAGTGCTACAGCAGAGGCACAGACAGCTGCCCACCAGCCACGAATACGCACACTAGACAGTAAGTAATTTACCTGTGTATAGATACTGCAGAAGAGAGCCAAAGGCTGCGGGATTAATCTAAAATAAAACATGAGAAAGTTACCTTTAGAATTCCCAGGAACTTAATAACAAGCTTGAAACCTGCCTGAATACAAACATGATCCTGAACAAGTCGAAAAAAAACCCACTTAAACAGCAACTCACACACTGCACCCGATTTCCTTGCTCCTCGCGTAACTAACGTTGCCACTCCACCTGGCTTACACAGCTCTTTAAATGTACGAACTGATAGGAATCCATGTGCCTAGGGGGACAGGACCTGACTAACGGAGGTGCTCCAAAGACACGGTTGTAACACAGGCTCCGTAAAATCCAGTCTTTCACTGGTTGCAAACATTTCCAACTCTTCTTAATTTGAGAGGGAAGAGAAAGGAGAGACATTAAGCAATGCCCTGAGAAACGGGAAGTATGTTTGTCACGAGAGGTTTTGCACAGCCACAATCGAGCTTTAGAAATGTACGCCAGAGTATTGGTGATTAATGGATGGAATGCACTTATGGCCTATTTAGTTCTTGCTGCGAAGGCAACAAAAGGGACTCAATTAGTGCCAATTATGGAGGTGATGTCTTCACCACAGACCACCTGGCCACCAGGAATTAGAGAGACTCAACTCATCCCACAGAGGAGTCGTGATGCAGCTGGCAGATGGTAACAGCTACCTGCTACTGCAATTAATTAAGATAGGTTTGAGCCCATGACAGAGGGAGCAAAGGGGAAGTACGCAGTCTACAGCCTTTTGTTATCCGAATAAGATGCTATTTTACTGCATAAGGTGCCTCCACAAGCCCCTCTCCTTGACTAGGGTCATTCTGAGCTCCAGGAGCTATTCACTGTGGAAGTTAACCCTCAAACTGTCCTTCCTACTCACTTTTCTCACCCAGTTGAAACAGGAAAAGAAAGGAAAGAGCTGGAAGCACAGCCTTGCTCACCAGTGGATGCTTCAACACTATCATGTTCTTTCCCTTCCATTTGGTCTCAAACATTTCCGCAAAGTAGGCGCTGCGAGCACTGAGAATGCAGCGGTGGGCACAGAAGGATTTGCCATGAACAATGAAAACGATGTCACTTTGGTAACCCTGCTCCAGCAACCTGTAAGGAACAAAGAGGGGAAATTCATTGCAGAATGAGAAAGGAGAGAATGGAGTAAAGCTAGTGGGGGACACGGCGCAATTAGGTCTAAATGAACAAATACCTCTGGACATCGCAGTCTCTCCCTGCCCAGTTCGAAGGCCAGCACAGGGGCTGGTACTTCACATACTAGCCTGGGATCTCTCACTCCCTCCGACGACTCAAAGAAGTTTCATTAGTGCAAGAGGAAGGCTGGAGAATGAAGCCTTCCTGACTCAGGTGAACCGCTGAACACAGGGAACTGATTTTAAAGAGGAACTACTTGCCCCCAAACACCTCTCTAAAGGTTAATCCAGCTTTTAAATTGTCAATTTTAAATTGTCAATTGTTTTAAATTGACAAAAAAGCCCTACAGAAGCACACACTTTCAAAAAGAATTGCCCCACTACAAAGTAAGGTGCAACTTTCCTGCTCTCTGGGCACTGTCCGTGTGCACACTTTAACCATGCAGCAAATAGGAGAGGATTTGATGTCACCCATCCTCAGAAGAAGGAAGGATGTTACAGGCATGAAATGCAGGCAATTACCACATCAGAGATGAAGCTTTGTTTATGATTGCACGCCCATACCCTCATTCTTTAAAAGGAAAAAAAAAACCAAGATTGCTACTTCTAGAGTTTACGGCAGCCATCACCGGTGTTTCCTTATGTCCATCACCCCTTGCATACATATCCTCACAAACATCCCCAAGAGGTCAAATCAGGCAGACATCAGGCATCATACTCCTTCTAGAGAGCAGGACTGGCACACAGAAAGGTGTGGGGTCACACAAGGAGATGATGTCAGAGCAGGGTCTTGAAGGCTGATCTCTGTCTCCTGCCACTAGGACATCCTTCCTACCAGTGTCTTGCCCAAAACAAAACAGAAGCAGTTAGGTGTTTATTTTTTGCCCCCTGCTGTTGCCCTTTGTTTCAATTTTAACACAAGGTCTGTTTGGAATGAGAAGCGGAAAACAGCACATTTTAGTTTTCATGTGCACTCAACTGCATCACCTGAGCCACAAACTCACCAGGGGAGTGATAAATCACCCTGCAAAATTATACTTCCCTGAAAGGCAGAATCTGATTTTACTCAGATAAAGGAGTTTCCTTCCTCCCCTCTTTCCCCACAGCTTCAGAAACTAGAACTCCGTAGTCATGGGAAGACTGTCAGATCTTTCTAGGACTTATTGGCTCTCCAGTTTTGAAGACACAGATGCTGAAACCTTGTTCGTTTTTTTTTTTTTTGTCAATCCAATGGGAAGGGAAAAAAAAAAAAAACCTCAATCCACGCAAAAAAACAAGTCTGTGTAATAACATCAGAACTACCAGGGTAAAAAAAAACACCAAGAAGAAAAGATTGACGCTATTCCTCTACTCCGAGAGCAAGTTAGGCTTCTTCTCAAGTTCTAGGCTAAGACTACGAGGTATGACAGGCAACTTTCAGAAACATCTTAAAATTAACACATTTTAATGAATAAAAAGAAAGAACGGAGCACTGTCCGTATAAGTCAGTTTGAGGCTTCTCAAGGTGCTCTATCTCAGAAAGGAGATGCCTATTACCACTGCTGGAAACCCCGGCTCACAGGCTATAGCACTTCAGGCCTGAAACTTAATTTCAGTTGACATATCCTAAATCGCTGATGTGGTTTTAGTGATCTGATTTTCATCTGACAGTAAAGGATGACAGTCTAATGCTTCTGCATCATAAAGACCAGCTTTCTGTTGGCTCTGGAGTCTGTACCTAAGGCACTGGAGGCTATATTTTAAATGCACACACATCTGGAAGCCATCCCTTGGGGCACAAAGGAACATTCCTTAGGAAGCGCCACATGCCCAGGAATGAGATAGGGTACCGATGAGTTGCCTTTCAAATCTGCCCTTAACAGAGAGCTTGAATATCCAGGTTAACAGCTAAGGAAGGATGACAGAATGCGTGGCATGTGGAGCTGCCTCCTCTGCTTACCGCTGTAGGAAGACATCGTAGTAGTCTCTCTTCATGCACTTTGCCGTGATCTGTTTGTACTCCTTCAGCAGGCGTCGGATGGCATCACTCAAAGCTCCATACAAACAACGTTCCCCATCAAAAGTGTTTGCCTCACATTTCGCTCCTGCAAAATGATCACAGGTACATGCCAGCAGGCAGAGTTACATCTTTCCCCGACAAGTGTCCCCGAATGGTCGCTAAACGAGTATGACTTTTGGCTGGTGACATGTTTCACTGTGATACCCTATGCTACTGAGCATATTTACAAAAACCGAAGCTCCCCTTACATGTATATAACCTAAAGCTGTTCTCCCACAGCAAAATCCCTTTCTGAAGAAGTCATGACTCATTTAAACTGACCCTGGTAATACGCCTCTCAGCACGGCTCCAGCAGCATTCTGGGAAGAGGAATCTCACTGTACAAAGAGTACGATCGCTTATTGGACTTTTAACAGCTCCTCCTAAAAAGCATTTCTGCCTTGCACAAGGCAAGAGATGCCTCTTTAGGTTAGACTCTGCTAGAAATTTGGAAGGCACTTGCATTTTGCTACTTTAGAATTACACAAGCGGTTGATTAAGGTGCTCTGAATGCAGTAGAAGAGACAAACCTTTTGATCTCTGACTCGGCACTCCGATTCCTTTGCCAGCACACAGAGCATCACCACTACCTAAGGGAATTTGGGTGCTGGGAACGAAATGGGCAGGCACTTTGCCTGGAGACTTTGTCTTGCTTTGTTTGAGGTTAGTAAAAGCCCTTGCACTTCATCTTTAAGACCTGTTTACAAAGCAAGGCTATCGGAAGAGTACAAGAAAGTTTGACACAGACAGTTCTTCAGATGAAGTACAATTCTTACATCAGCATACTCCCAACAGCAATGCACCCTCACAAAACATCAGCTGTGATTTCAGAAAGTCATGCTGCCTCGAGTCATCACAGAAAGCTTCCCTGTAGCAAATTCAAGCAGCAAATGGCCTGCAAAAGGGACCCTGAAAGTGTGTCCAGGGCTCCCACTGCAGCCTGAGATCACTGGCTGGTTGTAACAGAAGTTTCCACAAGGGACAGCTAGAAGGATATACAATCCCTACGGATCAGTATGGAGAAAGATATTGCACCCATAACCAGGACACTTTTGCTCACCATTGGCTAGAAGATAGCGTACAAGCTCCTCATGTCCACAGAGGCAAGCATAATACCTGACAATAACAGGAGAAAGAAAATTAGAGATACGGTAAGAAGCAAAATTCAGTGTTTGGGCACGCAGCAGCATGCAGACCTCAGCACTGAGCCACCCCGATAAGCTTAGAAGACGGCTCCTCATAGGAGTGAGGAATTGCTACCGAACAGCACAGAAGCCTAACCCCAGCAGCAGAGTAAGCAGGGTCTGTTCCCAGCACTCCTAGGCACTCTGTCCTGCAAGGAGATCTCAAGGTCCCAGTCTGGGTTCAGCATCTTCTGTTGCACCACCAGCTGCCAAATCCACCCTCATTTCAATGGAGGTCATTTCACGGGTACTCAGCAATTCCACTGAATTCTCAAAAACACTCCTTGCTCCTTCTGTCATCAGTCTGACTGCTGCACGCTACGATAACGAGGGAACAGCACCCACGCTGGATGTACAGCAAATCCACCCCTCAAAGTCCTACTTACGATGAGTTTCATTTTCTCTTTCATAATCTAAGCCTTTCATGATTCTCTTTTACAAGGACCTCAAACTGTCCTACAAACTAGGAGAATCCTGTAACGTGCACTGCAGTGGGCAAATATTAGTCTACCTTTGCTTTGGGAAGTTATTCCGTACTCTAAACATACTGCAGATGTCTAAATGCACTTTGGAATTAGCATGTGGGGAGGTAAAAAGCTCACACCACCCTCCTCAGCACCAGCATGGGGATTCCTCGCTTCCTACTGCATGTTCACAGCCTTGCCAGTCAGACTGGGATCCCACGGTCACTTTGCATTTCACCAAGCCAAGCCTTCACCTGAAAAGACACGCTAGATTGCCTTAGACTTTGAGGGGGAAAAAGCCTAATGAGGCCAAGAACAGACTGCTTAATCCAGGTAATTTGGTCACAAAATGAGCCACCCTTCTGAGCACTACCACAGCAAGCGTCAGTCAGACGGGGAGACAAAGACATATTTAGCACAGCACCCACAGAGAAGAGAAGCGGAAACACGTAGCCAAATCTCTCAAAAAAGCAGAACCTGGGACGTTTTGTAACAGCGCTGTTAGCTGCTGACGCAGAGAGAGCAAAATTGCTCTGAAAGCCTTCCCCTCCCGCCCAGCCAGCGCTCTAGGCTGCAGGACTCACAGAGGTGTACTGTCCCATTTATCACGGACATTAATTTCCACATCTCGCTGTTCAAGAAGGTATCTGGAAGAAAAGGGAGAGCAAAGTTATAACTTCATGCAGCTACTCACTCAGTCACATTCTCCTCTTTCAAAAGATGCAACTTTGAGTTTATACAGTAACTTCCAAAGGGATGACAAGATCTTGCATTTGACTCGGGGAGCTGTCAGCTGTGGCTGAAGGGGCATCAGTCAAATCCTCAACCCAAAGAACGGCGTTCTGCAGCTTGGCTCGGCAGCTCCCTTCAATCTTAAGTGGTGCACACGGGGAAAGAGGGGAATCAAACCCACCTCCTGCTGACCCCTAAGAGGGCAGCAATCACAAAAGAAGCCTCAGCGCTTCAGCAGTACCTTCGCATTCCCCAGCAATGCTCACAGCCTGGATGCTTACAAATAAGTCGCCAAGTTTACAAGGCCAAGGCTGGACTCCCATCCTGCTTGTGGCTTTTCTTGCCACAAGTAACAACATCAGTGTCACTCCAGACTGCTCTTAATTCCTGCCACTTCCTTGTCCTGCACATTGAGGCTATATCAAATGCTGCCAACGCTGCCTCTTTGGCAGCTCTAGAGGCCAGCTTTTGTCTTGCACACAAATCTCCTACACAGCCTGGCTCTTGTATTAGCCTGTCCTCAACTACTGCAACAACCACCTCTGCTAACCACAAGTAAAAGTCCCTCTCAGCCTTCACAAAGATTCTCAAGGTTTTTTTTTCTCATCCATCACATCAGTCCCCCCTTTCACTCCCTCCATCAGTCTCAAAGTTCAGGTTCCTCTGACCACCTTCGAAATCCCAAGCAACTCAGCTCCTTTCTACTCAGCCCCATGTGGTTGATTTGTCCCCTCTGCTTTGACAGCGTTCCCAGACCGATCATTTCTTCACTATGGCTTCTATGCTGGTCATCTTAAACCTCTGCACGGCCACCTGCGGGGCCCCTCCTTCTACAGTAAACCTGCAATTTACTGTTTGCAATGAATTAATCCAGCACGAATACACAACCGATAACAATGTTCCCCAGACCTCATCTATCTGCCTATTTATCCTTCGTTAGCGAGCACTTTGAAACAGAGAGGCTCCTTCTGCTTATCTGGGAGGATCCACACGTTGGGAGCTGGAAGAATCAAGCAGGATCAGGAGGTGAAGAGCATTCCTAGACTCAAACCATGAGATGCAGCAGAAGAGCCTGTTGGAAACGCCGGGCCTTTGCGTTACTACACCCATTCACCCTGCAGACAACAACCCCTGTTCAGATCAGCCTCCTGATCTGAAATCACTGTAGCTAAGCCACACTGCTTCCATATGAGCAAGGAGACTTGACCCGAAATTAAGCAGCCCGGTATTTCTCAGAGATACCACCACAGCCTACAGCACAAGGTGGCTAAATATTTCCACGATGATTACTTTCCAGAGAGCTAGCTTCCTACCAACGCAAATACAGTTTCCAACAGTAGAAAATGAGCAGCTGATGAGAAGAGACTTCTGCAAGGACGTTTGCTACAGACAGCATTTGTACCAGCCAAGTGCACAATGACTGCCTGACACTCAGGTGCCTGAATTTTAAGAAAACAGGCAGACCTTACACAGGCCTAAGAACCCAGCAAAGACTCAGTGCACACCCAGTTCCCCTGGGGGAAGAGCCAGGCGCAATTATTTATACAGAAGCGAGCTCTCCTTTTCACACCCCAGCTATCTCCCGGCACGGCGGCTGCCCTGCGGAGGCCCCGGGCTGCCAGAGGCCGCTGCCTGAGCGGCCCGGGGAAGCCAGGCCAGGCCGGGCCTCTGGTAACTACGACCCCCGGGGCGGCCGCAAGACCGTAACGCGACCCGGCCCCGCTCCCCCCCTGCTGGTTACAGCGGTTAAAGGCAGCGGCTGAGGCGGGGGGGAGGCCGGGAGCTTCCCCCCGCTCCCCGCCCCGGCAGCTCGGCCCCGGCCCGGCTCACCGGACGCGGCTCACGTCCCCCTTCTTGCAGCTGGTGAACAGGTCGCTGGTGTCCATGGCCGGGGCAGGCCGCGGGGCGGCGGCGCCGCATTGACGCGGAGAGCGGAGGGAGGCCGCAGGGGACCGGGCCGGGCCGGGGGAAGGGGCCGGGGGGCAGCGGCGGCGGGGCGGAAGCGGCGGCGGATGTAAACACGGCGGCGGGAGGGGCGGGGCGGCGGGAGGGGAGCGGCCCCGCCGCCGGCCTGAACGAGAGGCGCCGGGCACAGCGCCCCCCTGCGGGCTGGAGGAGCAACCACCGCCCGGGGCGGGCCGGACACGCGTGGGCCGGGGGTGCGGCGGCCACGGGAAAGGGGGGACGGGGGGCCTGGTGCGGGCCCAGGATGGGGGCTGCTCTGGAACGCTCCTGAGGGGGGACCTGGTCCAGAAGGGGGGGCTGGAGCCCGCGGAGGGCTCTGGACCACGGGCGTGGGGTGCAGCGCTGCAGCAGGCGTGGGCTGGGGGGAGCCGGTGGGGGGCACAGGGGTGTGCACGCATGCGGGGGCTCTGCTCGGGGACGGGGGCCCTGCTCGGGGACCCCAGCAGGGAATGGGGGTCCTGGGCTGGCCCTGGGGGGACCCCACGGGACTGGGACTGTCACCCCACGGGGGAAGCCAGCTTCCCCCAGCCCAGGCCCCCGGCAGGGCTCAGGGCTGCTGCAGCAGCCTCTGTGGGGCAGGGGGGAGGCTGGCTGCCCCCCGTCCCGGCAGAGGGACCCCGGCCGACCCCCACGAACAGGGCGGCAGAGGCGAAGTCAGGCAGACACAACCACACACAGGACTCGGGTCAGTGTTCAGACACCCAGGAGGTGCGTTTTATTGCAAAGAAAACAAAACCACAACCCTGTCGCTTCCAGGGCCAGACACGAGTGTTTCTAAGTGTTCTCCGGCAGCAACGCCGAGCAGTGGCCAGGGCTTGCAGACAGTTTGGGTCCGGCGGGAACGAGGGTGCTGCGAAGAACGGCTGGGAGCCCGGCTGTCAGCCGAGGTGAGCCCACGAGGCTCTCGTGAGCCAGCACGGAGGAAGGTGCTCGCTGTCTCTGCTCGAGCTGCCCCAAACCCTCGGCGAAGGGGAGAGGTGCTCCTGCGTGGCTGCGAAGGAGGACGGGAACAGCGGGATCCTGCTGCGATGCTCTAAGGTCACACTGCAATACTCCATACGATGCTGTACCTCCATTTCACACCGCATCCTTTGCCCGGAGGGATCCTTAAGGGGGTATCTTGAACTGTAGTCTCAACCTGCATTACACACTCCGCAGCACAGCTACCAGGTCACTTCTCATTGTTTCTTTACACCCTACATACCATGAGGTGGTCTGCAGGATGCAAAGTCCCAGCACGTGTTGGCCTCCACATCACAGGCGCTGTTCTAGACATCTGGGCAACATCTGGGAGTAATCTGCAGCTTGGCTATCCCAGACCGCATCTGGCCACCGTCCCACAGAGATGGAGAGCCACTCTTATCTCGGCCGTGCATCCAGCCGATGCCATCGCCGGCGTTCCCCGGGGCGCCGAGCTCCTCACACCGGCGCCTGATGCTCTCTGAAGAACCACTTCCATTTCAAGCCAGAGCCTCTGCTTCCTGGCTGTGCTCCCCGGGAGAAGAGGGGGCAAGCGGAGGAGAAAGCAGGGAGATGGAGCTGAGACCCTGTTTTGCTACCCAGGGCCTCTAGACCGGTGACTCCAGGGAATGTCCCATCTCATTGCTTTGCAGACAAGGATGTCCTCACGCAAACCATCCCTTACGTGCCCGGTATGAGCCCCTCTGCTCACAGGCGAGTCCAGCAGCCCCTCATGAACAAAGCTGGGGACTGTCCTAGGCAAGTCACAGGAAACAAATACCCAGAGCTAAGAGGGAGGGAAAAAGTCCTTTTTTTTTTCTTCCCACTTTTCATCTCCAAATCCCGGCAGCCACCAGGTGTCAGTGCGATCAAACGTTTGGCAGATGGGACTACCGTGAAGTCCGAGTAGGTCGAAAAGAGTTTTCCAGGAATCACTTTGTCTCCTGCATCTGCTCTGTCGCCTGGCACACCGCTCTGAGAAGTCCAGCCTTGACAGTTTTTGTTAAAAACAAGTTTAACTACATTAAGGTGATAGAAAAGCTTCCTGTTACAAATGCTAAGACAAAGTTTCTCTTCCTCTTTAAATCCTCCTTGTGCAGAGCTGGAAACCCAAGCACTGACCAACAGAGTGAGTGGGCTACCAACAGCCCCTCTACAGTGCTCCCCAGCCCGCGGGTCCCCGGAGACGACCCGTCTCTGCGAGGCTGGCGGGAGAGGGACAACAGTGCAATCGACTTCACAAGATCAGCCTAGTGCAAAAAAACGATACAGAGAAAGAACAAATGGTAAAGGTATAAAAAGTATTACCAGACTAAAGTGAAATGCTATTAACCAGTAGATTTCTGGAGCTAAACCGAGATCATACAGCCAGGTGCACCCTGTCAGAGACAGCAGAAAATTGTTCTCAGCCTCCTGACGGCCACCTTTAGACAGTCTCAAGATCGCCCGGATGCTCCGGACGCAGAAGAGAGCTCTACAGTCTCTGGAAAACCTTCAGGCCATAAGAAGCCAGAAGAACAAATCAAGAGAACTCGCTAGCTTATTAACAAGCCTGCATGGCCCCCTTGGTTTCTTTAAAGTTTGAAGACTTTCCATTAGGTTGGACGGTGCTGAGCCCAGCCAGAAGCATTGCTTTATCAGCACCTTCTTGTTTCTCTGAATTAGTAAAGTGGACAGAAAACAGGGCAGCAAAGCAGCTCCTCGCAACGAAGTGCGGCAAGGAAGTGTTTTGTGGGTACACTGATTCACAGCTGATTGGTGGCACTATCTTTTTAATAGCCATTGGGCATTAAAAACATATTTAATGAGGATTATTGGACTTATAAACATTTATATGGTGAAACTGCCTAAAGGCCCCGGCCAAGCCAGGCCCCATTATGCCAAGTGCTATACAAACTCAAATTTTAACTCCATGCTTTAATTTACTCACCATATCATAACAACAACTTGCATTTAATCCTGTGAGTCCCAAAGTGCCATCAACACAGCCACTGAACCTGTGCAGTTTCACTGCACAGACCCATCAAACTCAGCAGGAGCCATCATCGAGGGGGGTCGGAGAAGAGCCACATGTGGCTGTCCACGTACATGGACTGTCCCCCACTATCAACTGCTGGGGCAGGAGAGGGGACTCCTCTGAGCATCTCTGCAACCCTACCAACAAGATACAAATGGAGCTGACGGTCACCATCTCCTACTTAATACGGGGAAAGGTATGGAGGCATGGTAAAAACACTGAAAATTGGAATCTGGGCAGGAAACCAAAGGCCTTTCCTGAATCCCTAATAGACCGATATCAACGTGGTCCTACATCGAGGTGATCTGTGATTCAGTTTGTATGCAAAGCGCTATGCAAAATGAACCAACGGACTCTTGTACCTTGACTATAGGCACTCACGTCAGGGATGAACATGCTAAAAATATCTATACATACAGGGATAGATTTACAGGCTCGGCATCAGGCTGCACATCTGGGGTCTTTCTGTACAAAGGGTCCCTTCAAGGCCAAATGCGAAGCTGCATCTTGCAGTAAGCACGCATGCAGATCACCGTAACAGAGAGGAAAACTGTTGCCTCTGACCGAAGCAAGTCCCTCAATCCCTCGATGACAGAAGAAACAAATGTTCTGGGATTTCAGGCTTGACAGTAGTTCTGAGTCTCGGTTTAGGCAGGGCTCAGAGAACAATTATGCATATTCACGTGCCTTTTATCACACCTCTTCAGGGAGCTGGAGCCTCAAAGTTGCCTGAGGCATGCCTGAGAAACGTTCATTGGGGAGCTCTTAGATCTGACTCTCATCTCATCTGAACTGGCTTTTACGCTTGCTTAAACGCAGTGATTTTAAAGATGTTACCCCGATTTACACCTATGGGACGTGAAACACTTCCCCCCACTCAGGGCAGGATGCTGAAAAGGAAATAAAAGGACGAGAAAATTATGTTTCTGAGTTTTTACTTTTCTCCCTGTTTAAAAAGTCTCACATAGATTTACATTTATCTCAAAAAGACCAACTGAAACCAAACTATCGTGGAAAACAGGAGTGGAAAAGGCCTGCCAGTCTAAAACTGAGACTTAAGGGATACTTTGCTGCTGATTTCACAGACGGTTGTGCGAAAGAGGCGGGTAAATGTCCTTTTTGAGCAACTCTCCAACCTAAAGCAAATTTCCAGCTAAGATGCTGCACCATGGCACTGAATTCTCTGCAATCAGTCAAGCAAGGGTAAAGTGCTCAAACTTTGCAAACTCAGCTTGGAGCTGTGGAGCTGAAAAAGGGAGTGGGGCTGTTTGTGGTGCGAGGGGGGAAATGAGATGACAGAGGGATGTCTTCCCCAGATGTAAACATCAGCCCATCTAATTAGCAGCTGAACGCTAGAGCACTAAAAAAAAAAATCTCTTTTCACACCTGGAACACAAACTCTGCCCAGGACACTGACTGAGTCTTGGCTCCCCTCCATCCAGAATGCACAGGTTTTACTGCACCTGCAGGGACTGGACATGATCTCAAGGTCAGGATCTGGCTGCCGTAGCTCCAGCTGGACTCCCAAAGTGAATTTACTCCCAAAAGCAGGACACTTGGTGGCAGACTTAGCCCCACCGCCTTGCTTCTCAAGACCAGCCACTCTCAGCCACTACCAGAGAGCTACAGTAAGTGCATTTAAAGGTGATGAAAGCATTGGTGCTACTGATAGGAATACACACAGAGACCTACACACCCACCCCTCCCGCTTCCCTCTGTTCAGTGATCCTCCTGGCTCCAAGCCTCAGACGCAGGCTCAGGAATTCTATCGGGAAAACTTGCCCAAAGACTTGACCTGTCCCAAGCCTTTAAGAAGTTCCTAGAAGCCACCTGATCCCGTGGTCCATCAGTCAAGACAGGAGAGAGACAAGTGCATTTAAGGGGGTGGTTCCCTCCCTTCTTTTTCTAAAGATGCGTGTCTTCCTCAAACACATCCACATCCTCGCTCGCCTGCTTATTGATCAGGACATCCCAGCTGTCGGGGCCATTGATGGTGTTTCCACCGTTCACGCTTGGCTTCTTCTCCTGCATTTCCGACTGGCTGTCACTGGCCACATCCAAGGTGGGGTTGTCATGGCAGCCGTTCTCAACAAAGCGCAGCTCCTCGCCGTGCGACTGCAAGAAACGGAGACAAAGGAGGACAGGTCTTAATGCTGCTGAGAAGCACAGTCAGACCAGGCTATAAGTCACCGAGGACTTTGCAGGGTCAGTGGGAAAAGGTAAATTTAACCCTAGCCCAGCCCTCGCAGTGGAAACGAGCTGTCCTGAGCACAGCAAGAGACAGGTTTGCATCTCTCTCATGCCTGAATGGGCTCCCTTGCTGCTCCAGCAATGTATCCAGCTATGTCCAGTAAGCAGACAGGGGAAAACAATCTGCCTCTTAACTTTCCAATCCCCTCCATCCCAAGGCCTAAGAGTCTAGCCACCTTCTCCACCTGTCCAGTGCTCACCATGTTCTTCATCTTGGGCAGGCGTCTCTGCCAGCAGTTGTATATGAGCCCCAATACAATGATGATGGCACAGATGGAGCCGATGATCACCAGTACCACAAAGAGTTTCCCATAATCGCTGCGTGTCTGGTTGGGGTGCGACTGGCAGCTTGTGGTGGTTGAGTAGTTCTGGATGCCAATCTGGAAGGAAGAAAGGGGTACACTAAATCCCCTGGCCTGCAGTCAGGTGGGATCCTGTTCAGACTTTCCAGGGTCCAGGTACAGGACCATCACTGTGGGCAGAGGAACTAAAAGCCAGGGTTGGGGAGTCAGGATGCACATTTACATGACTAGAAGGCACATAACTAAATTAACACCATCTTCCATGAAAGCTGACACGTCAGCAAATGACAGTAGGCACAATCTTATGTTGATCGCCTGCACAAGGATCACACCTATGTGCAAGACAAGGAGGCTTTCATGGGAGAAACTGCCCGAGATTAAGAGTTCCCAAGACAAAGTACGGACCACTGATGGGTGCTGAGGCTTTGGTGGCTGTTTGACAGAAAATGTAACCATAATAAATAGGCTTCCATTAAAGCTCTGGTCCTAAGAGGGCATAGTGGTCTTTCTGAGATCTTGAAAGTGGACAGCTGCCTGCTGATCCAAAAAGCTTAGGAACACCTGCCCTAGAAATGGGCCCCCAGTGGTTGTCAGCCAAAGCCCAACGTCGGTCCCAGTGACTCGGCAGATTTCAAACAGGTTACATATCAATTCGATAATAAGTACAACGGGTGTAAGAGAATATCCTCCCTCCTCCTTCCAAGCTCGTGCTAGTGCAAGGTCAGTGCAATGAGCAGTGTTTCATTATTGATAGAGCCGGAGAGTTGGAGGCAGGTAGCGAGGCTGCACGTTAACACAGGGTCAGAGCTGCACAAAGAAGTCAAACCTTGCACCAACACAAATCCTTCTTTCTGGACGGTTCTGGCTGCTGATACTTCAGTCACACAATTTCTACAGGGTTGGCTTTTCACACTTTCTCTAGTGTAAGCCAATCAATACAGCACTGAGCGCTTAATTTGCTTTGTCTAACTGCACCAGTTTGTTAGGTTAGGGAAAAACCTGAGAGCAGACAGCCAGCAAGGCAGTGACCCAACTCTGCTGCTAAAGTCAGCAGAATTACTCCAGTAGTGTAAAAAATCCAAGCCGAATCAGGCCCTCGGTGCCTACATATCCCATAGGCCTAAGGAGCAAAATCAGAGATCATGGGACTAACTGGGACTAACTTGCCCTCATCTCGACCCTCTTCCAAGCTGTCCAGGGTTAGAGGGGAACACACGAGGGCTAGAGGCAGCTGGCAGTGGAGTCTGGCATCCATCGCCTCTGGTCCTCTGCCTGCCCTTGCGTAGGCAGTTGTCTAAAGGAGGGAAATGCAGACCCTGGGATTGCAGGAAGGCGTGTGAACGTGTCCCATCTGGTACAGGCACCTCTCCCACCTCCTTCAGCAAAGCCTGAGCACCCAACGTATGTAAATCAGCTGTAGGGTGAGCAGGGCCAAATCTGGGGCTCTGCAGCACCCGCATCGCCACAGGCAATAGCGTAGAAGGGATGAGACCAAGTACCCCAACAAAATGAATGTGTGAAAAGCAGCTTCACAACCAAGCCACAGAGGCAGGGAGGGAATAACCCACAGTTACTCTCTTAAATGGGAGCAGACATTTGATGGCCTGGCAACTACCGGAGAGGGGAGAAGGGAGTTTGCCAAGTGCCTGACTCATCTGTTTGCCTGCTGTGGGTTCAGCACTCGGTTAGACTGAGATATGGTCCCACTTTTCAAGGTGCTTATTTTAATTGTATAGCTAGTCTTAACAAACGGATGCAGACAGACAGGCTCTTACCTCAGCTAAGCTCCTCTTAACATCCCCCAGTGCCGTGAGAACATCTTTTGTAGGGATGACGCCTGTAAAGGAGAGGGAGAGATCAGTGCTGCTCTCGGCTAGGTTAGCTCAGACAGATGTACTCATCACTGTGAAATCCCCAACAGAACGGAGGCAGGGGAATGCACATTTTTGTTCATTGGTACTTTATGTTAGGACGCTGAAAGAGTGCAAGGACCACAGCCAAGGGTACCTCCAAATGTTCTTTAAAGAGGGGGGAAAAATCCAAGCATGTACTGATAACGGAGGCACCTAGGTGCCCTTCCCACAGCCACAGAAGCTCGCAGGATCTGTCTCTGCTCTGGGACTGAGCAGCAACACCCAAAACGTCATGGAGACACGCGCCTATGCTGCCCGATCCAGCCTCCCTGTCCAGCACAACTCGATCCTGAGCTGCAGCACTCAAAATGTTCCCACAGAGCTCCATGCTCGCCTATCGCAACCTTTAGCAGATGTGTTTTGCTCTGCAGGACACCCCGGCAAGGCGGTGTGCCTGGCACAACAGCAGAGGCTGCAGGAGCTGTGTTGTAATAGCTCCGCTCCCAGCAGGAGACAGCTTCAGCCAGGGAGCCACCAGCCCATGCTGAGCCACCCCTGCCTGGGACCCTCCTTCCCCAAGAGCTCCCGGGGTGCTCTCCGAGCCAGGAGAACAGGAGCAGCCAGGGAGGATTTAGAGGCCAAGGCCCATTTCTCCCTTCGCTTGCACAGCAGTAAAAAGAGGAACTGAACAAAAGCTTGATTATTCAGAGCAGAAAATAGTTTGGTTCCTGAGGTTTCTAAACTCAGGGGTATCTCCCAGCCTGGCTGCGCTTCTGGAGCTCAGACCTGTTTTCTTCTCCAGGAAGGGGGATGTTCCGTCTCATGACGGCATGAAAGCTTTCATTTAGAAGACCAAATGCTCACCAAAGCCTTTTCACTGGCACATGCTCCAGCCCAAGGGCTTGAGAGAGATGCAATGATTTAAGGCATTGATACAGCAAATACCACTTCAATGTTAGCTCTATTTTCCTATCACTGTGGGGCATTTTAGAATACTGTTGGGTTTCTTTTCCATATAGGCCGTAATGTCAACATCAGAGGCCTCCGTCACTAAGCAGGCAGCACAAGCAGTACAGGAAAAGCACCCCCCTACCAAAAGGCAATTAAAGAGATGATAGTAAAATGTTCCGGCCCAGCCCACCTTTCTCTGTCAGCTTTCATTTCTTTGGGGATGCAGGGGAGGCACCATCAGGACTGGCCCAGTTCGGACAAGACTTAAGAAGCGTTAAGTTAAGAAGTGAACTAAGAGCAGGCTCTCATGTGCTGCCGTTGCAGTGGCCTGCCCATGGAGGGGAGTATATAAGCACCGGGATAAAGCTGATGGATGCTCAAGTGAAGGCAATCCAGGGAGGGAGCAAAGCAGGAGGCAAAGCGCAGAAGATGGAGCTTCACGCAAGCAGTGAGGGGCAAGCCAGAAGGCAGATGTGAAGAAAAAGGGTCTTATGTCCGCAGTCCCCTCTATTCCTCAAGTCCAGTTAACACTGGGAACTGGTGGGATTGAAATGGACTGGAGAGCAAAAGCTCCTTCCAACATGGCTGAGCACCTCCACTTGAGAGCCCCTTAAATACACCCCCCATCACGGAAAGGCTCCTTCTCCCAGCACTTACCCTGTTCCCCTGCCAGTGTCATTAGCAAGTGCTTGTCGTTCTCATTGGGTTTGCTCAGAGAGATCAGCCAGCGGTCCTGCGGTCCATCCGCCTGTCTGGAGAAGGCATCCTCCACCAGTGCCAACAGCTGGGGACCCCTCTCCAGCCGAAACTCCTCCTGCCACAGGAAAGGGACCTTGGTGAGTGCATGGAGGGAACAGGGAAGATCCAGCACCGCAGGGCTGGCACGGCTGCGTGGCCAAGACCCCTGAACCAGGCGTGCCCAAAAGCCGGCAATGCTAAACCTGGTGCAACGCTCCCCTGCGCATCCCCAGTGCCCCAGGCTGGACCCACATCCATCTCCTGACACACCAACCCTCCTCCTCGGCTCCTGCGGCCGCCACACGCCCCACACCATGCCAAGCCCAGCTCCCCCGGCACACAGGGATCCTGAAGCGACATTATCGTGCAAGGCAAGAGGGAAGCAGCCAGGCTCTTCCCCGCAGCCAGCGCGGGGTCAGCGGATGCCGCTCAGCCTGACATGCTCCAGCCATCCCCGGGCAGGCTCCTTTGCCGCTTTCTCACTCCTGTGTTTCTATTCTTATCTCCGGTTTCCATGCCAACCTGAAGGCCACAGAGATGATTAATAAAATGGAGAGCTCTTGTTGCCATGGCAATTCGAAGCGCTCAGGGCAGGCAGAGGCCTGTGCCGAAAATGGCCTAATTGGAAAAGACACCGATGACTGGGGCCTGAATCACAAGGGCCTGCCAGTGCCTCGTCTCATCGGGTTAGGGGTTTCGGCACGGGGAGGCAGGAGGAGCAGGGCCAGGATGCAGCGCCATGCTGCTCGGCTGCGGCTCCGGCTCACGGCCCCGCTGCCAGCCTGCGGCTCTGTGCTGGGGGATGCGGAGGAAAGGGGAGCAGCTTAGCCCAGGAGCAGGAGGGCAGAGGTGAGATGTTTCTAGTGACGGGGAAAGCAGAGGTTGCAGAGCACTGATAAATGCTCCGTGGTGGGGAAAAGGGAGCTGTGAAGGAGCCTGAACACACGTGAGGCGAGGTGGAGGTCACCTCCTGATGTGTAGCCAGGTACCACTGTCGGGTCAGATCCTGCAGTCCTCACTTGGGCAAAATTCCCAGGTATATTGAGTGGGAGATGGGCCCAGAGAGAGACTGAAGTGACTGCCTTGCCCAGAGCCCATTAGAAAGATAAATGGGCTGCCAGCTTAACCCAGCAATACAGACATCATCCCCGCAGCAGGTAAAAGCCTGGCGCTATGAAGAATATTAAAGCTCAAGGTGCAACCCTCTGGAAGGGGCTAAGCATCCTCCACACCCCTCAGCTTTTCAGTGGGACTCGGTACCGCACCAGATCAGGGCATCAAAACACAGGGAATATGTGAGGAATCCCCATTCACACTAATTTAAGCTACAGCACTTGCAATGCAGGTTCTCCCTCACAACGCTGGAAATCCAAACGCCACAGGGCTCAGATACAGAAACCAGAAAACAAAAGGGACAGACAGACGGTAGGTGAGTTGCCCAAACTGAGCAAATTACCACGGGTAGGAAACAAACTGCATCAGCATCAGTGGAAAGGAGAAGAGCTTGATTCCAGCTTCAGCCATGCAAAGTGGGAATGGGAGGCAGGGAACGAAGCAATGTTCATATTAAATATGTATGTTGACAAGCGTCCCTTTGAATAACGGGGAGGACAGCACAAATCATTCGCTGGGAAATATGTTTTGAAACATGAAATCAAGTAGAAAAACAGTTCAGTCCTGCCTATCCCAGGGCACTGTCTTCCTTCAGCAAGGCAGAACTGAGGATTCAACAGTAAAGACACAATTTGGTCAAGAGACATCTGCACATCTGCTTTTCAGTTCTCACCCTTCCAGTGGTTTAAACAACACAAGTGACCACAGGAAGGAAGCTACTACGTGTTACAAAATTAACCAGCATTTAAACTCCACAGAGATGGGAGAAAGAGCAATGGGGACTAGGACATGGAGGAAACAGGGCAGCAGGACTCTGGTTTTCAAGGACTGATTTTCTGAGTTGCAACTGTGAACTGTAGCAGAGATACTTAAAACCCTCCAAAGAGCCAACTGGTTTGCCTAAATCAGGAGGAAAGAGACTGACTTTTCATCTCTCCTTAAAGCAGTCAGCATGCTTTATTGGGTACAGGAATTCCCCCGTTTTCCCTGTCCCCAAAAAGTTCACCTAAAAAAAAAATTAAATAAAAAAAAAGAACCCCAACAACTCACCAGTAGTGGAAATAGGCCAGTGCCACCCTGCAGTAACAAAACCAGCCGGCTCTGCCCAGAGCAGGAGCCGCAGCGAGCAAATGTGCAGACACGAGAGGCCAGACCACAGTTCCCCGATGAAACATTTCGGTCTCGGGCTGTCAGGCTCGTAATCATTTCTTAGAATTATGAAAGGCACCTTGACCCCAGGCCTTTCACAACTGGTTTTAAAGTGCCTGATAAAAGGCCCAGCAGAGGTGAATGAGCGCTTTTACCAGGGACCCACAAGGGGCTCTGGCCTCATGAATTAACTGCAGCTTTATGGGGATGGATGGACAGGCAGTGGATTAGCAGAGCGTGGCTGGTTAACAGACCCAGATAACACACAAGATAACAGGGTGGGGAGAAGAAGCCCTTAAGGAAGATTTAGCGACAGCTGCTTGACACTGAACCATTCACACTGCAAACGGGGAGTCCCTGTTCCTCTGAGCCATCAGAGGAACGTTACTATATCCTGGAAGGAGAGGAAGGAAGAGAGAGAAGGAGACTCACACCTCAATCCTGCCACGTTTTCTACCAGTAAGAGGTGCAATGTTAAAAGCTCTCGTATCTTATGACAATCCAGGTACTGACTGGCAAAGACTAGCAGCCAGGAGTTAGTCCAAATCCAATATAGGACTGACATGTGCTAGACTTTGAGCAAAATCCTCTCCTTCCACCCACTCTTTCCCCATTTGGAGAACAGGAATATTTCTGTCCTCCTCCCCTTCTCTCCACAGCCTCTATAGGGACTTTGAGATTCAGTGCTTTTAAAATGTTTTGTGGTGAAAGCAGAGAGCAAGAGCTGTGCCTGCCTCCACATCTCTAAGCACTATTCCCCCCATGCCATCAAATCTCTTTGGACTAACTTACACAGTCAATGTTATCCGACATATTCAGGATGATGTAGTTTTTCCCCGCAAGGTTGCTCCAGTCTTTGCAGATCACCTGGAGAGACAAGACATAAAGACAGCTGGGTTTGGGCAGCGAATGCAGCTCTCCTGCTGAAAGCACGGGGTACACAAGGGGCAGGAGCAAGGGGCTGTGCCATACCCCCGAGAAGCGCTTCTCAAAGGAAGGAACTGTCCCTAACTCTCTGCACTAAGGAGGAAACACTATTTCAGTGCTAGCACATGGGGCAGGGACAAGGTGCTGGGCCAGCTTGCCACAGCCCAGCTTACCTTCCACCTGTACCTGGCCTCCAGGAGGGCTCAGATACTCAGCGGAACGCTCTCTGGCCTGCAGCCTTATCCTGTAGGTGATCAGGACTTAACACAAAACCTAACCAGGAGCCTCTGTGGTCCTTAAACCGGTGAGACAGGGCAGCACTTTGCAGGCAGGATCGGATGCACAGAGGGACTAAGTCACTTGCTCAGGGTCCCGAGTACCGTGGGGCAGAATGCAAAATTAAAAGCTTTCCCTGGTACTTTCTCACCAGCCAGCTCCTGCTACCTATCTTCCCTTAACCAGCTGCCAGTTTGCTGGATTCAGGAACTGCAGTTCACCTCACGCTTCCTCTCCCACAGGCTCTCCTAGGCTGACATCCTCATGGATCTCTCTACCCTGCTCCACCTGCTCTGCATCTGGTCCCTGCAGGCAGCAGCAGCAAAAATAGCACTTCCTTCTCACTCCCTTTCCAGAAATCCTTGGGGCCATTTCTGTCCTGACACTTCCAATAATGCAGGCTGAGGAAACAAGGAGCTTTGCTGCTGTGCATGCCCCAGAGGGCAGGTGTTTATTAGAAGCAGGATTTCGTGCAGCAGTTCGCTGGGGAAGATGTTAGGGGGCAGGGCTTTCACCAAAGACGATGGATACCCTTAAGAAGTGCTGTGAAAAAATATCCTTCAAAATTAAGTTTTGGCTGGGTGAACAGGAAAAGCTACTTCTATCAGTCAGACTTCAGGACATGGGTAAGATTAAGGCGTTAAACACCCCCCCAGGAAGAGCTACACAAATATCTCCACTGCAAGCTCCCAGCCACTCCCTGCTCCCAGTGCTACCTGTGCTGAGTCCCAGGGCAGCTCTGTTGGCAGCATGGCCACACGGGCGTCCCCAGCCTGCGGTGACAAGCTCCTCTCTGCTGCCACAGTTTCAGTGGCTGACTCGGTGTCATTCCAAATGGGATCCAGCGCAGGCTCGTCAGCCCTGTCCCACGGAGATGCAGAAGAAGTGGGGTGCTGCTCACTGCCAGAAAGAGTCTGGGTGCCTGGGGAGCTGCCTCCAGGAGAGGGTGTCCCCACAGGCATTTCCACGGTCTGCTCCATTTCAGTTAGCACTGTGGGCTCCAGCATCTCCCACCCCACTGTGGTCTCTGAGACCTCCTCTCTGGCTGAATGCTCTTCCCCACCAGCCTCTACCGTGGTCTCTGCAAGCTCTGCTCTTGTGGTCGTCACAGTCAGCTCCGAGTCTGCTCCCCCAGCAGCCCACGTGTCCTCAGCTGTCACCTCAAAGGGCTCTTCTGAAATACTGGGAGACCTCGCAGCAGTAGTAGTAGAAAAAATAGAGGACACAGGAAGACCTGGTCCCATGCTGCTCCCAAGGTCTAAGCCTGGAAGAACAGAGTCCTCTTCTTGCCCTCCTATGGCTGCCTCGGTCACAACACCTGGCCTGGCGGAGGCTGTGGAAAACAGAAGGGAGAAGGAGTCCTCTTGGCCCACTGCTTCAGAAGATGTAACCTCTGGCCCAGAGGTCTGGAGGCTCTCCACTCCTCCTCTTGAGTGGTCTATAGGGAGCAGCCCCTCCTCTTCCTCCAGCGTGCTGGAGAAAGGTGTGTGCAAGTCAGGCTCAACAAATTCTGCTGGTGGCTGGACAGTGGCTGTTTCCCAGTTGTCTTTCACCTGTGTCTCGTTCCCTTTCAGCAGGGCCTTCTGAGATGCAGCAGGAAAGCTGTAATCTAAAAAGAGATTCAAAAGACTTCATGTCACATCCCAAGTAACCACGAACTCTGAAAGGCAGAGAGCTGGCCCCACTATACGTGTCCAGCTGCGGATGGGGTCAAATGGCAGAGACCCTCTAAGAGCAGGTAGCCTGCCACTGAAAAGAACAATCCCATCTGACAAGTGCAGTGCAACCTTCTGCACTTCCCCGGCTCCCTGTCCCATCCCAGCAAACCCACTTTCCCTAGGGATAATTCACATGTTCGTTCCCCCCACTCCTTTCTGTCCTGCAGACTTGCTAGCCAGGAGATCTGCAAACAACAGCTTTGACACCTGGCATCTCCGAGGTGAGGTTATGAGTGTTAAGAATTAAGCTGGGACCTGGGGATTAATTTCACATGGGATTCAGAAAGATACTGGGTGGTAGCAGCAGTCAGCCACAAGCTAAATGGGAAATACTAGGGAAGAGAAACAACAGCACAGCAAAGCAAATCCTACTCCCTGGCACGCCCAAGTAATACCACCAAAACATGAATCAACTTGGGCATCTTTGAAATGCAGAACTTCACTTTGCACAGCACTTCACAGCAGAAAAGTCATCCCACAAACATCTGCATTATGAGTTTTCCGTGTCATTAAGGAACAGTTTTGCTGCAGGGAAACAGAAGCCAGAAACAGGAGCCAAATCTAACTCCCCTCCCTCCGACTTCAGCCCTGGTTGTTCTGTGGCTCTGACCACGAATGCATGTGATGCTGCTAGGCAAACGTAGATGCTGAAGGAGAAAGATGCATCTCACAAATGTAAGGTCAGACAGGCAGTGGCTTCTTCTGGAAGCCCAGCAAGGAGCTGGGATCCCAGGATAAGGAGAGCATCTGTAAGATCAGACACGTTAAGCTCAGAGTGGCAGGCATAAATCCAGCAGGCATAAATCAACCTTCATCTTTCTTCAGAAATTGCCTGTACCCGAAGAGCTCCGTTTCAGGAGTTTGCATCCCAATTAACTCCCTTTCTCCCCACGACGAGCACCGCACATATTCCGACTGAGAAAGGGAAGGAGGAGGATCCCTCCACCGCCAGAAATGAGCACCCTGCCCTGTCTATGGTTGCTGTTATAAGTGACTGTCTGAAATCCCCAAGGTCCCCATCTCCTCTCCTGCCTGCCAAGGCAGATGCTCCACTGAGCGCAGTAGGCAGCAGCTGTCTGGATGCCTTACAGAGGAGATCTGCACAAGGAATCTCCATGCATCCCTGACTCCAGTCCATCTCTTGCTGCTGCCAGAGCGGGTGCGAGCTCCCAGGCAGGGAGGGCCATGTCAGCAAACACATCCATTGCCTCGGATATTCCCTGGCAACCAGGACTGCCCATGCTGCTCCTGCGTGCTCCTCCCCATCCCTCCAGAGCGGAGACCCACGCTGCTCCCTCCACCCCGAGCAGGAGGTGCAAAGATGCTCCCGTTCAGCTGGCAAGCGGCTTCCCTCACCCACAGCTCATTCCCTTCATGCTGTCAGCAGCTCCCCCCCGATGCTGCCCAAAGATGAGCATGATCCAGCTGCTGACCTTCGGGGTCGTGATGTGGTGACTGTCTCCCAGTTCTGGCTGCAAACAGGCCACTGAGATCTACTGGCCACCGCAGGCAGAAGCAATGTCCACTTTGCCGCTGCGTTTCAATAGAGAGCACCCATCCTGACTGAGACTCTACCCAAAGACCCTGAGGATTAAGATTACTGCTACCCAACAGCCTACCTGGCGATGCTCCCAAGAGGGAGCCAAGGGGGTCAGTAAGAGCAATCAGCAGCAGCACAGACAGACAAAAAACCCCTCCCCTCCATTGCCTGACACTGGTCTTCCCCAAGGCTGCAGGTCCCAGCGTCTGCTGACACAGTCACTGCCTTGCTAGAGGGATGGTTAACAGCAGGCACAGCCACAGACCACGGGATTGAGGACATTAGGTCAGGACCCTCTTCAGACAGATGGTGAAGGTTTAGTGCATCTCCCAGGGCTCTGCTGCTCCTCCTGCCGCAAGGATACTCAGGGTTTGCACCAAAAACACTAACCTCAGCAGGAACCCTGCCTGCCCTGACATGCTAGGAGAGAAAAGTGAAGGTTTCGCCCCTTAAAACAAGGCCTTGTCAGATGAGATGTTATTTTCAAGGATCAGTGATCCAATCTGCCATCTCCTTCGCCTAAAGACACTCTCAGCTATTCTCGACTCCTCTGCACCTCCTCTCTTCCCTGACCCTCTTCCCACCTGGAGGAGAGCAAGAACTGGCAGATGGGCACAGCAGAAAAACAAACCGGGAAAAAGCAGCGTGAGGTTTGCCCCACGGGAGACAGAAATGCTCCTGACCTGTCAGCTCTCCTTTGAAGTCACACATTCGACCTTTCCTTAAGGTGCTCTGTCACAGGTTAGCTAGCTCCCGTGGGGGAAAGCCCCACATGCTGCAGCCATGCCGCCTTTCCACCAACAAGATCTAAGGACGCCGGAGGGACGCTTCTGTCATCTCTCCAGGGCGACGGATGCTCAGGGAGAACCCATCCCACCCTCTCCCAGCAGGCTTCTGTCTCACAAGGCAGCCAAAGACTGAAACCTGAGCTGCTGCTCTGGGCCAACAAACCAACAAGGCAGAAGCAAACACAGGAATCCTTGCGCTCACTGCTAATTGAGTCAACATCCCCACTTGCCACCAGTCTCTCCACTATCCTGCATGCTAAGCTGGGAGCACCCTTCTCCTGTCTGGTTCATAAGACCCCACTGATTACAACCTCAGCTCCCCTCAAATCTTGCGAGGGCTGTTACTCAGATTCACATGGAGAACAGTGAAACTCAAGGCATTTTGGTCAGAGTTGTGCTGGTCTGTGCTCCTTAAAGCAAGGAGCTCTCCGTACAACCCAGTTCCCAAAGGGGTTCAATCACTTTCCAGGTTCAGCGATGGTGAGTCTGTCCTTCCTTCCACTTTCCAGTTAGACACTTAGTTCCTCTCTGGAATCACCTCCTACTTTCTCACTACCAAGGGCGTCTGTCCACTTCTCAAGATCAGGTCTCCTTAAGGCACTCATATTTTCTTTTGGTTTACACCTCTCTTCTATGATTTGAAGGAATTTTTGCACCCTGTCCACCTCCTTGGTGTGATCCCAGCATCTTCTTCCCAAGGCTCCTTCCAGACAAGCTGGTTTCTGTCACTCATCTGTGTAACACAGAGCTAAGAGCTTCCCCACTGGAAGAGTCTTCTCAGCATTTCCCTTGATTCCCCTTCGCCCCAGCCCTAAGGGGACTCAAAGAGTATCTCCCACTTTTAGTGGCTCCTTCCAACATTCAGCTAGCAATTCCCCTTCAGCAAGTGGTCTTCTAGGCCCTCCAACCCCCTGGCCCACCTGGCTGTCCTCTCCCTTCAGCAGACCCTCTACGCCTGGCTCCCACGCCCTGGGCACATGGAAGTGCACCCATACACCTTCCCACCTACTGTCCACTCCCATCCCCACCAGCTTTTGTGGAAAGAAACACCAACCATGGAACAGAGAGGCCAGACAAAGGTGTCCTGTGCTCCTGCTGCAGAAGTGGGGCAGAGTTTTCTGTTAAAGGAGACAGATTCATCAGGCTGGTTTATCAGCTCAAAACTTCAGTAAGGAAGGAGAGCGCTGCCAAAGAGAAGGGTGTCCGGGAAGGGAGGAGGTAGTAACTGCACATATCATCAGCTCCCTCCCTGCCAGGGTCTGCTCTGCAAGTCTCCCACCAAGATCCACAGTAGGTTGGAGCACAAGAGGAACGTGTGGCCACACGCAGAGGTTGGATGTGCCCCGTACCCCTTCCAGCCACAAAGAAGAGCAGCCAAGCCACAATGGAGCCAGCCTGATCACAGAGAGGGACAGCTCAGGAGAACTGCCCACCGGAGCCACGCAACTGCCTCAGCATCTCTAGCCAAACAGCCTAGCAGGGATGGGCCTGATGAGTGTAGCAGGCAGCCACAGCTCCACGTCATGTCCTCTCCCAGAGCTTCTCAGTCACACCATCCCCTTGGGAGTCTGGTTCACCGATATGAAATTCCACACCTCCACCTCACCTCCTGGCCACCACATCCTTAGCTACGCCCCTTAATGCTTTCCATCAGTAGCGATATTACTCACATTGCAGCATCCAGCTGTCTTCACCTCCCCCAACCCCCTCCAGCTTTTATCTTCCAGGCTCTCTTGCAAAGACCCTCAGGCACTATTTTCTACAGAACCGATCTCACACAGCCCTCCTGCCACTCCAAGTCCTGCCCTCTGCATCTCCCAGCAGACCTAGGTCTGGGTGGTACAGATTCATTTCCTTCACCGGGGGAGATGATTTGCCCTGGGAGAGGTGAACACGAGCTCCAAACCTCTACAAGAGCCGCCATTTAGGCGATGTCCTGTGTCCTCTGCAGTCAGTACCAAAATCTCCCTGACACCAGACGGGCTAACGCTTGGCACTGTGCCGAAGCACGATTCCCCTGCCAGACATTTAATTCATTACGTTTCTGCTTCTCCTTCATTCAGAAGAGCTGGTCTCAGTTACTGCCCTACAAGGTTCCCCACCCTGTATTTGCCACTATGAGCTGTTTAAAGCAACTGTGACAGCTCAGAAAAAGGGTGACCCTCATTGTTTTTAGTACACATAACCTGACCATAAGGTCTTTATTGGATTAAACTGGAAGATCGTGTTAACCAGTGATTGAATTACTGATAACTAGAAGGCACTGCAATAAAGACAAGAACACTCCTGGGCTCCCACCACAACAACACAGCCTGAGAGCACCACTCACACTAAAGCACCTCCCAACTTCGGGAAATGCAAGGCGCACTCTACTCGATGCTTAAAATCCAGCCAGGTCTGAGGTGGCATCTGCTCACCGTTTTGCAGTATAAAGCAGTGAGGCTTACTGCAAAAAGGCATACTCCATCTGATTGAAACCGCAAGGGGATTTCAAAGAGGCAAAATGCAATTACTGCTGCTGGAATTGAGCCAGTTGGGGCTAATAGCCTAATCTTCCAGAAGAGCTAGCCAAAGAAGTTGCTATCTGTGACTCCGAGACAGGTCCACATGCACAAGAGAGATCATAATTAAACGAGAGACCCAGGGTAGCAAAGTGGTTAGGTCTCATTATGCTTGGAATTTGCTCTAGGTAGCGACGGGGCACCAAGTGCTACCGCTGTTCCCAAACAGCCCCATGCCTTCTTCCTGCTCCGTGTCTGAACTGCACTAAGGCCAGAATAAGCCACCCTCACCCAGAGTCGGTCAGGGATAGCTGCAGCAGAATAACACTGTGCACAGAGGAAACCTCTTTGTCACAGGTCAATCCTTGCCAGCAACGTCTCGGTCGAGATGGCTTGTCCCAAGATAGAGCACCTAACGTGTCGGTGTACGCTAAACCAGGGCACAAACGAGAGGCATCCCGGGAGCTGAGCTCAGGCAGGGGGCTGCTCAGCGCAAAGCTGCTTATGTAGACAGTCCTTACCAGGTGCTTCATTTCATTAATGCTTGGGCTGAAGATGGTATTAAGAACTGCAGATTTGCTGTCAGTCTGGATGAAGAGGCAGCAGATTTCTGTATGGCTGAGAGATCCTGGGATCTCTCTGGCCAGAGGCAAGCAATTCATCACAGAAGGAAATGAATCTCACTATCAGAGTTGGGGATGGAAGATATTTTTATCCCATCAGCTGGTCAGAAAACTTATTTTTCTTTGACTACAGTCCTCCTAACTTGTCTGTCCTGCTATCCCTCATCCTAGCTCTCCTGGGAATCTCTTCTGCTAATTACTATGAATAATTAAAAGATTACAATTTCCGCCCCCCGCCTCCCAAAGCGCCACATGCCATCCTAGTGAATCACCAACCTATAAGACTAGATTTGATAGCTCCCAGCACAGTCGTGCCTTGGTCTTCAAAGGCACAACCTTGGAGCTAAAAGAGCAGACCCTGGCTGTAAGGAAGCGAGCATCATGCCAGCCCACCATCACACTGGAAGATATGATGATGCACTCCAGTCCTTGGAGGCTCAGCTGTTGGGCAGGGGCGGAGAGGGACTAAGTGCCTTCATTCATTAGACATTCACAAGTCTTGCGTCAGTTTTTGGAAGCCCACACTTCCCAGCAAGTAATGATCAGCTGCCTCAACCAACAGCCTTCACTGGAAGGGGAACACTTGGGGCAGTGCGCTCGCACTGAGCCGAAGGAGAACACCGAGAGGTGCAAACCGGGGAGCACTCCAGGATGGATACGCCACCATGTAACTCTGTCACTAAAAATCAGGGACAGAAACGGACCTGCACCCCTAATGACTCCCATCTTCTAGCCCTAAAGCTAGAAGAGATGTGGCATCTGTTGCCCAGGAAATCCAGCGTGACAGTAGGAAACATGGGGGCTTGGAAGCCTCCAGGCAAAACAAGATGGGGAAGGTGGGAAGAAGAGAAAGGAGGACAAGAAGAGCCAGATGCAAGTCCCTGCAGGTCCACTCTGTCCTCAGGGTTGATCTGTGGCTCAGGCCAATTTGATACCAAAGGTGAAATGAAGCAGCCAAACCCAAACTACAACCTGAGAAGCTTCTGGGTTCCCTGGAAGCCTGAAGGCAGTGGGATGCAGAAGTAACAGGTTCACAGCTCCGCTGATTTGCCTCTTGGCTGAAGTACGAGTCACACGCTGCTTCTTTCCATAAGGATATGGCATTCATATTCCCACCAGACCTAATCCGTCTCTTCCAGATACAGCTCCACTGGGTAGCACCCGTGCACGGGTTAGCACACGTGCAAGCGTGCGCTTCTGTGCACGCTCAGACAGAAGGAGACAAATCTCAGGGTCCTTCCACAGGCTGGTGCTCGCTGATGTCAATACAGATTTACTGTTCCGTAGCATAAATCAGCAAAAGCACATTATTCAGGAGAACCAGAGCCCCAGGCTGAGCTGTGCTCTGCCAGTGGGAGTTTGTTCTCACTTTCTAATGGACTAACAGGTGGCCCTAGGTGCCACATGTTTTCCAGAAATATTTTTAAAGGATGTTCGAGTGCACTTAAAAAGAGCAGCAGCTGCAGATTGTTATTACTTTTTATCTCTTGCAGCCTCAAAGTCACACAAAGGCAGAGGAGTCTCCCCACACAGACTTCAGAAGGACATTAAAAAAAAAAAAAAAAAAGAGATATGACTAATACAGCTTTGAAATCTCAGGAGATCTGGCCTATCTGCAACAAGACCACCAGTGCCAGGCCCAATATCTTTACACCAAACTCAGAAAAAAACAGCACAGGTCTCCATTCATAGCAGGGAATTTTCTCTCTCCAGTACTATAACAATCCTGGTTTGTGCCTTGATTGATACAGTCTCAAATCTGTGCCTGGGACAGAGCTACCAACTTTGCTGGGCTACGCTTCACCGTTGTTCGGAGAGAAATCCCACATAAGGAAAACTTATACTGCAAACTTTTTTTTTTTCCTTAAACAGCAGCTGTTTGAAACTGTTTAATGGATTTATACGTTGAAAACTACCTAACAGATGTCATGACACAGTTCCACAAGGTATCACACGGCATCTGTCACACATGCAGCACGTAAGACCCATTGGTTGTGTGCATCTCTCATGCACAGGCTTTGCATGACAGGAGAAGGCTGCCCAATTTAGGGATGCTATTACAATATCCTTTATTGTAAAATGACACACAGCAGGTTTCTAATTAAATTTTAAGTAGAAATGTGCTCCCAGCTCTTGAATAATTCAAACTGTTCTATTAACCAAGGTTCTGAAATGCCACCGAGACACGAGCTCTGGACACAGCAACGGCCAGGGGAAAAAAAACAGTGCTTGGAAGCACAGAAGCGGTTAGCTGGGCAGTGGATAGGGCAGGGTACGCGCAAAGGAGAGCTGAAAGAGCACATCTGTTCGTGGAGGAAAGCACTGCAGGCAAGAACGGAAGGAGAGAGGAGCGTGTTCTGCATACAAATGGGGCGAGGCACGTGCAAGAGGCGAGGCTGGGTTCGGTACCCAGTGCATCTCCCTCTCAATGCACAAGCACACGCTGTTCTCCAAGTCACGTCCAGATCTATGAGTACATGCAGGTGCCTGCTGGCACACAAATAAAAGCGCCGCTGAGCGCGCTGCCAGCGCGAGAGCGGCTAAGCCAGAGCACGTCCCAAGGATGCGCTGGTGGGAACACGCACCACCCGCCCCCAGCATCGCTGCGGAGGCAGCATCTGCACGGCTTCCCCACGGCCAGGCCTGCAAGTGCCCCGGGGGCCACACGAGCCGCAGGGCAGCAAGAGCACGGCCAGATGAGTTTAGCAGCAATGTCAGTGAGCAAAGGGCTTTGGAGACCTAAGCTAGGATGGCCCTTGCCCCGCGTAGCATGCACTGTGCCCCAGTGGGCAGCCTGAGCCATAGCACTGCGGCAGCCCTCAGCCCTGTGTGAGCACGGGTCTTTTTTAAGGTCACAGAAATAGGAGCGAAGATAAAACAAGACTTGTGCTTTCTAATTGCAGACCTCGGTCAGACCTGCTGAGAGGAAGGCAGCGATACCGGATAAGGGAGGAGGGATAAGGCTGAAGCCTGGCCCCTGCGTAACGCTTAATACATGCCCCACATGACACTTAAGAGCAGTAGCATGTGAAATAATCTCCTAAGCTACTGGAAACCCTGCAACGCTCCTTCTCCTTCCTCCCATCCCTCTCCCTGAGGGCGTCTCAAAGCCAATGAGGGGCTCAGAGGGAGACCACTGAGGGGACGCAGTGGTCTCAAAAACCACTCCACAGAGGAAAGCAAGCTCAAACGCTAACAAAACTCATTTTGGCCATGACTCCCCAGGAAGGAGGCAGGACAGGGTAGGCAACAAGACAGCAGCCCAAGGGAGAAAACCTGCTGTCCTCTCTCGGGCTAAATCCCCACTGAAGTCACAGAGTGAGGAATCCAGAATTTGGCCCAGGGAACCCAGCTTTGACTCAAACCTCAAGACAGCCTTGATCTCTGAGCCAGGGTCTTGAGACCTTTAGGTTGTGCTTAACCAACAGCAACAGAAAGAAGGGAGAAAGAAGAGAGCATAAAAGGGGGAAGGAGAGAGAGAAAGAAGGGCACAAGGCAATGGGAAACTAGGTGGAGGCAACACTTTTCCCAGCTCATAGCAGCTCAGGAATAAAGGCTCAGCTGTAACTTGGTTTCTAAAGCCTGTGCTTGCTCAGGGTTCACTGGGGACACATCAGGCACTGAGGTGAGAAAATAGAGCTGACGTTTAATCTCAGGCCCTCTTAGCGAGAGTTGTGTCAAAGCAGGAAGACAGATCCCTGCATCCTTCCACCTCCCCAGAGTCCCTGCAGAGCAGGGAGGACGAATGGGGTAAAATTAACCTACCTGTTGCTGGTCCCAAGTCCAGGCTGGAGTCATTGAGCTCTCCCCCATCTTCCCAGAAGTACTGCGGGGGCTGTAAGATCTTGGACTCCTCATTCTCCTCGCTGGCAAAGCCCGACCCCGGGGCAGCATGCAGAGAGCCAGGGGCAAGATCAGGCTCCGCAGTCTCCGGGCTGGTTTGCTCATGGGAATTCATGGCCTCCAGGTGGGACATCATGGCAAACTCCAGCAGGGAAGTTGACGTGAGGCCATCAGCGGTTGGCTCCTCCGAGGAGGCAAGGCAGAGGCACAAGGTCCCTGTATAATGACAGAAAACCCATATCAGAGATAGGGCTGACATCCACGGGGCTTGTCTTCTCCTTGCAGCCTGCTCCTGCCAAACCAACCTGCTGCGCACACCCGCCTTCGGGGTAACCTGCCCAGAAGATGGGCTGTGCTCTCAGCTGATGAGGAAAATCAGGGTATTTTGGGAAACATCCACAACCATGCCGAGGAGCATTCACATCCAGGAGGAGCCGGTGCCAAGCAGCCATCCAGCCTGGGGCACCTCTCTTCAACGGGCAGGGATGGTTCACCCTCTCTGAGGTTTTTTTTGCCTCTTTGAATCATAGAATCGTTAAGGTTAGAAAAGACCTTGAAGATCATCGACTCCAACCGTTAACCCAGCGCTGCCAAGGCCACCACTAAACCATGTTCCTAAGCACCACATCTCCCCGTCTTTTAAATCCCCCCAGGGATGGGGACTCAGCCCCTGCCCTGGGCAGCCTGTGCCAGGGCCTGACAGCCCTTTGGGGAAGAAGTTTTTCCTAATATCCAGCCTAACCCTGCCCTGGCGCAGCTTGAAAAGACAGGGTGCCTTGTTCATCACCCATCCTGGAGAGGAGGTGGAGTGTCTTATACTTAAGCCATGACATTCTGGCCCTGCGGAGTCAATTACAGTTTCCTATCCAGCTGTCACCCACCCTAGTGCTCCTGATCTGCAGCTATATTATATGCAGGGGGACTGATTTAAACCAAAATTATTTACATCACCAATATTAATCATGTTTTAAATCAGTAGGCTGGAAATCTATTTTTAAGTCATTGATTTGAACTTCATTTCGCATTCAGATTTTCTGTTTTCGTAAGGAAGGGCTGACTGGCACAGGTAAGAATTAAAATGTACCAACAGCAAACAGCTACCTAATGCTAAGGAGGGAGGCAGGTTGCATTTTACACTTTTCTTTCAACAATTATATCCTTGTTATTTCCATTTTATCTATTAGAAGGTTTGACTGACACTTCTTGATTCCTAGATGAGACTTTAATTGTGATTTGTGTCAAGGTACATTCACATGCATATTGAACTTCAATCAAAATGCAAGAAAACAGCACCTGGAACTTGGCTTTATTCAACCGATAAGTACCATGATAAATATGGAGACATAAGGAAAAAATGAGATTACCAAAACATGTTTTACATTTAAAACAGTTTTGTTAAGCAAGCAAAGTAACTAATTTGGGTGAACTGAACCAATTGCTTCCTAGCCCTCTGTTCTTCAGCACATTAAAACTAGAAGATCTCATCCTCTCACAGCTGATTTTTATTCATAGATTAGAAGAAAAAAGGACAAGTTTTCCCGCTCTCTCAGCTCCTACTCAGTTTCTCAGTTCTTAAGGGACTAGTCACTGAACTGAACTAATTGAATAAGCTGAAAATGAAGACTAATTTGGTATTTTTCTTTGATAACTGATTTTCTAGACAAGAGAAATGCAGCAGATCTAATCCATCTGGACCTCAGTAAAATATCTGATACAGTGCCTCATGTAGAATTACAAGAAGACACCGATTAGCAGGAAAACTGTAAGGCAACAGTAAGGCATTGGCTATACAAAAAATGACAGAGGTTTGTGCTGGAGGGAGGCTATTAGTGGAATTCCTCAAGGTCTGTCCTTGGATCTGCTGTTCTTCAACATTTTCCTACGTGACCTTGGAACAAAAATTAGGAACATGATAATGAAATTAGCCAAGGACACAAAGCAAGGAGACATCCTCACTGCACAGAAAGGCTGTAGGTACAGCTAGGTGATCTTGAGAATGGAAATAACAGAAATATTATGAAAAGAAATAGTACAAAGTGATAAGTCACCACCTGGAGAGCGAGCACCAGACACTTCTGATACAAGACAGGAAACCACCTATTAGAAATGTCTTAAGAGGAAAAACTGTATTAGAAACAGCTTTGAGATATCACTGGAATGAAGATGTGAAAATGCTTGCACAGTCCTGAAGTATTAGAAATAGAGAGATTTTACACAGCACTGCTGAGACATCACCTGGATGCTGCACGCAGATCTGGATACATGTGGCCTGAAATGATTTACGCAGAGCTGAACTGCCTTCGGGCAAGGGCACAGACGAGGCAACCTCCCGAGGTTCCTTCCCACCACTATGTCCTACGACTCCACGTCCCAGAAGGACAAATTCAAATCAGGGCAAGTGCCAAGATGAGCTGTGGGGCAATGGCAGATGGGTTGGCCCTGGTGCTTTCACTGAAAACACTGGCTTGTTAGCACAAAAAGTTTAGGAGTTGCTGCTCACTTGCCAGGCTGATTACCAAACCTGTCCTGGGAACGCTGGAAGCCAGAAATGCATTTCTCAAGCTTTCTGCCTCCTCTGACCCTCTCCGCCTTCCTCCACTGTTCTCTGAACTGAGCAAAATCCAATATTGGTTACTCTTTCCCATATACGCTCGGGCCAGGCTTCAGCACTTCTCAATCTCGTTTATTTTGTTCTATTGATTCAAGGCAAGATCAGCCGAGGCCAGCGCAGCAACAAAAAGGGAACGGCAACAGAGGCAGAGTATCGAAGGGGAAGGAAGCTACTGCAGCATCACGGAGCCAACCAAAGCGCCTCTGGGCATCCCTGGGGATGGGCCGGCTCCCTGCGAGCTGTGCACGCACAGTGAATTCCACGGCTGGAAATGAGAGTTTGCACGTCTCTTGTGTGCAAGCATGGATCTGGAGAGACCTGGCCAGGCCAGCCCCCGTGCCGATTCAGAGGTGCTCACCAGGCTCCAATGTGATGGCGCCTGGACTGGGCTTCCCTGGGCTGACACGAGACACCTGCATCACTAACGGCGAGCGCTGCTGAGCACCGTGCAGCCCAGCGGAGCGAGCACTTGTCTTGAGGAGCTTACGGCTTAAGCAAACATGATAGAGAGCAGCAAGGGGGAGAAAGGGAACATTATTCTCAAAGTTATCCAGAAAAGGGGAGCAGAAGGACGGGATGTGACCACGGCAGGTCCAAGGCCACATGGAAAATTTGGTGTAGCTGGGACTGCAACTGACTGTGGGGATCCTACGTCAGCTCTTCATCCACCCCAATGCCTCAGTTTCCCTGACTCCCATTAGCAGAGACGTGGCTGATGTGGCGCCCTGGCTTTCCAGCCAGGCTACCATACACATCCTGGGTCTCCCAGCCAGCTAGGCGAAGCCTCAAAATCATAGAATCATAAAATTGTTAAGGTTGGAAAAGACCCTTAGGATCATCAGGTCCAACCGTTAACCTACCACTGCCAAGGCCACCACTAAACCATGTCCTCAAGCACCACATCTCCCCGTCTTTTAAATACCTCCAGGGATGGGGACTCAACCACTTCCCTGGGCAGCCTGTGCCAGGGCCTGACCACTCTTTCAGTGAAGAAGTTTTTCCTAATATCCAACCTAACCCTGCCCTGGCGCAGCTTGAGGCCATTTCCTCTCATCCTATCACTTGTTACTGGGGTGAAGAGACCGACCCCCACCTCGCTACAACCTCCTTTCAGGCAGTTGTAGAGAGCAATAAGGTCTCCCCTCAGCCTCCTCTTCTCCAAACTAAACAACCCCAGCTAAAAAAAATGTAACTGCGCCAGCTCCAAAGCCTGGCTCAAGCCTGTTTCCATCCTCTGGGCTGCCTCCGGAGCTCAGCCACAGCCAGCCCCACCACCTCTACAACAGACAGCTCGTGGCAGGTGAACCCGGGTACCCACAGAGCTAATCCCATCCATGCGGGAAGCTCACATCCCAGGAGTTTGTTTACCCTCATTTAACTCTGAAGTGTTTACCCAGTTAAAACCCCCTAAGCTGCATTATCTTGTTCACTGGGAAGCTTTGCTCTCCTCAGCCCAAGATAAAACTACACCACCTCATCCCTAAGAATGAGTCATTAATAGACACAGCCTGAGCAAGCCAGGTTTATCCTGGGCTGGATTTGGAGTAGGACAACATCTTGGGGCCTGATCCACAGGCACAGATGCAGAGGCTGGCCTGGGGGAAGCCTCCGTGCCAGCACCAGCCCGAACGCCACAGGGCTAATGGCACCATTGCGTACAAATGGGTACCTCTCCAGACAGCATCCTGACACCACACCTTTTGCACCAGCAGCAAAAACCCAAAGGCTTGGGGTACCAAACAGCAGACCCAAGATTTGCCACCTTCCCCCTCTCTTCCAAGCATCTCATAAAGGAGCTCAATGCAGCTATCAACTCCAAGGCAAAGAAAGAATCAAAGCACGAGCTGAGCTGGGAGGCAGGGGAGCACCCGAGAGAGGAAATCTAACGCCCGAGACACCAGTAGCTAGCCATTTTCCTCCTAGGATGGGGAACAGGGATTAGACAACTTCTATCAGCCATCAGCCTCCCAATTTTGTATTCTAAAAGGCAGATCAAGCGATAGGAATAAAGAAACACAAACGAATAAAGCCCTGTGACTGTAGATGGGAGGGAGCAGGGAACGGAGCCAGGGCTCGCCAGCTGCTTCAATGGGGCGTTTGTCTCTCATTTCTATTTTTGCAGCACCTCTGCGTAACCTGGAGGAGATGAGGCTCTGCATGCTAAAGAGGGCAGCCAGCCTTCGGGGAAACGGCAGGGCTGCGAGCACGGGAGGGAAAACCCTCCCCGGATCAGACAGAGGAGGGGCGAGAAAGGAGAGAAAGTGGGAGAGGTAGGTGGAGGGGGGAGAAGGAACAAAGGCAGAGAGAGAGCACCGAAACCAGCACGGGCGCTCCCGCGCCGGCTGCGAGCTCTCCAGCTGCTAGCACCCACAGAGGCGACACGCGGAGGTAACGCTGACCTTGCAAAAGATGCTTCACCTCTGCAAGGAGCAGAATGGGGTGATTTCAACAACAGGGAATAATACTGCAGTGTTACCTTTCCAAGGCCCCTGGAAAAGAGCCAGCCAGGAGGATACACAGATGAAATGAGTTTGCTAGTTGCTGACCCCGCTGGCCCCTCAGAAAACGGGTCCAAGGCAAAGTGGCAAGGCTTGCTCCGTTCAGCTCAGCAGAGGATTCGATGCAACAGCCCCGGACAAGGCAGAGGGGGGAGTTTTGCTCAACAGCAGAAAGAAAAAAAATCTGAGGAAAGAACATCTGCCATCTCTCTCCCAAACTGCTGTGAATAAGAGCAGTTTCACATTTCTAAACGATTCTAAGAGAACCCCAAAGTATTTTCTACATTAGCTGACCAAGAACCACTTTATCCCTTTGCCACCAGGCAAGCCACCTCTCCATGGGACAGGGAGGCTATTTAAAAGCTCCCAACTGGCCTATTGAATAGGACTAGAAGTGAAAGAGGAAAGAAGTCATTTCTGTATCCAGCTGAAATGAGAGGAGGGATTTGGGGAGATGAAATGGAATCTGGCTGTGACTGTATCAAACAGCCTTTAAAATTTTCTTGCTTTTTAATTAACAACAAGCAAACCTCAATTTTCTCTCCAACGGAACACACAAACATCCCTTAAGATGTCATCACATCGGCTTGACCTGTAGAGGGGCTGCTGTGCCCTTCAGCGTGCCCAGCTGAAGGCTGGCTTTACCTCTTCCCGGGGGCTGTGGCTGCAGCACGCTGCCACGGAGGCAGGACCAGCCTGCTGAAGGGAACAGCACTCGCCTGGAGCACACGCTCCGACTTACCTGTCTCTCGCCACCAACTCCCAGAGCCTGCACAACACCACCCAAGCACAGCTAGCTACACAGTGGGTACCACGGAGGGGGATCAGAGCATCCCGGTACTGCCAACGCAGCAGCTGCAACAACGTCCATCTGGCCCTGCTGCCGTTGACCTTCCTTTCAAGCCCACCCCAAACCCAGGAGTTACCCAGCAATGTTATTTTCTGGGAGAGCTGGGTCAGGAATGGGTCATTTACTGATAATCGGTTAGGACAGAAACACAATGACCAGATGAGGGAAGCATCTGCCAGGGATATTCCCTCCCCCAGACCACCGCGCCTGGAAAAACCGAGGAGCAAGGCCCAAGGGCAGAGAGGAGAGAGGCCCCAGGGCAGAACAGCCAACGGCACAAACCACCTCCAGAACGTAACAAAACATGGAGTAATTTAAATAATTAAAAAGGATCCCAACCACAGACAGTGGAGGAAGAGAAGAAAGTGGTGTTCAGCTGAGGGATGTCCGAGCTGATTCCCCCACGCTCACCTGGAGTCTCTGCGCCCCAGACCCTCAACAGCTTGTACGGGGAAGCATACAGGATGACCGCATATCAGACCAAGTCCTTTTGACGCCAAGTCAGAATTACGGGCCGTACCCATGCTGGGATGCTCCACCTAAGAGACCTCTCCCAGCCCAGCTCCAGCACAACCTTATTGCTGCTCTCCCACGCTGCACTAGACCACTTACAAACCCAGCCAGGTCCCTAATCTCCGAGATCATTTCCAATTAGGGCTTCAGGAAACAAGATCAGACTGCCATCCTTCTCTGGTACTGCCAGCAACCAGGTCCCTCCCCAAGTGTCCCTCTAAAACCATCCACCTTCCCATAGCGCCAGTACATTTTACGAAGCAATGGGAAAAGCACTCGGGTCTGCAGGGAGCACATACATTTACCAACCTGCACCAAGAGGGACAAGGCACAACTGCAGAAGCCCTTGCAATGGGACAACTCTTTAGAGAGAGATCCTAGAGCACACAGTAGCATCTAAAGATGCTGATCTTTAAGCTTTTACAGATTTTACAGCTAGCATACTCAGAGAGCTCAAACACCAGGCTACAGGGTGTGCACGCCTGCACGTACTGAGTGGGTGCTACCTTGCGAAGGACTGCCAACGTTTGCTCCCTTGGCATTTCAGCAGAGAACATCTACAGCACGCAGACCCAGGTATATCCAGGGGAAATGGCAAGGCACCGCCAGAAGATGCACCTGCTTTTGCAGATAATTGCAGATGTGCCCTTTGTCAGCACATGTGCAGCAGGGGCCTGACCTCCACGGGTGCCAGGCATCCTCAGCCCAGCGCTGAGAAGAGTCGTGTCTCCTGTCGTTACGATCAGTCACATCAGGACTACTCTAAGCACCACCACCCATCTCCACAGAAGACGCTCCATGCAAGCAGGTCACAGCAACTCAGACAAGCCCATCTATCCTTCCCCCTTCGCTCAATCATTCATGCCAGGAGTCACAATCTTGCTTGGTTTCAGCTTCCCAGACTGTTTGCCTTCGCTCCCTCCCCAGATCGTCTCGTAGCCTTCACACCTCCCTCCTCTGCTGCTGCAATGTCTGCTCTCCTCCGCGCTTCTCGCTATCGAGAGTGGCAGTTCCCAGCGCGGGGCGGGCGAGATGCAGCCCCTGGGGAAACAGCATCGGGTAGACAGTTGTATACAGCAGAAGTGAATTTTCTGTCCTCAGTTACCTTTCATAGGCCTCCTCAAAGCAGCCCACAGGCCCCCAGGGGTTAACAGACCACAGGATGAAAGCCACTGATCTAAGAGAAAAAACACAGCCCACAGATTCCTTTGCCCTCTCACAGGCCCGAAGCATTTCATCTGCCTGCTAAAAATCACCTCGCCAGGCCCGTGCTTCCTCTTCTCGCTCTGTCCCAACCTGGACCACGTACCCCGCGGCGCGCGGTCCCATTTCCAGCACACCAAATAAAGGCTCGTGGCTGCTTCATCTTCAAAGCCTCCCTGCCTGGGCAGAACAAGCACTACTGCAGATGCAGGAGGGACTTCCCTCGAGACACGGTTGCCCGTCAAAATATAACAGAAGCCTTTTACATCCCAAAAGGTCTTTAAAACTCACTGGGCACAAAATGGTTACGCTCTGCTCCAGCCCCGGCAGCAGAGCAGCGACGACCACCCTGCCACACGCTGGCATGCCGTGCAGCAATCTCACCCCCAAGAGGCTCCGCTCTCCAAACAACCTCATTCATCCTAGGCAAAAAAGCTCATGCAAAGGTTTGGCAGTGCCGGGGCACACGTACAGGTCCCGACTACCTTCACAACACATCAGGGGGGATAAGAAGAGCCGAGAGCGGTTGCTGTTGTCATACAGAGGGAGGGCTGTAAAGCTGGCTTCCCAACAGTAAAAAATTATCCCCAAAACAAGAACGTACATCCAAACCCTGGTAACCACAATGGGGCTTAACCAGGCACGGGGACAGCGGGGGGCTGATGTGAGCCCCAGCAGGGCGTATCTTCCTTGCCAGCATCCCTGGCCCTCTGAACAAACCAACGCACGTGCTTGCTTTGCCTCTGTGCGGGCTGCGCTCGTGTGGCTGACAAATAGCCTCTCTCCATTCTTTTGGGATTACGTGTTTCAATAGCCAGCGAGAACTGGAAGCAAGCTCACCCGACCGCCAGCTGCAGGCCGTGATGCACCTTCCCCGCAGCCCCTCTGCCCCTGCAGCAGGGCTGCCGTTCCTGCTGCCGCTCACTCAGGTACCCACAAAATGCCGGAGCTTCTTCCCACACTGAGAGAGTGGGAAAAAAAACTTTTGTGTGCTCTGATCTGCAGCTCGTCGCCGGCAGCTTCCCCTTGAGGGCTTAATGTAGTTATTTCTCCCCCTGATGCCTATAATTAAATGAACATTTGCTTATGGCACTGAAGAGGCCAAGGAAAAACTGACTACAGGGAATTTTCATCCATCCTGATTTATACTCCCTCAGCTCGGGCTCGTTCACACGATGCTAACAAGGAATTTTCTAAGCATGCAGAAGGGGAAAAAAAAACCAACTTAAATAGCCCCCATGCAGACAAGCACCTGGGGAGACAACAAGAGGGAAGAGACCAATTCCTTCCCTTCTCCTCCTGCTTTTAACCACATCATTTTCCTACTTGCAAAAGCAAAGGGGCTGAGATACCCTAGAGCCTGGAGAGATGTTTCCACGCTCTGCCAGCAGCCCTGTGCTGCCCAGCAACCTGCTGGGACCCCGATGAGGTGCAGGTCCCGTTTCAGCCCATCCCGCAGGTCTGCGGAGGCTCCTGACCCTGGCATGCACGCTGTGGGAAGCACGCTTTTCCCCCAGCTTCGGGGAATCTCGCTCGGTCCCTCCAGCTCTCTTAGGTTTTAACTGTTCCTGTCCTGCAGGACTGGAGGAGCAAGGCTGGAGGGCACTGAATTATTCCAGATTGGAACAGCTGAGCAAAGCTACTAACCAAAGCTACTACTAAATTTTTGATTTATAAATTCCCAGCAGTCTGCATCTCCATTTCTGACCTCCCATCTAGGTAGGAGTCCGGGAGTCCGGCGATGCCTGGCCAGCTGAGCCCAGCCCCTCAGACCTGCCACGGCCCACCAGGATTACCCGTTTCACTAGATTAGGAACTGAGCTGTCCCTCAGAGCTGCCGCTCGCCTCCCACCCCATGCCTCTGCCTGCTAGGACAGCAGAGAGGATCACAGGGAAAGCCAAGGACCCAAATCCTCCATACCATCACCAGCTGGACAGCAACACTAAAAAGTTTCCAGCAGCCTCAGCAGAATAGGAAACACGCCCTCCCCTCGGCACAGCAGTATCAGCTGTGGTCCTTTTGGCCGCCAGATTTTAAAACCACCACGAGGTCCGTCTCCTTCCTCCGCAGAGCAAACGTAGCTTTCAAGCGATGGGGATGGGGTGGGAATATGGCAGTTCCCCCCAGGCACCTTGCCCTCCTCTGTGGAGGAGGCAGAGGTCCGGCTGAATCTGGGGACACAGGTCTCCTGCTGAGACGCAGCTAAAGGACCTTTGCCAGCCATGCCCCAGGTTTTCCCTAATGTGGACAACCTGCCTGGAGGAAGCCACAAAACTGGCTCCCTGCTCGGCTCTGGAAAGGCTTATTGCTTCCGTGCCACAGAGTATTGGCACAAAACCCCAACAGGTTTTCTGATCCATTTTGCTCTTTAAGCTCACTATTGTTTGCAAACCTAAATGGCTTTATCCCTTCTCTTTAGGGAGCCCCAGACGACAGGGGCGAGGCACTGTACATCCAGCTCACGGACAGAGCGGCTCCACAGATGACACATTCCCCCATGAACATTTTCGGGAGATTGGGGTAACGAGAGACGTGCCAGGGGGGCTGGATGTCGCCGTATCACAGCTTGGTCGTGCTGGAAGACAGCGACTGGTTGGGAAATCAGCCCTTCCCTCCCTGCCAGAATGACTCAAGACAAAGACTCCCCCACTCTTTAAATGTCCCCGTTCAAAACTCCTGTTCCACACCAACCAGATTTCTGTACAAAAGCGATGGGGGTAGGGAGGGAGAGGGCAATCTTAGCCTCACGGGTCTTTGGGGGGATCCCTTTGTTGGGAAATTTCCCCAGACTATTTAAAAATAGAAGCGGAGCCTTCATAACTATTCCGAGTATAATTATTCCTGCACTTAATTGCCTTTCCCTGGCACCCTACCTCTCCTCTAAATTTCAAGAGGAGGCTCTTGGGGGAACGCGAAGCAATTTGTGGTTGCCCCTTCCTTTGTGCCAGTTTCGCGGTAGTTAGTAAAATTACCACGACGCCAGAAGAAGCCATCAATGCAAGAGAAGGCGGTTTTGGGGCAGCCCTGCCATAACAGGGTCTACCCCGCCGAAGCAGGGCGGTGGGCAGCACGCCCCGTCCGGGCTAGCGTCCATCGCACCCTGCAGCGTGGGTGCTGGCGGTGGCGTGGGGGGTCCCCGCGGGGACCAGCGCTGCGTACCCCGGCTGCGAGGCGGGAGACCCCGGCTGAGCCCCCATCCCCGCTGGGTGAAACCCCTGTGCATCCAGCCCCCGGCGCTGGGAGCCCGGGGGTCCCCTCTCACCCCCCGGGGGTCCCGGGGCAGAGACCGGCCACTCCGGAGGGCTCTGATGCCCGGGTGGGGGGCGGTACCGAGGCAGAGCTCTGGGGCAGGGGACGGGGACCCAACATAGGTCCCGGTAGCCGGGGGTCAACGGTGCTTGTGGCGGGGGGGGGGGGGGTGGGTGATGGGGACCTGCCTCCCGCAGAGCTCCCGGTGTCCCGGACCCACGGCGGGCCGCGGTTCCCCGGGCTTGTGGGGGGCAGACCCCCGGTGCTCAGGGCGCTCCGGTGCCCGGCGAGGGGACCGACACCCGCCCGCTGCCCACCCCGGCCCCAGCCCACCGGGATGGCGGCGACCCCCGCCCCGCCAGCCTTCACTCACCGGCCGCCAGAAGCAACAGCAACGCCGGGGCCCGGTGCAACGGCTGCATGGCGGCGGCCGCTGCCCTGCCGCGCCGCCTCTTCACGGGGAGCGGGGCCGCCCCGCCGCCCGCCGGGCTCTGCCCCTCGCCGCCGCGCCCGCCCGCCGCCCGGCCCCGCACTGCATCCCGCCGCCCGGCGCCGCCTCCTCCCGCCGCCGCTGCCCGCCGCTCCGGGGGCGGGGGAAACAGCGGGGCGGGGGGGTCCTAACTGCCCGCCGGGTGCGGAGGCGGGGCGCAGCCGGTGATTTGCACCTAATTTCTGGCTGCGGAGCCGCCGCCGCCGCCCCCCGGCCCGGCGCAGGGCCCGGGCCCGCCGCCGCCCCCGGGCGCCCCGCACAACGAGTGCCGGCGGCGCGGCTGCGTGCGCCGGCGGTGGGTGATCAGCCCCCGCGGCGGGAAGGCGGGAGCCGCCGAACGCCGCCGGGGACGCCCCCCTCCGCCGGGCGAGGCGGGGGCAGGAGCAGAGCCCCGGCGGGAAGGCGGGTCCCTGTCAGCCGGAGCACGGGGGCCCTGGCAGGAGCGGTCCCCAGGCCAAGGACCCTTCACATCCCTCTTCTGGCCTTGCCTCAGTTGCCCCTGGCCCACAGAGACACTGCGCCTCCCTCACCCCTCAGCTACCGCCTCACTTCGTAACCTGGAAAAGCTTCTCCCCCGGGGCAACTTCATTTCCCCACCTCTGGAGATCATCTGGTCCAACCTCCCCGCTCAAGCAGGTTACCTACAGCCGGTTGCCCAGGACCATGACCAGATGGCTTTTGAGTGTCTCCAAGGTTGGAGACTCCACAGCCTCCCTGGGCAACCTGTGCCAGTGCTTGGTCATCCTCACAGTAAAAAAGTGTTTCCTGATGTTCAGAGGGACCCTCCTGTGTTTCAGTGTGTGCCCATTGCCTCTGGTCCTGTCACTGGGCACCACTGGAAAGAGCCTGGCTCCATCTTCTTTGCACCCTCCCTTCAGGTATTTGTACACATCGATAAGATCCCCCTCGAGCCTTCTCTTCTCCGGGCTAAAAAACAGTCCCAGCTCTCTCAGCCTTTTCTCATATGTGAGATGCTCCAGTCCCTTAATCATCTTTGTGGCCCTTCGTTGGACTTCGTTGCCTTCTTTGTGGCAAAGGCACATGGCCGGCTCATGTTCATGTCTCAGCTCAAAGGTTCATGGCTGGCTTGGTGTCCACCATGACCTCCAGGTCCTTTTCTGCTAAGCTGCTTTCCAGCTGGTTGGCCCCCAGCATATATTGGTGCATGAGATTGTTCCTCCCCAGGTGCAGCACTTTGAACGTCTTGTTGAACTTCATGAGATGCCTGTCAGCCCATTTCTCCTGCCTGGATGGCAGTTCAACCCTCTGGTTTATCAGCCATTCCTCCCAGTTTTGTGTCATCAGCAAACTAGCTGAGGGTACACTCTGCCCCATCATCCAGATCATGAATAAAGATGTTAACCAGGACTGGACCCACTATTGACCCCTGGGGTACACCGCTAGTTACTGGCCTCCAACAAGACTTTGTGCCACCACCCTCTGGGCCTGGCCATTCAGCCAGTTTTCAATCCACTGTCTGCTCATCCAGCCCATACTTCAACAGCTTGGCTATGAGGATATGGTGGGACACAGTGTCAAAGGCCTTCCTGAAGTTCAGAGAGACAATATCCACTGCCCTGCCATCACCTACCAAGACAGTCATTTCATTGTAGGAATTTATCAAGTTGGTCAAGCATGACTTCCCCTTGGTGAAGCCACGCTGACTACTCCTGATAATTTTCTTGTTTGCACGCCTGGAAATAGTTTCCAGGATTATCTGCTCCATCATCTTCCCGGGGATCGAGGTGAGGCTGACTGGCCTGTAGTTCCCTGGGTCCTCCTTCTTGAAGATAGGAGTGACATTTGCTTTCCTTCAGTCTTTGGGCACTTCTCCCAGTTGCCATGATCGATCAAAGGTTATTGAGAGTGGCCTTGCAATGATACTTGCCAGCTCCCTCAGCACTCATGGGGGCTCTCTGAAGAGCCAAAGATCTTTGAAAAGGCCAAATTCCGCTCTCTTGAAGACCAGGGTTGTGAGCTTGCTTTTGACCCTCCTTCCTCCCCTCGGGATCCTGAACTCCACCATCTGATGGTCACTGCAGCCAAGGCTGCCTTTGACCTTCACATCCCCAATGAGCCCCTCATTGTCAGTGAGTATGAGGTCCAACAGAGCATCTCTTCTTGTTGGCTCCTTTATCACTTGGAGGAGGAAGTTATTGTCAATACGCTTCAGGAACCCCCTGGGTTGCTTATGTCCTGCTGTGTTGTCCCTCCAGCAGATATCGGGGTGGAGCACATCTGGCTCCTCTTCAACCTTGAGGCTGGTGAACTTATTTTGTAGTTGTAAGTCCTTAGGGGGAGCAGGAGCCTTCCTCTTGGTGTCACAAGCTTCCATCCTTCACCTTCTCAGAGGCTTACCTTAATATTCGGGGTGGACACTGCCTGCTTCTCTGCTTCAGCCGGGGTTGGGGGCTCTTTGAGCTGTTTTGTCTGAGAGAAGATTCTGTCTCCCTTTGATCTTCTCTGCAGCAGGATGCTGCACAGCCTGCTCTCTTCCTATGTAACTCCTCCACTTGGTGGCACAGCTCCTCCAAGAGAGCATGCCTTCTGCGGGACAGAGGGACATTTCTCCTGGTGCCAGAGAGGCCCCAGGCTCTCGCTGCAGCCTGGGGCTTGGAGGAGGGCTGCATCCCTTATCTGAAGCTGGGTCTGTGTTGGAGCCTCTGCTCTAGCAGGGACCAGCTGCTCCAACACCCGCTGGGGAAACCATTCTGCGGTGTGTCACCACCAGATCTGAGACTGTCACAGTGATACTAATCCAACTGACGCCCCCTTCTTCGTGCCCTTCTGCACAAACTGCTGCGCAAACTGCTGCGTCTGTAAAAAAAAAAAAAAAAATTATAGTGCAGCAGTTCTTGGATTTGTAGCTCTTCGAGCAGTTCTCTGCTTTGGCAGATAGCACAGCAAAGAAACATGCTGAATATCATGCTGAAAATCATTATTACAGCAACAAGAAGTCCAACTGCTTCAATTACATTCAATTTCAAATTAAACACATCTTTAGTGGCCTCAGGGCACAACGTTACAGTAAATGACGCAAGCAAGGTCTTTGTCAGACAGGTGTCCAAGAAATAAGGCTCAAGAGGTCCTGTGATACCAAAGCAGCTGAGAGGGAACACCCGCCGGCTCCCTCTGCCTCAGCCCCTCTCGCTAGCCCGATGAGCTGCCACCTCGGAGGAGCCCTGCAACTCAGCAAGGCCAAGTGCAGGGTCCTGCACCTGGGTCGGGGCAATCCCCGGTATCAGGACAGGCTGGGGGATGGAGGGATGGAGAGCAGCCCTGAGGAGAAGGACTTGGGCGTGCTGGTGGATGAAAAGCGGGACATGACCCAGCAATGTGCTCTTGCAGCTCGGAAAGCCAACTGTCTCCTGGGCTGCATCCCCCGCAGCGTGGCCAGCGGGGCGAGGGAGGGGATTCTGCCCCTCTGCTCTCCTCTGGGGAGACCCCCCTGGAGCCCTGCGTCCAGCTCGGGGGTCCTCAGCACGGGAAGGATATGGAGCTGTTGGAGCGGGGCCAGAGGAGGCCACAAAAATGATCAGAGGGCTGGAATGAGGGAAGGCTGAAAGAGCTGGGGGTGTTCAGCCTGGAGAAGAGAAGGCTGCGGGGAGACCTTATTGCGGCCTTTCAACACTTTAAAGGGGGCTTATAAGAAAGATGGGGACAGACTTTTTAGCAGGGCCAATAGCGATAGGTCAAGGGGGAATGGCTTTAAACTAAAAGAGGGGAGATTCAGACCAGATAGAAGGAAAAAAATTTTCACGCTGAGGGTGGTGAAACACTGGCAGGGGTTGCCCAGAGAGGTGGTAGATGCCCCATCCTTGGAAACATCCAAGGCCAGGCTGGACGGGGCTCTGAGCAACCTGATCTGGTTGGAGATGTCCCTGCCCATTGCAGGGGGGATGGACTGGATGGGCTTCAAAGGTCCCTTCCATCCCAAAGCATTCTGTGATTCTATGAACTCCTGGTCCAGCCCCAGCCAAGCATTTGAGAGGCCTGGTCAAGCCCTGAGCATCACACGGCTGCAAACATGGTGTAGTTCCAAGCTGGAGGACCCAAAACCATATCAGTCCCTTTCCGTTAGGCATCCAGCTCATGTTTTCAAGCTTTCCTCAACAGCAGCAGCTAGAAGGCTTTTTCTTTGGTTTCAAACCAATTTTCTCCAGGAGGGCAGGAGATGCTAAAATCCAACATCGCAAGCTCTGAGTGAGGAGCCAGCCACACTGGCACGGCCTCACCAAGCGTCTTTGCGCTCACAATGTTTGCACCGGGTGCCCCGTGCTCTCCTCCTGCCACGTGGCATGTCACTGAGACAACAGGACATAGGTCTGGAGGCGATCAGGATTTTAAATTCAAATGTTCTTATCCCCCAAATAAGCGTTCATTAAAAATATTCTTGAGCTTTTTTTCCTGAATTGAATTTTTTTATGGTTGAAGAGTGAATCTTCTGAAAAAAAAAATAATGATGGTATTTTTTTCTGGCATGAACTTGCTGGTTTTCAACAACTAAAGAAAGGCGTCACGCGCCAAAGACCGCTGAACCCTTTAGTGAACCAAACGGCCAGCCGAGGGTACTCGGGGTTATCCACGCTGCCCTTCACAGCTCCTACCAGCCCGACGCTGGCACACCTCGCCCCTTTGCGCAACTGCCCGCCTCCTTCTGCCAGCTCTTCCCTTCCATCCTCTGCTCCCATGCAGCGCCTACCCCGAGCGTGGCAAGGGCAGGTAACCGGCTGGTGGTACCCGTTCCCCAACGCGGCAAGGCAAAGCCGGCAGGCTGGAACCGAAGCGCTGGCTTTTGGCTTCGTTTGGACCACGTCCCTCCGGCGCTCTGAAAGTCCTTTTTATCCCAGAATCAATGCAGCCCCCAGCCCCCGCCGAGCAGGAAATGCAGCAGGAACTCCCAAGCTGTCGCCTACCCATTAGATGAGATAAAAACACCTCAGTGCACTCAGATGCTAGTCCAGGCATGGCATTTAATGAATGCTCTTGTCATTTTTCACTTTGCTGCTGGTAATTTGGCTGTCTTAGCGTGCAGGTGGCTTACTACAAGTGGGTAACTAAAAGCCTTTCACATCTCCTGACCCTGCCACATCCAGCTCCCAAATCTTAGAAACTGAATCCAGTGTCTGAAGCAGCCTAATCACATCAAAGCAAGCGCAAAAACACCCTCGCGTGTTACACGGCCTTGGATTCAGAGGGAGGGAACCCACACGGGCATGGCAGCCTGCACGCCTTCCGTGAGGCTGGTGGTGCTCCCTGGCTTTATTTTGACATTATACATCAATCTCAGACTGAGTAACAAAGGGGGAGTATGAAAGGAGAAGACACATCTTAGGCAAGAAAATTAAATAAAATTAGTGGTAACATCCATCAGGCAGGTCAGCGCTGCCGGCGGAGCAGAAAACAGCCCGCAGAGACGGGCAACACCAGTTCTCTTCAAAACCAGCATGAACTGAAACCCAGCACAGCCCCTGTGTCTTCATTTTACGCTCCCTGGAATAGGCACATCTGGCTCAGCTTTCTGGTGAGGCATTGACAGCTTTCTAGGCAGAGGCTTGTCACTTCTCATTTGATCTCCTCCAGCCCCCCTACCTGGTGTATATTCTCCAACGATGTTCAGAGCACTGGTAAAAGGCGCTTTACAATTGCACTAAATGCTTTTTTTATAGCTGCTTCAAAGCTGTTCGGAATTTTTTCTCAGTGTTACCATTATCTCTGCTTTTCTGTTCTTCCCCCAAATTGTTCAATTTCACAGTTACGTCTGCTCGGCAGAATCAGAAAGCACATATTTTAGGCTGGCGAAACTGAAAATCCTTCTGCCGTCTCCCCCTGGAAGTTACCGTAAGAGCTTCTGCCTTCAGGAAATTCAGCCAGCTTTCTGATTTCAATTTAAGGGTCACATTTTGTTCCAAGATACTTGCAAACAAACACGACTGAGGTAGAGGAATGAGGTGATAGCTAAGGGAAAGAATTCGGTGCCTGGGACTTGTTAATTAAAAAGAAATTAACCACAAAGTCTAATCTCAACAGGAATGTAACTTATTTTGAAACTCCAGTTAAAAAAAAAAAGCAACACATTAACTTGAAATATGCTGGTGGGATGTTTTATTCTCCTAAATACAGCAGAATGGAATCAACCTACAAAGGTGGAAGTGATCTATTGCCCTTGCTCAGCAGAGCAAGAAAGTAAACAAGCAGCAAAACAAATAAGCAGTCAGATGTTAAGTTCTGGCAGTGTTAGAAAACGCGAGATGTCACGAGTGCCAGGAAAAAGGTTATTTCTTTGCATGCTGACAATTGTCCAGACAAGAGAATCTGTGCCCGCTCTTAGGTGAGAAGGAAGACACCCGCTCTCGGACTCCATCCCGTTACCTCGATTGCTGGCTTTTGGGGACAGCGACCGGGTGACGCGGCAGGCTCGTGGCACACCACGCGATTTAACCCCATCTTCTACGAGGCCGTGCAGCCCTTTGGCATCTCATCCCCCTCTAAGAAGAAAGCTTAAGAATTCCCCTGCCCAGCCCCTCCTTCCTTAGGCACAAGGAAAGATTTAACCTCTCCCTTGTTCCAGTAGATGTGAATTTACTTCAGAGCCTCCGACAAGCTTTATATAAGCTTATTTGCTGACTTAGCCTTTCTAATGCCGGGACACTGTGAAATGGTTTGACTGTACCAAGCAGGGGCGGGTACCCGCTCTATTCTTGCGTAGCCCAGGCACGCAGCCATTCTCTGGGCAAAACGCACAGCTTCTGCTCTCATCCAAAATCCTGCTGGGGAAAACGTATAATAAACACTTCAAGAGGAGTGACCTGGAGCAATTAACACCTTCCAGAATACGCTTTAATTAGAAGGGAGCAGAATCTGCTCTATTTAGAGCCCAGGAGCGGGAGCAAGATTTTCTGTATCACTTTGAGCCGTTCTTCATCTCTCTGCATCAGCTTGCTCCCCTTCGGGGAGGGCACGCTGCCCACCTGGACCCAGCGCTGTTCCCGGCCCTGCTTGTTTCCCATCCCCTGCCGTAAGGTGCAGTGCAAGAGCGAGCACAAGTTCTGCTTTACTTTTCCAGTTTTCACATGCCCCTGCTGCCTCCCACCCCCGAAGCTTTACATTTCTCTCCTCGCTAAAGCGGGGTTGATTGCTGCATTAATAGCCATGCCATTCTGCTGCAGGAGGCTCTGACAGCAAACCTCAGCAGGCTCCTAGAGGGCAGAGGAAAACAAAGCTATATTGAATTTGATTAAGGGGCCAGAATAACCTTTAACAGAGCCACCTGGGGCAAGGCAGCAGGCAGCTCTCCAGCTGAAAGCCCAAGCAGGTTTCCTCCTAGCCCAGGGGACAGGGCTCCTCACTCGAGGGCAATAGCAACCCAGTCCCACTGCTCTGTTGGAGCTAGCGTGCAGAGAGACGGTCACAGCCTTCCGCTTGCATGAGGGGTGACTGCTGAGCTCCCAGCGAGGAGGGAGAAAGGACTGCATCGCTCAGGGATTATTCACATCATTTAAGCTGGGCTTCTGTACGACACAGCTTGGAGAACCCCTTTATCTCTGCGTTGAGCTCATCAACTCAGGTCCTAAGCAGAGACCAAACACCCTTCTGGATGGGATGGAAAACCTGCAGAAACACAGAAAAGTAGATGTCATGAGGGCAGGCAAACCTCAGACCTCCTGAGGCTGTTTACTGGGGCAGAAGGATAAGCAGGCTAAAACCCAGTAGAGCCAGGAGGCTGGTGACAAGGTGCAGGAGGCTTGGTCTCAGCTCTGCCTGTTTTAGAGGTACGACCTGAGCCCAAATAAGTGACTGCCAAGCCCTTGCTACGCAGGGCTTGAGGAGCGCACATCAGGGAGCTGAGCACAGCAACAGGCAGCAGGACAGGGACCCCCCGGTACCCAAGGCGGGTGAGCAGAGCAGCTCAGGGGTGGCAGCCAGAAATCCAGGTCCTCAGAGAAGCTCATGGTGATGAAACCGGTCCAACATCAAACCAGGAAGCCAGTCCATAGGTCAGAGTCAAGGTCTGCTGATAACAGCCATCATCAGACATCACCCAGTGATCACTCAGCAGCTCCACAGCAGCAGCAGAACACAACAAAAGGGACCAAGGGGCCCCAGGATGAGCTTAAATAGAGCACCTGGGTGTGGGTGTGGGACCCAGGTGAGCCTGGTTAGGGCAGTTAAGGCCTATTAGTACCCTCAGGGCCCTGACAACATAAGTCTCCTTCCTTGCACAGTGACCTGAGAAACTGTCTAGGGGGGAGTTTCTATCCCACGCTGAACAAACTATCTTCACTGGGAAGAGCCCAGAGGTGATTCATGGCTTACACTTTTCCTTGCTAAACTGAAAAGCCTGATGCTATCTTCAGATAACCTCCTGGTTTCTTAGCAGCTGGCTGAGGTGGGAGGTGGGTGTCTCCAGAGCAGAGGGAGCCGCCTGTATCTGAAGAGGGCTGGTGTCTGTTGACTCTGAGGAGAGTCACGCACTGGCTTGTGGGGACTGCTGGCACTCATATGTACGTCTTTCCATGTAGTTTGATGGGACTGGAGATCAACGAGAGGAAATGGCCTCAAGCTGCGCCAGGGCAGGGTTAGGTTGGATATTAGGAAAAACTTCTTCACTGAAAGAGTGGTCAGGCCCTGGCACAGGCTGCCCAGGGAAGTGGTTGAGTCCCCATCCCTGGAGGGATTTAAAAGCCGGGGAGATGCAGTGCTTGAGGACATGGGTTAGTGGCGGACTTGGCGGTGGTAGGTTAACGGTTGGACCTGATGATCTTAAGGGTCTTTTCCAACCTTAACAATTCTATGATTCTATCCTCAGCATCTTTTACACAGGACAGTTACTTTCCCATCTCCCCGAGCAGCAGATAATGCAGAGAAGAAACTTGGCATCTCCCCTGGATTCCCCACCTCACCTTTAGAGGGAAGTGACTTGCAAGATGAGCAGAAAGGAGCACAACCACCTTCCAAGGAGCTTTTGCTCTAAAGACGCAGAGCTCAGCAGCCCCTTGAGACTCCTCACAGACATTTAGTTGTGGCCGAGGAGCCTGCTGGATGGCTGGAGTCGCTGGCAGACCAGTGCTCCATGATAATGGAGACATTAAATCAGTCGTGGCAGCAAGAACTGCATAATAGATGCAAAATACGGCAGAAGCCTGATCCAATTTTGGCTCTGCCTTGTTAAGTGGAGAAGTATTTTAGGAGATGGAAAAATACTAGGAAGTTCAGAGTGCATCCTCCCTGCAGCATGGCATGAGGGGTAGCTGTCTGCAGAGACTCGCCTGTATCTGTAGATACACATCTTCCGTAAACATATTCCCCTGGGTCTTCACGGCTCAGAGATCACATGCTGGAATTCAGGTATTCAGGTCAGTTGAGGTCGACGAGGACAGAGCTGTAAGCACCTGAAATGGCCCTCCTGGTTGAACTGCGGCTGCTTGGCCTCCTCTACAACAGGAAGATGACACCATCCAACACAACCGCTACAGCTTGAGCACAGCTACACTGGGAAAGCTCTCCTCAACCAGTTTCCAGACAGCTCTTTAGTAAACACACAGGAGAGGGACAGAGCCAAGGTCTGGCATGGGAGAAAGTGAAACACTGCCGCTCCAGAAATGCTAGATATACTAATTTTTCCAAGTGGCTTTGGCATTAATTTGAGGGGAAAAAAAATGTATTGCTGGAGGTAGAACTTCCCCTACTCAAGGGGCATCAGCCATTTGACAGACTCAGAAACAGCCGCGGGCACGCTGGATACAACCCAGGACTTGCAGATGTAGTGTGTTGGTTTATGATTGCCATAGAGGCAGAAGCTGTCAAGACTCCAAACGCTGTCAGTAGGTAGGGAAGAGCTTGCAGGAAGGGGAGGGGGCTTATCTCCCCCTTTTTTCCAGACCACATACCCTCACGTGTTAGCTGGTTATCTGCAGCTAGCTGCTCACGTGCCCCAAGCAGGCACATATGCATTATGTTTATGCATATATGTGTGCTCCCTGCTGGGCTGAGGTCAAGCAGCTTTTTATGAGATGCAGAGAGCCGTGCTGTTCTCTCAGGAGCCTGCACACAGCATGTCCAAATTAAACTGGATCAGGATCTGGCCCATCACGCCCTTTTCAAAGCAAGATGCTCTTCCAAGCCAGTCTCACCCAGAATTTGCCAACAACCACAATCCCAAGGGGGGCATGACCACCCCGAGGGATGCTGCCTGGCTTCACAAAGCCCCGTCTGCTTTGCAAGGAGCACCCCCACCATCATCATCCTCCGTCGGAGCCCAGGAACAGCCTGTTGTGGACAAACCTCACCTCCCCAAGACTCTTGCTTTTGCCCCAGGTTCTCAGAGGCGCTGTGCAATGTTCAGATCGCAGCAGCGAGAAGCCAAGTGCTCAAGCTTGGCTAAACTCAAGGTTGTCAGGGGAGCAACTCCTCGTTTCATGAGAGCGCGGCTTGGCTTGCCGATCTCCAGAGCCCTGCAGTAAAATCCTTGCTACGTTCGGCTGGAACATGCCCCCTGGCTAGGCAGTCCCTGTTCAAAGCATCATCTCTTTTCACTCCTGTCTGCACCCCTGTCCAAACCAGACACCTGATGCTGTCAACAGCCAAAACTTGCTCCAGGGAACCCGAAAAGCTCAGTGGCCACGAGAGGGGAACATGCCTTCAGATTGGCAGTAACACTCCACTGAGCGGCTGATGCCAACAGTAGCAAGGGCGCAGCTGCAAGAATTCATTGCTCTGCTGGATGCTGGCAACGCAGCGAGGTGGGAGGGCGTAACTGCCTCTGCGGTGAGGATTCAGGGGGAGACAGAGCGAGCAAAGTGACAGACAAGTGATTCCAACCATGGCACCTCTCTGTCGCCGCTGCTCACGCTGTGTGCCAAGCGAGGTGGGACCAGAGGCAGGCAGGAGCAAGTTGTAGGCCAAACCCGAAGGGTGACTGTCAACAGCCCTGTCCAGCAGCAGGGCAAGGAGCTGGGAAAATCAGGAGTCCCTCTCCATTCCTGTGTATTCTCTTATGGTTTACGGTGACATCCTTGGCCACATATTTAACTCTGTGTGGGTCACTACAGGCATAGCAGAGGCTTCACAAAGTTGCAAGTGTTTCGGAAGTATTTTGTATTTGTCCAGTGCAACGCAAAGCTTCTTTCTCCTCCCACACCCAACGTTCGTCCCCACAACACCCAAGCTGTTCGCTTGACAAGCTTGTTGCATCCCTCATTGCTGCTGGTTTCGCTGTCTCAGGGCCAGCACTTTCCCCAGCAAGGTACGTGGGTTCCTGCAGAACTGGGCACAGCTTGCAAGTGTTGGCAATTGCCCTCCCCAGGGATGGCCTCTGCCCGCAGCCTCGGGCATTAGGTGAAGTGCTAACAGCTCATGGCCTCTGCCCGTGGCCTCTGGCATTAGGTGAAGTGCTAACAGCTCAGCGCCCAGCCCGAGGAACCAGGCCAGGCCTCCCTAGGTGGTGGTTCCAGGCACAGAGCAGCTCTGCCCTCCCAGCACCCACCCCACCCAGGCACACATTCAGGGGGCAAAGGGTAGCTCCGGCAGGGAAGGCATGCCAGTCTCTGCGGGCTGCCTGCAGAAAGCCCTGGTAGACCAGAGACCCAGCGGGAAGGGAAAAAAACCCAGCCAAAATAGTTAAACAAATACACAGGAGGGAGCTGGCAGACAGAAAAGGCAAGACTCAGAGCCCGTTTCAGGCTGGGAGTCATGTGCTGTCCCCAGCAGGGTTGAAGCACTGCTCGCTCCCGAGTAACAACCAGGCTGAGAGGACACACAGGCACGCACATCACCATGACAAACCCCCAGTGCCGGCAGCCAGGGACGCGTCTCCTTGGCCAGCTCCGAACTGCGGCAGCCAGCTCACAAATTCTCTCGAGCACAGGCGGCAGGAGATGCCTTTCGGCCCCCTTAGTCTAGCCAGGCAAAGCACATTCGCTCCAGACTTCAGCTGCGTCTAGGAGAGGGTTTACTGCTTCTCCCAGACTGGAATCCAAGAGGCAGCCAAGCATGAGCTCAAGCCTGCCTAACCCAAGAGTGGGAAAGGAAGGGAGGTGAGGGATACGTACGGTGACAAGGCAGCCTCCGGGCGATACCAGCAGTTACAGGAGAGTCCCACGGGGATCAGTGCTCCGATAAGCAGGCAGGACAGGCAAGGAGCCACTGCAGGCAGGCCCTAGGTAGGAACCGCAGTGTTCAGGACACTGTCCTGTGGACAGCAGCGTCCTGGTGTCTGTCCACCGCAAGGATGTGCAATAGCTGCGAGACCAGCACTGGCAGATCCCACTAACTTGAAGACCAAACCCGGGATGTTTGTACCCAAACCCAACCCCACAAACTGGTCCAGCATCCAAGAGTTCCCAAGAGAGAAGGAAACACAAAAGTATTGAAAACCAAATGTATTTAAAATGCACATCATAAGAAAATTGGATGTGAAGGCTGAGCCCATCCTGTCCTGCCTGAAGACCTCCAGCTCAGGGCTCCTCCACTGCTACTCCCAAAACCAGCACCATGGGTACTTCACCCTCAACAAACGGGTGGGAGAGATGACTTTCAGTTTAGGTGCCAGCACTTTGATCCAGCCATAAATTCACATCTGCTGGCAGCTGCGCAGAGATAACACCCAGTAAGGCAGGCGAAGCCCCTTCCCTAAGGCTTCTGGACCAGCATGTACTGACGGAGCTTCCACTGCCCATACAGATCACCACTAATATTAGAAATAGTTATGTTTTATTTCACTTCTCATCTTCCCCTGCCCCCATCCCCCCTTGCAGAAACCAAGCACGAGGTCAACCCATGCGGGCACCTGGGGAAATGTCAAGTGTCAGGCGCAAAGGCCTGGAGCTGAGAGGCGGGCTGGTTCACGGGGAGTTGAAAGCAGTCTCAATTATCACCCAGCAGGCTGCAGGGTCGCCAGAGATGGGAAAAGAGAATCCCTGAGGGTGCTTGCAATCCAAGGGGCGTGGATAAGGCAGACAAATGCTTTTCGAATGCTCCCACTTGGTCTCTCCTGCAGATGAGCCCGTAACAACTAGCGACAAACAAACAGCAAACATGCCATCTATGTGGCCAGCAATTCTCTCCCTGTTGTGCTTAGCTACAAGGCAAAACAGTGAATGAAGTTGCTAAACAGACTTGGCTGGGCATTTAACTACTTAATTCTGTTCTGTTTACAAGGTCTTCAGCAGCTCAGCACTCCCTTAATCCATAAGGCACAAAGCAAGCAAGAGAACGTGCAGCTTAGTCCCTCTGGATCTCTGTAGCGTTGCTGGGAGGGCTGCAAGATGGAGGTCTCGTCTCCCAGGAGCACGTGGCGAACTCCGCTGCCAGCCTCAGAACTGCTGGACGATCAGCTTCCGCTTCACATCCCGGCTGAACCTGTTCATCTTGAACACTTCACTGTCGTAGAAGGCAGAGAGGTTGTGGATGTTGATCTGCCGAGCCTGGGAGGAGGGAGGGGAGAGGTAAATGTTTATTAAAAAAAAAAGTAAGAACCACGTGGTTTTCCATAGCAGAGGACGCATAAAATTTGACAGTCAGCAATATCTGCTCTGCTCAGCAGGAACCAGAACTGCAGCAGCAGGGGAGACGGCAGGTCAGGAAGAAGCAGCATTGGCAGAGCTGAGCTGAGCAAAGAGAGGATGCTGCCTCAGCATCTGCCTGCTCTCGGCTTGTCCTTTTACTTCCACGACAGCCAGAAGGTAACTACTCTCCAAAAGCCCCCAATACCTCACCCAGTGGGAGAGAGTTTTACAGGAGACCTCTGACTGGGGGTGGCCACACCGGCAGCACCAAGCCGTGGCTCTGGAAGAAGTTACTCTGCACATTTGAGGCAAGGAGCAGAAAAGCAGCAACGCAGGAATCAAATACGGCTTTAGTGCAAGCAAGGTCAATACTCTGCACATAGAGGCAGAGTCAGGAGCACAGCCCCTGGACCAGGATGAGGATGCACTAAGGAGGAGGGGGGAGAGCCTCAGGAGGGATTGGGAAAGTTCATACAGAGATTTTTCTGCTCATTGCTTCTTCAGACACAGGTGCCAGGGAACTCATGCTCTCATTCACCTGCAAAGCACCAGCCGTACTGCAGGATTTACCACTCCAACCCCAAAGCGTTACGGGGGTGCAGGAGAACTGAGGGGGAAGAATTTGGCACTCCCAGAGAAGAGAGCAGAGACAGATGAGACAGCCCTCATTCTGGGTTAAATTAACACCAGTTTTTTTCCTGGTACCATAACTCAGGAAGGGAAGTTACAAGTCTGAGAACACCTCTGGTTCTGAGGCTGCAGAGAGAGAGCAGGAACCAAGCCCAGAGGTAGCTTGTTCCAATAAGCCCATACCTTATCCACCAGGTCCTTCTCTGGGACTTCTATGGTGTCTTGCTGGGCCCCATAGCGGTTCCTCTGGTACATCACCTGCTCTGCAACCAGCTGCTTCAGGATGAACAGCAGCAGCTCATTGTTGTCTCGCTTGAAGGAAAGGTAGCGGGAGAACGTCTGGGAAGGAGGATGAGATAAGCCAAGAGGGTCAGGAACCGAGTGATGCACTGCGGTCTCCCGTGCCCAACACCAACCAGCCCCCTCCTCCCTCAGAGCACAAGGGGAACCAAATGACACCGCTGTCACCTGCGCCCTTAGCGTCTCTTAAGGGACTTTGGCCTTGCCAAGCTGCCGCCTGCACATGCAGTTAAAACACAGCCCTGAGACAGCCATGACACTCCTCTGCCGGCTGCTCTTACACCCATTAAAACAAATCCCTGGAGGGGCCCTGGCGCCTCTCGGGGGCTGGCAGTGCGCTGCTGTGGAGGTGTGCTGCCCGCGGGGCAAGCGGCCGTGGGAGGGCTGGCCCTGGGGAAGGCACAGAGCAGCGTCCCTTAACCCAGGCTGCCCTGCGCCTCCCCAGCAGACGCTCACGCTTGGCTGGCCGTTTGCAGCCAAGGAGAGAGGCCACGAGTCGTCCAGACTGAGGGCAGACACTTGGAGTGGATAAATGCCAGGCTGCGGCCAGCCAAGAGCTGTTCGGAGCCAGCCCCTGCCACTCAGAGAAAAGGGCAGACTGTGCACTAAACGAGTCCTGCCCTGTGGTTAACTGCCCCCTGACGAGCTCTAGAAAAAACGTGAAGAAACTAACTGCCTGCTCGGGCTCGATCACCTGGCAGCAGCAGCAGTCCTGTGCCAAAATAGCAGGGAAGGCGTCAAAAAAGAAGAGAGACGCGGCAGCGCTTTCGATGCAGAGGCTCAGGGCGTGCTTCCTTCTCAGCCCCAACAAAAACATCGCCCCACCACAGACTAACGAAGGGCAGTCAGGTAGCAGTGCCCTCAGACTCACAGTACCCCATTTACGCGGGCCCAGCGCCTGACTCCGCTGGGCAGACCCCTGCCGAGCACGGAACAGTCTCTTCCCGCAGCCAGGGCGGTGCAAGGAGGCTGCGGTTGAACCCAGAGGGTCTGGGGTGCAGCTACAGCCCTTGGCTCAGCCGGTGCCCACCTTGCGCATGCTCCGCATGACGCTGAACTTCTGCGTGTCGATGAAGCTCTCCAGCATCACCCGGATGGCCATGTTGACGTCGTCTTCCACCACATAGTCCCGCAGGTGCATGCGGGCGTGAGCCTCGGCCATCCGGATCATGGACTCAATGTGACGCACTGTGATGGGGATGCTGCCGGTTGCCTAAGGCGGGAGAGGAAGAGGCAACTCCTTACTGAAGGATAGAAGACACAGGGCAAGACAGGCGGCTTCTGGCCCAGGACCTACTTCACATGGCGGGGAGCTGCTCCTGGGCCTTCGAGGACTCTCAGGCTAAGGAGGCTCTGCCACCTGCTGGCACCTTCTGCACAGAGCGCTACAGGCTCCCCTGGTCAACATTTTAATTCAGCAGGGTGCGAGGGGATGCTATGTGGGGTCCCTCTTTGCCACGGTTTATTGCCCTTCCAGGAACAGCAATCCCACTCCCTCCAGCAACTTTTAGGAGGAGTTGAAGAAAGAAAAAGCCAATTAGAAAAGAAAAGATAGTTTTCCTAAGCTCCAAAAATCTCCCTCTGACCTCAACAAATTCACCTTCCACTTGGAGAAGATGAAATGAGCCTGAGAGGTGCCACGGACAAAAGAGAAGGGCATTTCTACACAGAGCGGCTCCCCGTGATGTACCAGGAGCACGTGGGGCTGAGCGAATGCAAACATCTCCCGTGGGCCCGCCAGACTGGGTGACAATAAGAGGACTTTGCCATGGCAGGCACCAGTACATGTGTCCAGTCCATCAGTCCACAGATCACCAACAGGCAAAACTCTGCATTTAGATGAGGAATCATCTGTTCAGCAGACACTGCAGGATCTGCCTGTCTCTCACAAAACAGCGGCACAGGCTTTTGTGACGGGAATGGCAAGAATGTGACAACATATGCTGGAGCAGTCTCGGGCTGATTTGCAGCCTAGATACATACTTCTCCCCCCCTTCCCTCAGTATTCTCACCATAGACTCTTTCCTGAGGTCACTGTACATCCGGGCCACCTTGTCCTGGTCCATCTGGTTGAGTTTGGGGTGGACCTTCTCTTTGGCATAGATGATGTATTTCCTCAGGATCTCCTGGGGAATGGGCTCAACCCCGTACGTGTTGGGAAGAATGACCTCATCAGCGTCCCCATTCACTGCCTCTTTGCTACCTGGGTGGTGCTTGACATGGCTGCCAACAACGAACCGGGCAAGCATTTCATCCTACAAGAGAGCAGTGGAATATCAGACACTGAAGATACTCACTGGACAGCAAAACTCAGCAGGCAACTGCAGCTGAGCATCCCAACAGCAGCATCACGAGCCCAGCACAAGCTCAGATTCATAGCACAGCTTGTACCTGCACTGGGTCCACTGTGTCTCTCACCACACACAGGATATCAAATCGAGAGATGATGGGCTCTGTCAGGTCTACATTCTCCGAGAAAGTCAACGATGGGTCATATCGCCCACCTGGATCACAGAGACAAACACTGAAGTCAAACACAGGCTCCAAGGCTGAAGCTTTGAAGCAAGCACAGACCTCCAGCACTTTACTGGAGACTGTATTGCTCACTTCATCTCTGCTCCAGACTGGAGGAGCCAGGCAGAGGGAAGGGAAGCTGTGCCACACTTCTCATGACCACGGACTGATGCTGGAAGCCTGGGATGGTCCCGTGGTCTCTCAACACCTACCTATGGGATTGGCAGCAGCAATAACGGTGCAGCGGGCTTGCAAGGATGTGACAATGCCTGCTTTGGAGATGGAAATGCTTTGCTGCTCCATGGCTTCGTGGATGCTGGTCCTATCTTGATCATTCATCTATGAGAAAGCAAGAATGACTTAAACTGAACCTATGTCTATACCCATTGCTCCACACACCAAGGGGAATCAGCTCCTGACGCTCCGAAAAGGTAACAAACTGCACCACGGACCAGCAAGGGCCCAAGCAAACTGCAGGAGTCTCAGTTAGCTGGGAGATGGCACCCCGAGTTATAGCATCTCCTCATCGCAGAGGTTACAGCCGGTCCCTCCACAGCTAATCCTTCCCACAGAGATGAAGCTGGGCCTCACCTTGTCAAATTCATCGATCAGGCAGACACCTCTGTCAGCCAGCACAAGGGCTCCTGCCTCCAAAGTCCACTCCTTGCTGACCGGGTGCCTCTGGACATAGGCTGTGAGGCCCACAGCAGAAGCACCCTGGCCAGTGGTGAAGATTGCTCTGCTAGACGCCTTCTCTATGTATTTAAGAAACTGTGATTTCGCAGTACCGGGGTCTCCACACAGGAGCACATTGATGTCACCACGGACTTTGTGTTTGCCACCTACAACAGTAATGGGAGAGACACGTTGGCAGCTGAGTGCACGCCTTGACAGCAACCCTGCCCTGACCACCACAAAGCTGAAGGGAAGGCAAAGAGCAGGCAGGGAAACCACTTTACAGGCAAGTTGAGGGGAAAAAAAGTCAGCTTTGGAGGTGGTCACATGCGTAAAACAGCTTTTCTAACCTTGCTGAACACATCTTTCTAAGGAGAGGATAACAAATCAGGACACCAAAAGGTCAAACCTCTGAAGGGGCATCAAACACGACCTCCTGGAGGAAGAGGGATAAAAACTTGCCCAGGTTTGCAGCAGGAGCTGTTTTCAGTCTTAGCGTTTCTACTCTCACATCAGTTTTCAGCGTGATAAAAGCAGCCACTCCCACCACAGATATCCCTCAGTCTGCTACCTCGTCTGTCACCAAGGCACACAGAGAACTCTAACCACTCTCACAGCGCAGACAAACCCAGATCCATTTGCCTTCAGCTGAGTGAAGCAGCCCCGTGACACAAGTGACACTCACCTGGGTTTTTGGGCTCTCCACCAAAGAGAGCTAAAGCCAAGCCCCTCTTGATATCTTCATGCCCGTAAATAGATGGGGCAATGCTGGCAAAAATCTGAAATGAAAACCAGAGGAGTTGTCCAGGGAATACCATTTCCCATTCTGGACAGAATTTGGCACGAACATCAGCAAGGCGCTGTATCTACTGTGCCCCTTACGATACTGCTGTCTCCAAAGAGACCTTTATTATCCAAGGTGAGGGGGCTTTTTCAAGAGAAAAAGCCAGAGCCCCCTAAAGGTGAACACAAAAACAGTGCTGCTGGGGCATGGCAGATTGTGCAGCCTGGTTCCAGAAGCTGCTGCCACTGCCTCCACACTCCCGTCGTACACAAAGCACACCGCAGTGGCGCTTATCAGCTGTTGCAAAGCTGCAGACCTTGATTTGAGACTTTCTCACTGCATATGATAGCAGTTGAATGGCCCATGCCCCACATGAACTGTCATCACGGTTAAATATTATGAATAACTGGCTTAGTTTCTCAAGGGTATTCTGAAAATACCCTGATGCTGGAGACTTGTGATGTTACAACAGTCCTGGCTCAGCTGAAGCTGCTCCACCCACTGGGAAGAGCGGTCAATATAAAACCAGCATGACCAAGGCAACAGAGTGAAGTCCCCCTCATTACAGAGCTTAAACCTGGCCCAAGTGAGGTTGAACATGCACCAATCCAGGAGCTTTGTTCTTTCAAGTACTGGATTCAGGTCTTAACGTTCAGAGAGAAGCAAAGCTAAGATCTCTACCACAGCTTAAGCTAAGTAATAACATCTCCTTAAGGGGACTGGAGGTGCAAGCATTGGCCCCTCAGAATGCTCCCCTCACTTTGCTTTCAAGATAAGGGGAGAGAAAACAATGATCAGATATAAGCAATGCCTGAGTGTCTCTCACCCGTCTTCCAGCCCTGTTGTGATGTGGGAGGCTCAGAGAAGGAAGGGGAGAAACCGAAAAATTTGACCCCCAAAAGTACAAGGAAAGTTTCTTATTTACTTCGCTCCTGTAACTCACTCTCATCAACAGCTGCCTGAGAGCTACAGAAGACCAAGACCATTCAGAGGGAACGGGGATTTTTCTAAAACTTTCTTTAACCACTGTTTAGCCAGCTGACACCTTTCATCGCTTTCTGATCCAGCTGCTTTCTGATCCAGGTGACGGCAAGCTATCAACAGGGAAAGAAGGGAAGTCTGAGGCTGACCCACCTTCTCCCCAATTTGCTCATCCTTGGACAGACCCACAATCACTTTCACATCTTCATCAGTCAGTTCTCCAATAGCCAGCTTGTTGTCCTTCTTGGCGATGTGGTTGGCCAGGATCACAGTCGCGAACACTGGGAACCCGTTGGCGGTGTTCAAGGAGCCGTCGTAGTTGTTGTGATAGATCCCTGTTAGCTCCTGGGAAGCAGGAGATGGTACGTCAGTGCCTGCACAGTATAAAACAGCCCCCTCTCCGTTTTAAGATACCAGAAGTATCTCAAAAGTAGCTGCCCAAATGCGTCCGAGGACAATCCCTCCCCACATCCCCACAGATGGTCCCGCGATGTCACTGTCAGAGTTTAAAAACGCTCCGCGCTCACCCCGTACTTGAGTTCAACAATGTACTCACGATCTCGTCCCCTGGCTTGCAGCTGTCAACCAGGTCGGCGAGGAGAATGGCATCCTTGGAGCGGGGCAGCCTGCCGGCGGCTACCTTCCCAGGGCTCTCCTGGATTTTGATGCGCTGGTAGTTCTGATAGACTGTCTGCAGCGACAAAATAAAAGTTACCCAGCAAGTCTGGCGGGCATCGGCATGGCCGATGCTTTTCAAAGGCACCTCACCAGAGAAGGGCCATTCAAAGATTTACTATACTTTGGTTAGAAAACTACGGGCATGGGAGGATGGAGGTTGTGAGGAGCAATCCCAGGGCGTGACAGGCAACAATGGGGACAGGAAAGCACTTTGCCACATCTCACCACTGTGTTTCAGCCACCACAGTGTTTGTCCACCCAAATACTGGGCCAGTTCCTGGGAGGAGGATGCTCCACTTGTGATGGTTAAAGATATCAAAGCAAAGAATGAAAATCAGAAGCTCCACATCACTGATTTTGCTACTCTCCTCTAGTTTCCTTAGCTGGCAGGTCAGGAAAGACGGACCTAACTTGGGAAGGAGGAGAGCTGGACAGTCTGTGTCTGCAATACGGATAGGTAACTGCGTACCAGAGAGATGACTCTGGCAAAAGATTCAGCCCAAACACTTACAATGAGGCAGTGAACGACTTTTGGCTGCTAAATTGGGCAGATTCAGGTCAAGAGCTCAAACAGACAAGACCTATCTTCACAGAGCCCTGGATAGAGCAGCAGAGCCCTCTCCCGGCACCAAGCCTGTTCAAAGGGTGGGAGCCAAGGCAGGGCTGGGGGGAAGAGGCACTGCAGCAGCCTGGGCAGGACGAGCAGACAGCCCCGTCCAGGCAAGCACATCTCTTACCTCTTCCATGTTGATTTCAAAGGGGCCAAGAGACTGACACTCTGGACAGGAACCGGGTTTCACCTCCTGGTTCTGGGACTGGAAAAAGGGCCCCAGGATGAAGCTGCACTTGCTGCAGTTGTACTTGACCATGCTGAGCTGAGGCAGGACCCCCGTGCAACTCGTCACCACTCCGCTGGTCCGGATCAACTGATTCAAGTGCAGTTGCCTGAGGAAAGACAGAGAGATGCTGGATGCCTGCAGGGCACAGAAGGCAAAACACCCTACAGAAATATTCTTGCTACAAGGCACAACTCCCAAAGGCCTCGTACGAAACAGTTATCAGTAGGAGTTTTCTCGCAGGGTGTGTGTTTTACCTTTGGGGACATTGGAAGTTCATCCTTAATCTGACTCTTTTTCTGTAATAAGCTCGGTCATCCTGTTGGACTTATCCTGAGCTTTAGCTCACAGACTGCTTCTCCTGAGCACCCCAAAGCCTGCTGCAGGCCCCACAGCCGCTGTGCGTAATTCTGCTGCTTACCTGAGCGACCGCAACTCTTCCACCAGAGGGAGGTGGGAGATACGGACATGGATCTCCTGGGCAATACGATCATATTTGGGGTACATGGCCAACACCACCTCCTTGGCTGCTTCATCAAAGATCTTCAGCATTTCTGCTGGGGCCTCAGGCAGAAAGTAGGCAAGGACATGTTCCTGGGCTGCCAGATCCTCGTAGTTCACCACCAGACTCTCTCTGTTCTCTTAAGAAAAAGATGGGGTCAGTTGTATTTTCAACCTGCTCGCTCCTCAAGGAGTCTGCAAAAGACAGCCAGAGCAGACAAGCCTGTATCCCGCAGGCTGCAGTTTGCAGATGTCTGCACCTTCCCTGAAAAATATTCAGAGGTCAACAATTTGAAAATGGGTGGAAAACTCTAATTTATTTCTCTGACACATTCTTCATCAGTACCAAGCTTGTGATTGTTCCTCTCCAGGTCAGCACAGATACCTCCCAGGCTCGGTGTTCCCGAGACTCAAAAGCGCCAGCCCCCCACCCAACTCTCCCACAGACCTCCAGGAAACAGAAGTTAATAGGAGAGACGACTGTGCTGAATGGCTGGCAAAAACCTTCTGCGTCTTTTGTTCCTGGAAAGGGACAAGACAAATGCCTTCTATTTCCTAGCTGTATAACACTGACCCTGATCCACTACTCAAGCTTCTGGAGCTTCTGCCTCAATATAAAGAAGAATTACGAACAACTGCAGTTACATGAGCTGTTCCTAGATGTGACAATTTCAGCTTTTAAAATTTATCAACGACAGCCTTAATGACAGCTTCTTCTGGCAGTGCCTAGTCAGAATACAAGGCTGCAACACTGACATGGTTTTCAAAGTCACAAGGTCTATTTGTGTCCCCTCGCTGGAGAATCCAGCTTCCAGTGTGAGAAAGTAACTGGCACAGACAGCAAGCAATTGTTGTCTCTTTCAGACCGCAAGCTTGCAGACCGCTGTCTGCTGCCCCACATATTCTTTTGCTAGCATTTCTACGATATGAATATTAATGAGCAGCAGACGCCAGGGGCCTTCTAATTAGTCAGCCAGAATCAAAGAATATAGTAGACATGCTTCCATTATTCATTTACCTCCATCAGCATCAGAGTTTTTTAAAGTGCTGACTCAATGTCTGGGGCAAACAGGGCAGGCAGAAAAAAGCCACCTGCGGACTGGATCCCTGCAAAGTCCCGTGACCCACGTAAAGAGGAAAGAGCCTCTAATCACCCAGCCCTACCTTTGCACATGTCGCTGATCCTCTCCTTGAAGACATTGTGCCCGTGGTCATCCACATGGGTCTTCAAGAAGTTCTTGAAGCGGTGGTAGATCTCAAGCCGAGGAGCTGCCATGGAAACCCACTCCCTCACCGAATGCCCTTTCATGTCTTCCAGATTCTCAATGCTCTCAATCATGTCTTCATCCTCCTCTTCCATGCCGTCAGCAGCTCGTTCTGCCAGCCGCCTCTTCCGTGAAGGACGGTCTTCGTCTTCATCGTCACTATCTAAGAGTTGGGAGGAAAAACTGTTGAAGAGCTGGGATTCCCATTCCCACTCTTTGGATTAGTCACAGCTGGATTGCACGGGCTGCGGAAGCAAAGAGGTCGGGGCCTGGGATACAAACCAAGAGCCATCCCAGGCCCAGCCTAAATCCAGTCGTAGCCTGGCTCCTACATCTTCCACAACGTAGCTAAAGGCTTTATGGGGGTGAATAAGAAGATTTGTATGCAACAGCACACAGCCACATCCATTAATGCACCAAGGGAGGAAGGAATGGGCTTCCAAGAACATCAAAGGCCCTCCCATCCAGCCCACAAAGTCTCTATAGGAACGCCAACACCAACAAACTCCACAGCATACGCTTGGTAGCATCCCAAACCCTTGATACAGGCCCAGGATCCTGACTTAGTTTCAGCAGCGAACACACAACCAGAAGAACGCACCGAATGAGCTCCTAGGAAGCCCAAACCAAAGGGGTCGTGCACCAGGGAGTCCAGCCAAGCCCACAGCCAGAGATTTCACTAAGAGCCCAAATACACTGGAGCTCCAGGGACCTCCCTGCTAATCCGAGGGTGAGAGTCCAGCTCCCCGACAAGGGCTGGCTCACAGTCAACCTCACGGGGATCAGCAGCCCGCTTGGTACAGCTCATCTCCACCTACCGTAAAGCAGCCCCCTCCTCATGCGGCCCATGCCCTGCTCCAGCTCGCGGTCTCGCTGCCTCATGACTCGCTCTGCGGCTTCCCGCTGGCTGGCGGTCAGCTCCTCCACGTCTTCGTCGTCCAAGGCCAGGCCCTCTGCTTCATAGACATCCAGCTCAGGGATGGGGCGGTAGTCCCTAGCACAGACACACAGAGCATCGAATCAGGCAGGCTCCAGAACGCGTTTCTCCAGCCCTCCTCCGGCTACGGCTGGGGAGGCGTCAGGACAGTTCTTCTGCAGCAGGACAGAACGCGCTGAGCAGGAAGGCACGGCACAGGGGAAGATGCCCTGCAGTACCAAGGGCTCCGGCACCATGGTTATGAATGCCAGCATTCATATTGTAAAGTTCACCAGCTTGCCGGCAGGCCTGGCTGAGTGAAAACAAGGTTAAAATTTACATCTGCGGGGGTAAGGAGCTGGGCTGGATGCACACCACGCATCCAGGGAGATCCTGGTTTACCCGCGCTGGATCATGATGGCACTTTGCTCCCAGCTTGCAATTTGCTCCGTGCTTCCAGGACTCAAAGGGCATCGTGCCCTGACCTTTCTCCGCTGCCCAGCGCCTCTTCGGACCCCTCGCCCCAGCTACCAGCACAGCAGAGGGACCCCGCACGGCTGGGAGCCCCCTCCCGTGAGCAAAACCCCAGACACAAGACCCCAGAAGCTGGCTCCCACCGGTGTCCTTACCTTTCCATCCCTTCCCCGATGAGCTCTTCTCCTTCTTCCTCCTCTTCGGGGAGCCCCTCGGTCCCCAGCAGCCCTTCGGACTCATCCTCGAAGGGAGGCAGGTCCCGGCCGGGGCTGGACGTGAAGGGATCGCCCCGGCGTGAGCTGCGGACCGGGCTGGTGGCCACCGCCTGCGACTCGGAGGAGTCCTGCGGGGACGGGAGGGAGGGGGTGAGGGCGGGGGGCCGGGGCAGCCCCCTCCCCGGCCCCGGGGGGAGCGGGGGGCCGGTGCTTCCAGGAGCCCCTGCAACGGGGGCGGCGGTCCGATGGGGGCCATCAGCGATGAGTCCGCTTTCCCGAAAGGGGGGAAAAGATTAAAATAATTAATCCTCCTTGCAAATGACCAGGGAAATGCAGGGAGCGGGTGGGAATCCACCCTCCGAGCCCAGAGCAGCCGGAGCGGAGGGGAACGACCCCGATCCCCCCCGGCTCCCTTCCCAGAGCAGGTGGGAAACTTCCCACGCCATTTCGGGTGTCCCCGGCGAGCGCACCCCCATTCCCCCCCCAAATCCCCTCTGGGCCCCGCACGATCATGACCGCGGTGCCAAGAGGCCCGCGGCGGGGAGGAACCAGGGTCTGCGGCGCGGCCCGGCCCCGGCCCCGGCCCCGGCTCCGCGCCCCGGCCCCGCGCCCCGGCCCCGGCCCCGGCTCCGCGCCCCGGCTCCGCGCCCCGGCCCCGGCCCCGGCCCCGGCCGCTCACCGCCATCGCTGCCGTTTCTTCCTGCCCAGCCGGATTCCGCGCGAAAACAGCCCCACGTGGTCAGCAAAAGCGCGCGAAAGCTCATGAATAATGAATAGCCTCGAGGGAAGGCCCCGCCCCTCTCCTGAATATGGATGAACCCGGGCACGGCCCAGGGGGCTCGGGCGCCCGGTGGGCAGCGGTGGCAAACTGCGGCAAATTTGGGCAAACGGTTGGCAATTTCCCTCTGGGCTCGAGGGGTCCCGGGAATGCGAGCGACGGGAGAGATCCCGCTGGGAATTCCCGCCTCCCTGTTCGCAGGTCTGCCTCTTCTGCAGCTAAAATCGAGTCCGGCTTGGCCAGGTTTGCCACGGGCCCGTGGGAGAGCCGCTTCGGTCGCCTTTGTTCAGGTTCACGGTAAAACTACAAGAGAATGGGGTCTTGGCTGGCTCCAATGGAGCCAGAATGGGGACCCTGGGGTCATTCCCCCAGGGAATGGGGTCCTGGTGTTTGGGAGTGTTTGGGGCTGAGTCTGAATGCTCCTCTCCCAGGCCGGGCTGGATCGATGGGCCGGGGCCAACTGTACGGGGTTCAACAGGGCTCAGGGCCGGGGCCGGCACCCGGGGCACAACAACCCCAGGCACCGCTGCAGGCGTGGGGAGGAGCGGCTGGGAGCTGCCCGGCGGGAAAGGGCCTGGGGTGGTGGGCGACAGCGGCTGAACATGAGCCAGCAGCGTGCCCAGGTGGCCAAGAGGGCCAGTGGCATCCTGGCTTGTATCAGGAATGGTGTGGCCAGCAGGAGCAGGGCAGGGATCGTCCCCCCGTGCTGGGCACTGGTGAGGCCGCCCCTCGAATCCTGTGCTCAGCGCTGGGCCCCTCACCCCCAGAAGGAGATGGAGGGGCTGGAGCGTGGGCAGAGCAGGGCAGCGAGGCTGGGGAAGGGGCTGGAGCACAAGGGTGGGGAGGGGCGGCTGGGGGAGCTGGGGGTGCTCAGCCTGGAGAAGAGGAGGCTGAGGGGAGCCCTCATCGCTCTCTGCAGCTGCCTGAAAGGAGGCTGGAGCCGGGGGGGTCGGTCTCTTCTCCCCAGGAACAAGGGATGGGACGAGAGGGAACGGCCTCAAGCTGCGCCAGGGCAGGGTTAGGTTGGGGATTGGGAAAAACTCCTTCCCCAAAGGGCTGTCAGGGCCTGGCACAGGCTGCCCAGGGCAGGGGCTGAGTCCCCATCCCTGGGGGGATTTAAAAGCCGGGGAGATGTGGTGCTTAGGGACATGGGTTAGTGGCAGACTTGGCGGTGATAGGTTAACAGCTGGACTTGATGATCTTAAAGGTCTTTTCCAACCTAAACGATTCTATGATTCCATATAATTCTATAATAACAGTAACGGGGAGCTAATTGGGGCCGTTCTGAAGGACATCTGTCTCTGCAGTTGCTCGGCGCAGCGAGCAGTGCCATTTCGCAGAGGAAATGAAGAACGCCTGTCCCATAGAAACTGGAAGAAGAATTTAGAGCAACAAAACAAGCAACGGGCTGGTGTTCGGCAAGGAGGTGAAACACTTCCATTCCAGGCTTTTGCATAATGGCAGATGGTTTGGATTTTGGAAGGGTTTCTGACCACTATTTGGTATGAGGCTGTTTCTGCTCTTGGCTGCAGTCAGACGTGGGACAGTAACGCTGAAACAGGAGACACCAGAAGCAAAAGTGACTGAAGTGGCAGCTGACAATCACAGACCTGAAATGGCTCTTCCAGGAGCCCAGCGGGATGATTCAGCCTGGTACGAATATAGCAAAGCAGGAGCATCACGATATAAATAGGAGCGTGGCTCATCCTCGTCTCTGTGACACATGACGGGGAGCTGAAACAGGCACAGGGACCCCCCAGAAATGCCCCCGCCTGTAGGCTACTGGAGACCACCATGGCTTGAAGGAAGGCAGCCCAGGGCCTGCGTAAGGCAGTGCTGTCTGACAAGGCTCCGGTGACGCACTGGGATGAACTGGTCTCACCACAGGGTGCCACTGTCTCTCCAGGCACTGGATGGCCGGATGGACAGCTTTTCTGTCTGTCCGTCCCAGCAGCCCATGGACCATGTCCTTGTTTTCACTGGTCTCTACTACAAGTGGTCCTGTGCTTGAGCTGGGGCGCTCAGTCTTTTTGAGAAGCGCTGAGGTTGGGCGGCTAAAACCATCCCTAAAATCAGGTGGCCGCCATGCATGGGACAGGGCTCCTGCTGTGCTAGAGACCAGGCGCTGGGGCGTGCGAGAGGGCTCAGAAGCAGACAGGGCCCGGGCAGCTCGCTGGGGTGAACGCAGCTCAGCACCAAACGCCTGGCTCTATCAAAACACGCCACTAGGATTTTGCAGACTGGTGGCTTACAGCACAGGAGGAGTCCTGGGGACTGAATTCCCTGTGAAAAGAAGGGCAGGGACACAGGAGTACAGCCCAGGTGCTATCCCGCGGTGCGAATTTATCTGTGATACTAGAAATCAGTAGCTTGGTAGAGCAGCTGCGAAACAAGACAGGCACATCTGTCGCTGCAGTTGCTCAGCACCTGAACAGCAAAGCAGTTTCGGATGGGAAGTAATATCCTGTCCAGCAGCCTGATCTAATAAAAGCTGAAAGAGGATTTTAGATGAAATGAAGAGTGGAATTTGGTGGCAATACGAGGGTGTAACGCTCTTCTGGAAAGCGTGACTGCACCTTCCGCCTCCGTTGCCTGCGAGTCAGGTGAGATTGCCAAAGGACAGCAGACGGCAGCAGGTACAGCACCACATGCCAGCTTTCCTTGGGGCCCTCAAGGTTATACCAGGGCTGCCAAATATCCCCTCTTGTCTTGCTCCAGCCTGGCAACACCGAGTGACACAGCAAGGACACAGGGAGTGAGCTCTGCCATCTTCATGCGCTGGGCGGAGGAGGTGACGCAGAGAGCAGCAGCTCTCGGCTGAAGCGGGAGGACGCGCGCGGTTAAGGGGATGAGGCAGTCCTTGGAGGTGGGAAGAGCAGAGTTATGTTTGCACACACCAGCTGGGCTGAAAGGCACGGCTTAATACAACGGAACCGTAAGCGCGGACTCCCCACCTCCTCTGTTTCACGTAAGCAGCGAGGGCGGCAGGATCTGAAGCGTCACGGTCCTTGCGGTGGCACCCAGCAGTCTTCTGCCTGAGAGACAGCTTTTGGATCTGGTGTCCCAAGCGCTGGGCTCTAGCCTCAGAGTGAATCAGATGGAAAGAGCGGGTGGATTGGGAAGCAAAATCTCTCCTTCTGACACAGTTATGTGGGAGGTAACATGTTCAATTAGTTAGCGCCTGAGGCTACAAGTGAGAAGACATGGATTTTACTCCTGGCTCTGTTACCAAGGCACTTTTTAGGCAAAGCACTCCACCTCTCTTTAAATAGAAGTATCCCTTCTATAAGTCAGAGCTATTGGTACCCGCCGAGCCTTTGAGCTTGGATCCATAAATAGAACATGTCAAAATATTGCAACGTATCATTAACCTGAACGACAGTGTGAGGAGAGACAAGCTACGGACCGGCTTCTCCAGATGTCATTCCAAAGGCATGACACCAGCATGAAAACCTGGTTCACCCCAGCGGAAAATCAGAGGGCTGAGGCAGGCAACACAGTCTCAGGGTACGTCCCCTCCGTGAGGCTTGCTGCAGCGAAGCTGGAAAATTAAACCTGAGAAGAGGATCAAACAGACTTAGGCTGAGAAAGATGTGTGCGTGGGGTGGGCCTGACACACTTGTGTGTGCTGTTTGCTAGAGCAGGGCATGAAACTTGATGAATATGGGGATCTTCTAAAGAGGTGTAGGCCTTGTACAGCAAATTTCAGCTTAGCAAAAGCCTTGCATTCCTATAGAAGCAATCCCTAGAGCCCCAGGTGAACCACAGGGAGAAAACCACGCCGGAGTTTATCCTCCAGCCATTGAAATGACTCAGATAAGAAGCATCCCCCTTGAAATTCTGCTCGCAGTCAGGCAGCTCCTACTGCCAAGAGTGACCTGCTGATATTTAGCCAGTTATTTCCTTTAATTTCCTTTTAAAGTCTTGGCTCATTTGTCCCAGTTATTCCCTTGTTTACTATACTAAACTTTTCTCTGTCTGGTATTTGCACCTCCAAATCCTGCTAATTATGTATTGTGTTTCCCTTTAGCTGCTGTCATCCAAGCTCTGCCAGGTTAGTTCTGTCAGCTTTAAATTTTCCTTAAAGGCCGAACTCTGTAGCTTGTTAATCATTCTCTCCTGCAGAGACTTGATTATAGGATCCAGTCCATGGAAGAAAATTATTAACTCCCCTGCCTCGCAATCGATAATTCCTCTGCAGAATTAGCCTATTTCTCCTCTCATTGGAGGGGTGCGACGATCCGGGTGCTGGATCACGGGAGCGTTCGCGGTGGGGTGCGACGCTGGGCTGTGCGGGCTGGCCTGGAGGGCAGGATCAGGCTGTAAGAGAGAGCCTGCGTGTTACAGGCAGCGTCTAATGCCCGAGGACGGGCTTCGGCTTGGGCAGCCCCGGGGTCACTGCCCTGCCCGCTCCACGCCAAGGGGTGGTGGTCGACAGCCGCTGAACATGAGCCAGCAGTGTGCCTGGGTGGCCAAAAGGGCATCCTGGCTTGTATCAGGAACGGTGTGGCCAGCAGGGCTAGGGCAGGGATCGTCCCCCCGTGCTGGGCACTGGTGAGGCCGCCCCTCGAATCCTGTGCTCAGCGCTGGGCCCCTCACCCCCAGAAGGAGCTGGAGGGGCTGGAGCGTGGGCAGAGCAGGGCAGCGAGGCTGGGGAAGGGGCTGGAGCACAAGGGTGGGGAGGGGCGGCTGGGGGAGCTGGGGGTGCTCAGCCTGGAGAAGAGGAGGCTGAGGGGAGCCCTCATCGCTCTCTGCAACTGCCTGAAAGGAGGCTGGAGCCGGGGGGGTCGGTCTCTTCTCCCCAGGAACAAGCGATGGGACGAGAGGGAACGGCCTCAAGCTGCGCCAGGGCAGGGTTAGGTTGGGGATTGGGAAAAACTCCTTCCCCAAAGGGCTGTCAGGGCCTGGCACAGGCTGCCCAGGGCAGGGGCTGAGTCCCCATCCCTGGGGGTATTTAAAAGCCGGGGAGATGTGGTGCTTGAGGACATGGGTTAGTGGTGGCCTTGGCAGCGCTGGGTTAGCGGTTGGACTCGATGATCTTCTTAAAGGTCTTTTCCAACCTAAACGGTGCCGTGGCTGTAAGATGGCGGCGGGCCCTGGTGGGCCGCTGATGCCAGGGCTCCCGCCCGGCGAGGAGGTGCGAGGGCAGGCCGGGGCCACGGGGGTTCCACGGGGAGGCGGGCGAGCCCCAGCCCGGCCCGGGGTGGACAGGGACCTCCACCCCCCGCCTGGGCGAGGGCGCGAAGAGAGCGGCCGGGGCCGCCCCGGCCCCGGGGCTCAGCACCGGGGCTCCTGGGGCGGTTTTGTTCCTCCCTCCCGTTCAGGGCGGGCGGGCAGAGGGGAACAGGGCTCCTTTAACGCGCGGCAGGCCCGCCCCCCGAGTCCCGCCTCCCGGCCCTTCCTATTGGCTCGCGCCGCTATTTGGTGTGGCCTCGTTGACAGCCCCTCTCTCCGCTTGGCCCCTGATTGGCCCGAGCGGCACCCCTCTCGGGGACCCTCTCTCAATAGCGCCGCCGGGCCCAGCCGAAAAGGCGTCGGCCCCTCGGCTCTGGCGGCGCGGCGCTTTGCTTGAGCCGCTCTTCAGCGACGCTCCCTGGCTGAGGGGAGCGGCGGGGCCGGGGCCTGGGATGGCGGGGCTGGGCCCCCGCCGGTGAGCGCCGTCGCCGGGGAGGCAGGGCCGGGCGGGCCGGGCCCGCGGCGGGTAGGAGCGGGGCCGGCGTCGGGAGGGGGGCTTACGGGGAGGGGGGCTTAGCGGAGGGGCGGCGGGGCCTGCCCCGGCCCCACGGCCTGGCTGCGGCGGGGGCCGCGGCCCTCTGAGGGGAGCGGCGGGGCGGGGGGAGGCCCCGCGGGGTCGCCGGGCTCCGGCCGCGGGTGAGGGGGGAGCCTGGAGGCGCCTTCCAGGCTCTCGCAGCCGGCGCCTCGCTACCCAGCCGCCCGCCCTTGCACCCAGGGAGTCCGGCAGGAAAAAAAGCTTCGCGCCCTTCGGCTGCGGTCGGTGTCAGCTCGGAGGTTACCGGTGGCCCGGCGGACCTCGCTGCTGGCTGGGTGTCTGCTCTGCCCTGTGCAGACGCTTCAGCCCGTCCCTGAGAGGCAGCTTTGTGCCTCCTTTTGCAGCCTGGGAGCCCTCCTGTGGCCGAGCGTCCAGGGGCGGCTTTGCCTGGCCTAAAGGGTAGAAAGTAACTCCCGATTTTCCCCAGCTCTCTGGTTCCTTTAGCAGCCCTTAAAACAGGCAGTGCTTCCTTGCCAGCACAGAATGAAGTGACCGCGTACTGTTACTTTGCTTCACTTGCCGCCCTCTTGCTTGTTTGTGCACCTGCCTTCTAGAGGAAAAAAAACCGAAACCAAAACAAAACAGCAAAAAAACTTAGGTTACTTATTTCTGAAAGACATCCCTGAACTGGGACGCTCTGTCTGGTGGGTCTGGATTACTGTCGATACTTCTGCTTTTGGTATTTTTCTTTGGTTGTTTTTAGCATTGCAGTTCCTTTCTTTTTCAGTTTAGTTCAGAACGAGGTGCGAGAATGAAACGTGGAGAAAAGAGGGGTCCTCGGTCACTGGTGGAAAATCCCTGCCTTGTGAGGTCCAGGGGTGGAATGCAAAATGCCACTGTTGTGATCAGGAGTGAGGTTTGATGAGCCATCTTAAAAAGCAAGAGAAGAAAAGAACGTGGGTTTTTATTTTTTCTTTTTTTTTCTTTTTAAGCATTTAAGTTATTGACATAACGGTTGTATTTAAGCAGGGATCTGGACAGTGTGTTTTTTTCTTGCACAAATACAGTGTTTTAAGGAGCAATCTTAACCCTAGTATGACTTGTACTAGCAAGGTTTTCTGGTGCTGTTTTCAGAAAGGAAGAAAACTTTCATTTTTTTATTAGAGCTGAAGCTCTGGTAGTGTATAATTCACCTTTACGTGGTTGGGCTTTGAGAGAACAGAGAATTGCCAGTGATTTGAGCCCCGAATTTCACTGGGCTCTGATACAGTTACGGTGCCATGAATTGAGAAAAAAACATGCCCTTGGTGAGAAGGAATCATTTTCCCTGAAGGTGCGGCTGAGCCTTCCCCTGCACTCTGCCACAGCAACCTGCGAGTCGTGGGGATGTTCTTGGTCTGGATGCAGCTTGGGAGTCCAGCGCCTGGACAGAGGAACAGACCTCAGCCAAGTCAGGCTGACTTCAGCTGTAGTGTAGCAAACCATTTTATTTTGTTTTCTGGTGTGCGGTAAATAGAGCTGCCTGCTAGAAGAAAAAGGGAGACCAGGACCGTGGCACTGGTTCCCTCTGATGTGGCTACGGGGTGATTTTACCCGCATTGCGTAGGTTGGGCTGGCTGAAGCTAATGGCCCCGTGGAGGCGGGGTGTGGTGAGCGATCTCTTGGATATGCTCAGCTGACTGGATTTACTTTGGACTAGACGGGGCAAGGGTTTGGACAGTGTGCTGTAAGGAGCAGTGTTGCTGCGGATGAGGAAGCCTAGCCGGATCCTTGCCGTCAGTTCCTGGTCCTGTTGCCGCGGAATTTTTGCTGGTGATTTCGACAGGAACGGGACAGTTTTCCACATCCTTGCTGTAGGCCTTAGCTATTAGAAAAGCATGGGGATTGTGCTGTCTGGCTGATGGCTTTGGTTGCCCTTTCTTATCATGTCGGACGTTCTGTTGCTCTGTGTATGCTCCATCTTGGGAGGAAGAAAAGGATACTAATACCAGGCTGTAGCGAGCAGCCTGGCTGAGAGGTAAGCTTGGTTCTGCTTTGCCCTTTGAAACCTCGTGACTGGAGCTCTGCTACGTGTGGCCAACTCCTCTCCTTATCAGCAGCTCACTGCTGTTGCGTGATAGTGGTGGCTTCTAGGGAAAAAGAATGGAGTCTGTTTGTTCTTCTTATAAGAAAGATGTTTTTCCCATGTAATTCTTTCACAGCTTTATACTTGAGCTCTTTTCAGTGTGACAGGCAGATCAAATTCTTTATCCCAGAAGAGATATTAGGAGGTTGTGACGGTTTGCAGTTGATGATGTTATTCTGCCTGTGCTCTGTGAGGTTTTTCTCTACTCTTTCCCAGCTTTTTTAAAAATTAGGTAGAATTTTTTCTGTATTGGCAAATGTGAACATACTTGTCCTTGCTGCTGCTGGGACGTAGCGGTGTTTCAGAGGATGAGAATGGAGCAAAATTATTAACAGAAAATCATTCTCAACGGTGTCAATTCAGAGACGTGAGAAGCTGGAGGGAAGAGAGATAAGTCTGGGATATGAAGGTTGTTTGCCCGAACCTCTACTAGAACTAGGATTTTTTGGCACAGATTTTGCCATCTCAGCACAAAGTCGATCTTTCCAGGTCTGTATGTGTTTATTTAATGTGACGTCCCTTGTGCAGCACAGCATACGGCGGTCGCAAAGGAAAAATCCCGGCTCAGCGACTATCTGTCAGTGTGGATGAATCAGAGGGGGGTTTGTTAGCTGAGGGTGTTAGCTCTTACCCTCTCCGCCTCTGAAGAGAAAGAAGAGCCTGTGGCTGACAGTCTTGAGCAGTTTGTGGGGAAGGTGCTACCGAACTCTAAAAGCTCAACAGATGACACAGGGCTGTGCTGATTCTTTCCGACTTGTGAGTCAGCCAGAACCTCGCAAGGGAAATACCTTCTGAGTCCTGTCAGGGAGGCTGGCAGCTTTTGCCATGCCAGCCAGGGCTAAAGTCAAACAGGCAGATTTTTTTTTTATATGGATCCTGGGTTGACTACATCACACAGACCGCTAGAGCACTGTCTCTGGCGATGTGCATCTTTAAGATGCCAGTTGGTAGAGATTTTTTTGTTTTGAATCTGTGTGTTGTCTGTGATGGCTTCTTTGGGGAAAGCCAGGAGAGATGGTAGGACCTCGTGTTTGCATTCAGCTTGTAGCTAGTCAAGTGCCTTAAGTGGTGAGAGTTGCTGTTTTAGGGTGGGAAGAGGAGAGGATTTGCACAAGGTGATACATTGAACAAGGAGCAGGCTTAATAAGATAAATCGGCTCAAAACTCTAGTATATATTAAATCCTGATCTAAAATACTGTGTGCCATAGTCCACTTAAGCTTCCAAGGTGATCATAGAACCAACAGAGGGATAAACTGCTGCTGCTGTTTCTGCCAAAGCCACTGGCACGGGCATGAAGCACGTGGAGTTTTATGGATGGCAGAGCAGAGTTTCCCTGTAACATCTGGAGGGACAGTTAATTTTGCAGCAGTGTAGGGCCTGGGGGATGGACAGATGGCGGAAAAGATGTGAATGTTCTCTCAGGGAAGGCAGTACAAAAAAAGTTTCATCAGGGGAATGGGAGGTTCTGTCTTGTCATCTTTCTGAGAGGCAGGAGCGGTGTAAGGTAGGGCAGGCAAAAGAACTGAGCACCGTGACTCTTCTGACCATAGCTCTCTGCCGCCCGGGAGTTTGACCTTAGGAGACCCATTAGACAGGGCTGCATCTGGTTCTGGATTTGTAAACTACCAGTGATGATGCTGATCTGTGTCCGAGAAGGGCAATGCATCGAGACTGGTGGATGTAAAGAAGCTGGAGAACTTTACCCTAACAGGGTTTTAGGTGCTGTATTTTCACAGCGATACTGTTGGGCTTAAAATCAGAATAGTTCTGGTGTCTTGCAGAGGGTCAGAAGAAAAATGCTGAATCTTGGCTTTTGCCAGTGTTGGTTTTGGAAGATAACAGAGTTTGTACAGTCCCTTTAGGTAAAAGTGTGTGAGGCTTTCCCTGCTCTCAGACTGCGGGGTTGGTAACAGCAACAGGTTGTAGGTAGGGGCCTTCACTTTTTCTTTGCAATAGCTGAAACCAAATCATTGACTGTAACTTCTTGATCTTGGGAGCTAGAATGATCATTAATGTTGTGGTACAGCAGGGTTTCTGTCCCCATCCGATGATGCCATGTATTGCTGCTCAGTCTTGATTTCTTCTATGAGTCTGCCAAAGCTCAAAACCCCACAAAATTTAATCCAGCATAGTATTACACTGTTTTGAAGGCGCTTGTTACTCTGATACAAGATAGTGTTTTTGTTCTGTCCATGCCAACGGCTGTGTGCAGAGTAAGGGCAGGTGGCATTTCATTGTGTAATACAGTCTTCAGATGATGGTAATTTGCTGTAACAAGCAGGAAGCAGTTGTGCAGGGGCCTAATGGCAGGGATGTGTTTTTTAGCTCTGACTCACAACTGATTTAACGTTGCTTTTTGTCTCTGCTGTGGTTGTCTTGCGCTGTGTTTGACCTGGACCAGAAGGAAGGCAGGATGTTCCAGTCCATGATGTCTGTGATGAGATTCTCTGTGTCTGACAACGTCACACATTCGACTGCCCTGGTGACAGCACTGGATAATGTGACAACTTTGTCCCCGACAACAACGCAGGCGGTCAATGACACCAACATCACTGTGCCGCACAAGTGCCTGTTGCTGCTCTACGAGGACATTGGGAAGTCCAGGTGAGATGGAGGAAGGGGGACCACGGTCTGACCCTGGGCCAGGGGAAAGAGCTTGCTTTCTCAGCATTGGGTTGAGAAGGGACTGGGGCTGGTGCCTTCCCTTCTAGATGCTGAAGAACAGGAAAAAAACCTGTTTTATTTACTTTTTGCAGAGTCCGCTACTGGGATCTTCTGCTCCTGGTTCCCAATGTGCTTTTCTTTATGTTTCTTCTCTGGAAGCTGCCCTCTGCCAGGGCCAAAATCCGGGTCACTTCCAGCCCAATCTTCACTACGTTCTACATACTAGTGAGTACCGCTCTGTGCTTTTGAAACGATGAGTGAGTGGTTTTTTATTACCACTCATGAACAATATCGCTGAACTAGTGGAGAGAGAGCCTAGACCAGATCTTGCAGGGATAAAATCTGGTTTTAGTTGAAGGTGTACTACAAGAAGTAGACACAGGTATTTTTTTTTTTTTCACTGTCTGAATTCTGCTTTTCACAGATTCTGGGACCATATCTGCTGGATTTGAGTGGATTTTGTTCTCCTGTGGTGATTTTTTTTTTTCTTTTCCCTTTTTCTTCTCTTGTTGCTTTGTTGTCTTGGAATCTCGTATCTTACACTTTCCTTGCTCCTTGCAGTAAGTAGCACATGACACAAAACCAGCTTTGCACTGAGGCAGTGAAGGTGTAACACTGGAGAATAATTTGTGTAAAGCTGTTGAAGAGCTTGGTCATCTGCTGTAGAAAATGGTGATGTGTCAGGGTTCTGCTTAGCCTGGGAATGTAGAAACCCAACCCTGTTAGTTTCTTTCCCATCATATCAAAGTGGCTGCTGACTTGATGATGTTCCTGATACTTCTTAAGGTGGAAACAGAATGTATAGGCAGTACAGGTACAGTTCTCGGACTTCTGAGGTCTTGTCTGTTCTCCTCTCCCCAGTTTAAAATGGCACAGGCAAGTTTTGATCACATTAAGGTAGCCTCTTTAGTAATCTCTGAACATCATACCTGTAAACTGTGCTACTGCTCATAGGGCATGGTAAATGCAGCTAAGGACCTAGCTGAATTTGTTTAAAAATACCGTTCAGAAGCTTTACCATAGGTGCTTTTTGAGATCCTGGCTTGCCTCAGCGTGTAGCATCATGTGCTTGCTCTTCCTCAGCGAGATTAGTACAGGTTGTAGAAGTAAACGCGTGTGTGAACTGGGTTAGATGGCAGGCCCCCTTCTTTGGGCTGTGTATGGGTGCTGGCATGGCAAAACCCAAGAAGCATCGAAACCAAATCGGAGCCAGTAGCCTCAGCTGAATCTTTGGTGGGAAGTCTTGTTAGCTCTTTCAGGCCTGGAGGCTTGCGCACAACTTTGGATAACCAGGTATACACACAAATGCTCCGAACTTTTAAAAATACTACCAGCTATTTCCAGTCTGGATTTAAATCTTCCTTTATGCTTCTAGTAATGCACGTGACTCAGTAAGAAGTTCATGCCAAAGGCTTTGAAAAGCAAAACTCCTGAGAAACCAAAGGGCAGAAAAAAGTGAACTGACTTTATGCTGTTTACTTTCTCAAAACGAAATGAGAAGCAGAAAGTGATGAAACGGCCTTAGAGGAAAACGCTTTCACTCGTTTGATCTTCTGGAGTGTGTTATTGGGAAATGAGGATGTAAGTGTGTTCTGTGAGGATTTCCTTTCAAATGGCTGTTTGTCACCTCTTGAAGGAAAGCTTTCTTGTGGAGTCAGAGATTAAAGCGAAGTTAATAGATTGGGACAAGTCTTTACCTACTTAGAGAGGAAGCAAAAAGGGTGTGTTTTCCTCTCCAATGAGTCGTTGTTGCTCCGGAACACTGTTGTATTCAGGGACCCTTCTTTTTTGTCAGTGTTTTGTCCCAGAGTTTTCCACCCCAGGAGGAATGTTGTATTATTCTTCTTTCATGCCATTTGCATCCCTTCTTTTTCTAATGAAGAAACACTCGGCTGTAGGTGGCTTATTGGTCATTTCCATTCTTCAGCCACCTTAGAATCAGCTTGAACTCTTTTCACTGTCTAACAGATTTAGCTGTCTCATACCTATGTTGCTAGAATTAGCCTGTGACTCGGAGAATTTTAGCTGGAAAATTCTGCTTTCTTAGAGGATAAGTCTGCACAGTGGAGGGTAGATATATCCAACTGAGCTCTTAATTGCATAGTATGGCTGTGACAGCACAGGAGTTGGTAAATTAGCCGTGCTGAGCTCCATGCTGTCATGCTTAAATGGTACATGAGCTGACTTGGGTTATCTTCTATGTTGCACTGTGCAGCAGGGTAAGATGTTTTAAAGCTGTTGGCTGCAGCTGACCTTTTTCCTCTCCATTCCTGAGCGTTGCCAGTGTTGAGTGAGAGAACTGCAGATTTTAGTTTTGTCACAGATCTAAATTGTGGTAGTTGGCATCGAGTGGCTTCTATTATCTGATGTGATTGGTTTATTCAGTCATAATAAAATCTTGTAAATAAAATCAGCACTTGATCTTGTAATTGGGAGGGATATGGTTTTTGTCTGTTTTTTCTCCTCCCCTGCCCCAGTGGACTGAAGGGTGGGAAGACTGGTTGCCTGTAAAGATACTGTTGTAAAGAGTGGATGAGACTTCTTCAGAGCTGTTTAATCTGACAGTTGAGGAAATTTGTTCCTTCCTAAATTCTAAGCCAGCACTCCTACATCTAATAGGCCTGAGGAATCTTCTTCGGCAAGTTAACTCTAATCTGCTACAAGAAAAAGGCTTGAAAGCTGACCTGGAAATGGTATTCCAAAAGAGTTTCTGGTCACTACTGCATATGTGCCTTCTGACATGAGCTCACTTTTGGTATCTTTTTGTGCAGGTATTTGTGGTGGCTTTAGTTGGTATTGCCCGTGCTGTTGTCTCCATGACTGTCAGTGCCTCTGATGCTGCCACAGTTGCTGATAAGGTAGGTACAGCACTGATTTCAGAGGCTCTGCTTTGTGCAGTTCTGATCACAGCAATCTGCTACGGCTTCCCTTTTATGTGCATACAAGAAGAATGTTGTTTTTTTGCAGTACTCATAGCTGTGTGTACTATGGAATCCTGTTCTGATAGCTGTATCTAAATGATCACAACATCCAGGGCTGTAAAACAATGGACTTCCTAAAATAGACGTGCAAATAGTGGCAGCAAAACTTCCCTGTTGCAGGGGTGGAATGACTCTGCTTTGGAAGAACTAAACATTCAGATACCTTCAGTGGATCGGCAAGACCTGGCCTTTGTTACTCTTGCAATATTTGAGTGGCTCTTTGAAAAATATTGAATTCTTTTGTATTGAAAGCAAATAAAACCAAATTCCCTTTTGAGACTGACATCTGAACGTCCTTGCAGCCGCTCTGAGCGCAGGGCGAACCCTTAGCAAACAGGAAATAGCTTTGTGCACGCTGTTCCGTTATAGTCATTTGACTTGTAGCAGAATATTACCTAAACCAAAAAGCTCCGTAACTCTTGAGGTCTCGGAGGACGAAGAGCCACCCACAGAGTACAGGTCTCCTGGCTTTATTCTCTGGGATCAGTGTGGTTCTTCTGCTTTTCCCTTTAACATTACCTGTGAAAGCATTGTAATGCTCTGCTTGTTGTGAGCGGCTGGATGCTTGTAGCATTTTCATTCACCTCTGTTGAATAGATGTAGGTCCAGGACTTGAATAATGGAGAAGTGAGAAGGTGCTTTTCTTCAGCATTGTTGGTGTTGCTGCTAAGTGCACCTTGCTGGGAAGTCATGCAGTAAGAGGGATACTCTGTCACTTTTTCCTGTAAACACATGTTCTATCCTATTATGTTTATTTTGTTTCCTCTCATATATACACACACACACAGTGTATTTTCTGAGATTAGAAGTGCCTGATCAAATGCCTCTTAAAATATTGTGTCTCTTCAAGAGGGAGTGCCATTCAGTGTTCAGAGGAAAAGGATTAATAAGCCAGAACCTGGGTTCTTGTTCTAGGTTTGGCGCTGATTTATTGCATGACTGCCTGGAAAGTTGCCTCACCTGCTGGTCTTTTTGGTCTTGTTTCACCAAATAAAACATGGGAATGAAAATGACAAGCTGGAAGTGGGAGGGCTTTAGAGTTGAATATGCTCTAGATCTAGGGACCAGTAGCTTTGGAGGAGTGCAGAATACTGAGTTTGTTCAGCCATAACTGCACTGCAGAATCTACTGCTTTAAGAACTGGCCCTGTTTAATATTATACTTCTGAGGCCTTCTCGGGCTCGTGCTCCTTGGGAGTACAGCAGAAAGAACACATGCGAGAGAAGTGACAGATCCTCAGGTGTGGTGAACCGTGGCCACTTCCTCTCTCCGTAGGCATGCTATTTGCTCGCTCCCACACAACTGCTCTGTTTCACAGGTGTGGACAGGGCTTGGAACAAACATGTAATTAGCATCCCTACAAAGCATGAGGAAGGTTTGTGGAAATGACCTGCTCCATTCAGAGGCTGCCATCCCCTGGAGCAGAGAGTGTGAGTTTTGCTTTATTAACTTACAACTGGTTCCTGGCTCTGTCTAATCATGTTTGTCTGGTTTCTGTTATCCCTCAGATCCTGTGGGAGATCACAAGGTTCTTCCTTCTGGCGATTGAACTGAGTGTGGTGATTCTAGGCCTTGCCTTTGGTACGTGTCAGGAGGTTTTTGAGTGCTTTGAATGTTTCCTATTCCCTTTCTTTCCACAGAGGCTGCATCTGTAAGTTTGTAGAGATGCTGATTCTATAAAGTGAAGGAGCTCTAGAATAAAGACAAAGGACAAATTGGGTAGTTTTAGTTAGAAGTGGCTGAAAGCCTGATTATATTTACAGATCTATGGCTTGTGCAATTTTGGGGTTTATATGTGCTTTGTTTGTCCTGCATGCATGTGGTGCAGGAGTGTACAGCTTAGGTGAAGATGACTTATGCAAAGATCAACAGTCTGATCTTCGCTTCAACCCCATTTTATTTAAGATGGTTCCTTTGAGGGTCCTTCTATCCCCTCCTTGGTTGGTCTGATTCCATCCTGGCTTCATTCAGATGCTTTAGCTGTACCTGCAATCTGTAACTCTACTTTTTTCAGTTGTACAAGTGAAACCGCTGGTTGGAGCACCTTTTCCTGTGGGTCGGAGGTGGAGGGGAGGGGTTGGTAGGCATCACTGTTGCATCTGCCAGGGTGACATCTGAGCAATACCTCTTTCATCTTTTGAGGACTCATAGAATAATTTAGGAGCTTTTGGAGATTGTTTGCTCCAGCATATTCCAGCGCAGATTTCTCTAAATTGTGCGAGCCCTTCTCCCCTGCTCTAACCCAGTCTCCCATCAACTTTTTTCCCTGAGAAGAAGCTTTACAACATCTCAGTGTACACGATACTGGAGTCATTCCTGACTTTTTTTATTTTTGTAACCCCAGTGGAATGACTTAGTTGCTGTCTCTATGTTAGTGTGGGCAGGAGGAAAGCAAATTAAAACCTGTTGTTTTTTAAGTATTATTTTGTCTGTGGAAGGCTCAACTCTCTAAACAGGGAAGCAGTTTCTAGCAGTTAAGCGAGATTTAACCTTCCCTTGTAGGCCTCTGGAACTACAAATGTTCTCCTGTATTGGTTTTGGAGAGAACTGATTTTTACCAGGGCTGGGATCACATCCTGAGTCACTTCTGTATTCCTTAATTCCAGGTCACCTGGAGAGCAAGTCGAGCGTGAAACGTGTTCTGGCAATCACTACAGTTCTGTCTCTGGCATATTCTGTCACCCAGGTGAGCACGTTGGAGCAGAAGAATTAGTCTTTGCAAAAGAGGGGCCTTTGTTTGGAGTTGGGCAGTTAGGTGTGGGCCTTCTATCTGGAAAGTGGCAGCTTTGTTCTTTGGATGAGGTTTTGGGGGAAGACTGGATGCTTCTGGCAATGTATGAGGATCCCCAGAGCATACACCAGACTGTATCTCCTTGTCCTCTTTATGGCACGAAAGGCTGAGCCAAGGTGAAGAAATGAGATGAGGTTTAAATGGATTGCCTTGTTTAGTGAATCTTGGAACAGGAGTGAGAGGTTTTTCATACTTGAGCCACAAGTTCTGAATCTAGCCTCAAGTGACATGAAAAGTAGATGGAGAGACCTGAGGTGTGCTTGCCAGATAAGGGCAGTGCAGTGGGCCTCTTGTCTCCTGACTCTCAGAGCTGAGAGCTCTTGCTTCCCTTCAAACTAGCAGCTGGCTTGCTAGCTCAGTTTATTAGCTGTGTCTCCATCTCTCTGAACAATGCAGTATGTGTCTGGGTTTATTCTCCTTGGTATGTAAGTGGTCAGCCCTGTGTCTCTATACTTGGGGCAGCGCCAGAATAACACACAGGTCTTTGTTCTGTGACCAGGCTCTTGCTCGCGGAGGCAGCGAACTGATGATTACCACATGATAAAGCTGGAGAAGCCTCATTAAATATCAAGTGTTTGAGCTATATCTGGGCTCAGTAGTGCTTACAAGCACTTTTCTCTCTCCACTGTCTGTAAGGTAGCTTCTGTTCATACCATTTTTCAGGAATTCAAGTGAACAGGACAGTGTCCTTTCCCAACTCTTGCACAAGTGTGAGCTTTCATATTCTCAATGTTTCAGCAGGAGAGGTCTACTTTAGAGATGGAAATAGACTGAGAGCTCCATTTCAAACAGACAACTGCTTGCATCCCCTACCCCTTCATGCAGTCTCTCTTCTGGAATGTCACTGATGCCGGTTTCCTTCAGATGCAGATTCCTGCCACTTTTCCCCCTCACTTCTTGTCTTCAGTTTCTTCCTCTTTTTCTGTGTGAGCTTAACTTGGTTGAAACAGAGCAATGGTTGGGTCTTAGGTGGCAGGGACAGCTGTTGTCTGAACTTCTTTAAACAGTCTTCCTTGTCCAGACACCCACTCCAGCGAGGATGCTGCCTATAACAGAATCACGTTGGTGCCACTTCTCTCCTAGGGCACCCTGGAAATCCTGTACCCTGATGCCCACCTCTCAGCAGAAGACTTCAACATCTATGGCCATGGAGGGAGACACTTTTGGCTTGCCAGCTCCTGTTTCTTCTTTCTGGTAAGTACTGGGCATGTGTTACGCACTCTGATAGCTTCTTTGTATTTTCTAAATGGGGCAAGGAGGATGATTTGTGTATAATAAGGCCCTAGTCCCCCTCCTGCCTGATACAGTGCAGCATTGGTGCTTCTCTTGTGGCAGGGAAGCTGAAGCAATAAAGATGTGGTGGGAGCAGTGTAAGCTGTGGCAGCTGAATTCCAGCTGATCTCAGGTGGTCTTCACTCCCTCGTTTCTCAGTGACCAGCCTCTTTGTGCTGGTGGGGGTGAGGTGTGGGGCCTTCACATCTGCACTGCGTTTAATATCGGGGGTCTGTGCCCCTGTCCCGAGACACCTAGGGAGTCTGACACCACGCACCATCCCTGCAAAGATTGTTGAGTTCAGTTGCCAAGCAGCCGTGGAACAGTTAGTTCTTTGTCTCAACAGGTCTATTCCTTGGTGGTGATTCTTCCAAAAACTCCTCTGAAAGACCGGATTTCTTTGCCCTGTAAGTGACTGTAGTGTGTTCCATACTATAGATGGAGACAGCGCCAGGATAAAACGTCGGTGGGAGTAAGAGGTTGCTGTATCTGGTTGCGCTGCAGATACATCCCACTGTCCTGGGGTACAGTTACAGGGCAAGGACTGATAAGTTATCCCTGGAAAAACAGTATGTTGTGCCTTTTGGAGAGCAGAATAAGAGCAATTACGTTGCTATTTCAGTAGCTAAACAATTACATTAAGAAAACAAGATTTACTGCTGAGTTAATGATACAGATGCAGCGTAAATATATAATCTTCAGAGAGCCGTAAGAAATGGCTTCTTAACAATAGGTTCCTTTGAAATGCCTGTATGATGTTGAAGTGTGCATGCTGGTCGTCCCCTGGGAAAGAAAGGCTAATTGGGAGCTGCTTAATAATTTTTATCTGGGCACTTACTTTATTAAGATGCTCCTCTGTTTTTTCTTTTTGTTGCAGAATATCTGCAGCTCTTGAATAGGGAGGGAAGCTATTACTAAGATGTTTGCGTTGGGCTGTTCTCTCTCTAAGTAGTGTTGGCATCTCTGTGTGGGTACCCTGAGGGAGTGGGTATGTGTGGCACGTGCCACAAGCCGGTGGGCCTGGGCCTGATCTGGCTGGTGGCCAGCATACCCTGCTGCTCCTGTCCGGGTCCCCCGAGCAGTTTTGTTAGTGCTGTACATCGGAAGGGCACAGATTCTGGTTCCGCTGCGGGGGTTTTGTTGGTTTTTCTCACATTGATTTATGTGACTGACACTGGTTCCAGATGCTTGCCTATAAAATCTTTGCGTGTGTTGCCATGACCACGTGTTTTCAAAACCCATCTTGTGTGTGTGTATACACATGCAGGAGGGTATGGCTTGTCCGCTATACCTCGATCAATCCTGCCAGCATGGGACAGGAAAGTACAGTCTTAATTCTTCAGTTCTTAAACAGACAAGATGGTGAGAGGCTTCTGTTGGGTTTGCCGTCTCCATCAAACAGCTTTGCACTGGGCTGGTGCTTATGAGGTTGAGCTTCATCTGTGTCCGTGTCTCTTCCACAGCCAGGAAGAGTTTTTACATTTATGCTGGGATCCTGGCACTGCTGAACCTGGTGCAGGGCCTGGGCAGTGCCCTCCTCTGCGTGGATATCATAGAAGGACTGTGGTACGTATGCTGGGGGAGGAGGCCTGCAGCCCAGTTTCTCGTGTTGCATTTGAGTGTCCTTCAACGCTGCCTCTCCCAAGAAAACAAACTTGTGCTGTGTTCCTAAGAAGGAACAAAGCTGTTGGTTCTGGTTTGTGCCAGAAGACCTCTGAGTGGTCAGGAAACTCACAGTGGGGAGGTCTGTGGGGCTGCATGCTCTGCAGTGGTCTCGAGGTGGTGGGTGAGAGTAATGGTTTGAATCCACCAATGCCTGGCCATTGGCTCGTGTTTCATAGGTAACAAGGGAGGAAATAGTCTGTTGGCTAGAAATAGCATGGAGATGATACCCTTCTTCATGTCTGGAGTCTCGTTCTGCAGGGATCAGTGTCACTTCTGTGGGTCAAGCACTGAGACTGTGCTCTTGGTCAGACCTTGGGTCTTGGTGTGGTTCCCTCCGAGTGTCTAGGAGCAGTGACACGTGTTGATGGCCACGTCTGTTACTTTGCATCGGTTTCAAGTTGTTTAGCACAAGACTTTTCTTGTCCTCTGCTTGGGCACTCCGGAGGGAAATCGGATCATTCTGGCGGGGATGTGACTGGTATTATCCGACTGTGTTGTGCTTGAGTGCTAAATTCCTTCGTGTTCCCTTTTGCCATTGACAGCTGTGTTGATGCTACCACGTTCCTTTACTTCAGCTTCTTTGCACCTCTCATCTATGTGGCATTCCTGAAAGGCTTCTTTGGGTGAGTAGCCAGGAACAGAAGTTTACAGGGTATATATTGTCGTTTAATTGTTTTGCACTCAAGTTCTCCCCGTCGGTAGAATAAAGGCAGCAACTAGAATGCCAGTTAGGGAACCAGTTTTTAATTTCTGGCCTCAAAGTTTTTCTTGTGTGACCCAGGGCTGCTCGCTTCTATCCAAGACTCCTTCGTATGCAAAGCAGAGCTGGTAGCTGTATTCCTCTCAAACATTTATGAGGATCACTTCTTCAGCGTCTGCATCCTGTTTAGTACAGGAAGTTTTTCTGCTGAAGTTGTTAACTAAATGGTTAGTGAGAGATTGAGTCCTGGAAGGTTAAATGGTCTCCTGGGTGGGTTTTGGGATAGGTTTGTAGAAAGGATGTAGGGGCTGGGTAACTGGCTGAGGACTCCTCTGCACCGGGCCCAAGAGTCACCGGTTAAAAGCACTCGGGAGTGCCATTCCTGGGTCGGGGTTGCCGCCGTGTGGCCAGTCAGAGGAGATGCAGCTTGGTAGGAAAACGCGAGTGTTTTAGTGTAGGCTTTAGCTTTTAAACAGCAGGCTTTAAAATAACTAAGAACATGAAGTACTGCTAAAATATCAAAATGTGCCTCTGCTGCCTGCTGAAATCAGAAGGGAACAGTATCTGGAGTTAGAGATGGAAACCGCTGATCCACAAGTGTTTGTATTTTGGTTTTCCTGACGCTCACAGATGGAACTTGAGGTGGACTCCTGTCCTGTTGGTGTCAGTAACCAGGCTGCCGTGGAGTCCAGTGGTGTTTGGATGCCTTTGCCCTCAGTAATTCAGAACTCCCAAAGATGAGAACACCTTTCCCACACTAGAGTTGGGATTCTGCTGTTTTTATTTCTCTTTGGTGACTTAGCCCAAAGCTACATTTAGCATTACTTTATGGCAATTACTCTGCTAGGTATATTTCAGGACCAAAAGCTAGTGTGAAGAGTTTTTAGGGTCTGAATACCCAATTTCTTAGCGCCGTTGAGTTTCAGTTAAGGATGAGTGGCTGTGATACTGCATTGCTTAAACACGTATTTTAAATCTTTCATCACTCCAGGTCTGAACCGAAGATCCTTTTCTCGTACAAATGTCAGGTGGATGAACCCGAGGATGTGGACGTGCACCTACCCCACCCTTATGCTGTTGCCAAGAAGGAAGGAATGGATTCTGGCTTCTACTCGAGCACGCAGATTGACACCACAGCCTACCTGGATGACGTGGCCTCTATGCCGTATCACGTGGGCAGCATCAACAGCATAGACAGTGACCGCTGGAAAGCCATCAATGCCTAAGGCAGGGCTACCCGCTTCACACGATGCCTCATTCTTTTCCTTCCAAACTCCCTGATACCACAGCTGTTAGGATGTCCATTGGAAATCTGTCCTCGGCTATCTGCCATGGCTTTCCTCTCTTCCTTAGGATTTCCGAAACCTATTGTGGAATGAAGTCAGCAGCCCAAATCCTGTTGGAAAGAACATTTTCTGTCGCTACCTGAGAACAATGTAGAACAGTTTTGTTCATAAACCTATAAACACTGAACCTTCCTGATCCTCCGTGTTCCAGATGTGAATATGACCCAGAAGACAGGCCTGACTGGCACCTCTTCCTTTGCAATGACTGAAAGCACTTGTCTGCCAATTAGGGGAATGGCGTTTAGGGATGAGGGTGTTGATTTGACTGCTGTGTTGTACATATATAGAAAGAGTTTGGTGGTTGAAACCAAAGATGGTCTTCCTGGGCTTTTTCAAGCAGCATGGTTGCCTGGGTCTTGTTGTAATGCAAGAGCATAGGTGGTGATAGCAGTGTTTGAAGAGGAAAGCTGGTCAGCTGGGCTCATCTCTGGTTTCAGCTAATACTGATGAAAATCGTGAGTTGCAGTTGGCAGGGGTTAAAAGGAGTGTTCTGAGTGTGTGGGTAGGAGAAGAGAGGTGTGAAGAGGAATGAACTGTTCTTTGTGCCCTGGGAGCATTCTGGGGGGCTAGTAGCCAGCAGCGTGGATGTGAACTGACTGAACAATAGGGAGACAGAAGGACAGACAGTGCTGCTGTCTGGCTGAGCTGAAGTAGCTGTGAAACAGTCTATGGAGGCTGTGCTGCTGTGCATCTGAGCTCACAGGGAAATCTAAGTAACAACACTGAATCAGGGCTGAGTTTCAAGAATAAAACCTGTGAGGTAGGTGCGTTTTCCATCTGCACCCTGCTTCGTGGCTCTGGCAGGGTCTTAGAGTGCTGTGAAGGAGGAAGCTGACTCTGCAGATGAAGGCTCCAGAGACGTTCAGGTGCTTGAGGCAGAGCAGAAGCCCATGATGAGTCTGAGCTGTCGGCATTTAGTGACTGGAAACTCTCAAACACTATAGGTGTGCTAGAATCGAGCTGGCTGGTGTTCTAAGTTGGAGGCAAGTGGGAGATGGATGTGTTTCTCTGGCAGTGTCCTTCTCTTACGTTGCAGTTAAGATCCCCAGACTTCTGCTGGTCTGAATAGGTTTTACGGCTCGATATGTTGAAAAGACTTAGGTGCATGTGGAGCGTGGTTCACTTAAAGACTATCTGGAACTTCTTATAAACCTCTTCCATGCCGGAAAAGGGACTACTGTTGTCTGAGCTGTCTGGCACGCAGTTTCAAGACATCGTGTTCCAATCCAGGGACTGCTCAGCTGAAAGCTGCATCGGGCTGGTTTCTGGGACATACTGTGCTCTCCAAGGATAAAGAGGTGTATTCCTCTGGCTTTGGGGGTGCCTTCCTACCTGAGTCCTCCAGGTAGGTGGAGATCTGCTATAAGCAATAGCAACTTCCCATTAGAGATGGTAGAAAGAGGGAATTTGAAACGTTTGGGGACTGTGCGAATCTCTAGCCCCAACTCACTGCTCTTCCTGAAGAATACTGAGGGAAGAGTTTCTGGGAAATCATCATGCAGGGTGCAGTGTGGAGGTGTTAGTTTGGATCGTGAGCAAGTAGGGGAAAACATTTACTACCAGGTGTTCCCACCGTAGGGAAAGAAAGTTTGGGTAAGAACATGAAGTTTGTATTGGTTGCCAAAACTATGCAGCCCCTTTTGCTTATCTTTTGTTGTTAATGAGCAATGCAGCCTCTCTGCTCTGCCTGTGGACTTTGCCCTGCAGGCCTCTAAGTAGCACTGGCACCTTGAAAACAAACACCCCCCCCTTATTTTTTTTATTTACTTTTGAGGAAAAAAGGCTTCTGTTTGTCTGTGTGCGAGGGCTGAGCTGTCTCACGTAGGTCAACAGCCTTTCGCATTTCCCCTCCATGCAATGACTGTGTCAGGGCTGGAGAAGCAACTGGCCAAGCCAGCGCTTGCCACGTTAGAGAAGTGTTCCCCGCTCCTCCCGTCACTTGCTGTGAATCGGCCTGAGCCACGCTTGCTTGCTTACTCTAGGAGAGATGAATGACGTGGTGCCTGAATTGCCCTGCTGCTGCTCCTAAAGCTGCTTACAACACTGATCCCGAGCTGCTGGTAGAAAGCGTGGGGAAACCTGCAGAGCTCCCCTGGAGCTGGTGGGCCTTGGACACAGCCGAGAGATATGATGGTCTTAAAGCAGTTGAGAAATAAAGGAGCAACTGCTTTTCGGTCCCAAGGAGTATTTGCTGACTCTCAACGCCCTGCCTGAGAGGACTTCTCTGGTGATGTGAAGAGCAGGTTATGAATTTGCCTTTTTATCAGCTGAATTCAGTGCTGAAGGATCACCTGTGCAGGTGGTCGACATGTCCATCCTGTCCTTCGCTGGCAGGACTCCAGTATTTCTGGAGTGTCCCACGTTCTGCTGCTGAGGAGCTTCTGCGCTAGGTCATGGACTGACCTTCCTCCTGTTGTATTTTTATGTATATATAATGCTTTGGGCCATATTCAAAATGGTCCTTGAGCAGAAGTGTGTTATGCGTGGGGGGGTAAAAAGAGAGAAAATATAGTATAAATGTATATTTTTGTTTGTAAAATAAAGAAATAAAATTAAGTTTGGCATAAATGGTCATACTTTCTTTCCCAAATGATCCATATTATGGAGAAAAAATAACTTTCAGATTTGTTTTTTAAATCCCTGAACACACATGGTAGATAATGATGGAATAACATGATGTCCTTTTGTCAGAGATGGATTTTTCCTTCTTGGAAGGCTGTTCCTAGGACAGCAGATGACTGTGCAGGGAGTGGACTCCAGGTCTAAACGATTGTCAGTGAAGCCTTTGACTCTTGGTAACTACATCTTGCTGTTCCTGGGCATGCCTTGCATCAGGGTCTTTGCTAGAGGATATCTTTTGCTGTTGCTGGGGAAAAGGCTTATGTGGAAGTTGGAATTGACTCTCGCTTATTTCTTGTTCTGGGCTTTGAAATGAACCCTGTGTGTCAGGACTGATTTTCTGGCCGCAGGGAGGATGTGCTAGCTGCTGAGTAACAGCTGGGCGTGCTGGCAGTAGTCAGCACCCATCAGGGTGTCTTGGGCGAGGGTGTACAGGCTGGGGAGGTGGGGTGAGCTTCGTCTCTACCTTGGGACTGGGTCATGCCCTTGTACAATAAAACCTTTCGGAGCTCCTTCCAGGCTCCCTGCAGAAAACTGGGGATTGCCCCAGGAGATGCTGCCGCTGGAGTTAGCTTTGATGGCATCCTCTGCTCCTGCGTAGGTGGAGAGGCGTTTAAGTTGCTGTACAGCTCCTCCACCATTATCACGGCTGCTTCCACATCGGTGTCCCGCGGGCAGTGGGTCCTGCTGGGCACCCTTAGGCTCTTGGAGATCACAGGAAGGCACGGCTGTAGGTGCGGTGTGTGGTTTGGTTTGTCTTTGCTCACTCTCCCTCCTGGATCTTTGCAGATGATGCCTGCCGCCTGGCTGGAGTTACGCCTGAAAAAGGCCTCGGGAAGGATGACGGGAATAACCAAAGTTAGGGGAAGACTTCTGGAGGAGTAATTACATGGTTGAGAACTCGCCAGCCTGGAAGAGCAACGGCGCAGGTCAGTGAAACCTTGAGAGGACAAAGGAGGCAAATAAGGAATGACTGTTCACAGGCTTTTTCAGTACAAAAACTGGGTGCCATCGAATGAAGTGAGCAGGTGGCAGATGAGAAATACACAAGCAGCTGGCGAGAGCGTTCTGGGAGGGATCATGGTTTGCCTTCAGCCAGACCTTTGCTCTTGCGCAGTGTTTCTGTACTGCAGTGCAAACAGCTGACGGTACCACGATGCAGTGCCCTCGTCTCGAGAACTCGAGCAATGCGCCAAGTCCCCCGTGTACGAGGTATTGCACAAATAACAAAAATATTCCCTGCTTCCAGGAACAAGCCATAGAAGAGGCCTGGATATCTTGGGGGGCAGAGACTCCTAGATGCTCCCTTAAAGCTGGCCAGAGTCCCACTGCTGAGTCAAAGCTGCGCTTGCCACATTAACTGCAGTGAAGGATAAGCATTGAACAGTTAAAACTGCTCCAATGTGCTACTAAGGAGTAGATAAGTAGTGTGTCGATACCAAGCCTTCGTTAACAGTCTGGTTACAAATGCACAAAGCTGACCCAGGTCATCACGTGGCCTGTATTTCTGGGAAAGCAGACGCTTTGTTTGGAAAAGAGCCTTCAAAGCTGCTGTTTCTCGGTCCGGTTGTTGTGTGTTACAGGTCTTCTTTCTCTTTCCCTTGGTTTAGGCTGTGGATTGCCCGTGCCTGGCGACGGGGACTGTATCTGCGATGGCCTGACCGACGTGGGACCCGTCATGGCAGGTAATGGCACAGCCTTGCTGGGACAGGGTGGCTGAAAGGAGCAGAGAGGTTAATCCTGCCCACAGAGCAGCTGCTGTCAAATTGACTGGGAGGCGTAGGCTGCAATTTTGGTTTTAATCACCAGAGAAATGTGAGCGGACGTGTCGGGGTGGGGAGCTCCCTCGAGTATGGAGGAACGGCGTGTGCGAAGGCGGGGTTCCTGGTGGGGTGAGGGGGATGCCCTCGCTCGGCTGCGCTGGGGGCCGCTGTGTCTCCATGCTGCCGAGGGGAAATTCCCTGGACATCGCTGGGGGCTCCTCGGCCTGGGAATCCTCCATGACGGACGTCTGGTTCCCCAGCCTTGGCGCTAGGAGATAAGCTTCGTGCCTTCCCCTCTTATTTTCTGTGTGGGAAGGGGTGGTTTGGTTTTCTTCCTTCCATGACTTTGACCCAGTAAAGACCCCCTGCGAGTGGGGCGTATGGCGGTGGGAGCCGAGGGGGTGGCTGGATCCTGCCTCCAAAGCGGAGGTGTGGAGGACGGGCACAGCCCTCAGCCTGGGAGCGCAGGAGGAACCCGAGCGAGGCCAAGGGCTGGAAGCCGAGCCCGGGGACGCTCCGGTGCCGCCATGGCTCTGTGGCAGGGCGGGGATGAAGGGGCGACCCGCCCCGGAGCGCCGCTTTCTCCGGGGCGGCTCAGGCCTCCCGCGCCCTTGGCGCCGGCGGCAGACTACAGCCCCCAGCCTGCACCGCGGCTGGCCGCCAGCACCGCGCCGCGCTATTGGCCGTCCCGGAGCCGGCCGCCAATGGGAAGCGGGTATGTTGGCAGGTGGCGGAAGGGGGAGAGACGCTCTCCTCAGCGGCAGCCCGGTGCGAGCGGGGGGCGCGGCGGGGAGAGGCGTCCCCAGCGCCCGCCCCGCCGGCATGGGGGGCAGCGAGAGCAGCCACGGCGGCAGGAAGGTCTCCTTCGGGCTGGACGAGCGGGAGCAAGTCCGGGTGCTGCAGGGCATCAGGGTGAGGCGGCCCGCGGGCGCTCCGGGGCCGGGGAGGCTGCGGGAGGGCAGGGAGCGGGGCTGAGGAGGGCCCTGCCGGGCTGGCACTGCTGGCGGGGCTCGGGCAGGGAGGGCGGGGGATGCGGTACGGGGCTGGAAGGGGGGAGTGAGGGAACCAGCAAGGAAGAGGGGAGGAAAAAAAAAACCTGGAAGGCTGAAGGAGTAGGGGGTTGGAGAGGCGTGGAGAGTGGTGGGAAAGAGGGCCGAGTGCCTGAGCGTGGCTTTTCTTGAGCGGTGACACACCAGCCCTTTATCTCCCCTTCCGAACTCTGCTCCCGCCCCTTTTTCCCTCCTCGCTGCTTAATGACCCCATCTTAGAACCATAGAATCATTAAGGTTGGAAAGGACCTCCAAGATCGAGTCCAGCCTGTTAACCTAACTGCCTGGTCCGCCTCTAAACCATGTCCCTGAGCACCACATCCACACTTTTTTTGAACACTTCCAGGGACTGTGATTGCACCACTTCCCTGGGCAGCCTGTTCCAACACCTAACCACTCTCTCCATAAAGAAATTTTTCCTAATATCTAATCCAAATCTCCCCTGGCACAGCTTGAGCCCATTTCCTCATGTCCTATCACTTGTTATTTGGGAGAAGAGACCGACAAGAGATCTTGCTCCTACCTTGTGCTTTGCAAGCAGTTTGATGCTCAAGACCCTGCCTGGCTCTGAGGGCATCCAAGAGGAGACACCTCTGCCCTTATACCAAGAGCCTTGGCAAAGCACTGCTATCTGATCATGCAGGGACATAAGAGGTTGTGGGGATTAGTGAGGATTAGGGGTGTTTCTAGGAGGGGCAGTGGGAAGCGGCTTCTTGAACTTTGATCGGCCATCTACATATACATGCTGTGAAAACAAGCCCTGGAGAGTGGCAGTGGTATCATTAAGGAACACTTTTTCCCCATTAAGATGTCTCTCCCTATTTTTCATTGGTTATTTTTTATTACAACCATCATTTTTATTGCTGTTGCTCCTTCATGCTTTTGTCTGGTTCTCCCCTAAGATTAATCTGAAATGAGCTTGCAGAGTGAGTTTTGCTGTGGTTACTTATTTTTCATCCCATTTTGACTAATCATTTGACAAAAATTAACTAAGATTGTGCCAATCTCCTTTTTAAAGTGTTTGACAGAGGTAGAGTCATTCTTGCCTGATTTCTCTTTACAGCATATAGGTGGGGGCCCCTTGAGGACTCACCCTCACCTGCCATAGATGCAATTTGTTTGATGCTTTAATTCAGTCAGCTGCTCCCTCAGCTGGATGCTGATGGAACCAATGTGCATTCATTGTTACTGGTGTGTTTATGACCTCCAGGAGCTCAAGATGAAGATGCCCTGTGTATCTTATGACAGCTGATTAGGTTAAATGAGCTGTGGTCTTTGTAGGCCTTTCTGTTTGACTTCATGAAGTAAAAGTTTCTCTTTTCCTTTTTTTTGGTTTTTTTTGGTTTGTTTGTTTTGTGAAATGAAATAATCATTCCCATTCTAACTACCAAAGAGGTTATTTGCTTTTTGCAGCTATGTATATAAAAGTAGCTCCACTGAGCCTGCTCTTAACTAAGTCTGGCTTTTTACAGATTTGTGTTTTTACAAACCGGCTCCCATAAACAGCAATTTGGCATGATAATAATGTATAACATAGATGTTAAAAACGCTGTTAAATTGGATATCAGTGGCACAGCTGAAAATCTGTCTTCTACTGTGACAAACGTAGGTGGGGAAACAGCCTCATTTCATTTTGTTCTGGAGCCAGAACAGTCAGCACAGAACCTCTGACCTTGGGACGAAGAAGGGGTCTATCTTAACGGTGCTGTGAGAAGCCCCTTGGACTGAAGTGCCAGAAAACTTCAAGTTAACTTTTCTTTCTTCTCCATGGCTTTAGACCCAAGTAAGGGAGTGAGAATGAAGTTGAGATTGCAAAACTGTTTGCAGCCTTATGTGAATGGGAGGGCTGCGCAGCTGTTCTCTGCTGTATGATTTGCAGTGCTTCTGCCACGCTGAGTTGGGTTAGCAAGCATGGGGGAAGGAGGACAGATGGACGGACTTAGAGCCTGCTTAGTTCCTTTCCTTCTGCTTCTGGTAAATATGTCCCCACTCAAGGGATTGGCTTGTTTAGCAGTGCTCTCCACCTTCCTTAGTATTTGTAGAAGATTCATTCTCATTGTCCAGTGAAGCCTTTAGGGTCAGTAGGTTGGAGGTTTTATCGCTTACTGATAGAGTATGGTTTTTTTCAAATGTAAAGTCAACATACAGATGTTGACCACCTGGATTTGAAGGAGGGTGGCATTGAAATGAGGTAACTGGCAATACTTTTGCAGCAGCATGGAAACTAACAGATGGGGAGCTTTTATCCTCAAATATATATACATTAAGAGTTGACTTGGTTAATTTCTTTCCCATGTATGTGTGTTTCAGCTCTCTGAAGACGTAGTGAACAGAATGAAAGAATCTCCTCAAAGTAAAAGGGACAACCAGAGATCACCCCGTGCATCTGATGGCACAGCTCCGCCTTCACCAGCTACAGAAGGGAAACCCAAATCTCCTACAGGTACTGTCAGTCCCTCTCAGCTCTACTGACTGTTCTGACACGCTTCTCAGCAGCGCTGCCACTGGATGTTACATAGCGTGCCTGTATCTTGTCAAGACTACCTTGTGAAAGGAGCTCTTTGATTAGCCTGTAACACTTCTATGGGTGTAGATATCAGCATCATTGAGTGCCTTGGATGTTGCAGTCCTGTCACATCCTTTATATGTTTCTGAAAGGTAGCCATGTCACCTGGCAGTTGGAGAAGTTGAAATGCTCTGGTTCTAGTTCTGTTGCTGTGTGACCTTAAGTAAGACAACTTGTTTTTCTAGATCCTTTCCTTCTCCATCCTTGCAACACCCCCCTTCCCAGATACTTTAATGAACTTGCATTGCTTTCTAAACATTTCTAGGATTTCAGATGAATGTGCAATAAGCAAGGCAGAAATTTTTTTATTTTATCTTTCATTCCTGGCAAGCTGACTTGTCTCCTTTCCATGCACAGGGAGTATTTTGTGGATGGGTGGGGGAAATACTGCTTTTTGTTCTTTGGAAATAAGCTCGTAGGGAGGGATAGGCTGACTAAGCACAGCTTGCCAAGTGGATGTGAGAACTTGGTTTCTGAATTTATCTTTCTTTACAGGTCAGAAAACTACTTGGTTTCTCTTGGTTCTCAAATATACTTGTTGATACATGTTATCAGTGTGGATTTGTTTAAGGCATCCAGACTAACATGAAGTTAGGAGCCAGGCTTTTGCTGTTAAAGATTTGTTTGCTGTTAGCCTACATCTTTCCTGAAAGTGGACTCAGCCTTATGGACAGCCTAAGCCCCATCAAATAATTTCATCTCCACTTGTGGGATCCCTTGTAATTGCCAGGAAAAACAGGACAGGAGATCAATGGGAAGACTTAATGGAACTACAGGAAGGAAATGGAAAGTAGGACTAAAACCATGCTTATGTTTCAGTATAAACCAGGGGTTTGAGGTGTTAACATCCTTACCGAGAATCTTCTGTAGCGTGCCTTGTTGAAGACGATGCTGTCAGTGTCTCTGTTTCATGAATTCAAACTCCATCCATCAAATTTAAATTTTCTTGAGACTTTTCTAGGTGTATTGGTTTTTTCTCTTGATGAGCTAACACGTATGCAATACTCTCCTCTTCTCAAATAACTTATGATGTGATGAAGGACTGTGTTTTGTATTACAGTTGTCACAGGTTTCTGTTCTTCTTTCTAGGAATCCAGCCACCAATGACAAGTGACTCTGGTCAGAAGACTTCTGCTGCAGAGCAGGAACTGTACAGGAGGTGAGGTGAAGTTCTTGAAAAAGACAATAGTTTAGCTCCTTTTGGACTAAATGTATATGTGTGTGTGTGTGTGTGTGTATATATATATATGTTTTACTTCAGTCTGAGTGCAGTGACTGTATGTTTTAATGCCTGAGAATCCCCTTTGAAGCCTTGTTCAGTTAAGGGCCATGGAACACACTTTTTTTTTTTAGGGAAGCCTGTCCGTTAGCCAAAAAGAGCAGTCAGGGGAGCTGCGGGCAATTGCAATGGTGTTCGGAGAAACAGGGAGGGCCAATGTAAAGAGCTGGTAACTACAGAAAACTTGTGTGTGATGTGCATTGCAAGACCAATAGTGCATAAGTATAGTTGCCTTTTGTGTGACAAGTCAAGGAGTCTGTGCCTGATACTTCCCTTAGGGATTTTTGGAATCTCAAATATGGTGACGGGTTTAATTCAGTTTATACCTAAAATAATCAGATCCATCTTATGTATCTGATTCCACTCCTTTTCCTAGACTGGACATAATGCCTGTCAGCCAGTATAGAGTGCTATGAATTTTTCATCCAAGGGTATTCTAAATTATTAAGATAGAAATACCGTGAAGATGGGGTAAGGGTGAGAAAATAGCAGAAGAAAAACTGTCCTCTTCTCTTTGTCAGAACCACAGCAATCTTCTAGTTCTTGGCATTGCAAGGCAGTGAGAACTTCAGTTCTGTGTAACTCAGTAGCTTTCTGTTACAAAACTGCTGGCCTGATCTTAAAGATGGTGTGTTCTTAAAGATGCTGTAAAGATCGGTCTTTTCCTGTTAACAAGGAAAAGTGGTCTCTGTGTGTGGTGGGTTTCTTTTAGTATTATTTATTATTTAGTATTCTTTATTTATTTAGTATTTTTATATTTTTTATATTACTTTATATTATTTAGTATTCTTTATTTATTCTTTTATTCTTATTTATTTATTATTTAGTATTCTTTTAGCTGTCCTTGGGAAAGGCAGAGATGCAGCCAAGGAAGTCTCGGGAAAGCTGGTTCGCTTTCTTGGGGACTGTGGAATTGAAATTGCTGGCAGTTTTCAGTGCTGAGCTGCTGAACTGCATCCCAACTACCTGATCTGGGAAAGGGGAGGTAGAGGCAGAAAGGTGAGCAGGGAAGACAGGAAAGGCAGGAGTAGCTCGTATGTGCGTGGCTCAACTGTGGAACCAGAACCAGACCTGGATGGGCTGAGATGCCCCCTGAGAAAGTTTGTGGATGACACCAAATTGAGGGGGTGGTCACTGCTCTGTGGAGGGCAACATTGCCACTCAGAGGGACCGCGGCAAGCTAGAGGCATGGGAGAAGAGAGGCTGAGGGAACTGCGTTGGCTTAGCCTGGAGAAGAGGGGGCATCTAACTGTTGTTTTCAACTTCCTAAATAGTAAAATAGAGACAGTGCCAGACTGTTCCGAGAGGTGCGCACTGAAAGGGCAAGAGGCAAAGGACACAAATCACAGCAAGGAAATTCTGCCTGGGTATTGGGGCGGGGAGGGTGGCAGAAAACCACCATCAGTGAGTGCAGTGAAGCACTGGAACAGGTTCACAGGAAGGATGTAGCATCTCCACCGTTGGAGATCATCACAGGTTGGCTGGAGAAGGCCCTGAGCGACCTGATCTAACCATGAAGTTAGTTCTCTTTTGAGCAGGAGGCTGGAACAGATGACCTTCAAAGGTCCCATCTTACCTAATTTATTCTGTTATTCACTTCATGTTAATCTCTCTTTGCTTGCATGTGGGATTTCCGAGGCTCAAATTGGACAGAATTTCCTTCATGGTAATCTAAGATTGAGCTGTCCAGTGACCTGACAAGGCCTCTTCTCTCAGTACTGTTGCTGCATGCATTTTATGTGATTTTCTTTCCCTAGTAGAGCAGAAGAGCAGCATTGTCAGGCTGACTCCTTTTATTGTTGTACATCCCTTGATCTTTTCCAAAGCAGTGTCTATTTATCTAGCTAACTACTTCCTATTCTTGCTGTTTTCAGGTGACAATTAAGTACTTCATAGAGCTAAATATAACTGAAGTATAAGCTTATATGGTGCTAAGTCTACTGTTGTTGCCAGAGCTGTACCTCACTGAAGCTGCAGGTCGTGTTTAAAGATTGTTAGACTTTTGAATTCCTGCTGATGACAGAGGGGCTGTGAGCAGACTTTGTGTCAAATAGATTACGGATTTGTTTCAGCTCTAGGCAGGGATAGTCCATGCTAAGCCATGACCTCTGTTGCCAGAAGTCTGCTCATCACCTTCTCTCTGTTTGCCTTTGGCACTCACACAGGTATGAGCGAGAACAGGCACTGGTCCAAGAGGAGTTGCTCCGGCTGGCCAAGAGAGAAAGGGAAGCAGCCAGCGAGGCCTTGAATACTGCCCTTCAGCGGGAGAGGAACAACACTAACGAAGAGAGGCAGAGAGCGGCCCAGCTGGTGAGTAACAAAAACTCCAGTATGTTTCCATACAGGACAGGCTAAAATCTCTCTGCTTGAAAGGATTCGTTAAATGTCACTTGTGTGATGAACTTAGAAACTTTAATTTGGGCTGAAGCACGCATCACCTCCCAACTCATCGCTTAAGTTTGGCTTACAGTGTAGCTGGCAAGCCGCCCTTGCAGCATGTCATGTGGTGATGCTAAGGCCAAGCTTGCAGGGAAAGGCATAAGCAATGACTGTGCTGGGGACAGCTTTACCTGTGCCAGGTCAGTGTGATGTGTGTATATGGGGTCGTTGTCTGAGCTAGACAGAACCCTTAAACTCTCAAGTGTATGAAATGAGTGTTTCAATATATACAGGATCAGATTCTGCTGACCTGATCTATCCTGAAACTTTGCTCTGTTCTTCTAGAGTATAATCGTGCAAATACCCAAATTAATAAAAAGTAATAATGAGTTTTGTTGTTTGAGTCTTTTAGGATGCTGGTAACAGAAGAACTGTTGCAAAACTGCCAAGTATTGTAACATTTTGAAGAAGGCTTAAGACTGATTTTTAGGGACCAGGAAGCATAAACTCCTTTTGTACACACCACTGACTCCCAAACCAATCTGTTCTTGCCCAGTAGGCAGCCTTATTTTTGGGGAGTTCCTGCTGCAGCCTTTACTATGAGTCAGGCACCTCGGTGTTGCCGAGAGAACCCCTTGGGCCATTGTCATACCAGTGCTGAGAAGAGCAGTGATGGAGGCAGAAGTGCGGCGAGATGAGACTGAGTAGAGCAAAAGGCTTATATCACTACAGTAGATTGGGCTTGTCATTGGTGCTTAATATTCACATGATGCTATCTTATATTGTTTTCTTTTAAATACTAGCATTACTATGGCAATGGTGTGCTGCCTGTAAACGATGCAGGGTCTGCCACTTTTTCCTGACCTGCAGTGGTGCGAGGTGTCAGGGTGGGACTCTGCTTGCCACAGTGAGCTCAAATTGCTTGCTCGTTTAGACTGCGATGTTGAAACTGTTTATTGGGAGAACTAGACTCATAGTAATTCTCCTTGCCTGGTACATACTGAAAGGATGGTTTAGGGAGAGGACAGATTTGAGTAATGATGGTCTTTATTGTGTTTCTTCCATCCTACTGATCTGTTGCATGCACTTGATTTAACTGGAGAACCTTTCCATGAGCATGTGTTTTCTATATGTTGAATGCTAATAGGCATGGCTTACCCAGGCACATGACTTGGCTGTGAAGCGTTTTGAGGTTATAAGATGAAGGTATTTTAGGGGGCTGAATAAATGAAATTTATGTAAGAATGGCCATAGTGGTTCAGCCAGAAGGTCCTTCTAGCGGTAGCCCATCTCTGATGGGGATCCATAGCAGCTGCTTACGGAGAGCATGAGAACAGAGCAGGCGTGTAGCAGTATTTCCCACCTCAACGCCTGCCATTCTGGGGCTTAGGGGCTTCTTCGACAAGAGGTATTTTCACCTTGGTGGTTAACAGCCCTTGATGACATTGTCTTCCATGAAATTGTCCGTTTGTGTTTTTAGACCCATTTGTGCTTCTTGATTCCATGGTATCATTTGCATGTGGTTGGACTGGTAGGTCTCTGAGATTGCTCTCCTGGATATCGCTTGTGTCGCAGGAAATTTCCCCTTGGCAGATTGTACCCTAACGCTGGGAAGTTGCATGATTGCTGAGCTTTAGAGTAGTGATGTCTGAGGCAGGCGACTGCCGTTCCTCTGCCTAGGGCATCTGGGTCAGCAGATGCAGTATTAACTCTCTTTCCACTAGAAAGAGAATATTCTCTTTATGAATGCAATTAACGGACTTCTGCAAAGAGGGTGGGGAAGACGCTAGTGGATTTATTGTCCAATCTAAAGATGTGGTCCGCCTCAGAACTAGAGCCCTGCCCTCCTGCAGTGAGGTGCAGAGTAATCCTGGAGAAATATGACTAGCGAGTCAGGCAATATTTGTGAAGTGTAAAGAGGGCACCTCTAAAATGAGTTGGGACCTGACCTCTAACATACAAAACCTGTTCTATTATCTGAATTAGCTTTTAATCCTGCAGTGTCACACACTCAGATATTGCATACTTGATGCTCTGCAAAAATCTGATCCGGCTCTCCTTGTGTAACCCATAAAAGAATAAATAGTGACCATGGAGTGTTAGCCCAGAATGTGGTGCAAGAAAGAGAAGCTGTTAAATTTCATTGCTCTTTAACTATCTCTTGATCAGTCATAAATTTAAGATCCTTAAAAATGGAATAGTCTAGCCTGTCCTTGCAAAGATGAGGTCAAAGCTATTGTCTATTGGCTTCTAGGTGTCTTCCTAAACAGGAACTGGTTTTGCCAGCCTTTTAAATTACTGGGAACCTTATCAGACTTGCTTTATCTCAGCTACAGGTTCCTTTTGGGCATGGTTACCTTATTGTATTGTCTCAATCCTACTCAAATCATATCTGTCCTTTGTCTTCCAGTATTGTTTTCTTCCTTTATTTGGAATAGGGCTTGAACGTTTCTTGCTCACTCTTCTGCTTTTTCGCCCTAGCATATGAGGCAAATAATGGGTGTGAGCTGCTCTTTCATCTCCTCTGTGTCAGTCTTCTCTTTCAGGTGGAGGATAGTAGTGGAACTCTAGGTACCTAGTGGTAGTCCAGGTGCAGATGGCACGGGAAATTATCTGCTTAAACCTGTAAGGGAACAACTTTCAGGGTGGTGGTGGTTGTTACGATCTACTAGGGAAGCCAGAGAAAAATGGGGCAACTCCTATGAAAGAAATAAAAAATGAATAATTTGCTTCTAGCAGCACTTAATTTAGTAAAAAGTGAAAATCATGCCACATATAATTAGGAAGGTTTGTGTGTGGGTGTTTTTTTAATATTTGCAGTAAGATCTTGAGCTCCCTGTGCCCTTAACATATCAATAGTTTGGGGATTAGTAGCCTTCTCTTGTACAGTTGTCTCCAGTAGTGCTGCAATATTCTCCTTTAACCTTACCACTTGTAGACCATAAATCCAAATGAGATAGCTGTATTTTGAAACTACTTAATTTTGATTGTGCTGAACATCGCTTGTCATTTAATCTGTTCTTTATGATTTTCATTCACTGACTTTTATTATTGGCAGTATTGCTATGAAGCACTTCTTCAGTCTTATTATATAATGCACATTCCTGAAGAGAGCGTGGACTGCAGCTAACCTTTGATAAGGAACTTGCTCTCAGCTTCTGGGGCCAGTTACTTCAGCATTTATGGGGTAGGGTGCAGATTAAAACTTATTGGTGTTTTTTTGTGGGGTTTTTGTTGCTTTTTTTAATTCTTGAAGTGGTGCACTGGTTACAAGAGGGATTTAGAGTTAAGTACCTGGTTCCTGTTCTACATTTTTGTCTTGATCTTTTTTTTTTATGACTTTGAACAAGGCACTTGGCTTCTAGATACCTTAGGTTTTGAGTAAAACTCCTTGAAGTTTTAGTTCAAGAAGCAAAACAGCTCTGTAAGTAGAAACACCACAGCATTCACTTCCCTCTTTGAGTGAATATGGCTTTTGATTAACCATGTGGGACTGGCTCAAATGGAAGCAGTCTGCTAAGCTGCTGCAGAAGAACTCTCACCAATTTGTATTAGAGATAAAATGTTTTGTTTGTTTGTACAGCACTGCAGGATCATGGTGCTGACTGGACTCTCTGAATAATTTAATGCTGTGGGTACTTACAATACAACAAGGATTATATGTGCAGTACTTCACAGCAGGGCCTGGGGTGTTTAAGTAATGCTTGTAGCATGCCTTAAGTCTCATGTGAAATATCCAAGAATTAATACAGCTATCTTTAAATCCTTTTTTATTTCTAGCATGAGGAACTTCCAAAGTTGTCATACTGAAGTTATTTAATTGCTTCACTGTGTTGTGAATAGTCTCACCTTTCCCCTATATCAGCAGTCTTTGCCTTTTCACTTCCAATTAATCAAAACCTCCTCTCTCAACTTCTCAGTTCCTCTGGCTTGCTTTCTTTCTCCTTCTTACCAGCAAAAGAAACTTTGCAAGCAAAGCTGCTCTTTTTTTTCTCCTTTCTGCTTTTGTAATCTCCTAAGGCTGTGCAGCATGTGCAGCCTATGCATCATGAGCCTCTTGGAGCCAGTGACTCCTTGCCTGATGGTTTTTGCTGAAACCTTTGAAACAAATCAATGTGGAATGGGGATGGAGAAAAGCAGAAGGGGGGGGGAATAAACGCGATTAAGCGAAGACATCTCATTACTACTCTAGAAAGGGGGGATTATAACTTATAAAATAGGAGGATCTCATTTAGGGGCCATGTGCGCCTGTGTTATCAGGACGGAGGGAGAGCAAATAGAATAAATGAAATTAATACTTTGAAAAGAAGCATTACCCGGATTTGAGAATTGAACTAATATGATTTGTGCAAAGCCCTGAAGTTCTTATCTCCCCATTTAATACCCCTAGGATAATGGCTTTGTCAGAGTTATTGACCAAAAGTCGTCTTCTTCCTTCCCACTTTGAAAGAATGAATTCAGAAATGGGGTGATGGTAGGACAAACTTTGCACCATAATTAGCTTTTTCAGACAAGACTGACGGGCACTGGTTGCTGCATGAAAACAGGCTGGACACAGAATTCCTAAGTTGCTGGGAAAGTGTTTCTCCAGCTGTCGATGACGGACAGCTCACCATTCCCAGTGTTTCTAGTCACACCCTGCTCACTGGCTTGCTGGATGGCAACCTTTGCTTTCTGGTGGCTCCAGCATTGTACAGTTGTGATTAGCGTGGCCCAGAATACGAGTGTGGGAGGAAATACGAGGATTTAAGGTTTGTCCCATCTCTGGTTGCTCCAGCAGCTGATTACAATTGGTCATAGGCTGTCAGATTCTTTTAAGATGATTTCTTGCCCCAAAATAATCTTTTCGCTCTTCAGAGCCTCTCAACTCCTCTTGTTGATTCAAGAGAGAAGGGCTGAAGAAGAATGCGTGATGGGGAATGCCTTTGATCAGGGCAGTGGGTTTTGGTATCGGTGTCATCTTGTGAATGTGGGATTCTGAACTCTCGGGCTTTGCCCATGGCATACTTTGGACACTTCCACCCTTGGTTTACTATATATTGGTCTGCTGACGTTTTAACTGGTATGTTTTCGTCTCCAGTTCAAAGAATGTGGAGGTTAAATTGTTTACAATTCCTGAAAGCAGCATAAACAGCCCATTCATAGATTGATGTAGGTAGCAGGGGAGGGATCAGGTGGACTAGTGTTTTCTTTTTGGCCCTGTAGGGGTGGAGGAATGATCCACGTGGCCCATTCATGGAAAGGTTTCTTTAGGTTTCTAGTCACTGATGAAATTTCAAGCCAATCTTGCTTACATTTTTTGCTGTGAATTGCCCACTGCTGTTGAGCAGTATCAGCTGCAGATGCAGCTGAGCTGGTACTGGAGATGGTTTTAAAAACGGTGCTGAACATGATTTAGTTTTGTTAAGGCTTTCATTTACTTTGTGATAAGCTGGGGATCAGCTTCATCCTGGCTGATTAACGATAGGTAAGCATCTCTAGATTAGACCGGGATTTTGTTGTGCGTAATCTCGTATCATCGTGACAAGCTGGAGTGACCGGCTGGGGTCCAGTAGTAGCATGGTGTTTGTTGAAACTGTGACAGCGTGGGGCCATCAGTGAAGTGAGCCTGCTGTTTTTGAGGTCAGGCCTCTACCGTCAAAACTTGTCATTTTTTCCTCCCTATTTATTTGAGTTGCTGTAATGAAAGGTATTGTCTCCGTGAGCTTTGCGTTATGGTTTGGATACTGCGCACATCAGGGCCAGTTTTGTCGGTCCTGTTTGCAGCTAAAATGTAGCACGCTGAGCTAAAACCCTTCTCTTTTTAAGGTTGCAAGCCTATATGTAGGAAATAGGTTGGTTCTGGGAGGAAACATTGCTAATGCAAATCTTGGGGTTTTAGTGTTTAGTGGTTCTTTAATTTCTGTAAATGTTTCTTGATTGAAGTTTTTTGTGGGTGAAATGGCAAACATTGATTGAAATCAGAAAGTATGGAGGCTTGTTTTAAATAATAGTGCAAAATGAGGAAAAAGCCCATTCAGTTATTTTTCTCCAAGTTTGACTTTCATTGATGTTAGAGCGATTAGCAACAAGTATCTACATGTGTTTACTAAAGGAATGACACCTTTTTCTTTTAGATTGATTTTAATGTTTTCTTTAGAAAATGACTGGGGCCTTTAGTTACTAGGACATTAATTCCTACACATAGTGTGGGGGCAGTGCCTCCTGATGAGCGTGGTTCCCTGCGGTTTGGCTATTTGCAGAGCATTCGCATACTGCGGTCAAACCCTCACGTACCTACCCCTGGCGCGTGCAAAACCAGCCAGGGAGCTCTGACGAGGTTGGCAGGAGTGGCATTACCTTTGGCTAGAAGTTGCGATGCAGTTGTTCTTGATTGCTTCCGCTAATTGAATAAAACTGCCTTTTAAATGCGTTGATACAAATGGAAAGATGTGTGTTTTGGTTTAAGCCTTAATGACTTATTACAAAATGTTGGAAGCTATTGATAGGGGGATTTAAATAGCTAGGCTGAGTAGCTTCAGACCTTGTTCCTTCTATCCCTCTCATTCGCGCTGTCTGAGCTAAGACATACTTTTCTAGACTTTCCTTTGAAGAAAATGTTTTAATGTGTGGAGTCTTTAAAGTTAGTGGTCTGTTATTCTATAGTCTCTGGCCAGAACATCCCTCCTTTCCCCCCCCCGAGTTGGGTTTCTCTTTGGCTGCTACCTTCTACTATAGAAGTAGGTGCATTTCTGCAGTGAAGGAATTACTTCTTTTTATGAAACCATTAAACATTTAAGGGATCCTTATAGAAAGTAATCTTGCAGTATTAAATGGTGGACTTTGGAAAGGTTTGCATTAAGTTTTAGCTTGGCATGGTGAGGATCTACATGTCTTCTACCTCCAGCGAGCTAATGCCTTCTGGTCTCTGGAGCAGCAGTGAGATCTAAATTTAACTAAAGCAATTTTGGAGAATGCGTACTACAACGAACCCAGAAAGTAAAAACAAAGCGAAACCAAAATAAAACCTCCTCTTTCTCCATCTTCTCTTGAGGGAAGGCAAAGCTGTTATCTGGCTAAGGCTAAGATGCTGCCTATGTACTCCTTATTTTCCCTGCTACTGCTGCTATGATTTGTCAGACATTTATAGCATTTTTTTTAACAACTTCCAATTTCTGCTAGTCTTTTATCTCCTGACTGAAGGTTAATTTGTGTTTGGAGAGTTTTTGCAGATTTCAGCAGCTGATGGTCGTCTGAGCTTCTCATTTTTGTAGTCTCTTGGGCTAAGGGACCTTATCACAAGGTTGGCCTCTTTTTTTAATCCTACAGCTGCAGCAAATTGAAGTTGTCTGTGGTGCTGCCTGCTTCCCCTGTCTTGCCTTCAATTCTCTTGTGCCCATATTTCACACTTTTTTTTTGTCTACCAAGTTCATATACTCCACAGAAACTTCTTCCAGATTCATTTGTTCTGACTTGGGGTTACTGTAAAGCCATTCCATCGTTTAAGAAGCAAAAGATAAGATTAGCCTTCCTTTTCCCCTATCTATAACTACAAAATATTCAATTCATAAAGAAATAAGAGAATAATATGTTGATACTTTTACATGAATGGTCCAGCAAAGCTATACTGCATCTTTTTTTATTTTTTTTTTACTGCCAGATTACTGTGGAGTAGTAGAATTCTGTTCTAATTTTGCAGCTAATTTTGGGGGCACAAGCAACAGACTTGGTAATGCATCAGGGTGTTTCAGTAGGCTTTCCTTTCCCACGAGCCAGTATTAGTCAAGTGCGGCATGGTTTGTGGTATGAGATTGTCCTCGGTTTAAAGGCTGAGAGTGTTGTAAGAATGTAGTTCCTACTATTTGAATCTTGAATCAGTGATCTTTGATCACTGAAAATTTTCTTGATGTTTCTAACTGGAAAGTGTTACTTAAAAAGAGAGCAAGATTATGATTTTAAAGGGATAATGTAATAGCTAGGAAATAAGTTTGCACTGAATGAACTCTTGCACTCTCAGATGATGGGCATGCGAGGTAGGTGATCTGCCACTGGATGTCATTTCTGTCATATTCCCTAAACGCCATGAAAAGGAGCTTTGGTGCTTCTGCCACCTTTCCTTGGAACTTCAATGCGTATGTCTCGATGCGATCCGTGTTGCGACAGAGGGGTGGTGAAGAAGATACCTGAGATGGGCAGTGTTCTGCACTGGGGGCATGGTGTCAGAGAGAAACGGTGCAGGGTTCTTTCTGGGTCTCAATAAGAAAGGCTGACAAGTGGCTTAATAAAATGGCTGTTTTAATAAGATAGAACAAAAAGAGGACTATAGATAGCAAGTAAATCTTACATCCTTCCAGATGCTGGGAGCCCTGCTTTCATGCAGCACTGGACAGACCCTGGATGGATTTTCCCATGGCACGCTGTTCGGATGGAGAGGTTTCTCCTTCGTCACTTGAGCAATTATATTCTTACAAGAAAACAACTCTGTTCATAAAGGATGTTCACGTGAGAACATCTTGCCTCTCTTTTAGATAAAGGCAAGGTCCCGCGGGGGCCAGTACTGAGGGGCAGCTGCCTGCAGGCTCCTCTGCTACCATGCCGAGGAATCCGCGCAGCACGAGGCAGGCCTGAAGGCCACGCTGCATCTGTATGTGCAGCACAGCGCAGGGCAGGCCTGCGCCTGCTCACCTTAACTGCTCTGTGGACCACCACCTCCTCGATGCGCAGCCGTCTCCTGGTCAGGATCACTACATTCCACCCCTTCATCCACATACAGTTTACTTTTCTCAAAGATAGGCAAGTTACAGATCATATTAGCAAGCTGTTCAGCTAATAGGAAGTTTCCTGACGGGCTGGGATGTTACCTGTGTGATAACAGCCGTCAGTGCACACAGCACGGACTGGCACGGGGTTTTCCAGCGGGTTCCCATACAGCAGCTGCTCATGGTAACGTACGGGCTTCTCAAGCCCCAAGTACCGGGCCCAACAGAGCAGACGTGTCCTGTTCAGGATCACATTTCCTCAAATACAATGTCTTCCACAAGTCTCCCGATACAAATAGCTCTTTTGGGTTGTACTGGAGGATGAAGCTGAGTCTACATGGTATGATGGGAGAAATCAAAATAAGCACTGATGTTATTTCTTTATTTCTCACCTTAAAGAAAAGTTAAAGCAAGCTGATACAAAGAGTAAATTTCACTGAGGCTTTTTCCAGTTTATTTATACCTTCTGCTACAGTTGGGCATCCTCAAACCTGCTTCTATTTGCTGATGAAGTTTTATTTTCATTCTTGTTTGCTTCCCTCTCCCTCCTCCTTTCTCTCTCTGTCTCTTTACTTTCCCAAACCCGCAGGACGGTTTGCTCCTGCCTCCTCTCCTCGTTGGTGGTGTTATCAGGCACGTGTGCAGCGGGTGAGATTGCAAACGCCACCGTTCTCCGGGATTCTAAGCATCAGACAATGTTTTACACGGCGTCCCATTCTCTAGCTGGCTGGTTGGACATGATGTTGGTACCTTATCTTCACGCTGACACACACTGGACATTAATAGAAATACATTGCTGAGGCACATGTGTGGAATTTCAAGCAGCCTTTCTAGCTGTGCTTTAGATAGTCTATTGTGTGCTTAACCTCTTGGAAGAGGTTTTGATGAGAAACGCATAATGTTAACTCTTGGGCAGCTGGGTGGGCTCTCTTAGAGTTTCTTATTACAGTCAGCATAATATCTGCCTAATTGCATGCTGCTTGTGTATTTTGGAGTTTCAGCAGTTTTAAACCTATCTTTCCATGAGCAATATTCCTCTTTCCTAATGCAAATTTTTAGGGAAGAAATAGCTGTATGTGTTGCCTGTGGGGAGGAGGTAGGAAATATGTGCTTCAGAGGGAAGGGAGCTGCCAGCACCCTTGTTTAGCTTTGTCTAAAGTCTGTCCCTGTATTATTTTTGGCTCTGTGATTGCCTTACATCAACTGAAAGAATGACCTGGATGCAACTGCTGCTATTTGCCAGGAATTCCTTCTGCTTTTGGAGCACATCAGAATTTTTATTGTTTCCTTTGTACTATATAGATATACTTTCTCTCCATGTTTGTTATGACCATCTGCAATTATCTATATTATTTATGAGTACTGAGTATAACATGATGGAAAGTAGCTTCTTAAAAGGGACTGTACTAAGGGAGAGGAAATGAGCTGATGACTTTCTTTTTGATTTTTTTTTTTTTATTTTAGACAATGAAAATAGAACACCTGCAAGCTGATGAGGGAGGGAAGGAATTAGAGAGTTAGCTGGCTTTCTTTTTCCTGTCTGCGTGTTACATTGGGGGTTTAGAGCCTTTTTAGCCTCAAAGACTTCGTGATAATGGGCAAACTTGAAGGATGATGCAGTAGGAGTCGAGAGTAAAAATTGATCAAGCAGACAGATAGAGCAGGGCTATGTATAATTACTGTCCAAAAGAAAAAAGCTCCATAGCTTAATACCTACTTGAATAGTACATTAGACTAAGGATACATTTGTTAAATAAGCAGTGCTCTTCCAATTAGGGCTGAGAGCTTGCCACGTACATTCACTGGATCTTCTGCCTAATGCTTTTGCCATGGAAAAAGTGGTTCACTGTCTAGCAGATGACTTCAAGCCCCTTTTTTTTTCTAAACACATAGGCTCGTATCTCTTCTCTCTCCTTTTCCCTTCTCTCCAGCCTCTGAGCAGAATTGGTTTGTTCCTCAGCATTCATCTTGCTGTAGCTGTAATTGGCACTGTCGAGCTGAAACTGGGACTCCCCTCTGTAGCTTCCAAACTTCAATACACAAATGGTTCCTTACAAAAGCTCTTCTCTTCCCAGCTGAGGACCTGAGCAATCAGTCATTTTTGTATTTTCGTATGATATGCTCTCCTAGTTTAACAGCTAAATGTGGAAAAAGGGGGATTTGGGAGTAAGGGTATGCTTGTTTTTTCTTTTAAAAAAACAACAACAAAACCCCCCTGAAAGCCAAACAACCAACCACCACAAAACAAAACAGCACCCTAAAAACCCAAACGAATCCCCCGCCCCAACCACCAGCAACAAAAACTTAAGTCAGCTGCAAATAAACTTGCATGTTTCTTAAATCCTTGTCCCTAATTTCTCAGGGTAAAAGAATTTTGTTTCAAGTACAAAACTTGAAAAAGCATGAGAGCTTTAAACTGCAAAGCAAACTAAAATTTTAAAGCTAATGAATGTCAGTCCAGCCTATAGTTTTCTATCGTTTAAGAAGTTGCCCCCCCCCAGCCAGCGTGCATTTTCCTGTTCAAGGCTCAGCATTTTGCAGTGTAATTTTTCTACGCTTTGTGCTACTGAAGGTTATCATAGGGTTCTATTCAAAACCTACTTGCCTGTGATTTCTTGTTATACAGCGACCTGCAAAAAGAGGTGGTTCTCTGTGGTCAAGTAAGAATTCGACACTGTTCCTTTACTGGTAACAGAATTGGGATGCGTCAACACCTTTTCCCATCTGATGGCTGTTCAGAAACCAGCTCTCAGGTCACTCTGCCCTTGTTCCAAATCATGATGAAGGTCTGAATGCAGTCTTGAAGCTGTTGCCAGCCACTTGTGTTTTCTTTTCTTTAGAACAGTTTAGAAGTAGTTCATCAAATTTTATGCATCTGGGGTAAAAAGAAGAGTTTTCATTTTAGTTAATCTAGATGGAGTATCAGTTTGTGCCCAAATTAAATGGGGACCATTAGCTGTGCTCCTGCTCCAATAATGTCATTCTACCATAGCAGGCTTATTTTCTAAGGTTAATAAGGAATGCGTTAAGGCACCTGGAGGGAAAGGAGCTCTAATGGTCTTAGCTGCCATTCTCCTCTGCGTAGATGGGACTAGTGTGGTTGATAAATACTTCGCTGCCTCAGGCCTTGCACATGTGGGCTGCTCCCTTAGGAAAGAAAGTAGTTCAAGAGGTACCATGGGCGTTCCTCGGATGGGATTGAAGCGGCTGGACAGAAGAGATTTCCTCCAGCATAGTCTCACTAAGATGAATTTTAACCCCTCTTAATTTCAGTGTTTTGCTGTCAAGTATCTCAGTGGGCAGGTAATGGTTGATGACAGATTTTTCTGACTACAGGCATGTGCAATCGCAGGCAAAATTTTGCCTGATTGTTTGCACACATGTTTAGAAGTTACATCTGCTTTCTGCACAAGAAATATGTCTTACTGGGCATTCTTAAACGGCAATAAAAATTCACATCTTTGTAAGAGTGAATAATAAACTTCCGTATTAGACCAATTTCATGCTGTTGCTCATTGGCCGGCAGATGTTGCTGTTGAGCTTGGTTAGGCTTCACTGTGCACTTCAGCAAGTCATTTGCCTATTTTAAGAGCTATGATGCAGACTGATTTGGAACTAAGTTTCCTGCTTGATAATTCATGTCATCTATTGGTAAGTCAATATACTGTCCAGAGACTTAAGGTACATCTTGTGCACACATGTGTGTAAATAAATGATATTAGAATGTCTTTTTTGCATTATTGTTTTCACTTCATTACCAACTCTGAATTCTTATGAAACTTTCCGCTTTGATTAGCAATGCAGTTTTGATTTGCTTATTTTTAAAAAATATTTCTGAGGGAGGGAGTTTGTTGGCTTTTCAAGTGAGCCTTTAAAATGTGATGGTGCAAATGGAGTCTAATAAACAATCCATAAACAGCATATCCTTATTAATACCCCTTTGAATTTAGGATCTGGGAAAGTCTATTACCTGCCTCATGTGCAGAATCTGGGAGATTAATGATGTATCTTATTTGGGGTCAAAACCACTGCTCAGCCCAGGAGCTGCTCTGCGTGTTGGTCTTACAGACTCCGTGCTCTGCTCCTCAGTTCTCTGGGACGTGATTTTAGCCGTAGACCTCTTATTTTGGAGCTAAAGATTTTTAATGTGCATCTCGGTTGCGTGCCAGTGATGATGCCTTCGCTGAGTTCATACTTTTTTCCTGCTGGGTGGAGAGCACTTTCAAAGCAGCAGTGAGTATTTCCTGAGGGTGGCAGTGAAGGGACACCCATGAAGACTCCTTTCCAGGGGCGGACTGGGAACTGCTGAGCCCTCAAGTTGCTTGCATACCAAAGAAATGTCTCAAAGTTTTTGCTTATTTGTTTTCATTCTGGCTATAGCTTCTCCAGGAGTTAGGGTAATATATTTCAGGATGAGTTTACCCTAAGTTTTTGAAGTTCATTGGTTGCTATAGAAATATATCATTTGGAGTTGTGAGGCCTGACGTAATTTACAAACTGGAGATGTATGTTGAATCAGCCTGCTTCTATCTTTCATTTTCTCGCCATGCTTCCGGGGGCTCGCTTTCGTGCTGAAATGCAAGGATCTAGCAGCTGGGTATTCAGGCTGCAGAGGGGAGGACAAGGTTGTGGTGCAGACAGTGCAGGTCTCCACACAAACGATACAGTATGTTCTCGGCCACCTCAGATTTCTCTTTGGTCTTCAGCTCCCTAGTTGGTTTATAGTAGTACTTCTTTGAGGGGCAGATAAGCGCTGCTGAGAGCAAGTTCCGTTTTGGAAGTGGCGAGAGGAGAGTGGCAGATGCTGTCCTAATGACATCTCATGCTTGCTATCAAAACTGACATCGCTGCCTCCGTTCCTCAGATCCTCTTTAAGAGTCACTGTTTGGACCTACATCCTAGCCTTCTAATTAGATACTACCTACAAAACCTGGCCTGTAAAAATTGACTTAGAATATCTGCGTGCCTTTGACTATCTACAGTCAGACTATGTAGACTAAGGAAGCCTGTACTGAAAAACCACCGATGGTTTTTCAAAATTCAGCAGATGTTTGAGATGTATATGCAGTGCTTTTCTGAAGGCAGTATCTCAGGCCAGCCTTCACTGATACTGTAAGTTTCTGACTGATTTGAGTGATTTGGAGTTTAAAACATAAAGATGATCTAGCTGGCCTTGGACAAAATGAATTGTTGCTTTGAGGGCAGAATCTTCTCTTGAGGGAGAAGTTGGTGGTCGGCTGGAATCCCTGCAGATTTTTAGGGAGGAGATTTGTATCTTTTCATCTGTTTTCAAGAAGGAGAAACAAGAGTTATAAAAACCACTTAAAGGTTCAGTTAAGATTTATTCTGGCTGCATAACTGCCTCCCATAATAACTTTAATATGCATCATCCTGAAACTCCTAATTGGCCCTAGTGTTGGCAGGGCTTTCAGACCCAGCAGAATCTCCAACGTTCAGCAGCTTTTAGGAAGGAGTGTAGCCAGAGAAGCACAAAAGATGAAATGGCTGCCTTATAAATTCTGACTGACCTTGAGACTCCTTGTTTTAACAAGCAGGAGGACGCTGTTGAGAGCCGTCTAGACCAGAGCGGTGGTGGGAGTGTGTGTAGGTGCGCAGTTGTTGAGGCAAGAGGAGAGGATGGGGGAAGACTTCGTGGGCTTGGTGGGAGGATGTGGTTGTGTTGTCGGCCACGTACCTACTTATCTTGTTGTTCCTGTTGTTGGTTGGAGTCTTGTCTGTACTGATGCTGATTCAACATTTTTTTTTTTTTTTTTTCCTGATGGCGGCTTGTGGGGGTGGACTATGGAAGATCTGTGGGTTGAATTAATCCATTTCGTCAGAGCTGGTATCTTTATTTAGGAAATGAGCCCAGTCAGTTGTTCCTCTCTACTTAGTGACTGACTGGTACCTGTGTGGGTGCTCATCAGATGGATCAGAGCCTGAATGACCGGGAGGCTGAAACGTTCTTTAGCTTCTCCTCTGGTCCCCCCGTGCCAGGGTGGGAGGTGGAAGCCTGCCAGGCTGTTGCGGTGTCACATCATTTTTGTGAATGACGGAGGACTGTCATTCTCGGTCTCCTGGGCTGTCAGTTGGGTGCCTTTTGCAGACCCTAAATTCCCTTTAAAACAAAACATTTGGCTTAGTTTATTTCATTCCATTAAGTAATTTCACTGCTAATGCATAATTATCTACAGCAGTGACACTCGTCTATGCTTTAATTATTGCAAAGCTGCACAATTCCCACTCCCCCCTGCCTGGAAGTTGTCACTTGTGCAGGGTGGTTTTGCGGAGATAAGTGTGTAATACATGGCAGTGCTTTGGGTCTCACACAATACTCAGGCAGTTGCTGATTGCAAAATGTAGGCAATAGAAGAGTCAAGGATTTTGGTCTCTGTCTTCTATTAGTGGCTCTTATCCATGTGGAGTGAGAGATGTTGGGAAGGAAAAAGCTTATCGAAACTTCATAATACGGGCTTGAAGATAAAGATGTGAGCAAGTGCTGATTGGAGGCATTAAACTTACAGGTGTTAGGAAAATTCAAAGCATGAGTATTTGTTTTTCTTCTGAAGAAATGTAAGAAATGAAGCATCCGTGATCCTGGGCAGCAGCCCAGGAGCCCTGATTGTGTTTGAGAAAGATTCTTTTTATTTATCTTTATTTTTCTTTTTTTTCTTCCCCCCTCTCCGTTTGTTACCAACTCTGTTTTTGGTAAACACCCACTCCGAGTGCAGAAGAGCCCAGTCTTTGATCCAGCCAGTCAGTATGAGGAAATACAACTGAGTTACAGGGTATTTACTCCTAAGTTGGGAGAAGATATGTACTCGAGTGAAATAGCTGCTGTTTCTCAATGCCACACTCTCTTGTTTGTTAAGGAGTGGTTTTGTTAATGGAGCACAAGGTCAGTCCTAGCCACAGAGGGCATGGGGGCAACATGATACTTGAGTTGTTGGAAGGTAAAGGTCTGTTTGGGAATAAAATGTTCTTTAAGAGATTTCTAAAACCTTGCAAAATCTGACTGAGGAAAAAGCTGGAGGGGGCTCATAATTGCACTTGTCTAGTTCCACAAAGCTGAGAGAAGTGGGTTGTAGACACCTCATTTAACTTGCAATGATGCACTGAGGTTTGTGGATGAAGAACATCTGGAGCATGTGTCAAAAAGATAGCAAATCTTGAGAGGGACCTGATAGAAATGAGGACAGTATGAGGAAGCAAAGCCTGTTTATTATCTTATAATAGATGGAAATGAGGCCGTTTATTGGTGTTATCTGCTGGCGGAGACATTCTGCCAACTACCTTTGTTTGGAACTCTGACCAAGATGTGCAATGCGTAATTGTGTTCCAGCTTCCACCCTGACTTAATTCTTAGGATTGAAATTACTCTCTTTCACATACAAAAGCATCGAATTCTTTTCCTGTATTGTTATGATGAAGGCAATTTCTGGTTGCTGACTGTCAGGAATGAGGAAGGGAGGATTATACAGCTTGTGTTACAACATGCATCCTCAGTCCCTACGTATCTGCTGCACTTGGCTGGCAGCACTGGCACCTGTTGGAGCAAGATTTCTTTGGCCTAGAAGTACGTTGTATATTTTCTTTGGCCCAAGGACATAGTCTTAAGTATGTCACTTGAAGACCTCACAGCTTGCTGAGCTCTAAATCTTTCCATCAATCTCATACTTATTTTCTATGGTATTTATCACCATAGCGTTACTTTCCAGATAAGTAGACTGGCATAATATGGAGGTCAGTTTGATGGCTTTCTTCCTCTCAGGAAAGGATGTTATATTAAGAATTGTACTTCCTACGGGAGGTTATATACTCACCCCACAGTAATTTAGTTTCAGAACTTTCTTTCTGGGAACCTGAACACCACTGACAAATTTCCAAATGTCTCATCTCTAAATACTATTGGTTGAAATAACTTTCACATCTGGCAATGGATGCTCACATAGAAAGACTTTAAAGTGGCAGAACTAATACCCAGAACAATTGCTTGGGTTTTTGGTTTTGTTTAAAGTGTGCTTGAAAAGCTCCCCATAAGAGCACAGAAGTAAATACTGCCTTAGTGGCTTTTTTGACTCATCTTATAAAAAACACTTGCCAGGGTTGAAGTTTCTGTGAGCCTATGTTAGTTGCTTCTCTGGAGCTGTGCTCTCACTGCTGTAATATACTTTCCAAGTAGGAATGGGATGAGATGTCACTCTTAAGAAGATTCGTTCATGCAAGGATACAAAGGAAAACAGGGAGACGAGGAGAGCTCCGTAACGGAGGTGATGGAGCTTATTGCCTCAATCCTCTTGGCTGATATGAGTGAGATAGAACATGGAGAGAGCATTCCTTATCCACATGGCCAGGGAGATTGGTTGGGCATCATGGGGGAGCTGCTGGGGGAAAGGGTGGGCGAATGATCCCCGTGGGGCACATGTGGGAGAAAAACCAATAACAAGACCCACAGCATAGGCTGTGAAGCCTGGGGTAGGAGGGAGAAGGGCCCTTCCTGGCTCTGTGCGCACGCGTGATGCTTTTCCTCCTGTGAGTTTGCTGGCAGGTGTGGAGAGAAAGGATCCCAGCCTGGCAAGTCAGCCGCCAGCGTGGCTGATGATTAATTGCCCTTTTTAAATTGCAATTATGTCAGTCATAGAACCCGTGAATATTAATTCCCGATTTGCTGCTTGAAAAACCGAACGATGATGAGACGGGTCCGTTTTACTGATGTCTCAGAAGTGGGCGAAGTGCTGCAGCCGATGGTTACTGCTGAAAGGAAAGGCTGCTGTGACTCTGCATTGTTTTGTGTCTGTCTTGCCTCTTCTTCAGTGTTTCTGTTCCCTTCTTCAGAATCCTCTGGGTGCTTACAGCAAATTTTCCACCCTGACAGTAGTAGGTGGCAGGCTGACACCTAGGCTGAGTTAATCACTGCAAGCAATATTCGTTACCTGGGTTTGGTGGATGGCTTTCCACCATTGACTGCTGCTTCCCAAGGCCCTTAGAGATTTAAGAATGAAATAGGGATTGCTTTTTTGCTGCTCCAGCTCTTTCCCTTCATCTCAAACGTGTGTAACCTTTCATTCCGTTATACTTAGATCTTCTGAGATAATTTTCTGATTGTGCCATCTTGGGAGGATATTAACGGGCAAGCATCAGTACACTGTGACTGTTTTCCTTTCAGTAATCTGTGCAAATACATGGATGATGAAAATCTTGGTTTCTTCTGCGGTTTGGGTCTCTGTTATCAGTCATGATCCTGTCTAGCATTTTCTGCATGAATCAGGACAAATTATTGCATCTTGCTTGTGCTTTAGTTTTCTTGGAGTAGTAGTTATGTCAAGAAGTGTTGTCATGATGTGTTGATATTCACCGAGATCTTTGAAGGTGAATAGTATGGTACGTTTTTAGAAAACAAAAATAAACCCCTCAGAACCCTCTGGTTGTTTAGTTCTTGATGCCTTTCGGGTTTTTAAATATCTGTGTTTCTTTTAAAGCTTTTCCAAGCTTTCAGTTACAAGTGACCGTAAGTACCTATGTATTTCATTGTTTGCTTGTGGGGTTGGTATATGCTGAGCTATCAGACTTATGATTTTTAAGAAACAGAATTAGATGGTGGAAGTTGCACAGAAATTGTCTCCACTGTTTGTTCTTCTTTTAGTTGTACATTTTGTGTGGCTGGTAAAAGTTGACTGTTTCTGAAAAATTTTCAGAACGGAGGCACTAAAGAGCTGAAGGTGTTGGGCATGTGAATGTGAACTGATTGCTTGGTATTTGTGGAAAAACAGACTCTACCTGGTGAACGCTCTGAGATTAGAGTGCCTTTTTCTTAGGCTGAAGTGATACTGCTCCATTTTGACATTCTTGGTGTTTTGCGTACAAGAGAAGAGGGCCTTGCGGGAGAATTACATCCCATCCCATGAACTAAGGCATTCATATTTAGGGACATCAGTTTATTAATTTTGATGATTATGTTTAGTGCTTAACTTTGTAAGCCCCTGTTGTTATCGTTCCGTTTAGACATCCATCGTTATAGTTACTGTCCCACTGAATTAAAGGCACTATGTGATACCCCTACACAAGCAAGGGATGGGACTTGCAGGCAACGGGAGGCCACTTCTAGTTCTGTGTCAGACTGCTAGGGAAAGGCTAGAAGAAAATTAGATGCAGCAGAGAATCGGGGAAAAAATATGTGTTCAATTTTTGCTTAGTGCTGTGCTTTCCTGGAAGAAAGGCGTGTAGCAGACAGTTACGTACATTGCGGTAAAGACTTCTTACCGGCCTGAAAAGGCATCGAGGGCAGCCCTAGGACAGCAGGTTCAGTGCTTCGCTCTGGCTTTTCTGTTTTTCCCATTTTTCAGCTTTTATAATTGAATGGTAAATTGCTCGTTTTCATCGGACCCTTTCATTTTGGAAGGCTCCAAGCGGTCTTGTATTACTACCATTGCCCTTTGAGGTGAAAATGAAGCATTTCATTTTACGAAACAAGGATGTTGAACAGACAGCCCTTTAACAACCAAGTTAGCTTTTTGCCACTAGTTCTTGCGGGTGTTATTTTTACCCTCCTCCTCCTTCCTGTTTCCCTGATGCACTTCGTCTTAACTCTGGTGTAGGAGCTGCTTTGTCCAGTGCTTAGTTAATGGCCTCTAAGCGTGGCTGTCAGGTGAGGAAATAGTCACTTCTTGCAGCTCTGAAGGGGGATCAGAACTGCCAGCACCCCTGGCTTCGCAAAGCGCCGTTTTATTGGAACGGAGGGTCCGCACTTGGAAACCCGTCTGCAAAATGCAGAGTTTTCAGTAGTGTCTGGCTGATAGAGAAGTTTCCATTGCGTGGTAGGACTAGAGCGATCAAAAGCTTCAGCCTCCGTTTCTGTCAGAGTAGCGTCTGTTTTGCCCAAAAATGCTTCAAAAGCTTTGTTTGGTCATCAAGAATTGAGCTTCAGTTTCATATCACCTGCCCTTAGGATAGTATTCTCTAGCTAAGTGGCTAATCTAAACATTGATTTTAATTAATTGGGATAGTTTTTAAATATCTTTTTTTTTTGTACTTAAATTGTTTGAGTATGATTTGTTCCCGCAGGACTCCTTAGCAGCACACACTACAACCTCTCCCTACGAGACACTGCCGAGACGCTCTGGTGTAGGTGGCAGCCCCACAGCCAAGTACGTAGCCTGCTGCACAAGGGTGCGAGGTGTGCTCGCTCGTCTGTGACACAAGGTGCAAATATCAACTCTTATTCAAGAAGTGCCAAGGGAAAGTCACGTTAAAAGACCGTGCAGGCTCAGAGGTGATTTCTGGCTTTAACAACACGTCTAATTATCCAGCAAGGGGGAACAGTATGATACTCCAGTGATTTATCTCGAAAAGGAGTTTAAGGATATCTGGCCAGGAACTGGAGGTTCACATTCAGAAAGTTAAGGTGTTTCGGAACAGAATGTGCTGATCATCACCATCATGCCAGTAATTTTGATTGTTGGGGACTGAGAATGGAAACTAAAACTTGAAATGGCTCTTTGCCTTGTTGCAAGAAGTAAAGAATTGACTGTAACTTGTAGTGTGACTTGAGAGAACAAGCGGTGTTGTGGAAGGCTTGGGAGGAGAAGGCAGTCTGCTTTTGTGCGTTAATATGCTTTTTGTGCGCGTGTGTTTTTTCCTCCAACATCACGTTAATAGACCTTGTCCTTTTTCCTTGGCAATTCCAGTGCTTGTGAGTTCAAGGTAAGCTCTGGGGCTGTGGTCTGAGGAGGATCCCGCTCCGACTGCTCAAGCGCTGCCACCAGCACGGAGAGGAAGGCGACTTCAGCCGCTGCCTGTCTCGTTTCTGTCAATGTAAAGAGCTTTACAGAGACGAGTAATATTTTGCAATTGAGTTTCTCTTTTAAAACCACTCTGATGCTAATGTTGATTTAATAAGGTTCTCTCATTCTCTCTCCTTGCTTAATTTGAAACGTCTAATTTTGTGCTTCACAGTTCTGAACACAGAATTAGTACAGGAAGAAGAGCTGGAGGCAGGGGGAGCGGAGTGCCACACCAGAAGTTGCCAGGGGAGATTGATTCAATAGAGTGAAAAGGTGCAAAAGGTTATGTGACCACAGTTCAGAGCAATGCGGTGGTAGTACTAATGAGAAGGAAAGCTTGATCCTTTAAAATGTTTTAAGGTCTCTGTGGGTGTACAACCAACACTAAATGGAAAAGGGAGCACTGGAGTGTTGGTTTCTTTGAGTGGATTTTTCTTTTGATTTTATATGTACGTAATATATGACAGGCAGGAAGGAGAATATTATGAGATAAATAAGCTTTTAAAGGTTTTTATTTTAAAGGTTGTTTTGATAAGTGTGGCATTATTTTTCAAAAATGCTGAGGGGTTATGAGAGCTTGTGAATTTGATCTTGCTAATTTATTTTGCCTGCACCTGAATGTTGGTTTTTTTTTTTCCCCTGCTTTAATTTTATGCTTGTGGAAAAAGCTATTGACATCCCTGGGCATTTAATTCCTTTATTGTGTTGGGGATAAATGTAAACTCCCCAAAACCACAGTGCCACAAGATTATCTAAAATATTGTACAAATAATAGCAGTAACACAAGCTTTTTCCTTTGCCTCCTGCTTTGTTAGTGTAGCTGTCCTCTGCCTCTTAGGAAACTACCCTATGCAACAGAGCTGAATCCTAATTTGCCTCTTGCTCGAGTTGGGTGACAGTTCTTCATGCAACCGGGTGGATGGTGTAAAGGAGTACAAGTTACGTTCGGCTTAGTTTTATGATAAGCTGCCACCATGTTTCATTGAAAACCTCATTAAATCACAATTAAATCCACAGGAAAAAAAGTAGACCATCTCAGTGAATACTTGATAGATGAGGTTTATGGTTTTCAGTGCTGGCCAGGGGCATAATCTGCTCCTTGCTGTTGGAGCTTGGTGAAAGCTGTGGTGAAGTCCCACCACAGAATTGCCAGAAAACCGTCCCAGGCACTGGAAGCTGCCTGTGGGCGATGATCTCCGCCTGCGTTTCTTCCATCCCATGGCCTTGGTCAGACAGAAGTGTCCCTTTCCTGCCTCGAACTCTTGTGTAACGTACTCACCCCCCCTTCCTTTCTGCTCACATTGTTTTTGGTAATAGGAGCTGAACTTCTGCCAATGGCTTCTGCTGAATTTGAGAACTAATATTGGATGGTACAGAGTTATCTCAAACATTTGGTTGGGGAACGCACTTGACCAAGCAGGCCTGCCTAAGGAATGAAGTTTTAGGGCCAACTGTTAATATAGATTCTAAAAAAAGCCTGAACCTGCCTTTGAGGGTTTCTTTTTCCCTGACTTTCAGTGCCTATAGTGACTAGTCTGCAGGAATATTTATCAAATCACTTGCCTGTCTGGTTATTTCTAGTCTACTGCACCGGTCAACTTATTTGATCAATAAATCAATCAACAGGTTCTTAAAATTACTTTTCATTGATTTTGGAGGTGTAGCGTACAAAAGGAGCTCACAGAAAGTAAATGATTGTATGTGCCCCAACTATAATTAGAGAGCAAACAGTGTGGAGATATGTTTGTAAATAGTATCTACTACAATAAATACAGCAATCTGTCTTTAGGGTTCTGTGATACTCTGAACTGGATTGACTTTTTCAATTTGCAAACTCATGAAGCATGAATCTTAGCTCTGTCAGGTCACCTGACTGCTATATTTAGAGCATAGACTATTTTAAAGCTAAATTTCAAGCTGCTTGCTTTTGATCAAAAGGTCCAAGAGTAAGTAATTCTCTGGTTCCTTAGCATGCGACATCATTTTTGAGCTTCAGGAGCGCCAGTGAGAGCGAAATGTTCTTTTCTTTTCCTAAGGAAAATTCCTCAAACTGCTTAACTCTTCCTGCTGCACCCAGTCTATACCCTCTTCTTCTCGACAGCAGCAACACCTGGTTTGCGATCCGTGCTGAGACTACCAGGTACTGCTCCTTCAGAGAAAGAGAGGATGGCTTCCCCCCTGCCCTTGATTTTCCTAAGCCGTCTGCCTTGAGCAAGAGGGTATTGCATTGCCCAGTAAATGGGCATCGAATCAGCATTGAATTCTTGTAGTTCTTACAAATGCTAAGCACTTCCACGATGTGGAAAACCGCTGTTTGCAAATTGTCCTATCAAATGGAAATCAAAATTTTGCTGGCAGTGACATAGATTTGCAAGTTGCTCTTGATACAATCATGCCCTGGAGACTGCAATGTAAGAATAAAGAATACAGCTTTACAATAGCCTGAAATCCTTGTTGGTGCTGAATCTACACTCTTTTTGATTTCATTATGATACACTCGGACTTCATTAAAAGATGCAACCTTGCAGCATTTTCTCTGATCGCAGCCTTGTGAGGAGCCGAGAGCGCATATATTTGAGAACCAGTACATTCTCTTCCTAAAACACACAGTGGGTTGCAAGTGCTTTGGAAGCAAGAATCGGAGTCTCTAGTGGACATTTTGTCTGTAGCTCAAAACCACAACTTAATTGGCAGCCTTTTCATAACACTGACTGAGGCCTAGGAGGTAGGGAACGCTGCAGGCGAAGACCAAGGTACGGTTTTAGAACTGGTTGTAGGGAAATTTAGTGCTGACTGCCTGTCTCTTTCGTGATCACAGAAATGAGGGAGTTTGCAATGAAAATCCTCGCTTCTGTGTTTTGTCTTTTCTGGGCAGTCTCTGATTAATCTCTCTACATATTTTCACTCCATTTTACTCCGTAGGTAACACCTTCTTACAAGCACGATTGTGTATGTGTGCTAGCCCAAACCATTTATTTTAACTTGAGTCCCCTATGCTTTTTGTGGTCCTTTCTGTAAGGCTTTGGAATCCGCTTGATTTATACTAAATGTTGATTACTGTATGTCTTTCCCACATACCTCTTAGCAAACCGGTAGGTTGGATTCTGCCCCCAGAAAGACACCGAACCGGTAACGCTGTGTAAAGTGTGCTTTGCGTATGTCGGGGATGAATGAGCAGGGAGAACAGGAAAATTCGCGAGACTGTCAAAGCGGGTAAAAACGTAAACCGTGATGTTTGAAAGTGCACCTGACTGTCCACCTGCGGAAGGATTCATAGAGACTGACAGGGGATGCATGACCATGACTGAAGGCTTTCAAGAATTTTCTTATTCAAGCATGTAATTAAGACCGTCTTTGCCTGAATTAAAAAGCAGCCCCAAAGTCAACTCTATTTCTCTTAAACTGTATAGTATTTGAGTTAATCTTTTTTTTTAAATAAAAAGAAATTAGATTTCTAATCTTGCAGCAGGAACCCTGTATTCACTGTACTATACTAAACCTATATCCATTGGCTGGTGCCTATAAATACCTGGTTTGTTCAGAGGCAGGTAAAAATCGCTTGTAGTGTTTGGGAGCAAGTGTGGGAAGGGAATTCCTTCTGAACTCACATGGTTCATCATTTTCGCTGCTTGGAGGCACATGGGTTGATTATGCATGTCATCTTGATTTTTTTTGCAAAACAGTGGTCGTGTTTGAAGTACTATGTTTGACTCGGAAGCTAATGTATTTGGTATTTAAGAATCTGGCAAGAGAAAGCGATGTCCCCATATGCATGCACAGAAATGAGATTGGGATGTAGGCATGCGTAACTGTTATTTTTCCCCCGTCTGTCCTATCCCTAGAAAGCCATATGCCACCCTTAGGCTAGCATAATGGGAGTCTGTATTAATGATTATGAGCTAGAAATAATCCAAGAAGAGTTGAGTGGCCTTTGATTCTAGCTTTATGAGAAAATCCCTCATTGACTCAGTAGGGTCTCAAATATGTTCTGGGGTAGAAAGCCATAATGAATGTAGAATTTCATGATGCCCTCTTTTGAGATTTTTGGGGTTTTTTGGGGGGTTGTTTGTTTTCTTGGCTAAATTGGTCAGGGACTTGGAGATTCTTATGTCTAACAGGCAGAGTAGGAATTTAAGCAAGGAGGTAAAAATTTAGAGGGAGTTGTTGACTCACCTGCTCTCAGACAGAAGTGTCTTGAGCATACATCTCTAGAGAGCCTATACTCTGCAAGATTTCTGTAGACATTGAATGCCTTCTCTGTTGGCAGTCTACAAAATGAAGACTCTGTATGTATGTATGCATGTATAGAAGTGGTGATGGGAAAAGGAGAATGTGGGAATGGGCTGAGGTATTAAAGCAGGCAACGAAAGCAGATGGTTTACTTTGGATTTTATAAAATAGGTTTCTCTTTATTTTGTTTTAAAAGAAAACTATCAACTGTCAGCATTGCAAACCTATTTGCAGTAATGCCATAAGTATTAGAAGTGCAGTTGTCCCTGAATCATAAAAGGGCAGAGGGTTTTTCTGCTGCTTCCCATCCTCATGTTTACAGAATTGTGTATGCTCTGTATACATTAGAGTTGAGCAATTTCATCCCAGCCTTTGCTCAACATTGATTGCTGTTCAGTGTCTCTTCCTGCTTCCCCTCCCTTGTCAGCTGGTTACATCTCTGACTCTCATTACATTTAATATTGATGCTGCTTCAATTTTCCGCTAAACTGGAAGCGTTTAAGGGTCTGGAGTGGATACTGAATGTCTAGATATATTCTTTAAATGCTTTAATTCCTATCATCGTGGAAAAGTTTAGAGCTGGATTATTGCCTTAAGAAGAAATGGCTCTTTGCTCATTCAGCGATGAAGTCTGGTCATCAAGATGTTAGAATATGTGCTGCAGAGCTCTTCAGATACTGACATCAGTGCAAAAGTTGTTGCCAGCAGCTGTCTTGGGTTTTGGGCACCTGCTGCCTCTCATTTCTCGCATCTCCCACTCCATCTTCCACTCCCAAAGTTGGCAGTGCCCCTAAAAATACTGTGTTGAGTTCTTAAGTAGGAGATCTCTACCAAGCTGGTAGTCTGGATTCCTGAGTCATTGGTCACGCTGTAGTGAAATCAGATATATGACGGTTATTGACTGTGGGAAGGTGATGGACATGTAGGGCGAAGCTGGTTCCAGTCCGGTTATGAAGGCATTGCCCTTCCTAAGGCCGCTGCTTTATCAAGCTGCTCCCTTCCTCCCTCGCCACCAACTGCAGAACTGTGTTGATTGCTCGCTGCCATTTTTACGCTTGCCCAGCCCATGACAGGCATGAGTGATGTGCCCGTTACGGCAGTCACGTACGGGTGACGTGGTGTATGGGTTTGGGAAAAGATGCTGGAAATCGGCCGTGTGTGTGAAATACTGATTTGGCACTGTATTCTTGATTTCATTGGAAGTTGGACTGTTGATACATATGCGGGAAAGCATCCCCGCCTGAATAATCAGTGCTCAAACGTGAAGTTTTCAGAAGCACAGATGCATTGCTTATGTAGCTCCCATATCTAGCCAGTCTTCTCCAAGTAGACTGTGTCGTCTTTTCCCACTGTATAAACACCTAGGACAGGGGTTGCCAGTTTGGCCTGAGATCCTGTTTCAATAATGTTTTGCCTCTGATCCAGTCAAGAGGAATATCTTGATTTGGTTTGGACCTGAACGATTAAGTCCAGTATTTATTCAGCTTCCCGTGATCGCTATCCAGTGGGCTACCTGGGAGAGAAATGAACCCTTGTTTTAGCAGAAGAGTTCAGCAGTATTGACCACGGGCGCTAAAAGGTGGCTTCTGTCCCAGGGCTGGGATTATAAAACCCACAAGCCCCCAGCTGGGAGCTGGAAGTGAAACTCACTGGGTTAGGAAGCAAGGAACCCAGGTGTTGCTCATTTCTCAAACAGTTTACTTAAACTTTGAAAATATTAGTGGACACATTGTATCTTTTATTGACAAAGTTGGTAAACATAGGTCTACCAAGAGATCTTGGCACATGCTTAGGAGGTAGCAAAACTTAAACCAGTAGCCCTCTTGAGTTCTCATTTTTGTATTATTTTATTGTTATATTTTATTTAGTCTGTGCTTCACTCCAACTGTAGTTATTTTTCCCAACACAGCAATATGTCCTACTGCATCTATAGCTGTTTTAATTTTCCTGTTTCCATTCAGTGGAGTGTGTCTGTCTATTCTTGGAGTAACAATTTCCCCCCCTCCTGAAAGGTGACAAAATGAAAGCCTTTGGTAGTACCTGCAGAAGAGATGCCCTGTGGTTAGTAACAGCATTATCTTTCTCCAATTCTGCTGTCGTGCATTATATCTTACGGGGTATAAGAGGGACCACCTATTGGTGATAGGGCTGGGTCCTTCTCCTTCCTCTCTTCTCAGCCACTGTCCAGTGCTGCTGCGTTAGTACCTCGTGTTCATTTTGTCGTGCAAGCGTTTGTCCACCAGGAATGTGACAGTTAATGACTCAGGCACCCCAGGGATGACGGATATAAATCCAGTAAAGAGCTACTGGTGTGCATGACCTACCTGCTGAAATAATAACGTGCACCATAAAGAGCCCTCTGTTCCTCCTGTCCATCTGCTGAGGATGGCCAGCCTTGCAATTGCTAAAATGTAAAACCAAAACTAAGCACATCTGTCCTCACTGTAAAAATCAGCAGGAAGAAAAATGTTATTCAAATCAGGCTTTTGTCAAGATGGGCCAGTGATTACTGGTGAACACCTGCTGTGTATTGGTTTGTTTGGCCAAGGACTTGATGCTGCTATATCAAACCTGTCTGCAGAAAGGGGGGAATTGGCTTCCCCCAGCTGAACTGTGGATGTTCGGTTCCAGCCCTCTCAGCTGTTGCAAAGGATGAGGATGGACGACGCAGGTAGCTGATGACACATCATCCCTCCGTTACCTGAAGTAGTCGCTCTGTGCCATTAAAATGACGGCAGATCCCATAAACACATTGCGCTCCACCGTCTGCTCCCTCTGGCACTGAACTATGACCAAGAGGAAAGTTCTTCCTGCCCTGTCAACTCCCCTCAAATAAATAATCACAATAAAAAAAGCCAGCCTTTCTGAGGTTCCTGCTTAGCCAGTGTGCTGCTGATTGAATGTAGCCCTGAGAGGCAGGGAAGGCTTGCAGCCCTTGACAACAAACGAGAGCTGCGGCTGCCTCATAAATGCCTTGGCTTCAGAAGGAGGTGGTTATGGGCATGAAATGTTTATCATCTTGTACTTGCTTTGCTGCTGCTGGGTTACTGTGCAAGTAGAAAGTAGTAATAAGTAAATAAGGGGTGATACTGCAGCCTGCTTCATCTGCTTGTCTTCATACTTAAATAGGCTTGCTGACAAAAGAAGGAGCAGGTGAAGGTGGCTTGGATTTGACAGAGGTTTGAACTGGGCACTAAAGGTGTCTTCAGTTGCCTCTGAAGGGGGATCTTGTTGGAAGTCTGATCAGTCAACTGGCTTCCTATTCGGAAACACTCTTTGCAATTGCCCGGTGAAGAAGATGACTTGCTTTGTAGGTCAGCTTGTGCATTCAGAAATGCCCTTGCAAAAGGATACTTGTTCTTTGCGGGTAATTTGGAAACAGCGCAGTTGTTGGCCACCTCCTTTTGAGTATGCCCAGCATTGCCACGTCCATCGGTGCGCGTGGTGGATATCAGCGTCTCTAACACTGTGCAGCGCCTTGCATGACTGCCTGGAACTGGCTGCTCCACAGCTGCCTCTGCTTGGCTTCCACCCTACGGGGGCATTCGGCAGTGGTCTTTGGGGGCTTTGCTTTATTTTGGGGGGTGCATGTGCTTTTGTTTTGCTTTAGTAGCACAGTTCCCAACAGGGGACAGCACTGCACTGCTTAAGATGCTTGTCATTTTTAAGGAACTTTTCTAAACTTGTCATCCTGAAAGGTATATTGTGCAGCAGCAGGCGGCCTCCATAAATCACTGATTTCTTTTTCTTCTCTTTTGCCTTCCTTTCTCTCTTGCACTCTCTTTATTCCAAGCCTGCGGATTTGGACGCCTGGGTAAGCTCTCTTTTTTTGTCTGGATCTTGCTTATTCCAAGTGTCATGTTGTTACTGCGCGCGTACAGATTGTTATTGCTGAGCACAGATGCAGGATTTTATTTTCTGTCATTACATTTTAAAAGGTGTTCAGCTAGAAAATTGCATATTATTTCCTCCATAAAGATTTTCACTGGTTCCTTTTGTGTAGCTTACAGCTGCTGAAACCAAACTTGATCTGGCGATGTGTGTTGTTGGCTAAGAGAGTAGCAGAAATGGGACGAAATGAAGGTTACACCAGTACTACTTTTTAAGGCCACAAGTCTGCATCTGGGTTCAAAAAACAAAACAAAACCCAGTCACCTGCCTTCAACAGAATGAGAGAAAGGACAAAAAGCAAGTGATTTTGTAGGCCTCACGTGTTTGGAATAGTGACTGCAGGCAGCCTCATGGTAGCAGTGATATTTCTGCTGATGCAAGTGGAAGTTGAGTCAAGGCTCCCCCATGGCTACTTGTCTGGTACGAGCCTCCCTGTAAAGTTCTGCTCTTCAGTCTCGGGCATGATGTGCGCAAGCCGCCTCTTGCTGTTTCAGTGTTGCCCTGGGCTTGGTCAGGAACATGCCAGCTAGCTAATTTTGGAGCTAGTTCTGTTCTTCAGTGCATTGCTCTCAATTCCTTCTTCTAGTCTTGGAGCCTTTAATAGCATTTGTTTTTTCTCCCCTGCCACCTGGACTGCTACCAGGACTGGAAGAGACATGGGAAAGCATGAGGTATAAGAATTTGCAGTTGTGAAGTGTGGCAAGCTGAGGTACCCAGCCAAAACATCGCTGCTGTGCTGCTGCGGAGATGTTACTGGATACCTTTGGGGGAAGCTGATAATTCCTCTCAGCAAAGACAGGATGATGTAGAAACAAGGCATTTGATAAAGACTTAAGGACCTTTCCTTTATCCTTGTAGCTTCTTTCCCTGGATCGCCTCCGACTGATTCTCTAGGCGTCATCTCACTAGTTCGTCTGTGACTGGTGAATGTGTTTTGCCAAGAAGATAAATATTTTTGCAATAATCTTGCCAAGTGCTGTGACTTGCCTTTGAGGAAGTTCTTTATAGATTGAGGTATGGACCTTTCCTTCTAGCTCGACTTGCCCTTTGCAGAGTGAGGGGTGGTTTTTTTTTTTTCCTTCTGAAGAGTCTTCTCCATGCCCTCTCCCCAAATCCCAGAATCCCAACAGTACTGCAGAGAGAGACAGCCTGATGGTAGCAGTCAGCTGTGGGCTGTGCTATTGCTGCACTTGACTCCTGGGTGCTACATTTCCCTACTGTAATCTGACCCTGCCAATAAGCCCTTTTTTTAAGCAGATTTCCTTCCTAGTTCTCATGTTTAACAAGGTGATGAGAAGGGACTGTGATTAAAAATAATAAAAATCTGGTGATATTTTGTGGTGGGCAAAGCCAAAGCTAATCTGTGAATGGATGTAGCTAGAGCAAAGCCCAGCTCTAGAAGATTAGTTGCACAGTCTGATGTGTTGCACGTTGGTGTCAGTTCAGGACGAGGCTGAGAGTGTCTGGTTCGTTCATAGGGAATAAACCAATAATATTTCATTACCTCAATTAAGAGGCTTGTAATATATTTCTTCTGGCCTGCTTGTCAGCTAGCAGGCCGGTGCTTGAATTCTTTAGTTGAGCCAGTATGAATGCATAGCTTTAGAAATGCGCTTTCACAGTTTGTTTCTAAATGGGTTACTTGATGAAGGGAGAGGAGGAGGCAGGGAATCACACATGACTCTGCCCGAGCTCTTTGTCACCATTCAAAGCAGCACTGAGATAACCCAAAAAACTTTGGGCTGTGGAAAAAGCGTAAAGATAAAACGGAGGAAGAATTTGAAAGAGCCCCCAACCGATTCATGCCCATGGAAGCTGTAGTAGCATGCTAGTAGGATACCTTCACTGTCCTTTTGTAAGAATGCAATGCTTGTAACTTCTGACACCATCATGGGGAATTCTGGAGCATTTCCTGAAGATATCTTACACCTCGTTTTTGTACAGAGGGCAATTGCCTATTGCATACGTTCTCTTTTGCAAATACGTGCTGTCCCATGCGACTCTTCTAAGTTTTGGGTGCATTCGTGTGTGCTACAACTAACTACACTCTTCCTCCCCTCCTTTTCTTTTGTTTCTGTCTTCATACTCCTTGGACATCACACTCTCTGCTGTGTTCTACACTGCAGTTTCTTAGATGTCATCTCTGGGCTTTGGTCATCTCTTGCGTGATATGTTCAAGCTCAGATGTAGCTTCTGCAGCGTGGATGTGAAATGCCACTTTCTGATACATGATTTTCAAACCCGCATGTTATCACGCATGTCTTCCCTTTTCCTTCCTTCTTTAGTTCTAAAGGCGTTTGTGAAAAGTGTATCTGATGCTTTGTTTGGCACCTGCAATCTCAATTCCCTGTGAAATTGTAATCATCTCCATAGCAGCCAGTTCTGTCTGGGACATCACAGGCTTCTGACTTCAGGTAGGGAATAAGCAGCAGGACTAGAGGAACTCTTAATAAATACCCTGTATTCAGACAAAATGTCCCTTGTTGCCTAACCCAGTTTGGAACAGCGAGTATTTCAAATGACACATGCTCTGACTGTACCATTCATACTTCAAACATCATCGTAAAGTGTACTAAATTTTCTAGTAATAACAGCTGGGGATAGAGGGAAACAGAAAGCAACTTTCAAGCAGATCTGTCACAAATAGAATGTTTCTCAGTGTACTTCAATGCACTGAAACATCGGCAGCTCTTGAAAACAAGCAAGGCACTGAAAATGTTTTGAGTTGCGAGTAAAAGTTTTCTTTGCAAGCTCCTCATACAACTTATGGACAATAAGTGGGACATAATGGGAGATAATATGGGAGAAATTACTTAGGGAGAAGAATGGTGAGCGTGCTGAGGTCGTAGTCTGCAGCTGGGAGATCTGTTTTTGATTCTTTGATATCAATTTTGAGACCCTAGGGAAGTCGCTAACAGAATGTCTGTCGGCTGCAGGGCGCATTGGTGTGCAGGCGTTATTCGCTGGGGGCATCCCAGCTCCAGTCAGGTCTGCTTGGGAGTCCCTGGGTCATCGTCATGCAGATCAGCACACCTCTAACGTGCTGCATCTCAGCACCCTACTTGAGAGATTAGGTATTTGGTTTGTGTTCCCTTCCAGAGCTGTCATATGGATAAATATGCTGAATTTCTTGGTGAATGAGCTCAGGCAAGCTCATAGGTTGAAAAGATGAGTGGGTGTGTGGGCACCTGGATCCATGTCTTGCCAGAAACAGAATAAAGCTTCTGCCCACCAGTATTGTTACACTTATTGGTTTTGTGCTCCCAGAATAGTCCGCTACCCCAGGAGAATAGCACTGCCACACGATTAATTTATTTAGATTAAGCAGAAATTTTCTTGTTTTTTTAAAGAGTTCATCTTTTGACTCTTTTTTTTTTTTTCCTCACTCCTCCTTGTATTATACTTCACCTGAAAAGCACCTTCCATCTGAATTGTGCAGAGGGGTCAGTACTATGTTACTCTTCTTTTCCCTATTTATTTTTCTCCTTAAGGAAATACAAGTCACTTGTTTAATAATCTGATTTTATGGGTGTTATGCAGAAAATCAGCAGGAGAATCAGGGTCCTTTCGTCATCCACCAGACCACCCTGCCTTCTTACATCTGTTTCATTTCACTTGAAATTGCTTAGTCCTTTTCTGTATAGAAGACGGATATTGGTTCAGAAGGACAGCGATGGTTCTCCTGTCAGAGAATGGTAATTTTGGCACTTCCAAAGTGCCCATCAGTGCCCCTGCTGCTGCTGTGGTATCTTTTTGGTCAGACCACATGTATGGGGCAGCTCATTCTCATCCCTCTCCCCATCCTATTTCAGCTGGTTTACAGGCTGGAAGATATAGAGCAGCTCTGGTTAAACCAGAGCCAGAGATTCTGCCTTTAATCGAGCGTCTTTGAGAGCAAGAGGATTTAGATATGAGTCTATAGTGCTTGTGCCTTACTGTGGCCCTGCTGGCTGGGATGACAAACGTGGGAACCAAAATATTTCTTTTTCCTTTAAAAGCAAACAGACACCACACCCCCACAACCTCCCTATTTCAGGTACTCCTTGCTTACTTATCAACTGTCCATCACTACCTAGCTTAAAATCTCTTCTAAGCCCTATTATACCACTGTATTTCCATCAGCAGGGGAGCGGAAAGACGGAAATGCACAGCAACTTGCTTTCAGATGTAATTTTTCTCATTAACAATGGCTGTTGGCCGTAAAATGACAGGTTTGAGCCCACGGGGATGTTTCTGTCCCAGCTGCTTAATCATATTGGACCAGCATTTTCTGTGATTGTACCATCATCATTAAAAGTTAAGAGCAATGCTGATGGGAAGCTGTAGATTAGCAGGGTTTGTGTTCATGTTAAACAGACTAATAATTCTGGTTTTGAAAGGTCTTATGCCTGGTGATAGCTTATGTGGCCCCAGAGGGTTTTGGGGCGGGATGGGGGGAGAAAAACAAGTGCCATTCTTCTTGCTATTGTTACTTGTTATTTTTAAACTTAAAAAGTTTGGTTCAGTTCCATCAATGCCATGTTTTCTTAATGCTAGTTCAGTTTAGGGGGGGGAATGCAATGAAGTGCTGCTGGCTGTAAGGAGCTAAAAGGCAAAAGCTGATGCTGTAACCACACAGAGGTGGGGGTTTTTTTGTTTGTTTTTTGTTTAATTGAGCACTGTTTAGTTGATGACCAGGTTATGCTTAAGCATGTGTTTGTATACCAAGTTTGCTGCTTTGGAAGTGTCACACTTAGACTTTGGAAGATGGAAGAGAAGTTCTCTGACACCCATCTCCTCTCCAAATCTGCAGCAGCCAGGCAGAGGAGCGCTGGGGGTGCTGGTGGTGTTTGCACAGAGGGCTTGCGGGGTGAGGACGGAATGATCCGGGTAGTCCTATGTATGTCTGTAAAAGCCAACGCGTGGCCAGTGAGAATGCCTGTTGCTATAAAGATGTTACAACATAGCCTTGTATTTTGGATTTTCTTCATGGTTGTAGGGATGTGTTAAATCTATGGAAGTTTTCTGACGCTTCAACGAGCAAGTGTTTTATAAAGTGGAGGATTTGAGGTTTATTTTTAAGGTAAGGTGAAGAACATTGGAGTAATAAACATCATGATTCATGAAAAACAAAGACTTGGATAAGGTGGCGTTCTGAAAAAGGCAATAGGAAGATGTCACCTTCCTATGATTATGTGTTTTCATTTAATAAGGAGAGATAAAATCAAGGTTATGAGTTTGAGTATGATACTAATAAGAGCATTTCAAACTTGTGGGGATAATCCAAAATGAACTGCAATACGGAAGGTTTGTAGTTCCGCTGAGAGGGATCCCATACACCAGTCCTGAGCAATAAGATTTTTTTTTAGTTCCTTCCAGTCTGCATCCCAGGTGCTTTCCTTGCACTCACACTTTTTTTTTTAATTTCTTCTTCTACTGATGCTCTTTTGTTCTTCTTCCCAGGCCATGGAGCTGCAAGGCAGGGAGGCAGAGCTGAAGCGGCAAGAGGCCTTCTATAAAGAGCAGTTGGGCCGCATTGAGAGGAAGGTAAGGCTAAGGAGTCTTTTATTTGTGGCCTCTGCATACTGATGGGATCGGATGCAGATCTGTGTGGATCCAAAGAGCAGAGAGACAAGAAGCACTGTGCTGAAACCTGGGACTGTCAGCTCCCAGTATCTCTCTGCCCCCCACCCCTTACATAGTTAAGTGATGGAAAAGCTGTGCAAACCAAATCTTTTGAGCACTTGCATTTGAAAGATAAGGGGGGTTTTAACTGGATGATTTTTAAAAAAAGATTTCTAGTAGTTCAAACTTTATTTTCTTTTTTACCGTGGGGTTTAGGTGAAAGCTAAATTGAAAAAAAAGTGCCCTATTTTTTTATGCTTTTGTTAAAAATCCTTTCCTAAATTAAAAAAAAAACCACAACACAGAAATCTTGCTATAAATATGAATTAAAGTTGTATTATTAATTTTTCTCTGGGGAGCCCGATAGTTCACAGAGTGGTGCTGCAGTGCGCTGCCTGCTTCTTGCTGGATAAGCCTTTGAAATGAACATGATTTAAAGAGACACTGTCAAGCATCTTTTAAGCCTGAAATGACCTTTGAAAAATCCATTTAGGGATTTGAATCTCTCCCCTAAACGTGGGATTTGCTTCTCTGTTTAATTGTTTACCATGATGAGTTTTTAAAAATTGATGCCATAAAAATAGGAGCAGCCATGCTGTTCCTTATGAACTAATGCGTTTTTCACTTCCTGGCAAAATGAAATAATGTTATAAGTAGTCTTTATTTTTTAATAAATGTGGAGAATAATCTTCTCCAATTTGAAGCAATTAGACCTCCTGACAGGGAGTTGCGTACATCCGACTTGTGTTGTGTGACTAAAAAGAAATGCAAACAACGAAGAAGGTGGGTTGTACAGAGACAGAGAAATCAATCAGCTTTACTACCAACGTGTAGCATGATGGTGAATATGGAACATGGGAAAATTGCAGATTATAGAAATGGTAGGATACCATCGGCACATCTATTCCCCTTCTCATTCCCTGCTACTGCATGATTGTCCATGCAGCATTTTTTCAAGCCATTGATGGTAAAACATGCCCATGAGCAATTTCACGTGATACAATTTTGCAACACTTTAATCCATACAGTTCATTAAAAAATAAACTATTAAAACTACCACTCAGTGTTGCATTCAGATTTTTAAATTCTATTTCTAGATAATGGGGATTGTTCAGTGAAATTGCAAACAATCTAGCAGCCATCGTTCTAATTATCACAGTTGTCCATATGTTCATACGCAAAGGGAATTTTTGCAATTTCTTGGTCTCATGCTGTGTGCTTCTATTATATTCTTCTCTCCGGATCTGGTTTCATGAAGCGGAAACTGCAGGGAAAATCTGTATGCGTGCCTCTCCTTTGTGGACAGTGGAGTGGGGAGAAGTTTGTGTCCAGGCTGCATTGTCCTCTTTTTGAAGTCTTTTGTTGTATTTTGTGTTTCCTGTTTCAGGTCCGTGTCCCTTGCTGCAGGGTAACTTTTTAAACAAGGCGGTGGATATTTTAGTGCGGGATCTTCTCAGGGGAGTACGGTGGCTTGCCATAGTCCTATTCAAACTGCAGAGCTGCATAGAAACTATCTTCTAGTTCTTACATGTACTAAAGCAAGTAGATAAAAAGGACAGGTTTTCTTTCCTCTCTCCAAACACTAGATAGTTTCTGACCCTTGAACACTTGCATTTTGCTGGTAATAAAATAGAAGAATGCCTGCAACCGTTAGCCGAGATTGGAGTGGGAGGTGGTGGGGGCTAGAAGGGAGAGGAGAGAAATGTACTTGAAACACTGTAATAAAGCTTAATTGTATTAGTTTTGAAAAAGGTTTTCGATCTTCTCTGTGGATAATTTTATTCCTATAATGGTTGGAAAGATGGAAAACACAGCACAGAACAATCTTTTTTATTAGCTGTTGCTTTTATATAATTCTGCTTTTATTTGTTGAATACACGCAGGCCTTGACATTTATTTATTTATATTTTTCCTTCCACTGTGCTAAAACCTTCCAACTCAGGCTTAGATATATTTTTATATATCTATGTATATATGTGTGTGGATACATTAGAAAAAAGCTGTTGGTCAGGGGATGAGGTGGGGAGGAGCTCTGAAAGAGGAGTTTGCTTTCCCGGCTGTTGTCAGGGGGGATGGTCACTTGGAGCGTGGTCACTGGTAGTTCAGGGGTGTTGGGCTGGGAGTGAATGGATGCGATGGTTCGGTGTGGAGGTAGAAAGCTGAAATTTCTCCTTCTAAGGACCAGGCTGTCAGGAATTCCCCCCTCTCCTCCCCTGCTGTGCCTGTCTATAACCCCTGGTTGGCTTTGTCCCCACTTCTGCATGATAACCGAATTCAGCAGTAGGAGACTTAGAGATTTGGTTTTGAAGGATGTTTTGAACTGTTGATGTTGAGAACTAAGTACCTTCCCGGGAGGATGCTAAGAATAATTGTGTTATGTACTCCTTACAACGTAGTAGCCGCTGCACTGAATCAAACACGGAGACCGTCCTGTTTCTTCTGACAGTGGTCAGCTTTCAAAGACTTTGAAGGAAGATGGCAAAAAAACCCTCACTGAAACAACAACAAAAAAAAACTTTTGGAGAACAACTTTGAGAAGAGTCTTCCTAAGTGTTGTCAGTCGGAGGCTGACACATGCCCTGCTGCAAGAGAGTTTATTTTCATTCAGTGTTTTTATTCACTGTAATGGAAGTTGGATTACTGCCATCGTTCTTCTACGTGTCTCAGGCATTTTTCCTGAAGCCTTGTTTAGCTCTTTGCCTCCAATATCATGTGGCAGTGTGTGCCACAGGTTAACTTACATACTCTGTAAATTCTCTGTTACCAGTTTCAAATACTTTTTTTTCATTTAATATCCTTTATGTGAAAGAGATAAAAGGAATTCTCTTCATTATTCATTATCTGTAGACTTCTGTTCCCTCTTTTACCTTCCCATTAAGCTAGGCAGTCCTCACCTTTTCAGCCTCTGCTTGTGTGAATGATTTTTTTTCCTAGGTTTCTCATTCTACTTGTTTGTCTTCGGGCCCTTTTCCCCCTTGCGGCTCTGTCTTTGAGATGTATTGACCAGAATTGAACTCAGTAGTTCCCTTGAATGCAGCAGATTGTGTGAATACATTATCCTTTTATTTTGTAATCTCTGAAAGAGTACTGTAATCTACTGGACAGAGCACAGAATTGGAAGCAAAAAACTGCTCATTTTCTAATAGCTGTTTCTCTTTTGGGAGTTTGAAACAATTACTTAGTCCATCTATCTCAGTTATTCCATCTATATGATGGAATAGCTTATAATGGGAGGGCAAAGTGTTGTGAAACAGTAAAGCTATAGAAATGCTAAAAAGGCTTTGCCTTTAGTTTTGCATGAGATGAACTATGGGTGTACCTTATTTCAAATAGATCTTGAGAAACTCAGTTTCTCTAGACAGTCTTATTAAGATTTTCACAGGAAAGGGCAGGCATGAAAAAATAATGTCAGTGTTTCAGTTTTTTGGGTTTTTCCCTACATCTCCTACTAAGGCACTGGAAGAAGTAAGACGGTGAGTGCAGCAGTGCTGTGTCACCCTACAGGTCCATCCAGTTCAACGTGCTGGTCCTGACTGGGACCGAAAGTGGATGTCCAGGAATGAGCGTAAGGTAAGGGTGAGTATACGGGATACTTGCCCCAAATGCTTTGATCATCCTGGCTGATTGTCTTTGAAACTCTTCCACATCTGTTTAATCCTCTTGGAGAGGTGTGAACCAGAACTGTGCACTCGAGATGGGTGGGCCATGAATATATATGGTAGCTGTATCGGAATCACTGTTCGGTTCTCTGTTTCTTTGTCGTCCCTAACGCTTGATTTGCACTTCTGACTTGTGTTGAGCAAATGCCACGCACTACTGCTACTAGCAGCGTTCAGCTATTTTGAGTGCAGATTTGAATGCATGAAGTAGCTATACCGGGATTAAACCAATGTTGTGATTTGTTGTTGGGAGGTATTCTTCCCGCTGTGCCCTTCGTTACCAGTTTGTCAGGGGTTGCGTGTGTGCGAAGGGCTGGTAGGTTTTGTTCTGCCTGCAGTGCCGTGCGTGCTTTTTAGACTTTTTTTTAAATCAAATTTTATCGAACAAATTCCTTGCAGAGGATCAGGACGCTGGTGATGCCCTTGGTCTTCCTCACTCTAACTCTGGTAGTTTGTTGTAGTTGTGTGTGTTAGTCTCTTGGATTGCTTGTATGTTCTTGTTTTGGAGTGCCTGAAGTATTTTGGTAATCGGGAAAATTACAGGGAAGAGATCCTTTGAGCTGACTATTTCTTATATGACTGTGTGTAATTGCAGGATTTTGGAGCTGGTGATACAGCTCCATTCCACACCTGCGTTTCCAGTGTGACTGTCTAATCTCCAATAAGTAATCCAGTAACGAGACCTGGGTAATTTGTTATAAGCAGTTAAACTTCTAACTCTGAGTTGCTAGAGTAATTTTCCATCTCATCAACGTAATTTGGGATTGTTTCACAAAAAGTGGTCTTGTCTCAACTGTTTTGAGTTTGTACTGTAATGTTTCTCTGGGAAGAAAGAATGAGAGTTGGGCCTAATAATCTGTAAGGAAAACCTTAGAAACACTCAATTTGAGAAGCTTAAGCTGATGTTCTTTCATGCATTTATGTTACTGAGGAGCAAGGAGGGAGGGAGAGGGAGGGAGCTTGGTATAAATAGTTAACATATATACTGCTCAGAACTGGGATTTTGGTTAAGGATTCTGTGTAGGCATTGTCCTGCTTTCTCCAAATGGTAGAAACATCCTTTAAAAAGTATGATAAAAAAGAAATGCCATCTCTCCTGGAACCCTTCAGAGGCCAGGAGATTTCACTTAACATATTAGTTGTATCCTTTCTCCCAAGTAAATATTTGTGTGACTCCTTTTGCTATTTGGCCTCTTGCTGGGTTTAACACGACAAAGGTTAAGAGCAGTGCTATAGGGTAGCAAAACACGGGCAGCTCTTTGGGGTAGTGTAAAACGGCAGAGAAAGGCTGAAGGTAATCTCGGCAGATGAAGTGAAACTCCTTGCTATAGATGGATGTCTCTTCTTTGTTTGGATTTTCCTAAGCTCCGGCTCCCACGTTATCTTTTATTAGGCGGCTGTGGACTACTGTGAGCAGTGGGTACATTAATATGCAATGTTTTTCTGCTCGTAGTTTTTCAGTACAGTAAGTAGCACAAGAGGTATTCATAAGCTGTGGAGTATTTATGCAAGTGGGAAAGGAATGCATTAAACAAATACTTTTTTTTATTAATAAGGTAGACTGCACCTTTTTCTCTGCTTAGCTTCACAAATCTTGTAATTTTGTGTGTGGCATTCACCTTGTTTGGTTTGTTTAAATTAATCTCTTTTTGCCCTTGCGCTTACCATTTAATTCATGTTTGGAAAGCATTTAGGATGTGTAAAGAACAGGAGGCGAACTTATTTTTGTTTGTTATTCTTATTGGCCTTGATCCTTCTTCTTGGAGCGGTCTCCCACTTCTGGTGCACCAAGGTCACCCCTACATGGGAATCCACTGTCATTTCTGTGGTTTTTGGGCAGTTACTCATCTCAATAAAAACCTCTGCAGAGAAAGAGACAGCAGCCTGGAAAAAAAAGCCTTCCAGAATAATATGTTCATGTTGGGTCTTCATGGTCAATTTTACGCAGATTCTGTGGGGCTGAATGAACTGATGTCACCTGGCCAAGGTGGCAGGGATTTCTGTTGAAGGGGACGAGGAATCAGTTCCCTGAGTTGGGATCCCAGGCTGTGTCCGTATCCATGAGACCTAAAGAGCGCTCACCTACCTCTGAAAAAGCAAGCCGTGTTGAGGTGTTACCTTCAACCGAACCCTCTGCCCTCTCGGTGGGAGTTAAAGATTCGGTGCCCTTTTCTAAATGAGTCGATATGTCTTGGCAGGCGTCACCGACACCGTTTACTTTCTCAATAAAATGGCCCGTAACATCTCAGGGCTGCATGTGAACTATTGCTGTGTGCGTAAGGGCTGCTCTGTTTGCCTCCAGCCACTAGCTCACCACTCCAGCCGGTGCTGCGGGGTACTTTGCGGGAGAACAGCTAGTGTGAAACCAAATTCTGGTCTCAAAAAATGTTTCCCTTTCAGAAGTATCACTTGTCCCTGCCTTCGTAATCGTGCCTTATTCTTTACAATTTCCAGGTTTTTTTCTTATCCAATATGTTCAATTCTCCTCTCATCCCCTGCCCCTGCTGCAAACCCTTTCTCCCGCAGACCCAGCAGTGCTTGATGTGAACCTACAACAGCCGTGATCCAAAAAAGCAGTTTGCCTTTCAGGCCGGTGGAGCAATAGAATGAAGCATCCAGTTCATTGAACTGTTGATTTAATCTTCTGAACACAAGAAGAATAATCCCCAGTATAGTTTTCTGAAATAGGCTGATAAGATCCATCCTAATCATCCAGATCACTTCCCAGTCGCTCGGGCTGTCTGTTCGCGGCTGTGTGGACGTTGTCTTTCAGGAGGCGGTGGCTCTAGCAGTCTCTCAGGGCACAGCCTTTGATATTTAGAGATCTGAAGATTTTGTCCCGTGTGCACCTTAAATTTCTCAATGGGAACAAAATGAAAAAAGAACAAACCTGAAATTGTCATCTGAACCAGTACTGACCTCCCATCCTCTTCCTCTTTTCAGTTTTTCACAAACATTACGTGTCAGGCTGGGGGAGGAGGAGGCAGTACGGCATCCGTAATTCCTTTTTTCCGCCGGGATCCATTCGGGCTGAACAGCATCTCGGGGAGGCTGCCTTCCTCCTGCTTCTCTGTCGTCTCCCTGTCCGCGGGGAGGGGTCGCTTCGTTGTTGCCGTTGGCCAACGTGCAAACCGACTTCCAGTACCCAGTGCTCGATTCACCCATTTAAGGGCTGTTTTGCTGAAAGCTTGTAAAGTTTAGTAGTTAATATACCTCAGTACAGCAGCTTTTAGAGATCAGATAAATTGATTGGTAATTTGATGAACTCAAAGAACATCTATAACAGGGTAAATAAAATGTGTTAGATGTCAGCACTGCCTCTCTGCCTTCTCTGCAGTGTGTACGTTCTCTCTTCAATATGTGTTGACTGATGTACAGAACATTACATCAAATTACGAGCAGCCTCTATGCAAACAGCAACTAAGTGTTTGCTTCCCCTTCGGTCTGGACAATTAGCGTAGAGATGCGCTTGCAGTCTGTGTGCTG